>CM028131.1:1327646500-1328269500 GCA_016271365.2 Neoceratodus forsteri | reverse complement strand
AATTAACCTAACCCTATATGTCCCTGATGTATCATTATTCTGGTTTTAAATTTCCTCACTGTTTTACCAATGTAAAAATATTTACATTTACGTATGGCTACATACACAATCATTTCTGTATTACATTAAATAAATGCATTTGGCCATATCTTTCCCCAGAATGGGGCAAGATAACATTATTCCCAGTACCCATATAATTACATGCTGTACAATTGCCACATTTAAAATTTCCTCTAGGTAAGTGTAACTCATTTCCCATTCATGGTTTTTCACTCCAACTGTGGACCAGAATATCTTTCAGATTCTTCGCCCTTCTATATGAAAAGTGAGGTCCATTCTCCACTATGTGTTCCAGACTTGGTTCCAGAGACAAAAGGTGCCAGTTCCTTCTAACAACATTTTCTATATCCTAGGCCTGTGTGTTGAAAATAGTAACACAATTACAATCAGTACATTTAATCAAATCATTCACTATTGCATGCATGTCCAGGTTACAAAAAAAGTTCTGATGTTACTAGTCACAGGCCTTTTGTTTGTAAAACCAGTCTGTCTAGGAGATGTAAAGCATGGCCATTAAGACCATTAGCAGTAAATGAACCTAATCTTTTCAACTCCAAATTTTAAGTATGGTCATTTACTGCCATGATAGGAAAGAGTTTTTACACCTTCATGTGCTGTAATGGGTTCCTTTTTGTTTTTCCTATATTCTCATATGTTTTAGACCCACTTTTTCAAATTAGTTTTCACATTTTTATTGCCTTTGTCACTGTGTTGATGATTTCTCTCCTAAGTCCTCAGCAGCTGCTGCTGTCATTTTTATGTTTGCTTGCACGCATGTGCAAGAAACATAGTGCCATCATCCGAGTTTTTGTAGATGTGGCACCCTGTCTTCCAATTCAGTCAGTGTGTTTGCAGGTGCGGCCACAGTTCACCAATGAATGCTGCAGCTGTCTATGACAGCAGTTGAAAATGCAGTGGTGTACAGTTGAAAGGGAGAGACCCGCTTCAGTGAGCAGCAATAAGATAGTGTTGATAGCATATTGCATGCTCATGCGTCCCCCCCCCACACACACACTGTATCGCCGACGGGGGTGCCCAATTCCCCGTCGGCTCTGCGTTCTCCCCAACAGAGTTCCAGGTGTCATGCTGGGAGCTCACCCAGCATGGCAGTGGTCCATAAGGCCAGCGGGGGTGCCCAATTCCGTCGGCCCCACTGTCTCCCAACAGACTACGGGTGCCAGCTGGAGCCCACCCCAGTGTGGCAACAGTCCGAACAGCCAATGGGGTGCCCAACTCCTGTTGACTCCACTGCCCCCAAACAGCCTTCCAGCTGTCATGCTGGGAGCCCACCCCAGCATGGCACAAGTCCCGCTTAGTCTACGAGAAAAATAACCTGCAAGAAAACGTCCTCACTGACTGTCCTGACCCCACCCACACCCACCCTCTGCGCACCCTGCCTCCCCACACCCTCACCTCATCCCATACTTATCTCCGAACCGCGTAACGATCTTTAGTGGACTGGGAACACGTCTGCACTCTTCAAAGCCGACCGCAAACTGAGGAAATGCCGGTAAGCTGTACAATGGAATAAATAGGGTTTTTTCAACTTTGATGCATATCTCAGTCATTTTGGGGAATTTTTTCACCAAATGTTCAACATAAGGTTTTTGGGACCCCACCTCATAAATTCTAGCATTGACATTTTGTTAATTGGCCCCGAAAGGTGATTTCGCGGTCATTGCGTGGAACCACCTTTTGAGACAGATTTACAAAATGACAGAGTTACAGTTCATGTGGTAGGCCCCCAAAAACCCTATGTTTAAAATTTGGTGAAAAAATTCTCAAAAATGACTGTTTTACGAGCATGCGTTGCGCTGTTCCTACACATGCTCGTGAGTTCGCGAATTTTCAATATTTTTACTCCAGATTTTCAACATTGCCATTTTACCAAACCTCCTTATGAGCAGTACAACTGTCATTTTTCACATCTCACCCAAAATGTGTTTCAGCGCATGTAGCGCACAATGGCGCAGTCAGTGTGCAAAATCAATGTTCGGGACAGATTAAGAAAATCACAGTGACACTGTTCATAAGCAGAGGTGTTAAAATGGCTATGTTAAAAATTTGGTGAAAAAAGACCATAAAATGACTGGGTTACGAGCGACCATTGCACAGTTTCCACACACCCTCGTAAGTTCATGCATTTGTAATATTTTCAGTCCAGATTTTCACCACTGGCATTTTTGCATACTTCCTTATGAACAGTACAGCTGTCATTTTTCACACCATGACCAAAATGTGTTTTCACACTTCTAGCCAGAAATAAGTGCTCGCTGTGGGAAATCACTGTTCGGGACAGATTAAGAAAATCACAGTGACACTATTCATGAGCGGAGGTTCCAAAATGCCTGTGTTGACAAACTGCTGTAAAAAATCGGCAAACTAATTGCATTACGGGTGTGCATTGTGCAGTTTCTATGCAAGCTTGTGACTTGGCCAGTTTTTTTAATATTTTCACTGCAGATTTTCAACATTGCCATTTTTTGCATCTCCCCATGAACAGTACAGCTGTCATTTTTCACATCCTGTTCGAAATGTGTTTTCACACCTGTGGTGCCAAATGGCGTAGTCGCTGTGCAAAATCAGCTCTCGGCTAACAAACTGATATTGTCACTATTCATAAGGTGGGGGTCACAAAAAACCCATTTTGAAAATTTGGAGTGAAAATGCCAATGAAAGCCTGAGGCGTTAGGGTTTCCGACCATAACGCTCCACCCTGTAGAGATTGACAGGCATCAGGGGTGTGACTTGGGATTCTCGCCTGTAATGCTCATACCATTCCACACCCTGCAGCTAGTGAGAGGCATTGAGGTGTGCCTTGGACTCTTCAGCCCCAAAGTTCACCCCATTCTCCTATACAGCACCCATCTCACTGTATTTCCTGATGGAATGGTGTGAGCACAAGGGCCAATGACCCCAAGGTACACCGTGACACTTGTCAGTGTCTGCAGGGTAGGGTGTGGTGAAATGGCATGGCCATTATGCCTGATGACCCAAAGGCACACCCCAATGCCTGTCAGTCTCTGCAGGGTGGTGGTGGGGTTGGCTTCAGTTCAATACTTCACTGCCATTCCTATTA
This sequence comes from Neoceratodus forsteri, assembly GCA_016271365.2. Taxonomy (NCBI): domain Eukaryota; kingdom Metazoa; phylum Chordata; order Ceratodontiformes; family Ceratodontidae; genus Neoceratodus; species Neoceratodus forsteri. The sequence goes on along the minus strand of CM028131.1, from coordinate 1,328,266,361 downwards.
TGCAGCTCTCTACACTACCAATGCCAATGCCAGCAAGCCAACATTCGGCATTGACAAATGCTTGTTTATACTACCAACCTGGCCATTGGAATAAATAGCATGGAATGGTGTGTCTGAAATTGTGGAATATGATGTCCTAGACATTTGAAAAGAAACAGCAGTATTTGATGAGGTAAAGGGAACACAATGTAGTATTGAGGATACCACAAGTACTGATAGTTCACTTATCAAAAAAGGTGGTCAAAGCATATCAGAATACATGGCTGTCATGGAAAGGAAAACTGGAGAATGTTTAACAGAGAGAGCAACAGGTTGTGAATGGGCTTTGTACATCCAGCAGATCTGGGTTTAAATCCCCAATGCCTCCACTTGCATACTGCGAGACCCTAAGCAAGTCACTTAGCCTCCCTGTGTTCCTGGGCGGCCACCCCTGTAAATGGTTCTTGTGCCCAATGGGAGTTACCTGGTTGCCAAAGAATAAAAATAAATAACAGTATGGGTTGATGCTGTTGAATTTATCCTTACCTTTTCTTGGGGTGACCATTTTTTAATAGACCTGGGATGAGGTAGCATTTGTGGGATATGTGGCCAGGGTGGGAAAAGGGAAGAAAAAGACACACACACTTTTCACGACACAACTTTGTTAACTACAAATCTGAAAATGTGGAAATATATTAAAGAAGTCAGTAATCCCGCTGACATTAATAGAAAGCATGTTGACTAAGACAAACAAATAAAAGATCATGAGTACGAAAAGACAAAGCGAAGCCATCGGGTTCCAGCAATGCTGGCTAGAACAATATGACTTGTTGGGGTATGATGGTGCAAAAGATCTGATGATCGGCCATTTGTGTATCAAACATGAAATACAGTTGGGTAAGGTGGGCAATAACAATAATTTTCGTTTTGGTACAGATAACTTCCGGCTTGACTCTGTCTTGTCCCATAATGTCGGTGAAGCTCATGCTAGGGCAAAGGAAAAGGAGGATGCCAGCAGTGCTACTCTAGGGACAAGTAATGCAGAGGGAATGCTGAAGAACATGAAAGAAGCAATGCTTAACCGTCTGGATAAACTGTTTCGCACATGCCATATAATTGCTAAGAAAGGACGTCCTTTCACAAACTTTGTGTGGATGTGCAGCCTTGATGATAGGAAAGGGCTAGATAGCAGTTCAGAATATCAGAAGGACAAATATGCCTGCAACTTTATCCACTATGTAGCCAAGGCTGAACACATGACACTACGAGAAAAAATGATGGGAACAAAGTTCATTTCAGTCATCAGTGATAGAACCACTGACTCTTCAGTCACAGAAGCTGAAATAGTGTATATGCAGTTTGCAGTTAGAGGCACAGTGCAAAATCAGTTGGTAGGTGTCCAGACTGTTGGCAGAACAAATGCGATTTTATTTGCCTTTTGTTTAACAAATCACTGTTAACCATACTGACTGTGAGCTATTGCAAACTTCTGCAGGCTAGTGCAATCTCTGGTTCACTAGCCTGGCTGACTAGTGCAAAAAAGTTAAGGTTGACCCCTGCTACTAACATTTGTAAAAATCCTGGGGCTTGATTTTCAAATGAGTCAGACACCCACAAGACATACAATGTGCTGTTGAGTCCTGCCTGTGGCATTTTGCAGTTTCCAAAGGCAGCTGAGTGGGTTGGGTGTTATAGATGCTAATGTGGACATTTTCAGCAGCACAATCACCACTGTACAATCATGAATGACTGGTAATGTAATATGTTATGGTTAGAGGTGGGTGAAGTGGACAAACTTTGCTCCGTGAAATATTTTGCATCTTGCGCTCAGTACGCAAAGTGCAATACGTGAAATTTGCCTAATTTACTGAGGCCAGATTGAATGCAAAGTGTGGAATTTCACCTGTAAAATTCCACACTTCCCACATAAACTCTGGCCACAAGTTGTCTAGCGGACCACCCCCCCACCAGACACAGTCACAACAATCACCCTTCCGCCTCCAAACACCCCACTCCATCTTGTCAGGTAGTGCTCCCACCCCCACCTCACTCCCCCAACCCTGAGTCTGATCCATTTAAAAATAAAAAGTAAAAATCATTTATCACTTCCCTGGTGTCTAGTTACCCCCACCTATCAGTAGTCCCCCTCCCTCTTCCTAACTCTGACCAGAGCGGCCCACCAGCACAGCCCCCACTCACCTCGCTGGCAGCCTGCCTGGCTTAGCTCAATGAATGAGCTTGTGCTTCTACCATGCGCTCATTCACGCCGACAATCATGGTGAGTTACTCAGCTGTTACAGGTAGAGGAGGGAGGGGCTGCTCCGGTGCCTTGTCGGTGGGTGGATGGGAACAGTGTTGTGGATCCAGCAACGGGTCCACAACACCATTTCACCCATCTCTCTGCCCCTAGCAGCAACCGGAGCAGTCCCTTCCCCTCCTCTACACCCTTAAACAGCTGAGTAAATCTCCATGAGTTGTCAATGAATGAGTGCGTGCTTGTAGAAGCACGCGCTCATTCACTGAGCTCAGTCGGGCAGGCTGCCAGCCATGGAGGTAAGTGGAGGGCTGTGCCAGTGGCCCACTCTGGTCAGATGTGGGAGGGAGTGGGGTGGGGTCACTACCAGATAGGTGTGGGGCCACTAGATACCAGGGAAGTGATAAAATATTTTTTTTTATTTTTAAATGGATTGGACTCAGGGTTGGGGGTACCACCTAACAGGGTAGGGGGTCCACTAGACACTGGGGAAGGGTTTAATGAATTTTTGGACTCAGGGTTGGGGGGGAGCGGGGTGGGGGTACTACTCTGACAGGGTGGGGGGTCCACTAGACACCAGGGAAGGGATTAAATTAAATACATTTTTTTAATATGAACTTGTATTTTATTTAGCATTGGTTTCACAGTTTTTACAGGCTTTTTCATATTTCGAGTTATGCAATAAAAATTCCATAGGACACAGAAACATATTACTCCAGTATTGTTTTCTACATTAATATTTCTTCTTATAACTTGTTAGTTCACTAGAAATCCCCTTTTCTGAACCAACCTGTAAGTTTACCATCTGAACTTATGTTCAACCTAGATTCTACTTTATTTTATCTATAGGTTTTATTAGTTATTAATATCTCTTTCTTTTCTTTCCACAGGATAACCATGATCTTCATCCCTGGGACTTTACTGTCCGTGTTATGTTCTGTACTCCTCTTCATCGTATATATGATGCCATAACTATTTTTAAGAACTTCTATTTCCTTTTTTTCTAGAAGTCTGTGTAACCCTGCTTATTTATTTTAATTCCCTTCCCCCCAAATAAACATTATTATTTCATAACTATGTACAAGTTTCTTTATTGTTACACTTCAGTAAATTGATTATGAGTGTGTTGAGATTCTAAGAGTTTCACCATATCTTCTTATTAAGGAAGGATGTCTATAATCAGTTTGACCCTTTTTTCTATTCCAATTTTATCAGTTCCCAATAGTAAATTTAGTTTAGTCTCCCCACCTCCCCCTACCCCAACAATTGTTCTACTACTCCTGTCCCCTCTACCTCTTCAATGTACGTGAAAAAGGGCAGCCATCATGATTTAAATTTATCAACATTTAGTCTTATCCTTGCCGTGATAGCTTCTAAGGTTTTTATGTTTTTAATGTTTATTTTCCATTGTTTAAGAGTTATTTTATTGTTTGTCATCCAATTCTGGGTTATTACTTTAAGTGCTGCCACTGTTAATACACTGAAAAGGTATCTGGAGTTTGCTCCTTTCAGTTCTTTCGGAGGTCTTCCCCAGAACCAGGTGTATAAAAGTTAATGGAAATACCACGTTCATCATGTTTTTGACTGCTTTCGCAATTTGTTCCCAGTATGAGGTTACCATTTGGCAATTCCAGAAGATATGGTAAAATGTTCCCCTTTCTCCACATCCTCTCCAACATAAATCTGAATAGGATCTCTTATAGTGCTTTGATATTAAAGGGGTTATAAAAAATCTACCACAAACTTTCCACCTGAGCTCTCTCCATGATGCCATTGCAGTTGTTTTATGCACCCCATGCCAAATCCATTCCCAGTCTCCTTCATCTATCATTATTTCACTTTCAATTTCCCATTTGTTTTGAATATTTTGAATTGCTAATGTATTCTTTCCTTCTTGCAAAGATCTATACACCTGTGAGATTAAATTCTTAACTTCGGGTTGTGAGCTTCTACCATAAATCATTTGAACTATTGGGACTGGGACTTCCATAATCCTAATTAATCCTGGACCTTTTAATATAACTACACTGCAAATAACCAAAAAAGTCTTGCTTAGGGATCCTGAATTCCTGTTGCATTGTGTCAAATGTTTTAACCCCTGTCTCTCCCAATAATTGGGTTAAATATCTCAACCCTTTCAATTCCCATCTGCCCAAACATCTTCCCACCATCCCCTCTGAGAGCTCTGAGATATATCTGAGAAGAATATATCTCCATGTTTTAGTAGGTAATTCCCATACCTGCCTAGCTTGTAACCAGATGGGTAATGTATGTTTTGTCCAGCAGTTTTGAATTTGGGATAAATCCCTTCTCAGCATCGACCAGGGTAGTACATGCAAGGGAATTTGAGGATGTGCATCCTTTTCTAGACTCTGTCAGCCTCCTCTCTGCCTAGGATTACACATTTTGGCTATCATTTGTTTCTGTACTGCTATGTAATAATTTTTAAAATCTGGTAGTCCCCATCCCCCTTTTTCTTTTATCTCCTGAAGTACATTCCATCTGATTCTAGGTTTTCGTCCAGCCCACACAAAGAGTGAGAGCCTTCTCTTTAGACCTTTCCACTCACGGGGGTGGTATATTCAAAGGAAGTGTGGAAAAAAGAAACAAAGATCTCGCCAAAATGTTCATTTTTATTATTTCTATTATATTAGATAAGGTGAGGGGAAGATCATTCCACCTATTCAAATCTATAGCTATCTGTTTGAACAGTGGGGTATAGTTTGCCTGAAATAGGTCTTTAGTATTTTTTGGGAACCAGAAACCTAAGTATTTAACCCTGCTCAATATCCATTTGAATAGTATTACATTTTTTGTTTTATAATTAACTTTCCCTTTTATAAGCAATACCTCGCTCTCATCTTTATTTACTTTGAACCCGGATATGTCTTCATACTGTTTTAGTAGTTTTATGAGAGGGGGCATTGAATTTGCAGGGTCCTCCAGGCAAATCAGGGTATCATCTGCATATAAAGATGTTTTACAACTATTAGCGCCCACTGCTATTACTTTTATATCTGGGGCTGCTCTAATAGCTTCCGCCAGAGGCTCTAGACTCAGAGCAAACAGAAGTGGTGATAAAGGACACCCCTGATGAGATCCCCTTTCTATATTAAAAAATTCAGAAATTGTGCCATTCACTCTGATCCTAGCCTTCAGTTGTTTATAACATAACTGAATCCATTTCAGAAATTCCCTGCCAATTCCCATTTTTTCTAACACCATTATTAAATATGTCCAATTTAAGTGATCAAATGCTTTTTCAGCATTGAGGAATATTGTCAATTGGGCCAAATTTGTGGGGTTGCTATAATTTGGTATATTTAATAGCTTCCTAACATTGTCTGTTAAATGTCGATTGGTAATAAAACCTGTTTGGTCTACATTTTTTTTTTAATATGGATCAGACTCAGAGTTGGGAGAAGCAGGCTGGGGGCATTACCTGACAGGGTGGTAGGGTGGGGGGGTCCACTGAACACCAGGGAGGGGATTAAATTAAATACATGTTTGGGGACATGCGATTGGTGGGTTGGGGAGGAGGGACCACTAGACACCAGGGATAGGTCAGGGGTGGTGGCGGGGGAAATTCACGATTTGTAACCTCAAGTTGCTTTGGGGTTTTTAAGTGTAATTTGCACTTAAACCCCACCCAAAGCAAGACAAAGTCACAAATAGCAAATTCTGGGTAATTTAAAAAAATTACGCAAAGTGCTATGCAGGGTGAAATTGCCAACTTCTCGGCAGTTTCACCCACTCAGTAAAACTTTGCTGCATCTTTAGTTATGGTGGATTTAGGATCTGTGGAGCAAGAGATTTGTATTATTTTCTGTCCAGTCTACATATTATGCCCTATATGTTGCAAAAACAAGATAACTATAACACAAATTATACATTATTATACTGCAGTTTGGGTGGCTCACCTCAGACCTGGCTCAGATCTGGTATTCCCTTGCAGGTAGCTGGCACTAACTCTTGATGTTTTTTTCCCCTGCAGGATCCATCATTTCATATGATGCTTATAGAAACATAGAAACATAGAAGTTGATGGCAGATAAGGACCGCAAGGCCCATCCAGTCTGCCCATTTCTTTTTCTACCTTATAAATGTGCCATCGGCCTTTGCTCCGTCAGTGGCCTATCTATTCATACTCATCTGTATTGCTCCATTATACCTATCCCATGCCTGTTTGAAGCCCTGCACTGTATTCATAGCCACCACTTCCTGAGGTAGGCTGCTCCATGCATCCACCAACCTTTCTGTGAAAAAGAATTTCCTCACATTCCCCCTTAATCGGCCTCCCTCTAATCTCATGCTGTGTCCTCTTGTCCTGCTATTTTTCTTATATTTAAACATGTTAGACTCTTTCACCTTGTTAACGCCCTTAAGGTGTTTGAATGTTTTGATCATATCACCTCTCTCCCTGCTTTACTCAAAGGTATACATATTGAGCTCCGTTAATCTGTCCTTATATGTCTTCTGATGCAGTCCCTGCACCATTTTGGTTGCCCTTCTCTGGACTGCCTCAATTTGGTTAATGTCCTTGTGAAGGTGTGGCCTCCAGTACTGCACGCAGTACTCCAGATGGGGCCTAACCAGTGTCTTGTAAAGAGGGATTATTACTTCCCTCTTACAACTTGTGATACTCCTACTAATACACCCTAACATCCCCCTAGCCTTACCTACTGCTTTAGAGGTCTGCCTGGATGATTTCAGGTCATCGGTGATGATGATGATGCCCAAGTCTTTTTCTTCCTTTGTGACTGCCAGCAACTCCCCTCCCAGCCTGTAGGTGGCTTCAGGGTTTCTCTTCCCTACGTGCATGATCTTGCACTTCTTTGCATTAAATTCCAGTTGCCACTCTTCTGACCATTTTGCTAGATCATCCAGATCTCTTCTCATTCTGCCCACCCCATCTGGATCATCTACTCTGTTGCAGAGCTTGGTGTCATCTGCAAACAGACAAGCCTTACCCTCTAGTCCATCTGCAATGTCACTAATGAAGATATTGAAGAGGACTGGCCCCAGGACTGATCCCTGAGGTACCCCACTTGTGACTTGCATATCTTCTGACTGTATACCTTTTACCACCACTCTCTGTTTTCTGCCCGTCAACCAGTTTGCCACCCAGTTGACCAACTTATCAAGTAACCTGCTCTTAAAAATTATCCCCACAAAAAAAGAGACTGCTCCAGCACTGCTGTGCAGTACCAACAATTAGAATCCAAAGTAGAAAAGGCAGCACCAGCAAATCCAAGTTAATATTATTTATTGCAGAACAAACAGTTCATACAGCTCTTCAGAACCACAAGTGCATGTGCAGAGTACACCTCTCCTTAACTGCCCCAACCAGTGTCAAACATGCGCTCTTCCTCAGGGAGGCAGGTCCCTAGTAATCACACAGTATATATATGTAGATTTAAACAACATGTGAACAGCATCATTGCATTAGTAACTTGTATGAACCCAATAAAAAATAATTAAAAAAGCTTAATAGTAGAACGACTAAACAGCACTAGGCTCTGACAATGCACAAGAGGTCAAGGCAAAATCGCTCGCACTCAATAATTCCATAAATTCTATTAAAGAACTGATATCAAGATACACTGTTTACTAAAAGATTGACTCATAATCATATGTCTATGATTTACTTCTCTTTATATTACACCCCATTATTCATCAAATCGCTTTACAGCATTTATCAACGGGGGAGGCACTTCCATGGCATATTGAAAATGGAAACATTTTCTGTCATTTACAAAATCTTTCCTATGCATATTTTCTTTATTGAATTAATGAATAGATAAAAACCTAACCAAATAACAGTATGCTCAGCATGGCTGTACTCCACCTTATTTTTACTGAATATAAGGTATATACATACAGATCCACTAGATTATTCATGTAAATCCATTTAGAATGATTTCTTTATATGTAAGGTTTTGCCTAAGCATATTCCACATATTGGAAAATTCCTCTGCAATTCAGGTTAGATAAAATTAGTGCCTGTCACAAGGGGAAAATCCATATGTTAGTCATTTATCTTGATTAAAGGGAGGGAAAAAAATGGGGAGGGGGAATAGGAAGGAAAAATAATATGTAATAAATAATAAATGTAATCAGTATAAAAAGGGAGCACAGAATATGCCTATACACAACCCAATGTAATTTTCAGCAGCCTAATTACTTATGACAGACCCTAGCAGCAATCAAAAATGTCTAATCGTTTCTTTTTCTTTAAAAAGGGGGCAACACTTATAGCATCATTTAGGTCTGGCTTTTCCAGACCTTTTAACATAAATATCCAAAATGCCTCTCGCTCTAAGAGCCTGTTCTCAAGGTTTCCCCCTCTCTCACCTGACAGCACTCTCTCAATTCCACAAAAGTGGAATTCATGGTCTGCTATATTCTGACAATGACTGACATGCTTGGCAAGAGCATTCTTCTGATCTGCATTTCTGATTGCTAAAAATGGTCTCCATGATGAGGAGAAGTGGGTCAGGATAGTGTACAGTGGAGCTGGATTTTTGCTGTGTAATAGGAGATCTATCCATGGATGGGGGTACACTTGACTAGTGGCAAATTACTTAGTATGCAGCCCATAATTGCACACAGGGCCATTGGTCTGTATATTATCAGCTGGGAGAGTCCAGAAATAGTTCTGCATTTTGTTGACAGAGGAATCACATGACAGGTTCTGTTCCCTGGTGGTGCTCAGCAATTGCAGTCTGATAATGGCCTTTTGGAAACTCATCTAGGTCTTGTTAACCAGGGATGATTAGTACACTGGCCTAGGATGGCACTGCATTGCAGGGATGGGGTTGGGACGTAGCCAAGTGTGGCCCCTAGCTGACATGCAGTGGTGCTAAATACCTGACAGAGCCCCAGCTAGTTTATGCAACAATATGGTTAGTGTGATACAGTGAGGGAGTAGAAAACATATAGCTACTGGCGACAATATCTAAGGATTTTTCTCCTTGGTGCATGAGCATTTCTCACTCATGTAATGCCCTGTGCACCCACTATCACCTGTATAAAGGGATATACATGAGCAGATCTTATGTTGCCCTTCATATAAGTATTTTGGGATGGACAGGGTAAGGTGAAGTGGGATATACGGCCTGTAGCTTGGAAGGTCATCCGTGGATGTGCTATATGTTTGACCAAATGACAAATTATTTAGCATGCAGTCCTATGATCACACACAGGATCACTGGGTGGCAAAATATGATGTGAGACTAATCAGGAGTAGTGCTGTGCTTTGTGGGCAGATGGACCACATGACTGGTTCCATTCCCTGATGTCTGGTGGCTATAGGCTGAAATGGCCTTTGGAAGGCCACCCAGGTTTTGGTTACCAGGGTAGACTAGTATACTAGTCTAAGACAACATTGTACAGCTGGGCCAGGGTTGTGGTGTAGCATAAGATGGCTCTAGCCAAACATATACTGTAGTTGTGCCAAACACCTGATAGAGTCCCGGCTAGTTTATGCACCGATATGGCCAGTGTGACTCAGAAAAGAAACAGAAAAAGTATTGCTATTGGCAATAGGCAGATGCGATCTGATTTTTCTCCCATATGCTTGAGCACTTCTTACTTACTGTGTTACCATGTGAACCTACTCTTTATGTGTTAAGGGATATAACATTTTACATTTGTATAAGTATTAATTGGGACTATTGTAGTTTGTGCCAGCTGCTGCTGCAGCATGGTCTTTAACTAAGGGCTGTCATGGATTGTTGAGTATATGATGCTATTTAAAATAGAATGTATGTATGTGTATATGTATATGTATATTTTCCTTTTGTAAGTATGATATGTACATTTTGCAGTGTCTATTTGCAGGAAATGTGAATATGTGTTTTTAGTATACTGTAAAGGCTTGTAGCTGAACAATAAAACCAAAACAGAACAGAAAATATAGCCAACACGTTTAGAAAACAATGTTTTTAGTGGCTGACATAAGTACTATACTTAGATAACTGTAGTCTACATTTTATAAAGCAATATTTCTTAATCTGCATTTACATCATGAATTCAAATCAGTGTGGTTGTGCCAGACAGGTCTCTAAGAAAAAAGTTTCTAAAGTCTGTAACATTTGTTACTGCAATTTTAGCCACAGTGAACACAGCCAAAATATTTCAAAAGCAGTATTTTTTTAATAATGTCATTGAGATCATTATTTTGTGGGCTATTCGCATTTGATTCGCCACTCATAAATTTCTTTATTCCAATCCACCATCATCCATGGTCAGTAGGACTGGCAATATAGACTAGAGGTTGAGTAATGAGCTGTCCATCCAGCAGACCTGGGTTTGATTCCCAAAACCTCGCTATCCTTACTCTGTGACTCTGAGCAAGTCACTTAACCTCACCAGTGCTCCTGGGTGCCCCTGAAAATAGGCATTTGTGCCTAGTGGTCCTTACCCGGTTACCAATGAAAAAAATGTCTTTCGTAAATGCTCACATAGTCTAGTAACTACATTTCTGTAACATTTATACACTACCATCTGATCTTCATTCAAAGCTCTGTCTTTTTTTTAATCAAGCTCTTGTTTTCAAGATGTATCCATAGTTTATCAAATTTCACCATTTTAAGAGCATTCATGTTACAGTTTGCCATCATGCCATTATGGAATCCATTAAAGCTGGCAGGGAAAGGTTCAGGAGGGATGTTCACAAGTACGTTTTCACAGAAAGAGTGGTAGAGAAGTGGAATGGACTGCCAGAGGAGGTAGTCTGTGCCAAACAGTGAGTGGATTCAGACATGGGTAGGACTGGCATGATGGCCTGATAAGGGCAGGTGAAGGAGTAAATGGGGTGGTAAAAGGGAGGAAGATGGTCACAAGGGCCATCACATGATGAATAGATAGGGTTTAGCAGACTTAATGGTCCAGTGGGACTTTTTCTATCATCATGCTGTATGTTTCTATTACGCATTTAAGTGGGTTCCACTATACAACAATTATTTATTTATTGATGGGAAGGTAAACCGAGATGGCAGTCCCATTTCCAATATCCACCCCTGGGCAAGAATGACAAGATAGCACAAAGGTGATGCAGCATTACATACTAACATACTAAAATGCCAGAAGAGAAGGCCTTATGGTCTATTGAGTCTGCTTGAGAGTTAGTACTCATAATGGGGACACCATTGCTGCCCTCCCCACCCCACCTTGGATCCCCCACCCCATGTCTGAGGTATCCCCCCAGTGTTGGCATTACTCAGCTTCACCCTCCTCCTATACCTATCCCAGCCTTTCTTGAATCCCTCCACAGGATCCACATCCACCAGCTCCTCAGGCAGAGCATTCCATGATTCCACCATCCTCTTAGTGAAGTAACGCCTCCTTCTCTCTCCCCTGAGTCTCCCTTCCTCCCTCGAAGCCTCCAACTGTGTTCCCTGGTGGCCCTTCCCTCCCTCTGCTGGAACACCCCATCTAGGCTTACCCTATTTACCCCTTTTAGATACTTGAAGACCTCGATCATATCTCCCCTGTCTCTCCTCTCCTCTCCTCTAGAGAGTGCAGGCTGAGCTCCTCAAGTCTCTCCCCATAGGACCTATTCTCCAGGCCCTGAATCATTCTAGTTGCCCTCCTCTGGACCCTCTCCAGGAGTGCAATGTCCTTTTTTAAGTGCAGATGCCAAAACTGCATGCAGTACTCAAGGTGTGGTCTAACCAGGCAGTTATACAGAGGGAGAATCACATCCCAACTTCTTGAGGTTATCCCCCTGGCGATGCAACCCAGCATATTATTTGCCTTGGCTGCAGCCCTCCTACAGTGCTCAGAGTTATTCATTTTGGCATCTGCCACCACCCCCAGGTCCCTCTCCCCCACTCGAAGCCTGCAGTGTATTCCCTCCCAGGGTGTACACATGAACGGGGTTCCTGGGCCCCAGGTGAAGAACTCTGCATTTCCCTGTATTCAATTTCAGTTTCCAGGTATGTGACCACCTCTCCAGAGCCTCCAGGTCCTCCTGTAGGGCTACTCTACCATCTTCCCCATCCACCACTGCCCCCAGCTTTGAGTCATCTGCAAAGAGGCTCATTTCACTCCTGATACCTTTTCTGATGTCTGAGATGTAAGCATTAAACAAGAGTGGGCCCAGAGCCAATCCCTGTGGGTCCCCACTAATGACCCTCCTAGGAGATGAGATTTCCCCCCAACCTCCACTTTCTGAGTATGCACAGATAGCCAGTTCCCAATCCACCTGACCATCTGTTTCTCCACCCCCCTTTCCCCCAGCTTATCCAGCAGCCCAGTATGAGGTATCAAATCAAACGCCTTGCTGAAGTCTAGAAAAAGAACATCCACTGGCCTATCCTGGTCCAGCACCTTCGTCACCCAGTCGTAGAACTCCACAAGGTTAGTCTAATATGATCTGCCTGGGACAAAGCCATGTTGACGATCATCCAGGTATCCCTGTTCCTCCAGGAACACCCCCAGCTTCTCCTTTAGATGGCCTCCATCAGTTTGCCCACCACCATAGTCAGGCTGACAGGCCTGTAGTTCCCTGGCTCCTCTCTTGAGGCGCCTTTGTGAATAGCCACAAAGTGGGTCACCCTCCAATCCTGAGGCACCCTTCCCGTCTGGAGGGAAGTGTTAAAAAGGGCTGCCGGGGGTGCAGCCAGGACATCGGCCAATTCCTTTAGCACCCTCGGATGAATTTCATCCAGACTCAGAGCTTATTCCATTTTTAAGAACTTGAGGGCTTCCCACACCCTGCCAACAGGTATTTCAACATCCATGACCCCTGTCTCTTCTGCAGGTACAGCCTGCCTCTCCCTGTATGGTACAGCCCCACCTTTCCCCCCAGTAACAACAGGGATTACAACATTTATGACTCCTGTTTCTTCTGCTGGTCCACCCTGTCTCCACCTGTACGGTACAGCCTCACCATCCTCCCTAGTGAAGACTGATGCAGAGTACTCATTGGGTACCTCTGCCCACCCCTTCCCTGACCTCACCCTACTAATCTGCCCCTTCACTTTCCTTCTTTCTCTGATATACCTAAAGAGCCCTTTTCTCCTCTCCTGATCCCCTGTGCCAACCTCTGCTCTGTCCTTGCCTTGGCCGATCTCACCACTCTGGTGTCCTTTCTGGTCATCATATCATATTCTCCCTTGTCCATAACCCCACGCAAATGCTTGTACCGACTGTATGCAGCCTTCTTCTCCCTCACCGCTTCCTGGATCTCCCGAGTCCACCAGCTTGGTTTTCTGGCCCTGCCAAACTTGTGTCTCACCTTTGCGCAGGACTTGGTAGCCTGCTGTATCCCACTTTTAACTATTTCCCACCTGCTTTCAGCATCCATGCCTGGCCTTATCCCCTCCAAATGATCCTTCAGGATCCTCGCCATACCCTTGAAATCTGCACCCCTAAAGTCAACTACCACCGTCTTTGTGCGATTTTCCCTTCCCCCCAGGTCCGGGGAAAACCAGACCATGGCATGATCACTCCCGGCCAGTGGGTCCCCCACCTCTAGGTCCTTAACTAGGTCGCAGTCTGCCTTGACCACATCCAGAAAACGACCCTCTCTCATCAGATCAACCACTTGCTGGTTTAGGAACGAGTCCTGGAAGACATCCAGCTCCTTGGTCAATGGGGACGTCATAGTTCCCCAAAAAATCCCTGGAATGTTTAGGTCCCTCAATACCACCACCCTACCCCCGCTCTGACCACAGTGGTCCTTAATATTTATCACCAGACCCTCTTCCAGATCTTCTGCCTGCATGGGGGCCTATAAATCACCCCCATTTTTACCCTCTTGCTCCCCGGCATCTACAAGGTGACCCATAATGCCTCCACATTACCCTCCTCCTCCTCCACCCTGCTTATCCCTATGCCGTTCCTAATGATCAGTGCAACTCCACCCCCTCACCCACCTCCCTGTTTTTTCTGAACATAGTGTACTCACTCAGATTTAGGTCCTAATCATGCTCAGGAGTGGCCCAAGTTTCAGTGACAGCTGTCACATCCACTTCCCCCTCTACTAGCATTGCCTGGAGTTCAGGCATTTTGTTTCCCAAGCTCCTGGCATTAATCAGGACCACCCTCAATCCCTTCCCCCTACCCTTCTCATTTTTTCAACCTGAGAGCTCCCTAGTAGCCGTCTGCTTGCCCCCACCCCGTACGCAGTCTGTTGCTCCAGTTATGTACCCCCCTTCCCGTTTGGGGGAGAAGACCGAGTCTATCCTTGCTGGGCATGCAGGGATCAGCCTCACAGCCCATCCCTCCCCCCTTCACAAGTTCAAATCTCACCTAGCTTGAATGAATCTGGCCAGTTTCTGCTTCAGTATTTCCTGCCCTCCCAAACTGAGGTGGTACCTATCCCTTGCGTACAGCCACTTGTCCTCCCAGGTTGCACCCCAGTCCACCACAACCCCATACCCCCTAGACTCTCACCACTCATTAACCTCTCTAATGTTTTGTTTGTTGTTCACAATGGCTGTCGACATTGGCAGGATCTCCAAGAAGGAGACCGAGCACCCTATGGCATGACAGACCCTGGCTAGCTCATGAAACCTTGCCTGAATCTCCAGTACACTATTTCCCTCTATATCATTTGTGCCCAGGTGCACTAAAATATCAGGGTATCCTCCACATTCCTTTGCCAAAGCATAGACCAGATGCTTGGCCCTATGCACAGTCAAGCCGGAAATACTCTTGGCCCTTACAGGACAGAGTTTTCCCTCACCCTGTCCTTCCCACTGAAATCTCTTAATCATGGAGTCACCCAACAGGAGCACCCTAACCTCCTCCTTATCCTTAGGCCTACCCCCTTTACTGGCAATCCTTCCATTCCCTACCTCGTCTGCTTCCCTGGCCTCACCCTCCATCCAGGTGCTGGCCAACCCCCATATCTGAGTGTCATTTGCAGCCCTATCCCTCCTGTCCCAGCCCTTTCCCCTGACTGACCCATCTGCCCCATTTGCTGCCTCAACCCAGCTCTTTCTCCTAGCTGACCCATCTGTTCCAGGTACCCCCCCCCCTGCTGTGTCACCCCGGACCATCCATCTCCCCCAGGTACTATTACCCCCCCAGGACCCAATTTCCACCCTCTCAACATGTATTATCCTGCTCTTCCCCTCCATATGTCCCTGCTGGTCCCCCTGGCCTACCCACATCCTCCTTACCAAGTCCTCCTCTTCCTTATGCAGATCCCCCCAATCCCATCTTCCCTTTCAGCACCAGCCCTGAATCCACCTGTATCCATGGCACCCTTGCTCCTCCCCTCCCTATCCACCACATTCACGCACTACCCACTGCTGACAGCTCCCCCTACCCCTTCTGTGTCCTTTTGCAAGTTAACAACCCCGCTCCTCCTGTCTGCTGGGTTGACAGAACCTTCTGCCCCCATTGTATTCTTTTGCAAATTCCCAACCCCGCTCCTCCTGTTGACTGAGCCTTCCATCATGCCCAACTCTCCCTTCCCCCCCTTATCCACCTCTGCTCTAGTTACATCATCCTCCCCATCTTTTATCAATACTAGTGGTGCGGATCTGTTATTATGCTCAATGCCTACCACCTTGTTTCCCCCTGCTGGTGCACCTTAACATAGAAACATAGAAACATAGAATTTGACGGCAGATAAGGACCGCTTGGCCCACCCAGTCTGCCCATTTCCCTACCTACTGGATAAGCTGCAGATCCTAGTTAACCAGCAGCCTACTTCTTCCCCACCCCCTAGAATTGCCTTATGACTGTCCCATGCATGCTTGAATTCCACCACTGATTTTGACTCCACAACCTCCTCCGGAAGGCCGTTCCATGCATCCACAACCCTCTCTGTGAAAAAATACTTCCTTAAATTACCTCTGAGCCGCCCCCCCCTATCTTCAAATTGTGCCCTCTTGTTCTTGCACACCTCTTTTTTTGAAAGATGCTACCCTCTTGGACTTTGTTGATTCCCTTGAGGTACTTGAAAGTTTCTATCATGTCCCCCCTCTCCCTCCTTTCCTCGAGGCTATACATATTAAGCTCCTTAAGTCTCTCTTCATATGTCTTCCGGTGCAGACCCTGCACCATTTTAGTTGCCCTCCTCTGGACAGCTTCCATCCTGTCTATGTCTTTGTGGAGATTGGGTCTCCAGAACTGCACACAGTACTCCAGATGGGGTCTCACCAGCTGTCTGTACAGAGGGATAATAACTTCCTGTTTTCTACTGATGATGCCTCTCCCTATGCATAACCCCCCAGCCCTCCTTGCTACCCTCTCACATTGCTTGCCCACCTTTAGGTCATCTGATATGACTACCCCCAGGTCCCTTTCCATTTTTGTTGTTGTTAGTATCTCACCCCCATTGTGTACTCTTCCCTGGGTTTTGTTTCCAGGTGCATTACCTTGCACTTCTTAGCATTGAATCTAAGCTGCCATACATTTGACCATTACTCTAACCTTGCCAAGTCCCTTCTCATCCTTTTCCACCCCATCCTGTGCATCAACTCTGTTGCAGATCTTAGTGTCATCTGCAAAGAGTCGCCTTTCTTCTTCCAGTCCTTCCACAATGTCACTTATAAAGACATTGAAGAGGACCGGTCCAATACTGAACTCCGCGGTACCCCACTAGTAACCCTCCTTTCTTCTGAGTGGACTCCATTTACTATTACTCTGTGTCATATTCTCCAGCCAATTTTTACCCAGGCTGTCATCTTGGGACCCACTCCCAGGCTGGCTAACTTGTATATTAATCTTTGTGGGACTGTGTCAAATGCCTTATAAAGTCTAGGTAGGCCATGTCCACAGCCCTTCCCTGATCTACTACTTTGGTCACCCAGTCAAAGAAATCCATCAGATTTGTCTGGCAAGACCTTCCCGCTGTGAATCCATGCTGCCTAGGGTCCTGTGCCCCTCTGGCCTCTAGGTACTCGACAATTCTTTCCTTCAGAAGTGATTCCATCATTTTCCCTATCACTGAGGTTAAACTAACAGGTCTGTAGTTTTCTGCTTCTGCCTTGCTCCCACTTTTGTGAAGGGGAATCACATCTGCCCTCCTCCAGTCCTCGGGTACCACCCCATCATTCCATGATTTGTTAAAAGGGTAGTCAGTGGTGTCACTAGTTCTACCCTTAGCTCTTTAGAATTCTGGGATGAATCCCATCAGGCCCCATTGCTTTGTCCACCTTTCAGTTTTAAGAGTTCTTTCAGAACCCTTTCTTCTGTAAATGGGCTGGTATCAACTTCTGTATCCAGAGTGTTACTACTGTTTGTTTTATGTACCTTCTCTTCATTTGTAAATACTGAGCAAAAATATTTGTTTAGTATCTCTGCCTTTTCACAGTCTCCCTCTGCCCACCCTCCTCCCCTTTATTAAGCCTCACTATCCCTCCCTTGGTCTTCCTTTGCTCCCTGATGTACCTATAAAAGGTTTTATCCTCCTTCTTAACTGAGTTGGCTATCTTTTCCTCGGTTTGGGCCTTTGCTGTTCTGATCATGCTCCCAGCCTTCTTTTGCTTTAACTGATACAGTTCTCTGTCCTGCTCCTTCCAAGTAGTCCTTGTACTTCCTGAATGCTTTCTTTTCTTGAACCTTCACTGCCACTTCCTTGAGAACCATAGTGGTTTCTTACTTGTCTTGTTTTGTTTATTTGCTTCACACAAAGGCTCAGCTACCTCTGTGATAGCAGTTTTATTATTCCCCATTGTTCTTCCACCCCTCCTTCCTGCCCATTTGCTAGTGCATTCCTTAGGCACTCACCATTTTGGCAAAGTCAGCCTCCTAAAGTCCAGTACTTTTGTCTTTGTATGGCTTGACTCATTGCTGTGTTTATTGTGAACCATACTGTTCGATGGTCGCTAGTCCCAGATGGCTACCCACTTCTACATCTGTGATCCTCTCTCCATCTCCATTTGAGAGAATCAAGTCTAATATTGCTCACTCGAGTGGGATCCAGTACTAGTTGTCTAAGGCATGCCCCCTGTAGGGCATCTAGAATAACTGCACTCTTCAAGTGGCAGCTGCAACTGCACTCCAGTTAACATCCGCATATTCAGATCACCCATCAGCAATATCTCCTTTTTCTGCCATTCTAAGTATACTTTCTATCATTTCTGTCCATTTCCTCCCCTGAGAAGGGGTCTGTACACAACCCTGTGCATATTGTGGTGCCATTGCCTGTCTCCAAATTTACCCACAGTGCTTCTTCTCCTCCCTGTTTACCCTTTTGTTCTGTTGCTTTTATTCCTCCCTTATGTAAAGAACTCCTCCTCCTCCTCTTTACCCTCCTGTCCCTCCTGTAGACAGTGTATCCTGGTATGTTTATGTCCCAGTCATGGTTTTGTGTACCATGTTTCTGTGACTGCCACGATATCCAGATGTTCCTCCTCCATCAAGGCCACTAATTCAGGAAGCTTGTTACCCAGACTATGGGCATTAGTACTCATTGCTCTCCATTTTTGATGGCTTTACCTTCTGTTGCAGCATCCCCCACTGACCGTTCTACCTCGGTCTTTTTCTCATTTAGTACCCTGTTTTGTAGGGAGAGGCTGGGATTTTCCTGCAGCTTGTCAGTGCCTCCCCCTTTGACTAGTTTAAAAGCTTGCCAGTTACCTTTCCAGTTTGTTCCCTTCTGTGCAGCCCTTGGACCTTTTCCCCAGCAACCTGCCTGTATTTTTGGCACTTATTGCATTCAGAAAACCCCCTACCTCAGCCCTGTGGAGCTCCTCGCGTTCCCTCTCCTACACCTCCATTTCTGCTTGTGCCCCCTGGAGCTCCTCACGTACTCTCTCCTACACCTCATTTTCTGCTTGTGCCGTTGATCCCAGGTGCAGCTGCTGGACCCATAGTGCCTTCCCCATTCCCCCCGCCCATCCCATCCTCTCCTTCCAGCAGAGCCTCCTTCCTCCCCACCTCCCCACCCAGCATCCTCCTTATCCACCTGACCTCTTCCTTTAGTTTTGCCAGATGATGGCACACCATGCAGTCCCCCATCCTCCAAGGCAAGGCCAGAACCATGGCTGACCCACACTCAGTACACCCCACCACCCTTCCAAAGATGCCGGCCCTTGTGATTTAGGGCCCCTGCCTTGGCCTCGTCCCCATCCTATTTTGGTTTACCCCCAAGTCAGTTGCCCCTTCACTTGTCTCTAGCGCTGTTGGACCTATTTAGAGACCTTCACAATGCCTCCTGGGCAAGCTGCAAGGCTAGGGAATACTCCTGTAGGTGGAGGAAAATGGATTACTAGGCAAACTTTAACAATTTATACAGAGCTCAACATAACCCAATAGAACAGTAAAGTCTGTATCAGATCTTGTATCCCAGTCCAGCCCTCCCCTTCCAATATCTCTGCCCCCTTGCTCCTCCCCCTTAGGCTATTTAATAGAGGTTGAGGTCAAGCTCGGGGTCGGGGTCAGGGTCAGGGTGGGTGGGAGGAGACAATTATAGCTCCTCCATGGTGCAGTCACAGTTGGTGGCAGGGCTTGCTAATTTATAGCCCAGACGCAAGTTTGAAAAGTCCCACCTTTGCTCCCTATTGGTCCTCTCCTCCAGCAGCCTCTGACTTCCTCCAGCCGTGCTGCCGATGCGGTGAATGGTCCCAGTCCCTCTAGATGAGATGATAGGTAAACATTTACAGATAAGAGGACAGATAAACATTTACAGTTTAATATTGCTGTTAACACTTAATAACAATGGCATTGTTATCCATTTGCAATGGAAAATGTGGCAGAAATACTAAATATTTTTGTCAGTCATATCAGAGTCATTACAAAATAAAATACAGTGTCATCATGCCTTAGTGCTATATTGTTTTGTGGCAAGATAACTACACATCATGTCAGCATGGGAACGAGAGAGAAACAGTCATAAAACTTTGCCACAAATGCATGCAACCCCTTTTTATGTAACAAAACTTCAGAGTCAGTGAGACATTTGGTATAAGATGCGTGAGAGCTCACACGAACCAACATGTTAGAGGGAAAAGTTATTAAAAGGGTCCAATAAAACTTAGGCTAGGAGTTTTAATTTACAGAAATCTTTGATAGAAAGGAAGACCATTCTTTGTATTAGTCCAGTCGGGCCTCTTGAGAGAGTATGTTGCTGTATTGCTCAAATCATCTGACAGTTTCATTCCACATCTGTAACTAATACTGTTTAACCTCTTGTACCAAAACAAAGTGATCTGTGACTATGTTGTGCCTAAATAAACAGAGTTTATTTTGGAAAGACTGATCTGCATGCGTACCTCATTTTCATTTCTAGGAAACAGAGAGGATTATGTCATTGGCGTGACACTCAGAGTCTATTCAGTGTTGGTGCTTGACTACGAGGTGAAAGCAATAGTCAGGGCAAGTTCTTAGCCAGAATTACACAGAGTGTGCTACTGGCAGGTACTACCTAGGGCTGACATACTCAGTGCACTAGAGAGTTCAGGGGCTGAGTGCAGTCCAGAAATAGGAAAAAAGAAGGGACATGCCCAGCTAAGGCTGACTGACCAACAGAGTTAGTAGTTCTGTTGCGCTACCAGCTGGACCACCAAAACAAGTCTGGGAGCCCCAGGTTTCCATTTGTCTTGGTGGTGCACCTGTTAGTGCAACAAGACAGTGTTCTGGGCAGCCTGGGTTCAACTCCCTGCTACGGCACTTATTTTTTCTCTCTTCTGTGTGTTTGGGTCTGATTAAACAAACTGCATTGTCTCTTCAAGTTTCAAAACTTATATGCTGCTAAATGATTTAACCAGGAAAAAATGTATAGTCTGCACATAAGATCCTTTTCAGCAGTTGGTTTTCTATGAGTTTCCTCGTACAATATGTCAGGATCCCTGCCCTTCCACCTCAGCCATCATTTCCAGTCATCAGCCATTATACATCATTTTTGCCCAGCAAATCTTATTTGACTCTAAAATTCCCATTCAAAAGATTTTCTGTAGAACATAGAACTCCACTCCCACTTTTTGGAATTGTTTACCTATAGATGTACAGTACATCACTCAGGAAGCCTTTGAAATGTATTTGTGTTGAATTCTTTACTAAACATTGTCATCATTTTAAATATGAAGTGCTTTATTATTACTTTGTGCAATGTTTGACTGTAGTCACATTGTTGCTGCCTCTCTAGGATACATTTTTAAGGGAATTGTTACTCTCAAACCTTTTAATTAGTGCAGGGCAAAGTTTAAAACTATGTTTTGCATACTTTTCACCATGAAGTTATGCACTAGAGTTTTTCCATTTGCTTGCTCATCCACAAGAGACATTTTGTTGCAATAAATGGCATTTCAGAGGTGTGTCACTGCTGAGCTATTGTGTCTCAAGCTGGATGGGGCTCAGCAGTCCAAAACAATGACCATGCACTGTGGCCGTGACACTACTTACTGCTTCCTGGGTGGAAACCTCATGTAGTTGAAAGGACTGAAGCCGCTCCTATTGCAAGGGGCTTTGGTCCTTTCATTTGCATGAAGCTGGTCAGCAAGCAGCTGATTGGAATGTTGCTGCCACCCCATCTTGAGTTTCAGTTTTCCATTCAGCTGCAGAATGGCTCACTGTACCATGATAGGTATCTGTCTGTCTGTCTGTCTACCTATCTATTAAGCTGACTGGGGTGCCCATCCCTGGAACCACTTCTTTCTGCCCCTCCCCTCCAGGTCACCTGCCCACCCTTTCCAATTTTTATATATTTATTCATTAATTTTATTTATTTATTTATTTAATTAATTTTTGTTGACCAGGTAAGTGCACTAGACAAATCCTGCCTATTTTCAGGCACGACCCGAGAAGGGGGATACAGATGAATGCCAACTGACCTTGAACCAGATTACGCTGTTGGCGTGACACTCAGAGTCTATTCAGTGTTGGTGCTTGACTACGAAGTGAAAGGAGTAGTCAGGGCAAGTGCTTAGCCAGAATTACACAGAGTGTGCTACTGGCAGGTACTACCTAGGGCTGAAATTAATATGGAAGTGGTTTGAGTTGCCCACCTCTGGTACTGCTTCTCTTGACAACCCTCTCATCCAGGTCACCCACTTCTGTTCACTTAATTGTGGGTGGTGGCACTGGGGTGCCCACCCTCAGTGCTGCTGAACATGAGCCAGACAGTGGGGTGCTCAATCCCCAGTGTTAGAATATCCCTGAAATAAAGAAACCTGTCCATCAGTGTTTTTTTTAACCTGTAAAACAGAAAACAGTTCATCAATGATCTACCCCCACCCCATCCACCCCACCCTGACTTCCAGCTCAGCCCACCACCCCCCACCACCCCCACACACACATCCACACATCCTTAATCACCTGAACATGTCCCAGGGTGATGATCCACTCTCCGATTGAAGATGTGTCTTGCTGCTGGAACCAGAAACTGCAATATGAGAAACTAAGGTGAGTGCACTTCAATGTATTTTAATGGGGTTTTGAGGTTTGATGCATAACTTTGCCATTTTCAAGTGCATTTATGCACATGACAGCTGTCATGTTTCAAGTCAGTGTCAGTGGCTCAGTAGGTAGCACACTCACCTCTGAGGCCGGGAGATCTGAAGGCTGTGGGTTCTATCCCCACACCAGGCACTTGGGTTAAATCCCAATACTGACACTGCAGTGCAGCATGAGGGGGGTGCTGCACTCCTGAGGTGCTGTCTTTCAGATGAGATGTTAAACCAAGATCCCATCTGCCAGTAGTTAAGGTGGATGCTAATGATCCCATGGCACTTCTCGAAAAGAGTAGGGGAAAGTTTTATTGAAACAAAACTACAATGTACAGAATCAAGAAAGTAAAACATAACTCATAACATCCATAGTACATATACAACCATCAGTCCCCAAACACAGCCCTAGATTCATATACTAATACAGAATCAAAGAAATAAAAAAAGGAACATCACAAACCCATAATGACATCAAAAGGAAATCCCCCAAAGCAAACTTCCATAAATTCAGGTTGTACCACTCATTGTCTATTTGAAAGAGCTTGTAACAAAAGAGTCTATTAAAGCGAAGTGCTCCAGACAAAAAAGGTCCATCCATCTAAGTAATAGAAGCATCCGAGTCAGTGATCCACGGCATGGCATGCCATTTTATCATCCAGATCCGGTGCTGTAGGAGACCCCTTTCCCTATTACAAATTAATTTCAGTTCTGTTTCAATTTTCCCCAACAATTCCTGAAAAGGAGTGTTCTTTTATTGTAAAGTAAAAAAAAAACAGCATACATTCCATATTTGCCACTTAAAAATTGTGAACATCACTTGTAACATTCCTATATCCCACAACCCCCAAGGTCTTGTTGTGTCCCCATACATTAAATTCTCATATGCAATGGTAGAAAACACTGGTGTAGCCCATGCGTGTGCTACAAATTTCCAAAAATCCGTAATATAAGAGCATTGAAAGAAAAGGTGGTCAATAGTTTCCTCCTGCTGTATACATTGGAGTCTACTGCAAAGCCTCTCTGTTGCCTGCTTATGTTTCTGATTGCCCTTCACATTAATTTTATTATGGCAACTAAGCCAATGTAAATACCACATATGTGGGGGTATCCTGGGGTTTCTCAAATAAGTCAAAAGGGAAGTCTCATGGGCCGCAGAGTATTGTGGAAAGACACGAGGGACCTTGAGTATCATTTCTAGTAAATCATTGTATAAAGTACTTCTATGAAGGGAAATAACCATATGAACAGAGACCTTCCACTGTCTAAGTCTAGCAAAAACTTCTCTCCAGTACGTGGGAACATGAGGTATGAATCTATTTTTAACATATTGGTGTCCCACAATTGAAACCAAGGCTTAATGTTTGCAAAAAGCCAGTGTTCCCACCTCTTAGCAGCATGCACTAATATGGGCCTTAAGTTAGCCATAAAAAAAAATGCAATTAAAAAATAACAATGGGTGAACCCTATGAATCCCACCCTGCTTGACTGTCAAATAAAGAATATTCCTCTTTATGGGATTCAGGCGGCTGCCCCAAACTGCCTGGAAAAAAACATTCAGCAACTAAGTTTCTAAACTCTTCAGAGGGGCGGAATATAACTAATAAATAGAAACACTGGGACAAAGTACTTTTTAATTAGGTACGCTCTTTTTTCTTTCCCACACGCCACTTATTCCAAGCTGCAACCTTCCGTTTCCCTATTTCCAATTTCTCTGTCCAGTTTAAAACGTCTAATTGTTCAGTCCTGAACTTGAGTCCTAAGATGGTAATTGGAAAGGCTTAACCTGGAGTTCAATGGACAAGCAGCCAGCTACTGTCATGTCCTGAGCTATATAAGCAGTTTCTCTCAGCCTCACTGTGAAGCACTTTTTCTTTGCAGCTGAAGGCTCTGTCCGTCTGTGCTCTGAGCTGGTTGGGGCCTACCCCCCACCACCTTGCTGCTCCTGCTTGTCTGCTGGATTTCTGGATTTCTTGCCTGCTTCTGGCTTGTATTTTGCCTTCAGCTGTGTGTGCTTCTTCTGTCTTTGTTCCCTGTTTTCTGTGTTTGTGTGTCTTTGGTTTTGTTTTTTTCTGGGGGGCTTTTGTTTCCAAGCTCCTAGCATATCGCTCCTGAGCTCCTACTATTTCCGCTGTTACTCACAACTCTCAAACTACTGCAATGCAACTGCAATCATTATCTGTGTGTTTCAGCTCAACCATAGCTGCTCCATGTTGCATACTCAATTGTGTTCACTACTGCTTCCCCTGCTACAGAATTACTTGCTCCCCATCCTATCAGGTCTGATTGTTTTCACCTGATTCAAGCTCTGAACCTTGCTATGCAGTTTAATCATGTTATTCCCTGTTTGTACACTGCTGTTCTACTCTGAGGTCAGCTAAAGTTCCTGCTGAGGCTGTTAAACTAGCTTTAATATCTGCATGTGGTTCTCAGCCCTACCATCACTTTCTTGTTTGTCCTACGGTGGGGACTGGGAAGTGTTTGGGGTGTCATGGCCCCATATGGCTAATTATTTCTGTTCTAAATCCTGCCTTTGCCACCAAAAATCCTCAGAGTATTTGTCACCTCGATTTGGCCTTTAATCCTGGCTGGCTTGCCCCACTATTCAGTGCTGTTTCATTGCTATTATATTATGCAGACCTACATGCAGGTCCACCTATTACTAATCTGTTTATTGACCTATGTGCAGGTCCACACTTGCTTACACGATGGCTGCTCATGCCTATCGCATCCCCTTGGCTTCAGCCTCTGGGATGTCTGCTGCACTCAATCTGCCTTCGACCTTGCAAGGTCTCAGCACTCAACATTCATTACATTTCAACATACCTGCACTCATTCAGCAGCTCACCAGCTTCAGCTCTCTATCAGTTTGGAGCATGCCAGCCATACTATTCCGGTACAGAGTTCCCTGCAGCTGATGGTCTTGCTCTGCATTTAATCTGCATCGTTAGCGTGCCCGACTTGGGGCAGGGTCATTCTCACCTGGACCATAGCTGGGAATGTCCTTGCTCTGGGCTCAGCTCTAGTTGTTTGTTACGCAGCAGCAACTCCTGGTGTAGAATTTAAGACTAGCTGTGAAGGGTGGAAACAGTTACCTCCTTTGGCTCCAGTGTTCCATTATAACAGTTATCCATGGCTATAGCGGTTTCTCTAGCAAGGCACCTTCTTCGCATTCTCCCTATGACTGCCTCTGGTTCACCTGGTTTGAGTTTAGGGCTGGTAGGCCAGGTGAGTGCCTCAGCAGTCGTTGCTCTCCTTCTCCCACCTTGGTTGTATATATTGTTGCAGAGTTTTTTTGCAACCTTCCACAGTATTCCTGCTAGAGGGTTTGAGTGAGAGCCTTCCTCCAAATTGGAATATTTTCCACCTCCCTTTAATTGGGTTTTCCAGCTTGCAGCTGCAGAGCCTTTACTAACTAAAATATCCCAAGCCTGGAGGGAAGGTGACATAGGCCTTGGTTCCCCAGAGATTTCATCCTCATAGGGTTTTTGTTCTCTCCTCCATTGCCTCAGGTCACAACTGTTAGCTAGCATAGTAGTGTCCCCTAGTTTCTTTAGGTAGGTTTTGCTGTTGGATGGAGGTGGATGGTGTTCCTGCCATTCCCTCTCTTCTTAGACAATCCCCCTCATTCTCAATGTAATCCATCAGTATCATGCCAAGCAAACCAGGGCATTTCATTACGTTATCAACTTGAGCATCTCATTATGTTATCAAACTGTCTATGCTTATCTATTACTATGTCACAGTTACTGCTTGCTTATATACGTTATACTTCATTTTCTTTTGGGGATCCTTCCTAAGGTACCTTTAGCCACAGGAATCATCCCATTGCACCTCTAGGGGTGGAACCCTCTTTGAGGGTTCCTATACTTTGCTACCCCTACAGGGTGGTGATTCCTCTGGAATAGAGAGTGTGAATGGCCAAAACCAAACTAACACAGTTGCACAAGTGTAACACTATACTGGCTGCATAGGCCACTGAATTGGAAAGGCTTAGCCTGGAATTCAATGGACAAGCAGCCAGCCACTCCCACTTCCTGAGCTATATAAGCAGTTCCTCTCAGCCTCATTGTGAAGCACTTTTTCTTTGCCCCACCATCCTCCCCTCCTCCTCCAGTGGCAGCACTTTTCTCCTTGGGATCATTCCTAAGGTACCTTTGGCCACGGGAATAGTCCCGTGGCACCTTTAGGGGCAGAACCCTCTTCGAGGGTTCCTAGCCTTTGGTACCCCTGCAGGGTGGTAATTCCTTTGGAATAGAGTGTGGACAGCCAAAACCAAACTAACACAGTTGCACAAGCATAACACTATAGTGGCTGCGTAGGCCATTGAATAGGGTCTTTGGTAAGCAGTATACCTCCCACTACAACAGGAGACAGACGGCCAGCATCTAACCATCTGCCTAGACATTTCTGTAGGTTTAGCTGAGCTCCAGCCAGTTCCCCAAACACTGCACATAATCTTACTGCCCCATCAGTGAAGATTCATTCTGTAAAAAAAGACATGTCATCTGCATATGCTATAACATTAGGCACACGTATACTATTAATATCATTTAGAGATTGAATTATGTGTGACTTATTAATCATCCTGAGTTAAGGATCCAAGAAAAGGGTATAAAGCACTGGACTCAGTGGGCAGCCCTGCCACACCCCTCTCCGGATACTAATAAGAGGCCCCTTCCAACCATTTACCATGGGTACTACAGTCACTGTCTGATATAAAGATTTAACCCAAGTGATCAAATTATCTGGTATCTGGAAGGCCTTTAAAACTAACCATAAAAAATCATGACCATTGGCATCAAAAGCTTGACATTGATCTAAAGATATAACATAACCAGGCATATTCCCCGAATTTCCCTTCTCAATCACCTCCCTGAGTAACAATAAATGATCCTGATGCATCTACCTGGAATTGATGAGGCCTGGGCATCTGAAATAATATACTTTGCCATTTCCATTAATCGTTTAGCTAATATTTTAGTCAGTATTTTAAAATCAGTTCAAGAGACTAAGAGGCCTCCAATTCTGTAAGCATTTCTTGTCCCCTTTTTTAAAGATATATACCAAAGTATCCATATTCAGGCTTAAAGGAATGTCTGTGGTTTCCAACATCTGGTTAAATACTTGAGTGAGTTCTTCACCAAGATCAGCACTCATAAATTTATAGAGTTCTGAAGCCAGGTCATCTGGGCCCAGGGCTGTATTATTGTGAAGTGAATGGATTGCCTCCTTAAACTCAAAAACTCAAATCTTAGTCCCTCATTTCTGCAACTCCAGCTGTGGAGGCTGTGGCAGCTGCAAGTCAGCCAATAAGCTTTCTGGCCATGTGGCATCTGTTTTTATTGGTCCATATTTATCCTGTGAATATTTTCCAATTATTTCCAGAAGTCCAGCATTTGTGTCTAAGAGTTCCCCCTGACTACTAAAAAAGGACTGTAATTTCCTTTTTTCCCACTCTCACTTGACAAGCTTCGTAGGGACAGATCATTGATGTTGATCCTGCCATGCCGAATTGTTGTTGGTGCTTCAAAGTTTGAGCTTTTTCCATATGAAAGAAGCGAAGGTCATTTTTGAAAACATTAACTTGAACACTATAATTGTTTTTCGTTAATGTGGATAAGGTAATTAATTTCTGTAAATGAGTTATTTTTCTTAAATACTCTTTATACTTGTCCTGACAGCAGTTTACTTTGGTTGGTCAAGAATTTACTGAGGTCACGTTTAGTGTCCATCCACCATTGTATAGGACAATCATATAAGATAAATACTGATTTTTTTGCAATAAGAAAGTCCTTTAGCAAGGGTATGAATTCTACATTATGTAATAAGGAAGTATTCAATTTCCAAAGACCTGGGCCTTTATGGAGTTTATTTTAAGTGCCAATAAAAATAACAAGTTGATCATGATCTGAAAACTCTGTCACTGTGACTGTGGCTTTAACCATAGACAAGTGTCGTGATGCAAAGAAGAAATCAATTTGTGTGGCTAAAGCCCTCTTATGAAATGTCGGGGTATGCATGTTCATTTGCATTTTATATGCATCTATTAGATTAGCGATTTTCAACATAGTAGATAAAAAATTGGAATCACAAAATGATTTAGATGTTTTAGCTGTACTAGTTTTGTCTTTCAAAGCTATGCCACAATTAAAATCCCCTCCAAAGATAATATATTGGGAACTATGGAGAAATGGCTGTAGTAGTTTAAGTAAGTCGATTCTGAGAGCCTTAGCTTGAGGCGCATACACATTGATAAGCCTATACAGAATAGTATCAATCTTAATGTCCAAAAGTAACACCCGGCCTGGCACTAGATCTATCAGCTTGATGAGCTCCATATTGGGGAGTTTAAAAAGAATGTCCACCCCAGAACATGTTTCTTGGCCAAATGACCAAAAGGAGGGACCTGCATACCAATCCCTCTGTGCTTGCGTAATTTCATTCAATGTGTGATATCTAACATCCTGTAAAAAGAATATACCCACAGCACACATTGACAGATATGAAAATACTAAATCTCTTTTCTCAGGTTATTTGATACTGTTCACATTAATGGAATGGCAAGCAAAGTGTTCAAGCACTGTCATTATAAGGTAGGTTGATCAAACATGCCTACTATCATTTGATCCTTCCCTTCCATGTGGTCGACTCTTTTAAAGTATGTTTAGTCTTTGCTCTTGCTTTTCTCTTCTGAGGACCTGTAGCCTCCATAGGTAGTTCTGTGTCAGTGGTTTGTTCAGGTAAGGAGGATTGAGTAGATGAAGTATCTGAATGGCTGCCCAAATCAGTTTTCAGCAACTTATTTATTTTGCGTCACAATACAGTTCCATTTTGCAAGTTTAGAACAGGCCATGCTCTGTGCCTTGGTACTTCTTGTCATTCTGGCAATTGTAAATAGTGTTTCCGTTGGTGGGGGGGTCTCATATCCATTATGTCAGCCGGTATCTGCACCGGGGGTGGCATGACAGGTTGCTCCACCACTGCAACCACAGCAAGCATGTCATCAGATGTATTTTGCAGTACTCCAGCTGTGTTGTCAGGGCGTTGGTCCCGTGTCTGTGTGGGTGAGGGGGTCTCAGTCTGACCTTGTGCCGGCGGAGGTTCTGAGTCACTGATAGCCTCCTGTGCTGCTGCAGGAAGTGTGGATTGTGCTATCACTAGGTCTGTTGGTTGCATTTCAGATGCTCTGTTGTCTCTAGTTTGTCTAGCACAGATTTTTTGTCATTGGGCCAGTGTTATGTAAAGACGTTGTTCAGCCCCGTCTGCTAGATCTGGTTTATTGTGAGATGCCCATGGACAACTTTGAAAGTTATGGTCTTTGATATCACAGAGATGACAGTTCTCTCCTTCTCTGCAGTGAGCCCCCACGTGCCCCACCTCACCACAAGCAGTACATTTCAGCTGATCACATGCACTTCTCAAATGTGCTACAGAGCCACATCTGTAGCAAGCTTTCGGCTGTCCTGGGTAGAAGAGGACACCTGTATCCCTACCCAAGAAGAAACTATTTGGCAGGTGACTTACATCAGAATCAGTCATTTTCAACATCACCCGCACTCTCCAGCCCCCTGTCCATATCTGTTCAGAGTCAAAAATGGCATCTGGGTCTGCAAGAACCATACACCGTGCCTTCAACCAGTGTACCAAGTCATTCTTATTGACATCTTTGCTACTGAACAACACAGTGACAACTTTCTGCAAAGATCTAGTCAGGGGAGTAGCCATGAAGGTGGTCCAAAGTGTGGTATTTTTTAAGCTATGATACTTCAGCCAGAACTGTTCCAGCCCCTGTTAGGTCTTAAAGCTAACATTGAATGTTGTCTCCCCTGAGACATGCAGCAGGGTACAAATCTTGTTAGCAAAGAATTTCAACGAGTCCTTAATTAAGACTCTGGCCACATTAATTCTATCAGGGGCTTCTTGCATGCCCCCCACATATTTCAAATGAACTGTGTTGTGTCTCTTTGCAGGCTGCATCGGGGTTCTAAACAAGTTAGCATAAGGACGTGTACCAGTACCTGCTGAAGAAGCAGTAGCATTTGTTGTTTGCCCACCATTTCCATGATTAGGTAAAGTCATATCAGAGTCTGAGGCTTGCATGCTATGTTCACTAATGACGGGGTCAGTGAGCTGTACAGGCAGTTGTAGCACAGGGTTTTGAGTTAAATTAAGATCCTCCAGGAGGTCAAGAGCAAGTGGGACACTATTTTCACTCACAACAGCAGATACTGCTGCACAACTGCTATGCAATACAGTCCTGGGAATATGAATGGGTGAGGAGCCAGACACTCAGCGACCCATACTGTCCTCTTTCTCCCACCCAGCTGTTTGAAGTGCTGAATTAACAGACCATGGTTCTAGGTCAACTTGCTCTCCTGGTTGTACAGTGGGGCATCTTAGACCAGACCGAGCGTCCTTGTGTGCCACTCCTGATGCTGTGCCCACTGTGCTGGTCATACAATGCAGAGTTGAAATATTATTAGTAGAACTTGCTCTTACCTTCTCATCAAGAGTAGCAGAGGTCGCCTGTGTAGGAAGAGCAGATTGTTCCATCTCAGTGGTCTTGATAACTGTCGCCATGACAACAGGTTGTGCGGTCTCAGTAAGGAGTTCCTCTGTTCACTTGTCAAGGGCTGCCATTTGCACAAGCAACACTGTTTTTCATGCAACAAATTTTGCCTCTTCTTCTTGCAGTAGGGTTTGAATGCTCGTCATTCCTGTGTTAGCACTGTGTGCACGTTCCATAGCCGTCAGGTTCACAAGCTCTAGGTGGTCTTCTAAATCCAAAGAATTATCAGCAGGACCATATCGTATTTTTTTCTTTAAAGTTCCACTGGATGCAGGGATCTCTAGCGTGCAGAGATAGGGGAGGAGACCTTCTCCTCTAACTCCTCAATCTCCATGCTCTCACCAGCCAACCCAGATGCCATCTTGGCTGGATGCTAGGATGTCAAAGGTTCCCCTACTGATGAGTAGGGGAATTTCCCTGGTGCCTGGCCAAATTTTCCCCCATTCACTAAAAATACCACCCACAGCTTAATCTGGTTCAAGGTCAGTTGGCTTTAATCTGTATCCCCCTCCCCTGGGTTGTGCCTGAAAGTAGGCAGAATTTATCTAGTGTACTTACCTGGTCAACAAAAACTAACTAAATAAATACATTTTTGCATATTTTGGCCCCAAATTTTCAACATGGCCTTTTTGGACCCCACCTCATGACTAGCGGTGGTGGATTTTGTAAATCAGGCCCAAAAGGTGATTTCCCGGTTGTATTGCTAAATCACCTTTCGGATAGGATTTGAAAATTTTCATTTTCCTTGTTCATGAGGTGGGGTCATAAGAAGGCTATGTTGAAAATTTGGGTTCAAAGTATGTAAAAATGGCAAAGTTATGTGCATGCATTGAAATTTTTTTATGTTCACTTGTAACTTTGGTAATATGTAATATTTTGACCCCAAATGTTCAACACTGTCATTTTTTCACACCACCTTATGCACATGACAGCTGTCATTTTTCAAATCCTCGCCAAAATGTGTCTTCGCAGCTGTGGTGCAGAATGATGTTTCAGTGGCACAGAATAACATTTTTAGTGGGGATTTGAAAATATTTACCTACCAGGTTCAAGAGGTATGGCAATAAGAAAACTATGTTGAAAATTTGGTGTACAGGTACAGTAAAATGCCCAGGTTATGACTGAACATTGCAGTATTTCAATGCTCACAAAAAAACAGTTACAATACACAAATTGACTCCAAACGTTCAAGATAGTCACTTTTCCACACCACCTCTTAAACGTGACATGTGTCATTTTTAAATCCTAGATGAGGCATGTTTTCACACCTCTGGTGCAAAACGACATTTTGGCCTATATACTATATGTGGTACATGTCATATTTATAAGACAAATCATAAAATAAGTAGCTTAAAAGTTGGGCTCAAAATAAAAATATATATATATAATTGTTTAACAACCTTTGTGTGTAATGCCAGTCTTCACCCCAGTGGCTATGCTTTGTGATCCCATGCTGGTGAGCTGAATTCAGGGGTGAGTGCAGTGACCCAGCTGGATGGAGTGAGGCTGGGGGAATGGCACTGTAACGCACACTCCCCAGCCAGAGAACAAAAGGTGAAGGGTTGTCCGCATGGGCCCAGGTACCCTATAGTGATAACAACTGTCCTCTTGGCATAGGGCTCTGCACCTCTTCACCCATGGGTGGCAGAATGCCTTGTGCATTCGGTAACAGATGCACTTTTTGCCCTGTGCATCTGTATCTGCGGCCACATGAAAGTGCAGGCACCACATGGCCCTGTGCTTCTGCAGCCCACCAGACAGCCCCATGAATTCTTCACATCAGCCACTGCATGGAAGTGCAGGGCCCTTGGATGGAGTCTTTCCTTGGTACAGGGCAGCTGCATCTGTGCATTTTCAGTACCAAATACCTGCACAGCACATACATACAAGCAAACATTCAGCATGGATAAATGCTTGTTTTACTTTGTGACGTCCATACTTCTTGGAAACAAATTCCTCAAAGTGCACATCTCATGGAGGATAAAAGGCAAAAAGTGTGGAACTTTTTGAAAATCTGCACATCATAGCTTTTTTCTCGCAAAGTGCCCCTAAGTGCCCACATCACCAAACTGTGTAAGCCCCGCTCCCCTATACAGAGAGTTTTTGAGTTATGACACTTGAATTGGAAGGAGAGTTGACACACCACAAATGAATTTATATGTGTTTTTCATCAAGCTTTTTCTCCAACCTCGGGACTGCTCCCTTCCTAGTGGCACACCTCCCCCAGCCCTGTTACTAACCTTCTCAGGGACTTACTGTCCACCACCTACCCAGGACCACAATTGTGGTGGGTCCCTGTGACAGGAATGTGGCCAGGATAATTGAATATTTTTTGTTAGTGTAATTATTTCTTTTTTATACTTATTTTCATAAAAGTTCTTGCTGTTTGGAGTTACATAGGGCACAGAAAATGGACTCCAGGTCACAAGTCCAAATAGCTCTCATGGGAAAGCTCTGAGGGATAAACAACTGTCAGCTGGGAGACAGTGCAAATTTTTTCACAAAGGCATCCTGAGCCAGCTGGATGCAATAAAATAGTAGCCCAATGTGAAGAAGTGCGAGGTGAAAACAAGGCAATTTGGCCTGGTGATATAATCATACAGTCACACACACACACACACACACACACACACACACACGTGGATGGAGAATACTGGAGGGACTGTCACTCCAGGGAGAGGTCCCACCCTACAGCCCTGAGCACATAAATTGAGGAATTAGACCCTAACTCAATCTCTCTGACTTTCCTCATCCTTTGAGAGGACCAGACTCTCTTGGTGAGTCTCTCAGAGAAGGGAGAGCCCTGGGCAATAGTTAGCTTATCTGTGTGAGGAAAGGGCAGGCTAGGTAAATGTCCTTCCAAGTTAAATGGCAGGTAAATATAGAGACTAGCGTAAAACTAGACTGTGAGCTTTTTCTTTAAGTCATCTGTCTAACTACATTATTTTTCCTTTTCTGTGTGTAAATTTTTTGTTTGCTGTATATATCCTGTTTGTAAATAGCTGTAATATTTTATAGTAATGAATCTATTTTTATAAAGCCCATGACCGAGTCTCAATATTGAAAAGGGAAAAGTAATATTTCTGCTGGCAAGGTGAGAATTCTTTGTGTTTAAAGTCCACCATTCAAAGTGCACTCTACTGTAGTTCACTGTGGTTCACCTTCCTAGTCTCATTGTAGAACTGAGATATTTTTGATATAATCAGGTGGTGACAGGAGAAGTGAATCAGACCCCAGACTACCCTGTAAGCTAGTAGAGTTCAAAGGGTAGTTTGTCTCAAACTGGTGGCAGAGCGTTGGGATCAGGGCACAAATTTAAAGCCAGAATTTGTGTGCAGTGTGCCTTCCTGGTAGAACTAGGAACTCTGACACAGAGGTAAAAGCCTTACCTGGCACACAGAGAAACAGAGCCTGCCAGTAGAAAAGTTACCTTAACAGTCACAAAACAGGATATACAAAAAGATTACATCTTTCACTACTACTTTTTTTATATAGAGAAACACAGCTTAATGCAGCGCAGTTATCAAGTATGAGCTCCTCAACATATAGCAGATTTACTGTGCCTCAACTCTGTGAGCTGTTCAAAGACAGGGTATTGTCCATGAGGGCATGACAGAAAATATGCTGAGAGAAGCCCTGGCAGAGGAAGACCGAATGCAAGGGAGGCAGATGGTCACTGAGGAGTATGACCAAATGCCTGTGGAGCAAGTAGTCACTGAGAGAGGTGACCAAATTAGCGAGGCTGAGAGCACACAGGATGAGCCAGAGGGGGACCTTGAGCCACATGCTGATGAGGCAGTGCAGTCCAAGTGTGAGCCAAGAATTGGGGCAGCAGAGTCTCAAAATCAACTTGAGCTCATGAAAATGGAGCTTGCACTGAAAGAGGCAGAACTGCAGTGGGCAAGGATTGTGATTGAGAGGGAGAGAATAACACTGGAGGCTGACAAAAGGGAGAAGGAATGAAAGGGAAATGAGACACATCAGCACAAAATCTTGATGCAGCAGGAAAGACAGAAGGAATGAGCAGAAAGAGAGAATGAACGTCAGCTCGAGAAAGAAGTGGTGAAACTGCACCAGAAAGCACTGCAGCAAACCATAAGTAATGGCGTATGGTGGGGGACAGCATGTGGTTTCAAGGAGACCTAGGGAGGGCAGCGTAAAGTAAATTAGCCTGCACCTGACCACAAAACACAACCTGCTGGTCTTAAGGGGAAGAAGGAGTCAGGGACAAAGAAATGCTACATTTGCCAGAAAGTGTGGCACCTGTCTTTTTACTACCCTAAAATATGAACAAAGTGCAAAAGTCTGTGGGAAGGGGTGATCAAGACAGTGCCAAGAGATAGTGGCCTACTCACAGACTGCAGTACCACCTAACGCCTCCATACACATGCACTCTATCATAGTTAATGGGACAGCAACACAGGGTTTGAGGGACACTGGCATCTCCATTTCCATAATGAGGCAGGATCTAATCCAGGCAGAGCAGAGTCTGCCAGGGCAGTTTTCCAGGATTCAGGGAGTCATGGGTCTAGTTGTTCAAGTACCAATGGCTTGGGTCTTCCTGAGCTGGGAAGGTGGCCATGGGGTATGGGAAGTGGGAGTCGTTCCTGATCACCCTGTGGATCTGATAATGGGGAATGATTTTGATGACAGGGAAACCCTAGTGTGTGTTATTACCCATAGTCAAGCAAAAGTGCAAGCTTTTGAGGGTGAGGTGGGGGCAATGCCATCTGCACTAACCCCTCACTCAGCAGCTGAGGAAGCAGCTAGTGTGGGTGAGGAGCTAGCAAGAAGTAGCAGTCCTGAGCCCCAGCAGCAAACAGAGGAGATCTCAGCGGTGGGCAGATTTTCTTCTGAAGGGGAGTTGGGGAGGTCAGATGGGAGGAGCTGGGCAGATCTCAGCTGGCTGATCCTACACTATAGAAACTGAGGGAGATAGCCAAAAGTGTTGATGACTTTTAGGGGAGTAAAAAGTTAATTTACTGGGAAAGTGGGCTGTCATACAGGGAGTGTACACCACAGAGGGGGCTAAAGGGAGAGGTACTCCAGCAGCTGGTAGACCCTTGGGCTTACCAAATGCAGCTTTTGACCCTGGCCCATGACATCCCTTTTTCTGACCACCTGGGTATTAGCCACACAAAAAAGTAACTCGGCAATAATTGTTTTTGGTCTAGTATGTACACAGATGTGGCAAATTACTGTTGGGCTTGTCCAATGTGCCACAGGGTGGGGAAGCTGGGGACAAAGGTTAAGGCCACTTTGAGACCCTTGCCTATCATTGATGAACTCTTTAAGAGGGTAGCCATGGACACAGTGGGGCCTCTGAGTACCCGAGTCACATGGGCAAAAAGTACATACCGGTTGATGTGGACCATGCAACCAGGTACCCTAAGGTGGTGGCCATGTCCTCCACTGAGGCGGAGAAAGTGGCTGATGAACTTCTGTGAATCTTTAGCTGAATGGGATTTTCCCAGGAGATTTTGTCAGACCAGGGGACAAATTTTGTGTTGTCCCTAATGACTAGTCTATGGGAGAAGTGCGGTGTGAAACAGCTCTGTTCCTCACTCTATCACCCCAAGACTAGTGGCCTGGCTGAGCAGTTCAACTGGTACCTGAAAACTATGCCCAGGATATTTGCTGATCAGCACAAGAAGGATTGGGACAAGTATTTGCCCCATCTCCTATTTGCTTACCAGGAAGTCCCCTAGGAGTCCACAGTGTTCTCACCCTTCAAGCTCCTGTTTGGTCACAGGGTGAGGGGGCCCCTAGATTTAGTTAGATATGAATGGGAGATTGACCTTGCCTCCCAAGGGGAATCTGTTGTGGAGTATATCATGAACTTCAGGACCCAACTTAAGGAGCTCAGGGAGCTCACCCAGGAGCACTTAGCCACTGCACAACAATGGCAGAAAGCCTTGCATGACCGTGGAGCCAGAGCCCAGGAGTACGAAGTCAGACAGTGAGTGATGGTACTCATCTCAGTCTGACAAAATAAACTGCAGGCAACATGGGAGAGTCCATTCTCCATAGTTAGGAAGGTGAGTGAGGTCAATTGTGTAGTGGAGCTACCTGACAGGAGGTGCAAGCAGAGGGTATATCATGTTAACATGATGAAGCCCTACTATGATAGGGAGGAAATAGTCATCAATATGTGCAGTGTACCAGATGAGGAGAATGAGGCTGATCCATTGGTGGACCTCCTTGGGGAGGCACAAGAGGGATCCTCAGTGGATAACCTCACTCTCTCACAGCAGATGACACCAGCTCATGCAGAAGAGATGAGGGTGGTGCTGCAAGCATTTGGGGAAATGTTTGTGGGGAAACAGGGGTACATCACAATGGCTGAACACCATGTGGACACAAGGACCCAAGTGTCACTGAGGCAGTTCCTCTACAGGGTACCAGAGGGGCAAGCAGACCATGCAGGAGGAGTTTAGAGAGATGCTGGTTCTCGGAGTAATCCAGGAATCCAGTAGCCCCTGGGTCTTGCCTGTAGACCTGATCCCCAAGAATGACAGTACCACAAGGTTCTGCATTGACTACCGGAGGCTTAGCAACTGCATGGAGTCAGATGACTACCCTGTGCCCAGAATGGATGAGACCTTTGAATGGCTGGGAGAGCCTGGTTCCTGACCACGATAGACCTGACAAAGGGTGATCGGTAGGTATCTCTAACCCCTGCAGCCAGGGAGAGGTGAGCCTTTGTCACCCCATTTGGCTTATTTAAGTTCTGAGCAATGCCATTTGGGATGAAGAATACACCCAAAAACCTTTCCGCAGTTTGTGGTTTGCATTCTGTTTTGGGGTTGGTGAATATGCACTGGCATATATGGATGATATAACCATTTACAGCCAGACATAGGAGGATCACATCAGGCATGTGAGGGAGGTGTTCCACTGACTGAAGGCTGCAGGGCTGACAGTTAAAGTGGAAAAATATCAGACAGGTATTGCAGAAGTGTCCTACCTTGGACAGTGGATGCATCCTTCCAGAGCCTTTGAAGGTTGATGCCATCCAGGCATGGCTCATCACTACCACGAAAAGACAGGTAAGGGCATTTCTGAGGACAGCTGGGTACAACAGGTGGTTTCTTCCTCAGTATAGTGATGTGGCCAAGCCCCTGATAGACCTGACAAAAAGGCAACTGCCAGAGAAAGTTCACTGGATGGAGGACTGTGAATCCGCTTCCTGGAAGTTGACGGAGACATTATGTGGGTCTCCCATGCTTGCTAGCCCCAGTTATGACCTCATGTTCATTATAAATGTGGACACCTCAGACCACGGGCTGGGCACTGTCTTGAGCCAGGTTATACTGAAGGGGGAAGAGCACCACACAGTGTATCTGAGCCAAAAGCTTCTGTCCAGGGAGGAGGCATGTGCCACAATTGAGAGAGAGTGTCTCGGGATAGCATGGGCACTTCAGAAACTGCAACTGTATTTATACGGGGAGTTCACAGTGGTCACAGATCATAATCCCCTGATATGGCTCCATAGGACTAGTGGGTAAAATACAAAATTATTGACCTAGAGTTTGGTATAACAATAGTGCAACATGACCATCCAGCACTGCAGTTGTTCGCTAAATGCCAGTGTGGATGGGTTGTCTAGGCAGGGCTACATGCATGGCATGATATTTTGGGCACTTCCAAGTCCCTCAATGAATAGCAGTGACCCTTGGGGTCACCAAGAGACACTTTCATTTTCTGGGGGGAGATGTGACAGGAAAGTGACCAGGTTAATTTAATCTTTTTTGTTAGTGTAATTATTTCTTGTTTACACTTATTTTCATATAAGTTCTTGCTGTTAGGGGTTACATGGATTCCAGCTCACATGTCCCACTAGCTCTTATGGGAAAGCTCCAAGGGGTAAACAACTGCCAGCTAGGAGAGTGTGAATTTTCCCACGAAGGCATCCTGAGCCGGCAGGATGCAATAACATAATAACTCAGTGAGGAAGTGAGAACAAAGCAATTTGGTCTGGTAATGTAGGTACACCAGAGGCAAAAAAAAATATATATTTTCTACTTTTCTTTCAGTTCCTTTACTTACCTTTCAACAAACGGCTCTAGGACACTTGGCCTTCTCTTGTTTTTTGTCCACAAGCAATCAACTCAGCCATGGATATAATAGACTGTAGGCACTGTGGCACTCTTTTCAGCAAAATGATTGCTCAGAAGATTGGTCACTGTCCCACATGCTGGGCACTCAGTGATCTACATTCGCAACTCCGCACCACATGGGCTGAAATATTGTACCTCAGGGCTGAACTCCGTGCAATTGAACACTGCAGCAATCAACCAGCAGCACAATGCCAACTCCATGCAGTACCACCTCTACCCCAAAGAACAACCAAACCGGAGGGTTGGCAGACAGTTAACAATCACAAGTCACATTCTGCATTGCACAGCCATGGTGGGCAAATATGCATGAAATCACTGCTACCTACTTCTAACAGGTATTCGCTACTGTCATCTGATCCTTCAGCAGTGGCATGGGGTGATTCAACTCCTATCCCAAAAACATAAAACAAATAAGCTTACCACAAAGGACGGCTCACCAACTAAACCCAACAAAAGACCCTTGCTGATAATAGGAGACTCTATGATAAGGCACGTAGAGTCTCAACTTCAGCAATATGGGCACTCTGAGGTCACTGTGAGATGTTTCCCTGAGAAATCAGCATGGAGGGACACTAGTCACATTGAAAAAATAGTTCATAACACAGCTAAGGAAGCACACGTCTTAATACATATAGGGACAGATGACTTAGCTAGTCAAACGGTCGACAAAACAAAAACGCAGCTGGCAAACCTCACCAATAAAGTGTCTTCTATTTCGTCCACTGTCTCCGTCTCTGAAATTCTGCCTGTCTTTGGTTTATTAAAGAAGTAGCTTCCAGTATAAGGGAAAAAAAAGAGCTTTCAAGAAATACAAAGAAACTAAGAAAGAAAACGACATGGAGTAATACAGAGCAAGACTCAAGGAAGCAGGGAAGGCAATTAGGTTAGCTGAAGCTCGAGCGGAAGAAAGAATAGCAAAAGGGATTAAAAAGGAGGATGAGACCTTCTACAGATATATAAGAGAGAAAGGAAAAAGTAAGGGAGGTATTGTAAGGTTGAGATCTAGGGAGGGCCAAAACATTGACACTGATGGACAGAAGGCAGAGGTTCTAAATTAATACTTCTGCTAAGTTTTTATCAAGAAAGATCAGGGAAGTGAACCAGTACTAAACAATGAGGAACACTGCACCACTGAAGCCGACACAAATCCCTTCACAGCTGAAAGGGTTCTAAAAGAACTAGCAAAATTAATAAACGACAAAGCTATGGGATCTGACGGTATCCACCCAAGAATACTAAAGGAACTCAGAGAAGAACTTGCCACCCCATTAGCAGATCTCTTCAACAAGTCACTGGAGAGTAGCACAGTGCTGGATGACTGGAAAAAAGCCATGGTGGTACCACTGTACAAAAGTGGCAGCAAGGAAGATGCTGGAAACTACCATCCACTTAGCCTCACCTCAGTGGTGGGGAAAATCATGAAAACATTACTGAAAGAAAGAATTGTACAGCATCTAGAAGCAACTAGCCAAACAGACCTACAGCAGCAGCATGG
Source organism: Neoceratodus forsteri (assembly GCA_016271365.2). Classification (NCBI taxonomy): domain Eukaryota; kingdom Metazoa; phylum Chordata; order Ceratodontiformes; family Ceratodontidae; genus Neoceratodus; species Neoceratodus forsteri. Next base: position 1,328,225,590 of record CM028131.1, on the reverse strand, counting down.
CTTCACAGCGGGGAGGTCATGTCAGACAAACATGATTGATTTCTTTAGTTGGGTGACCAGAATGGTGGACCAAGGAGGAGCAGTAGACATAGTATATCTGGACTTTAATAAGGCGTTTGACTCTGTTCCACATAGGAGGTTAATAAATAAGTTGGAACACACAGGAGTGGGACATAAAATAGTAGGCTGAATTAGAAACTGGCTCCAAGGGAGAAGCCAGAGAGTGTTAGTAAATGGCACTCTGTCGGAGGAAGGAGTGGTGACCAGTGGAGTCCCCCAGGGATCAGTGCTGGGGCCAATTCTATTTAACATATTCATCTGTGACATTATGGAGGGTTTGCAAGGAAAGGTATGCCTTTTTAAGACGACACTAAGCTCTGCAACAGAGTGGACTTGGAAGAGGGAGTCACAAAAATGGTCGCTGATCTAAAAAAACTAGAGGAATGGTCAAAACAGTGGCAGTTGAAATTCAACGCCAAGCAGTGCAAAGTTATGCACTTCAGGAGGAAGAACCTAGGCTGGAAATATACCTGGGGGGGGACAGCTGACTAAAACTAAGGTAGAGAGGGATCTGGGGGTACTCATATATAACAATTTAAGGACAACCAAACAGTGCGAAAAGGCGGTGCAAAAAGCTAGGAGCACTCTTGAATGCATAGAGAGGGGTATCACAAGTAGGAAAAGCGAAGTGATAGCCCCACTGCACAGGTCCTTGGTGAGGCCTCACCTGGAGTACTGTACTGCATCCAGTTCTGGAGACTGCACCTCAAGAAGGACAAGGGTCACCTGGAAACCGTGCAGAGGAGAGCTACGAAGATGATACACGGACTACACAAAGAACCGTATGAATTGAGATTAAACCATCTTAGGATGTACTCACTGGAGAGGAGAAGGGACAGGGGCAATATGATAGAGACATTTAAATACCTCAAAGTTATCAACTCAGTACAAACACAGGATCTCTTCAGGGAAAACACGAATACATGGACAGGGGGGGCACAACATGTGCCTGAAGGGAGGTAGTTTCAAAACAAACAGCAGGAAGTGTTTTTTCATGGAAAGGGTGGTGGAGCCCTGGAACAGTCTGCCCCCAGAGGTTGTGGCAGTGAAGACAGTGGGGAAGTCCTGGCTAGCATGGGATAGGCACTGTGGAAACCTAAGGCAGTAAAGAAACTGGGAGGGGGTAGCTTTTACGGGCAGACTAGATGGATCGCAAGGTCCCCTTCTGCCAGCACTTTCTTATGTTCTTATGTAATCACACACACAGTCACACACATGCGCACACTCACATGAGTGGAGAATACTGGAGGGATTGTCAGTCTAGGGAGAAGTTCCACCTTACAGCCCTAAGCACATAAACTGAGAAGCTGGGTCCCAACTTGCTCTCTCTGACTTTCCATAGCCTTTGAAGAGGACCAGACTCTCTTGGTGAGTGCCCCAGAGAAGGTGAGCCCTGTTCAATAGCTAGCTTATCTGTATGAGGAAAGGGCAGTCTAGGTGAATGACCTTTCAAGTTAGCTGGCAGGTAAATACAGAGCCTAGTGTGAGAGTAGACTTTGAGCTTTTTTTTAAGTCATCTGTCTAAGTGCTTTACTTTTCCTTTCCTGTAAATGTATAAATCTTGTGGTTGCTGTATATATCCTGCTTGTAAATATCTATAGTATTTAGTACTGTAGTAAAGAATCTATTTTTATAGAACCCATGACTGAGCCTCATTACTGAAAAGGGAAAAGTAATATTTCTGCTGGCAAGGTGAGAATTCTCTGTTTAAAGTCTGCCATCCGAAGTGCACTCTACCATAATTCACTTTGTTTGACCTTCCTAGTCTCTGAGTAGGATTGAGGTATTTCCTGATATAATCAGGTGGAGGCAGAATAAGTGAATCCGATTCCAAACTACCCTGTAAGCTAGTACAGCTCAAAAGGTAGTTTGTCACAGTTGCCTTCCCTGTTGGTCATGGGAAAGTCTGCAGCTGCTGGGGTACTTACATTCACCACAGGAGACTGGAGATTTTTCTCCTCCTGGTTTTCTCCCTTGAGGACACCAACATGTAAAGACAGCATACATGCAGCAGCTGCTCCTCTTCTCCTCTGTATGAGCCTGTTGCCCTGCCCATTGGACTCCACCAGGTGGCAGTCTATGAGCAGGATGCCATATGCTAAATCCCTGAGGGAGGAGAGCTGTATGTGGGATGCTCAATCCTCCAACCCCTGTCCAGTCCTGAGTGAGTACAGTCCTTTCCAGAATCTGGGATACTAGCATAGCGAGCAGTAGCGCTACCATGGCACTACAGGTTAGTAGAATGCACTGATATTTTGTTACAGTGGAATCCTGGGTCTAGGGGTCTGGCACCAATGGAGAACTGGGCACCATTAGTTGCAATGACAGTTACAAACCTAAATATACACACCATCTACAAAGTCTGGATGTTTCTTTATTCACTCACAGACAGATATCAGCAGGGTACAGAGTACTGGTTTTCTCCCCTGAGGTTACTAGTGTGCAATGATGCACATGTATGCACACACCTGTGTTCCAGATAGGAGTTTAAGATGACAAAGCCCCATATAATTTCAGTTAAGTCACTACTTTAAGAAAATGAAGACGACTGCATAGCTCATATGCAAGTCATGGGCTCCAGTAAAAAAATACCATAAAAAAATTTTACATTTGTAAAATTTGCCATTGCAGGAGGGGGTGTGTACTGAATTTTCTGTTTTCACGTATGTGTGCCATTAACAGTAGCACCCCTAAATAAAAAGCCATTTAAAGTTTGTGAATGAGCAAGGGTTAGCAGCTAATTTTGAATTTGTTCGGTGTTTGGGAGATGTATGGCTCTCTCATTGGCTAGCTCCTCACTAGTTACCTACCCATTAGTTGGGAACTGCACTGCAATTAAGAGAAGCCAATTCAAGCAGTGCACTTTATATAAAGGAAGCCAATTCAGGCAGTTGCATTTTGAAATATGGACCCAATATAGATGTAACAACAAGAACAAAGTGCTCTAGCTTTCAGACCAACCCGTCTTTCTCCAGAAGCATAAGGGCAGTTATTTAGAAAAAAACATGGTCTAGCTGTTAAAAGTATTGTTTTTTCTAAATAACTGCCATTAAGCTTCTGAAGAAGGACTGGTTGGTCCAAAAGCTAGAGCACTTTGTTCTTGTTGTTACATCTATGTTGGTCCATTAAAAGGTATCAAATCATTTGCTTCATGCTTTGAAGAGGCATTTTCACAAACATTTCAGATTTTTCTCTCTCATGACATCCTGTAGGATAACTAATAAAATGCTGTGCACCATGGATCTTCAAGCAACCAACATATATGGAGAAGAGTGCATCAGTCACAGTTAGTAACTGAGGTACTTGCATACAGCAGTTTAATAAGAGTAGTATGGGTGCAACAGTTGTGTGATTTTGCCATGCCTGCGAGTATGCGAAAGCATGGTTCAGGCAAATTGGGGCACCATTATTTAACACTTAAATCCTCTATCCCCATGCACAAGGTATGGAACCTATAGGCACTATTCCATTCCTAGAGTGAGCATCAGATATTATCTGGTAGTGACCCCAGACAACATCCATGGCAGCTGCCCAAGATCTTTACAGGTGTAACCCAAACCACATTATGACAAGTTGTTAGGCTGGAAGTATATACTAAAACATATGCATTACAGCTGTTGGAGAGGGTGATGCAATGACATTTCTAATAGCAGCAATGGCATTAATAGAACTTGGCTCTTGTTCTACTAAACCACCATTCAGAAGTAGTAGAGGAAACAGCTGACCACATTTCTTGTAGTGGCAAACTTAGGAAGAGCTTTGGAATTTAGGTAACATAAATGAATGCTTTACTGTACATCTCTGGTGTCAGGTGATGACTGAAGGGCAACCCCTTTTTCAGGTGGCAGGATCATTGACCTGCCTCAATGCCTTGGATGGTGTTGCATGCCAATAAAATCCACCAACTGATCTTTCCAGATTGCTCTTGCTGCAGACCAGGCTGTGGGCGTTGTCTCTACAGGGATTCCTTTCACATTTGGAGATACATCTCCTTTTTTACTACACTTGTTCTGCTTTGGTACCATCCTTTCACCTGTCTTCTCCAGGTGCTCAATGTCTCAGCATGGGCCAGTTGCTGGGCTTGTCCTGCACCAGAATATCCCATGATGATCTTCGGGCCAATCTACCACAGGCCTGAAAGTCATCAGGAAATACATCACAAGGACGTACTCACTTGGGTTCCCACGTCCTCCTAGAGATCCCACTATACTCCCTTCTATGAGCAATGTCCCTGATACAATCCCACAGATCCTATTAGTCCAGGTTCTGTTCAGGGTGCCTGATGGCCCTCTCTGTTAGCCACCAGGATCTCACTCATTGGCATCACAATGCTCTCACAACCATAAGGTGTCGAGGACCTCTAGCACTCTTGGGCTCCAAGAATGGCTGGCACTCATCTTCTGCTGTGACTTCAGGTAGAAGCTTCCATCTGGGTACCTCCCATATTCCTGGCTTGAGTCCAGCAGCCAGACACTCAAGAAGCACAAGTGAGTGCCCAGTCATTCCAGACATGCTGAAGGGCACCCTGGCACTATTAGTCCCCTACTGGCTATGCCCCTTTTCTGACCCCTGGCTGGCATCCATACCCAGACTAGGCCAGCAGGTCCCTCACCCATGTTCCGAGGGTACCTGCTAGGTGACAACATCTAAGTTCCCCCAACTCTTAAAAATACTGGCACCTAAGACTTAACTGGCATCATGCGGGCACCCTGCCCGAATACTGCACTATAGCTCATTCTGCCAAGCTATACCCACAGGGAATGATGTGAGGCCTGTCACAAACAAACTCCTGGGGGTCAGGCCCACTGAGTTCACAGTGCCCACTCTTAAGTGCAATCTGTGATGGAGGGAATAGGGATACCCTCCTCATTCTTTAGAATGCTCGCCAAAGTCATGACTGTACCTCTGCCATGAGGATCCAGAGTGTCCCTCTAACTCTGGGTAAGGGCACAATTACCACTCTCGAGTCTTGTGACCAAATATGAACCTTTTCTTTGCTATCACACACAGGAGGAAGACCCAGGTATCACAATCTCTTTGGGGTAGCAGCGTAAAAACTGATTTTTTGGGGGGAACTTAAATTTTATTAAACAATAATTCCTCATTTTTACATTCACCTTTTCCAAGCAATACATTGGTCCATAAAAAGAAACAACATACAGAGTAGGATTGGCTTCACATTCTAACATTTCCATGTTTGACTTCTTTGTCCCCACCTTAAAGCCCTCTTTCACAAAATTAATATAGGTTCCAAACTGGACCTTTCCTAGGTAGGACTGTTTTATATCTTATTTATTGCCCCACTTATTAATCAATGTTTCTCTTTATTCTTTTCACAGGTTGACCTTGTCCAGCATCAAGTGTCCTGCTTCTCTCCAACTACTGACCTTTCTGCTGGTGGCCTGGCTTAAGCCCTGTCAGTTTCTCTGGCCTTGCTATCCTCTGCTTGGATAATCTTTGTTATATTGCTTATTTCATTCCTCCACCACAACATTATAAACTTTTTTTTTTAAACAATGTACAATTTTTCCATATTGATGCACTATATAGAGAAAACTGTAGTATCAATGGACCAATACAGTTTTATCATAAACCATCATAGGACTAATGTAATTTTTTATACTTGGCAAATCATTTTAGCTATCATTTATGTTTGTGCTGCCATATAGTAATTCCTAAGGCCTGGTAACCCCCCCCCCCTTTTCCTTCACCTCTTGAAGTACTGCTCATCTAATTCTGGGCTTTCTCCCTTTCTCCCTGCCCACACAAAATGAGAAAGCCCTCTCTTCAAACCCTTCCACTCTGATGATGGAATACTCAGGGGAAGCATGGAAAAAAGGAACAGGTATCGTGGTAGAATTTTCATCTTTGTAGCATCTTTATAGCATCTATCCTGTTTGAAAAAGTAAGGGGAAGGCTATTCCAACTGTTTAGGTCTGTGGATAATTGCAAGAACAAAGGGGGTATAATTTTCCTTAAATAGGTCTTGTAAATTCTTTTGAACCCAGATGCCCAGGTATTTGATTTTGTTTGATACCCATTTAAAGGGAATTAACTCTCTTATCTTATTATTAAGGTTTCCTTTTATATGTAATACTTCACTTTTGTCTTTGTTCACTTTAAAGCCTGAGATGTTTTCATATGTTCCAATAACTTTAGGAGGGGGGTATGGAACTTTCCGGGTTATCCACATATATTAAAGTGTTGTCCACATATAACGATGTTTTGCAGGTGTTTATCCCCTGTTGTTATTCCCTTTATGTTAGGTGAGGCATGTATGGCCTTGGCCAATGGCTGCAAACTCAGGGCAAACAAAAGTGGAGATAATGGGCACCCCTGTCGTGATCCCCTTTCTATATTAAAGGAATCAGAAATTGTGCCATTAACTCTGATCTTGGCCCTTGGCTGTCTGTAGCATAGCTGTATCCACTTCAAAAATTCCCCCTTTAGTTGTGTTTAACCAGGATTAGCACACTAAGCTGAAAGCTTTTTTACAGGCTCAACCTGGGAGCACAGGGAAGTTAAGTGACTTGCTCAGGGTCACACAGTATGTAAGTGGAAGCTGTGGGATTCAAACCCAGGTCTGGTCTGCTGAATGTCACCAGATTTGCAGCTCAGAGCCTTAAACCACTGCGCTATACTGCCTCCCTTAATTCCCATTTTTTCTAATACCAATGTTAAGTATGTCCAGTTTAGATGGTTTAAGGCTTTTTCAGCATCTAGGAAAATTGCCAATTGTGCAGTATCTGTGGGGTTGCTATATTCCAGTATATTTAATAATTTCCTAATATTATCTGTCAGGTGTCTATTGGGAATGAAACCCATTTGATCTATGTGCACCAGGTATTCCATGTATTTTTGTTGTCTAAGGGCTAGTAATTTGGTTAAAATTTTCAAATCTTGATTTAGCAGGGATATGGGTCTATAATTTTCACATTTATCTCTCTGTAGTCCTGGTTTTGAAAGGACTGTGATTAGGGCTTCTGCCCAGGTCTCCGGTCTGTTATGTTCTGTCAAGCAGTCGTTAACGATCTGGGCTAAGATGGATGACAGGGTTCCTTTAAGTTGTTTGTAAAATTCTGAGCTGAACCCATCTGAGCCTGGGGATTTTCTGGTGGGTAGTGTATCAATAACTTTTTTAACTTCTTGGGCTGTAACCGGTGAGTTCAGGGCCTCCACCATTTCAGTGGTTAGTTTAGATAATTGTAATTGCTGTAAGAAATTTTTGGTGCCTTTTTTAACCTCATCTTCTCTTTTCTCCTCTGAATATAATTTTTTGTAAAAGTTTAGAAATTGTTGAGCTATCTCCTTAGGTTCTATCCAAGAACTGTTCGGGTCCTCTTTATTTATGAGGTTACTTGGTTAGATGGAAAAAGAAGGCCATAGCCCATCGAGATTGTCCTCCACATGTGTGGATCATTGTATATGGTACTATTTTAATAATCATTTATCTAGTTTATTTTTGAAAATCATAACAGTAGGTGAATCAACAATATCTTGTGCCAATGTGTTCCATAACATAGGAGTTCTAATAGTAAAAAAGTTTTGTCTTTTATTTGTATTAGACTTTTTAATATCCAGTTGTTTATTATGCAACCTAGCTACAATTTTTCTGTTGGATAATGTTATACCACATCGTTCCATCAGAATGGGTGATTTCATGATTTTAAATAGCTGTAAAAGATCTCCTCTGGTTCTTCTCTGTTGAAGTGAGTACAAACCTGTCTTCTGTAGTCTAGAATCATAATCCAAATGAGCAAAATATGGAATCATTTTTGTGGCCCTGCGCTGAATTTGTTCAATTCTATTTATATCCGATACTAGATAGGGACTCCAAAAAGAGGAGCCATAGTCCATGTAAGGTCTGACATGAGATCTATACAGGGTTATGATACACTGTTCAGACTTAGAAACAAATGTGCTATTTATCCTGCGGAGAAGAGCATTAGCTTGATTGGCTATTTTATTACAGTGAGAAGATGAGGAAAGTTTATTATTTACTAGGATCCCAAGATCTTTTTCTAAACAAGATGCCCTAATAGTTATGTTATTCAAAGTGTATACTTGTTTAGGGTTGTTTTTACCCATATGTAAAAATGCACATTTTGTTACATTAAAGTACATTTTGTTTATAGTAGCCCAATGTTCAATTGAAGCAAGGTCAGTTAATAAAGTTTTTGTATTGACTGCATTGTTCACAATACCCCCTAATCTGGTGTCATCAGCAAATTTCATAAGAATGTTAGGAGAACACATTTTCATATCACTGATGAAAACATTAAAAAGAGTGGAACCCAAAACAGAGCTCTGGGAAACTCTGCTTGTCATCCTACCCAAATCTGACAAGGTGCCATTTACCCGAACCCTCTGAGTACGATTACTCAGCCAGCTATTGATCCATGAAACTAATGTTGATGAGAATCCTAAATGAATGAGTTTTTTAATCAGAATGTCATGTGACACTTTATTAAATGCTTTACTGTAATCCAATAGCATGACATCAGTTTGAATATTTGAATCAAGATTCATACTAATATAATCATAGAATGAAAGCAGATTTGTGGTGCAAGAAAAAACAGTTTTGAATCCATGCTGGGTTGTATCAATTATGTTCAAGGTTTCCTTTTCTGTTTCAAGAAAAGTTTTAATTATTCTTTCCATTAATTTACAAGAGATTAAAGTTAAGCTAATTGGGCAATAGTTTTCTACTTTTGAATGGGAACCCTGTTTGAAAATGGGAGTCACTATTGCAGTTAGCCAATCAGAGGGAACCCTTGATTCGTGAAGAGATTTGTTAAAAATAATAGCGAGCAGTAGGGCAATAGTATCTTTAACACCCAGAAGAAATTTGGGACATATGTCATCTGGGCCAGGACTTGTAGATTTCTTTAATGTTAATAATAATTCGTAGACATCATTCTGTAAAACCTTATATTTTGTATGACTTGGGAAGTGTCTGTTGAAGAGAATTTGAGATGGGTCCTGAACAAAAACTGATGAGGAATAGTTATTTAAGGCTGAAGCAGTCTCAGAGTCAGAAGTAATCATTGTGTTATTTATATTCAGTGGACCAATTGTCCTGCTATTACCTTTTTTACTATTTAGGTAGGCATACAAAGCTTTATGAGAGTCTTTAGTATGTGCAATACGAAATTCTAAATTACGTTTGGCTAACAGAATCAATTTTTTTAATGCTTTAACTGATTCCCTGTATTTAATTAATATTTCATTCTTTTGAGTAAGGGGACATTTTTTTAATAATGAGAAAGGTTTTTGTTTTTGAGAGATTTGTTTTTTTTATAGATCTGTTAAACCAAAGGGGAATTTTGCCTTTATTATTGTACTTATGTTTTTCCGGAATATACTGATGTTCAAGTTCTTGAATTTGTGTTTTTAAAAATTCCCATGCTTCATCAATATTAAGAGGGGAAAAAATATTGTCCCAATTTAGTGCTCTTAAATGATGATTTATTTTATGAAAATCTGCCCGGTCATATAGTTTAATTTTATGCTCGTTTTTTACAGGGGGTTGACAGAATGGGATAGTAAAAAATAAAGACATATGATCACTATTCCCAAGTGGTTCTGATATTAATAAATGATTCACAGGGATGCCTATGTTGGTTATGATAAGATCCAAGATGTTACTTCCCCGTGTTGGTTCCTTAACCAATTGATAGAGTCCTAAATCAATAATGTGAAGTGAGTGATTACTTGTTCAGCTGGGGCTTTCCTTAATCTATAAACTAATAGTTTTGTGTCCTTACCACCTACATCTTAATATTTCTGGCTTATAAATCTTAATTTGCCTTCTATTCCCTCATTTTCCATTTTGTGCAGTTCTTCTTAAACTTTTAGTAGATCTTTATATATTTTGGTTTCCTGAGGTTTCTGTTTTTGTATTTTTTCTAGGCCTCTTATGTTTCCCATTAGTTCTTCATGTTTTGTATTTCTCATTTTTTTTAAACCTACTGCATGACTAATTAATTCCTTGCAGACCACTGCCTTGACAGCTTCCCAGATAGATAGATTCGAGCACCCTTGTAATCTATTCAACCTAACTACTTCCTCTATGGTTTCCCCCAACTTCTTTTTCAGTACTTTGCTATTCAACAATGAAACATTTCATCTCCATAATGATTGTCTATCTTCCTGCTCGGTCTTCAAATAAATTGAAACTGGGGCATGGTCTAATAAAGTAAAGCTACCTATCTGGGACTTGGATATCCTGTATAAATATTGTTTCTGAGTGTAAAAGGCATCAGTCCTTAAGTACAACTTGTGGGCTGGGGAATAAAAGGTGAAATCCCTCTCTTTCATATGTTGGCACCTCCGTATATCACTCAGACCTTGCTCCTTTGTTAAACTATTTAAAGTCTTTGTTGCTTGAACATTCATTACTGCTATTCCTGATGATCTATCTAAATAGGTATTTCTAACTGTATTTAAATCCCCCAACCCCAGTATTATTTGTCCTTCTTGGCATCCTGCTATCTTTGTTTAAAACTTAACTTAGATTTTTTGGGCTGATATAGTGAAATTTATTTATTTCATGGGTGGTTGATGGATGGGTTTAAAGCACTAGTGCACTAGCCCATGGTGCTGAAGTGGTCAATGAGTCTGGTGGAGAGAGAGAGAGCTAGATAGAGAGAGAGAGAGAGAGAGAGAGAGAGAGAGAGAGAGAGAGATGACCAGGTCACTACATACTCTTTGTGTTGTGGAGGAGCACAGAGAAGTAGGCGAGCAGTGCTTAAATTCTTATATGAAAAGGTATGCCACCGTTGCCTAATGTCTGCTTACTATCCAGATAATCTTTATGTGACTGACCATGCGCATGTGTGTTCTGTTTGTATTTTGCTTATAGATTGGGAAGTCAGTAGTGGCACGGGCCTCCCAGGGTCCAGGGGGTCCAACAGCTGTTTGTTTGTTAATTCTAGCTACGGGATCAGCTCTGGCTTCAGCCCTTTGAGGAGAATTGATAATCCCATAAGATCCAGGACTTTTGACCTTGGAAGGTTTTCGGTGACTCCAGATCCAAAAAAGGAAAAAGGAGAGTGTGAAGCAAGGAGCTGTGTGAGCTGTATGTACCCATGGACCTCTAAAGTGTGTTCAAGCAACCCGAGTCAGATCCGAGTTTACAAACAGGCTAAAAACGGACTAAACATTCTGCATTTAATAGATGAGTTTTCTTCTTTTTCATCTTTCATCAGCTATTATATTTTGTTTTTTTGCCTACTACCTTTAGACTTATAAGTTTTATAGGCTTTTGCCATTTATAATTTTACGCTGTGAGTTTTAGAGATTTTATGTTTTTTATATCTATGTTTTGCATCTTTCTGTGTTTGTGTTTAAAATAATGACTTACAAATTTTACTTAGGCACCTTTGGAAAGTGTGACGGTATTTGCAAACTTTAGATTAGCTTAGCTGTAACAGCTGAGGTACTTGAAGCTGTCTTAATTGCTTAATTATTTTGCACGTGTTATAAGTGTTTGTGAGTCCAGTTTTTCTATTACAAGCCAGTTCTATTAGCATGCAAGATAATTAATTACTTGTTTAATGATTTAAGCAGCTGTTATTTAGTTAGCAGTTAATTAATAATTAGCCAGTAGTGGGTGTATTTTAGATGCATGAGCAAGCATTTATCTGCTCATTTCCTTTTGAACCATCGAAGCGTGTGTAGCAAAGCAATCCTTGGGATTTAAGTGAATGAAGTGGCAAGTTCATTTGAAGTGATTGCAAGAGTTGTTTTACAACGAATGGTACTTTTTGATCCTATATTTAAGTTAAGTTACCAAGACACATTTGCTGTAGTGTCCTTGGGATTTAGTGAAGTATTCTTGTGGGGTTTTCCACCACGAGGACGTTCATCAAGTAAGGGGCTACGTTAAGTCCTAGTGTTATCTGTAACTCTGTAAAGTTGGAGAAGTAAGTAAGCATGTTTGGAATATCTTCTAAAAACGGAGTGTTTAAAAGCATACACTGTTGTGCCTGTAGAGATTTTAAATCTTCTATTAGGTTGATTACTTAAGTTAGTTTTTAGATACTGTATGTTTTGGGATATTTTTGTTTAGTGATAAAGATAAAGACATTTTATTTTGTTAATCTCTAGATTTTGATTATATTTGCTTGCTGCAGCATGTTTTTAGGAATAGAATATCTTTAGCTTTAGGTAGTGAGTAATATTAATTGTAATTGGTAAAACTTTTTAAGCATATTATTTATCTGTTTACAGTGGGAGTACCAAGCACCCTTAAGAAGTGGAATTGGGGTTATTACTGGTCCTTCTTATTTGAACTCCTATGTTTGTTACTTATGTGCACCTGCATTGAAGAATGAAGAAGAAAATTTTACTTGATCCATCCTCACGATGCTGGTCTGGATTCCATGAACTGATATTTGAGGAACTTTTGATTCAAACTTTGAACCTTTTGTGCCACTAATTTTTTGTTATGTGGGATATACAGCTACGTTGGAAAATCTACAGGAAGAAAAAACATTTTTCTGACTTTTTCCTATTATAGAGAATGAGACGACTGTACAAATTTTCCAGGGTTTGTACTTTACCTAGGATTTTTAGGATTTTAGAGTTTAGTTCTGTAATTACAATATTTATTGAATTTTGTATTTGTTCATTTGAAGTGGATTGGGGCTTTGGATTCAATAATGCCATATAAGATAGGAAAGGGAGTGACTAAAACATATAGTAAAAGGCATATTATACAATGTGGTAAATCCAAAGTCCCAAATCCTGCATCCTGATTGGTTGGCTGGCACAATTACCACCGGGATAAATCCTTCAGTGTACCCACTAGAAAAGGTGCCAGCCAACCTTTTTACCAATATCAGTATGACCCCCAAAATCAAAACGTACACCCGCCATCTTTATTCCCCGCTAAACTGCTCCACAAGTCCAGTCCGCAACTCGAGTACATAAACTACACTTGCTGTCCCGAAACAATTGACAGAAAAAATACTCGTGAAGTGAAAAAAAAATAAAATAAAAAAACAGCACCTTGTACAGAGACTAAATCAGTTCATGGATGGGACAGTCATCCTTGCCACCTCCCCAGACACTTTTCTCCTTGTAGCCAGAGTCCCTTCTAATTACCTGACACCAAATTCCCTACAACTCACAAACCGCAGCTCTGCACCAAACTGCTTGTAATTTGAGCCTTGCTCCATGTCTCCTCCAATATTGCTCGCCACATACCTCTTCACTTTCCGTTTTTTTTCTGCTCCGGCTCCAGTACCACTTACTACCCGACTCTCACAGTGTCTTCCTGCTATCTCTCATGATTGCCTATATCGGAGGACTATTTCCTCCCTCCGCGTAACAATAAAAATATTAAAAAAAAAAAGATTTAGAATTAAAAAAAATAAAGTTTTCTTTCTTCCCCAAAATGGAAGGGGACATTGTATATTAGAATGTATCCCTCAGAGGGTACACTGGGGGATGACACAACTGGTGTGGTAAATCCCCCAGTGTACCCACACCCTGGAGGGATAAATTGATTAAATAATAGTGTTAAGAAAAAAGGGAATGGTGAAGTGAATCTGGGGAGTGATAAGGCTGGTAATCAGAAAACAACTCAGTTTATGTGCCCTTCAGTTGCTCATATTGAGCTCAGGGGAAACAAGAAAGTGGCAAAACACTTCCAGCCCAAACTAACTTCCTCCCCAGCAGAGAAATCATGTGAAAGTAGTCACTCCTTAACCCATCCCTTGTTAAAGCAAATTAGAAGCCTGGAAGAATCAGTGGTGTCCAAACAGTTAGGAAAAATAACTACCTTTACAGAACAAGAAATAGTAGACAATGTTAATGTGACTAACGTAACTAATGCAACAAATATTACGGGCCCAGATCTTCATTTATCAGAGCTAACACATCCATTAGTGATCCCAAAGTGTACTAGAATGAACAAGTCGTTATCAAACAGAGGTGACTCTAATCTAATAGATTTGGTAGATTGTGTTGAGAAAAATAATAAGAGGGTATATTCTGGAAAACCAGTTTCAGGAGCTGTATCATCTATGCAGGGTATTGATTTAAGAAAATCAGTCAGAAATAGTATCCTTAAAAATGTTTCATTTCTTAATAATTTTGATTCTTTCTTGACTCCATATATTACTAAACAGAATGCAAAGGGACAGATTTATCAAATAGGTGTAAGTAGTGCTTTTTCTAATGACCGCACTGGGGATGTAATATTCTTCTTGAGCATTGTGATGCAAATTTGAGCAACTTCGAGAGACCGATCCTTAAAGATCATGTTATAGGAAATTCACTTTTAGTAATATTTAAGGAGTTGAAACAGGAAATATGTTTTGGTAATGAGCAGCTCTTGGAACTGGTTACACTACTTAGATGTTTTGTAACAACTTTCATGAAATATATGGAACAAAATAACCCCGGTAATGGTCAGGGAGTTAATTCAAATATCGTAAATGCTCAGGCAGAAATTCCCCAATATGAAAGGCACTGTTGAATTCTGTCCAACATGAGGTTGAGAAAAATATGCCTGTATCTAGAGATTTGGAAAGTGACAGGGTTAACAGGAGTATTAGATCTATCACAGATAGTATATCTAACAAGGAAGTTTTGGAAATAGAAAAATTGGTGAAATAACTTGAAGAAAGAAAGAGGCTTCTAGTTAAGGAGGATGTAATGAAGGGAAATTTGAATAAAGTAAGAACTAGTGAAAAACAAAATTATCAGGAAAGCAAGTATGTAGCCCAGAAGGCAAAAGGAAGAAATGATATAATGGGGATTAGTGAGAAAACTCAAAAAGGGGCAGAATGTACAAAAGGCTCAAAGGAAAATAAGAAAAAGAATGTGAAATTTGGAAAAACAACTGAAGTAAAATCTATTGAAAGTAATAAAACAGAAGTTGAAACAGTAGAAGAAAGAATTTTGATTAACACAGGAGAAATGTTACCAACTTTATTCATAAAAGGGTTACCCAAAAGCAAATCAGATAATAATTATATTTTAAAACTAACTACCTACAATCTGATTAAAGGTCTTGCAGGTTCCAAAACTGGATGGCAAGACATCAAATCTACATACAGGTATAAAGATGGCTCTTATAAAGGTTGGATATACGTGGTGTTTAAAAATGCTACGAAAAGATCGAAAATTATTTTATTGAAGGACAAGTTTATGGATATAGGAGTAACGTTAGATGTAACAATTAGGAATCAAGTAAAAGATACAATGGAAAGCTTGGAGAAAAAGAATGGGAGGCCACAGAGTATGGAGATAAAAGAAGGGGCTATTTTTAAGCAACCCCAGATCACAGCTTACATTAAACCAAGTGAATCAGTTCACAACCTGAAAGGTGATGATGAAACAATTTTAAGTAGAAGGGGAAGGAAACAGATGGGAACAAGGATTAATACTAGTATAGTAATGGAGGAGGAAAGTAGTAAACTTTTTACATCAAATTCCTTGGTAGAAACTTCAGTAGTTAATGAGGTTAGTTCAAATACAACAATAAATTTGGAAGGTGACTGAATTTGACAGCCAGCTATCCATTTGTATAATGAGGAAATTAATATATTATGCTGGAATGTAGCTGGGTTAAAGGGGAGATTAATGGACAAGCAGTGCTATCAGTGGCTGAGATCATTCACAATTTTACTTGTCCAAGAAACCTGGCTAAAAAATATAGATGAGCAATTGCTTGATGGCTTTACTGCCTGGCTGTCTCCAGCATATAAAGTAAAATCTCATGGCCGATATAAGGGCAGAATAGCTATTTATATTAGCTCAGATTTGGATTTCTGTTTTATTGAAGTAAGTGCATATAATGAGTTTTATATGTATGTGGTGATTATGAATAATAATATCAAGTGGGCTTTTTTTAATATATATATTCCACCAGGATTAAAGGCAACAAACTTTTGTTAGGATTACTGAAATGGTAGGAAGTAGTATTGAGTCTCTAAAATTAAGATTCCAAGGGATAAAAATTTTCTTAGCAGGGGATTTTAATGCCCATTTGGGTAATCTTATCGAGGAACAAACAACTGAGTGGTGCATAGATGATTTACTAAATATTTCCATTAGACAATCACAAGATAAAATAATCTCCAAGCAAAGAAAAATATTCTACAGTTTTTTGAAAAATGTAATTGTAGAATTTTGAATGGTAGGACAACAGGGAATTGGGAAGGGACATTTACATTCACAACAGTGAAAGGAGGAGGGGATTTTGGACCTCTGTGTGGTAGAAGCACTGGATTTTCCATTAGTTAGCTAATTTAATGTTAAGTTTCGGGATAGTGACCATTTTCCCATCATGTGCACTTTAGCTCCACGTTTTAACAAATGCAAATTAGATGGAGAATCTGAATCCATTGCAGACTCACATATGTGTATTAAGTATGGGAAAAAAATTATATGGGATTCCTATTCCAAAGAGGTATTAGATGGTATTATCTTGTCTGATCAGTTAAGAGTAAAAATGAACACAACTTGGAATAAAAGTCAGTTGGGAGTGGACCTTCAAGTTAAAGACTAATGAGTTAATTTCTCTTATTTCATCTGAACTTGGCAGAAGGCAAAGATTCAAAAGGCAAACTGTTGTGGGTTAAGAAAAACCATGGTTTGATATAGAGTGCTATAGGATGAGTAATGAAATAAAAAAGTAGGGAAATTGAGGGTTAAGGCCCCATCATTCTCAATTTTGGGAGCCTTTAAATACCTGAAATTAGAGTATAGGAAAATGCTGGATTATAAAAAAAGAAGCTATAAGCACGATTTGTGAGGGAAGCTTCAGGACTGCATCTTGACAAATGGCATGAAGTCCTTTTGGAAAATGGTTGCCTTTGGGTGTAGTGATAGTAATATTACTTATAACATACCAGGTATGATAAGTGAACAAATGTGGGTATCGCACTTTAGCCTGATATACAAAATAAATTTAAATCAGAATATTACATTAGAGCTGGATTCTGGTATGTCTCCCAAGGATATTAGGGATGGTGCATTTGATTTCTCACTAAATTAAGTAAAAACTGCTATTTTAGCACAAAAAAGAAATAAAGCAGCAGGGGCTGATAGACTTCCTGCAGAAGTTTTATTAAATAATCCAGACTATTGGGCTTCTGTTTGTACTCCAGTTTTTACAATAATAAGTAAATACTTGATTATTCCCCAAAATTGGAATAAAGGGATTATTGTACCCCTTTTTAAAAAAGGGGATCAGCGAGACCATAAATGTTACAAGCCTATTACACTTTTGCCTGTCTCACAAAATTTTTTTCTAGATTAATATTGGACAGGCTGTTGGTCTGGGTTGAAGAAAACAATCTGCTTTCAAAATTTCAAGGGAGATTTAAAAAAGGGCATAGTATTTTAGATTTGATCTTTACGCTGAACTTTTTGGTAGACAAAAATGTTAGACATAAAAAAGGTACTTTATATTTTGGATTTTTGGATGTAAAACATGCCTTTGATACAGTGAATAGAGTTAAGTTATGGGAGATTTTGGCAGCTCTTAATATTGTCCCACAGCTTCTGCAGATCCTTAAACTTTTACATCAAAATATAACAATTGAGGTGAGGTATGGAAGGGATGGTGCACTCTCAAGAGAGTTGGTTATTGAAGCTGGTGTTAAACAAGGTTGCCTGTTGGCTCCTATTTTGTTCAATTTGTATATAGAAAATTTGGTTAAGAACATCAGCCAGATTGATACTTTTGCACCTGCTATAAACAATGAAGAAATTAAATTATTATTATTTGCTGATGACGCGTTAGTTATTTCTAGAACCCCATTAGGTCTTAAAAGAGGTATTTCTAATATTATGAGTATGCTAAAGGATTTGGATTTTGAGCTAAATTTTAGTAAATCAAAAATCCTAATTATTGGGAAAACCAAAAAAGAGAGACTATGTACAATTAAAGGCTGTCATTTTGATGTGGTTAAGGAATTTAAATATTTAGGTGTAGCAACTGATAGTAAAATGATGTGGCTCCAACATTTGGTGGAAGTAAAGAATAATTCTTATAAAATGATGGGAGTGATTAGAAATTTTGTAATAAGATTTGCTTGCAACTCTTTTGTCTCTCTGAAAAAAACTTTTGAAATTAAATGAATAAACCAACTATTATATGCCAGTGAGGTGTGGGGTTTGTATGTGGAAAAAGCTAACGTAGAATGTTTACAAAATCAGTTTTTAAGATCTACCTTAAATCTCCCTCATGATTGTCCATCAAGCTTTTTAAGATTAGAGTCTGGTCTTATCCAGATTAAAGCAAGGATTCTGATAAGGGCAGTTACGTTTTGGGCCAGACTATTTAAAATGAATAAAAACAGACTTCCACTGTTATGCTGGGAAGAATGTATGAATAAGTTAAATACTGGAAGCAAAATTGTGACATGGTTTCACAAATTGAATGTCAGACTGAAATGGCTTGGTTGCATTGATCTATGGAACAGCTCTGCAATTAATAATATTGAGGGGTATGTGAATGAAGTGTTGCAAAGAATTAATGATGTAACTGTTCAACAGAATTTTGAAAGAATACATGAGATGGATTCCATGGGGCTGTACTCAAGTATTAAATCTAGTAGGGGTATAGAAAATTACCTGATCATCTGTGAAAATGGCATCCATATAAATATGTTATGCAGAATTAGGCTAGCCTGTTTGGGCAATTCTTATTTCAATCTGAATAACTGGTATTGTAAAAAATGTAAACACAGCTGTAATTGTACTGTTAGATCAGAATTATATATTATGCATATCCTATTTGAATGTAAATCTTGGGCTCAACAGCGTGATAGAATGCTTTCCCATTTAATGCCACTGCACCTTATTCCTAATAGTTAAGAGTATAAAAAATTTCTACTTAAATTAGATTCAGTTAAGCTAATTTATGGTGTTGCCAAATACTGCTTATTTAAAAAAAAATATGAATTTAAATTGTGGACTAGGTTTTTATGATTTTTGTCTATGTCTCAATTATATATGGAGTTAAATTGCTGGTTAGATTTGTAATAATAATAATAATACGCTTTATTTTTAAGTGCCTTTCAAGTACCAAGGTATTTTACAATAATAAAACATGATTCCATAAAAACTATTACATTAATATATAAAACAGCAATTACATATGGTAACAGTTGACTCGTAGGCCTGACTCCACAAAAAAGTTTTACAGTAAGTGCCTGTTTAAACCCCCACCCACGGTCGTGCATTCCCGAAGCTAATGGGTAGAGAATTCCAGAGGGTGGGGACCACTAACATAAATGCATGGGCCCCAGAAGATTTCAAAATTACCCTCAGAATCACCAGCAACCCCTCATCAGCTGAACGGAGCTGTCACACAGGGTTGTAGGGAATCAGAAGCTCTTTCAAGTAGTTTGGACCAAGTCTGTGTAGGGCTTTGTAGGTCAATATACCTACCTTAAAGGTGATCCGCCACTGAATCGGCAGCCAGTGCAGTTTGCGCAGCACAGGAATAATATGCGACCTCCAAGACACCCCGGTCAACAGTCGAGCAGCAGCATTCTGCACTAGCAGCAAGCGGCGGATATCAACCCCAGGAAGCCCTAAGTAAAGGGAGTTGAAATAGTCAAGGTGTGAGGTCACAAAGGCGTGGACCAACACAAGCAGATCACTGGATGGAACAAGATGTTTGACCCTGGCAATGCTCTTAAGATGGTAAAAGGCAGACTTGATGACTGCTGACACCTGATAGTGAAGGGTCAGCCCATCATCAAGTACCACTCCCAGGTCGTACACCCATTCTGAGGTAAGGATCTGAGAGCCCCCCAGAAATAATCCAGAGGGCTGATCAGTCCTCAACCTCTCTATCCTGCGACCTGGGTCCATGACCATAACCTCGGTCTTTCCCGTGTTCAACTTTAGCCAGCTGAAATTCATACAGTCCTGGATTTCAATGAGGCAGTTACTAAATACTGAGAGAGCACTAACCTGGTCGGGGCCAAAAGACAGGTAGAGCTGGGTATCATCAGCATAGCAGTGAAACCTCAGCCCATACCATCTTACAATGTCTCCGAGGAGTAGCAGATACACTGCAAACAACATGGAGGACAACACCGAGCCCTGAGAGACCCCACAAGACAGAGGGAGTGAGTCAGAAGAAAAACTCCCAGACACAACTCTCTGTGTTCTGCCCATTAGAAAAGATGTAAACCACCTGAGGACTGTACTTGTCAGGCCAAAGATGGACCTCAGGTGCTCACGTAGCACCCCATGGTCTACAGTGTAAAAAGCTGAGGAGAGAGATCAAGGGGTACCAGAATGGAATGGTTTCTCTGACCTCTCGCCATCAGGAGATCATTGAGCACCTGAACCAGAGCAGTCTCAGTGCTATGCCTCTTTCAGAAACCAGACTGGAGAGGTTTGTAGACATTATGGATGGTCAGGTGGTTCTCCAGGTGAGTTGCCACTACTTTCTTAATAACCTTTCCTATAAAGGGAAGGTTCGAGATAGGTCTGTAGTTAGCAAGAGCATTCGGGTCCAACAAAGCTTTCTTCAGTAGGGGTGTCACCACCGCCTCCTTCAGGGAGCTTGGAAACTCACCCGATTCCAAGGAGCACCAGAAAATCTGAGCCAGAACCGGGCCAATGATATCGCAACAACCCAAAATCAGGGAAGTTGGGCCCGGATCTAAACCACAGCATGTAGTGTGCATCCCCTGGACAATCCGCATAATATCACTGAACTCCGGCAGGTCAAAGGAACTCCAAGAAGTACGAGGTGTAGTGATCGAGCACCGACCAACAGCGTCCCCCATAGAACAAGTCAAGAGGATCTCCGACCAGATGTCGGCCACCTTATTCACAAAGAATCAAGCAAGCTCATCACACTCCATTTGTGAAAAAGCTCGACGGAGCTGCAGACAGGCTGGGTTGCACAACCTGTCCACAGTTCGAAAGAGTTGAGCTGGTCGATTCTGAGCAACAGCAATCTCCCTGGACAGGAACTCTGCCTTCTTATGGGAGATCACTGATTGGTAGGTCTGATAATGCTCCACCAAACTAAGATGGTCAACCTCCAGGGCAGATTTCCGCCAACAGCATTCTAACCTTTGTCCTAAATGCCGCATCTCCCTTAAGGACCCATCAAACCAAGGGGTCCGAGGGCGAAGTGGGAGAGAACGAACCTGGACAGGAGCAAGCAGGTTGAGGGCCAAGGAGATGGCCTTATTATAGGCCAGGACCAACGGCTCTGGACCTGAGCTGGCATCAGGAAACTCTGAGAGATCAATCGTCGCCACCAGGTCTTCAGGGCTCACATCCTGTAAATGGTGGCAACTGACCATCTCCACAGAGGCAGATGTACAAGGGGGGGGTTCAAAAATTGAACCTCACAGTGTAATGATCGGACCAACCATCAGGTTCCACCCCCAAATTGGAGGCCTCAATCCCCAGGAGGAAAACGAGATCCAAAGAATGACCATGATTATGGGTAGCTAAGGAAACAATCTGTGTGAAGCCCAGTGATGTCATCAGCTGGAGGAAGTGCTGTCCAAAAGACGAGAGTTCATCATCAACCCAGGCATTGAAGTCACCCAGAATCATCAGTCTGGGCAACTCCAACACCCTGTCGATGGCGAAGTCCACCACTTCCTGCAGGAATTGCTTTTCGTCCCTGGGTGGTCGGTAGACAAGAGCTAACCTGCAGCCCACACCAGCTACCACAGTACATTCAAAGGATTCGATTTCCTCTACTGGTACACCAGTGAGGCCCAACTTGGTCTTGAAACAGACCACTACCCACCACGGTCCAATCTCAGGCAGTGTATCACCGAGTACCCGATTGTAATTGCCATTTCCAAAGTGGGGCAGGCATTTTCATCTACCCAGGTCTCGGTGATGCAAGCCAGATCAGCTGTTCCAACAAAATCTGCAATGGTTGTGGTTTTGTTCTTAATAGATCTGGCATTGCATAACACCGCCCAAGTTGGACGGGTAATAAACTGTTATGTGTGTATAATATGGTAGATTTTGTGTTAAGTGTTTTTTAGAATGTAACAAACTTGGGTTTTATACATTTATATTACTAAAAGAACTTGAACTTGAACTACTTAGGAATTCTTCTGGGTTCTGGTTAGGGGCATAAACATTAACCAGATGTATTTGTAACATACTAACATACTATTTGCCAGCAGATTAGGCCTTATGGTCTATCAAGTCTGCTCGAACCTAGATCCTTAGTTGGGTGCAGAGACCCTCCCATCCCTTGTGCTCCAGAAACCCCTATCATCCATCCCCACCCCCCCAGGACAGGCCATCATCTGATACATCCACTTTCTGTGTCTGTCCCACCCTCTCTTAAAGCCCTCCACTGTGGATCTCTGAACCAGCTCACCAGGCAGAGCATTCCAAGGTCCACCACCCTCTCAGTGAAAAACCTCCTCTTTTCCCCTCACCTTCCACCTTCCAACTTCAAACCATGCCCTCTGGTGATGCCTCCTGCTTTAGTCTAAAGATCCCTCCATGTTTACCCTATTTATTCCCTTGAGGTACTTGAAGACCTCAATCATGTCCCCTGTCTCCCTCTCCTCCAATGAAACAGGCAGAGCTCCTCAAGTCTGTCCTCGTAAGTCAAATCCCTAGCCCTCGTATCATCTTTGTTGCCCTCCTCTGTACCCTCTCCAGGAGCTGTATGTCCTCTTCAGGGTGGTCTCCAGTACTGTACACAGTACTCAAGGTGGTCTAACCAGTCCATTGTACAGCGGCAGAATCACTTCCTTGCTCCTTGAGGTGATCCTCTTGCTGCATCCCAACATCCTGTTTGCCTTGCTAGCTGCCTCCTGCACTGCTCAGAGTTATTCATACATGTATCCACCATGACCCCTAGGTCTTTTCCCCTGTTGAGGCTTCCAGCACCTCCCTCCCAGGGTGTACCTGTGTTTAGGGTTTCCCACCAAGATGCAACACCTTGCATTTGGTGATATTGAAATTTAATTTCCATGTGTGAGCCCAGCTTTCCAGGGTGTCCAGGTCCTTGCAGGCCAACCTCCCTCTTCTCCCTCAACTACTGCTCCCATCTTGGAGTCATCCGCAAGAGAATCATTTCACACCCTATACCATCCCTGATGTCTGATATGTATGCATTAAACAGGATTGGACCCAGGACCAAGCCCTGTGGTACCCCACTACCAACCTCTGTAGGGTTCGGAGCTCCCCACAGACCACTACTCTCTGAGTGCGTCCAGCTCTCAGTTTTCAATCCATCTGACCATCAAAGAGCCTACTCCTAACTCCATCAGTTTCTCCACCAGACCATTGTGGGGACAGAGTCAAACGCTTGCTGAAGTCCAAGAATAATACATCCACAGGCTTACCCCTGTCCAGTTCTGATGTTACCCATTCATAGAACCCACAAGGTTGGTTTGACATGATCTACCTGGCACAAACCCATGCTGCCATCTATCCAGACCTCCCACCTCCCAAGTAAACCCCCAATCGTTCCTTTAGTATACTCTCCATTAATTTTCCCACCACCGAGGTTAAACTGATGGGTCTATAGTTTCCTGGTACTTCCTTCTGACCCCCTTTATGGATTGGTACCACATGTGCCTCGCCAATCCCTAGGTACCCTCCCTGTCTCAAGTGACCTGTTGAAAAGCTCCCAGGGGTGCAGCCAGTATGTCCGCCAATTCCCATAGTACTCTCGGATGAATGCCATCCGCCCAGGAGATTTGTCTTTCTTTAGGGCCTTGAGGGCAAACCACACCCTTTCGTGGGATGGCATCATCTGTCCCTCCACCTTACTGGTCTTTTATCCTTATCCAGATGTGACACCCCTGGGGTACCTTTCCTCCCTTTTGCTCCATTTCTGTTGCTCCTGATCCCACTCCCCTACCGCTTCTATCCCCTTTGTGCCTTGCTTTGTAGATATCCCATCCCTCCCTAGTGAACACAGAGGCAAAGTACTCTTAAATACCTCTGCCTGGTCCTCGCCTCTTCCACCCACCCTTCTTCTGATCTCAATCTGCTGAGATGGCCCTTAGTTTTCTCCACCCCAATGTACCGGAAGAACCCCTTTCCTCCATGTATCCCCGTGCCAGCCGTTGCTCTCTTACTGACTTTGTTCTCCTCACCATACGGGTGACTTTTCTAGATGCAAGCTGGTACATTTCTTATCCCTATCCCTCTTGTTGTTTTATATTTTTGTAGTCACTTTTTATCTGACTGCTACCTGGACCTCACTGGAACACCAGCATGGTTTATGTGACCTTGCTCCCTTACGCTTCAACTTAGCGCAGATCCTGACTGCCTCATGAAGTCCCCTGCTTTATGACCTCCCATCTCCTTTCCACACTTGTCGTTGAGGTAATCCCTCAAGTGATCCTTGAGAATATTTCCCATGCCCATAAAGTCGCCCCTGAAGTCCACTGCCAGTGTCCTAGATCTCACCCCACTCCCCCAATGCTTATTTGAAACCAAACAGTATTGTGGTCACTCCCAGTCAGGGGTCCTGTACAACCATGTCCCTACCAGATCCCCATCTGCAGAACCACATCCAGGACATGCCCCTCCTTGTGGGCTCCATCACATGCTGTGTTAAGAACACATCCTGGAAGCCATCCAGCAGCCTCTGCTCTTGGCCACCTTAGAGGACATGGTTCCCTCAGTTTGTACCTGGCATATTAAGGTCCCCATCAACACCACTCCTTCCCTTTTGGACCACACTGGGCAATGATGTTGTCCAGCAAACCATCCTCTAGAACATCACTGATCCCGGGGGGCCTCTATGCTACTCCCAGCTTGACCTTATCCCCTGCTGGGGATCGTGAGGTGACCCATAAGGCCTCCACGCTTCCTCTGCCTCTTCTACCATAGCAATTTCTATGTCATCTCTAATGAACATAGCCACTCCACCCCTCTTCCTCCTTTCTATCCTTCCTAAGCATAGTGTACCCCGCATATTTAGGTCCCAGTCATGGTTTTGTTGGCGCTTTCCTGACTGCCGCCACATCCACCCCTCGAACAGCATGGCCTGGAACTCTGGCAACTTGTTTCCAAGCTCCTGGCATTTACTAACACTAACCCCACCCTTATCCCTGATCCTTTTGTCTAACCCCACCCAGATTCCTTATACTTCCATCCTCCCCTGCTCCTCCTGAAACCTCCACCTCCAGTCTGTTTCCCTCCCCTTGGGCTTGAAGGCTACTCCTCATCTGAGGGGAGGGCTTGGTCAGCCCCTCCTTATCCCTTCCCCTTACAAGTTTAAACCCCACCTTTCTTGTATGTAGTCAGCCATCCCTGTTTAAGGACTTCCTTCCCTAATGGGGCAAGATGAAACCTGTCCTTGGCATATAGTCCCTTATCCTCCCAAACTCCATTCCAGTTCCCTAACACCCCCAACCCATTCTCTTCACCCCACTTCCTGAGCCATTTATTAACCTCTGTGAGCTTTATTTTTTTCTCCACTGAGGCCTTTGGTACTGGCAATATCTCTGAAAAGGAAATGTTGCATCCATTATCCCGACAGACTCTGGCAAGTTCTTGGAACCTTGCTTAGATTTCCATAATGCTATTTCCTCTAGATCATTAGTTCCCAAATGCACCAGGAAATCCGGTTTCCCTCCACAATCCCTAACCATTTCATACACCATGAACTTTGCTCTGTGCACTGTCAGCCCAGAGATACTCACTACCTTCACCTGGCTATGGCATCCATCAACCTGTCCCTCCCAATGGATACCCTTAATCATCGAGTCTCCCAGTAACAGAACCTTAACACCGCCATCATCCTTATGGTTACCTCCACTATGCCCTCTCAGCCCCCCCCCACTTTATTCATGATCGCAATTTCATGGGAGTCTTCCTGCCTTATTAGAGACCCCCTTGTCACCCTCCCCTTTCTGCCTCCCTTGCTATTTTGCCCACTTAACTCAAACCCCTTCTGAATAGGTGTCCCCTTTAACCCTCTCTTATCTGAACCATTTATCCTGGCCCTGATGGTTTCCCCTTCCCCCGCACCCCCATCCCCCTTGTAATAGTACCCCTGTCTCCAGAGGCTCTCTGTGGGTCCCTTAGCTAGGCCCCATCCTTGGTACTGACCTTCCTGCTGAAGGGGGCCTCTCCCACCTCCTTGTCTCCCAGTTTCTCTCCAATCATGCTCTCCTCCCTCATGTCTGGAATATGTTGCATCTCCCATTTGCTTAACATATATGTTTCCTTCTCCTCTGGGACTATGTCTATCCTTTCCATTGTTGTTCTGTGATGCCCTATGGTATCTGACTCTCCCCGGCCTCTGTATAAGTTTCCTCATTTCCACCAACCCCTTCCTCCCTCTAGGATGTTTAGTATCTCAAATTTATTGTGACACTCTATGTCAGCCTCCATCAAGTAACCCGAGTTTCCTGACTGCATCTCTAAACTGACCTCTTCTTCCTCTCTTGCACTGTTCACCTTAGGAGCTCCCTTCCCACAGTCTGCTGTTTTAGGCTTCCGCACAACAGCCCCTCCTGACTCTTCCCCCTCCAGTCTCCTTGAATTCAGAATTTTCACCCTGTATGCTTTCCCCTTAGCATCAACTTCCCTATCTAAGGGTCCTCTGTCCCTAATATCCCCCCTTCTGCTTGCTGTAGCATAATGTCCTGTAATTTCAGAGCATTGCCCCAGCCTCCCCTCAGCCCCACCCTTCTGCTGCCCATATCCACACCCCTTATCCTTGGACACCCCCCAGCTCCCACAGCTTACTCCTTAACCAATATACCTCACTCCTGATACAAGATAGCTGTCTACAGAGTGGGCAGCCTCCCTCTCTCCAGGCCCAATTTAGAATTATTGCCATCCCACAGCCTGTGCAGCCTACAACCCTTCCGAAGATGCCTGCCATGGTGGAATATGGCCACCCTGATTATCCCTCTGTTTATAATAGCACACCCCTTTCTCAGTCCCTTTCCCTGGAGTACAGTTTCTCTCTATACTGACTGTAGTTATTTACAAACCCATTTCAATCCCACCAACAAAGTTCCCAGTCTCACAAACACATACAGTCCAGTATGTGTTCAGTCCCACTAACAGTGTGTGTAAGCAGACACCAGGTACCGTATGATGTCACAGGCCCACCAACTCCTGTTGCTTCAAATTTCAGTCCCAAACAGAAATACTCAGCCCTTCAATCCCAACCCCCAGTGGCTTTTCAGTATTTAAGAAAGCCTACAAAACAGGGTGGGTGGGAGGGCTCTTACCAAACACCAGTCAAACAACACATTTAAATTACCTTCTAATTTTCCCTGCCAAACATCTATCCCCAAACCTACAATATCACAGCCCAAGTATCAGTTCAAATTCAAGGTAATAATTTTTAACACATAGAACTAATTTCACTTACAACTATTCAAATATTTCAGTTTAAAACAAAATATAACTCCTGGCCTCTTTTCTACCAACCTGTTGCTTAAGCTCCCAAGTGAACCCTCTTAGTTCTCCCTTGACTCTCACAAAGACCTTTCATCCCTGTTTCTACTGTTTTTACTTGAAATGGGAGATCTCTTTTAATTACTATTGCCACCCCTGCCTTCCTAGGATTAGGAGATTCTGCTGATTCCACCCTGTGTACCCAACCCCGTCTTAATTTATTATGTTCTGTCCCTGTCAGGTGGGTTTCTTGTAAAAACACTATATCCCCCCCCCAACCGCTTCAATTCCTCCAGCAGTCTAGTTCTCATAACTGGAGAATGTATGCCCCTTAACATTGTAGGAAATTATTTTAATGTCTCCCATTGTTGTGGTCTTTATTCCACCAGATTTCCCCTTCTGTGCTTCTCTCCACCCTCCACTCGCCTGTCCAGTGAACTCTGACTGTTAACATTTCCCCTAATAAGCCAACAATCTCTTCTACTAAATGCTTCTAATTATTTCCATCCCCGCTTTCTGTATCTCCTTCATTAAATCCATAGCCCCCTCCATCATCATTTCACATTCGTGTACAACATTTTCTAAACACGTGAAATAGTAACCATTTACATACAAAGAGTAACAGTATACCAACATGGTAAACTCCTCTCCCAAAAAACCACCAGGAAAGAAAAAAGAACTCCAACAGGAGTAAAAAAACTGTGTGTGAAATCTTCCTAGGTTAGCTGTCTACCCCAGAAGGCAAGTGAGTCAAAGTGTTAACTCCCCTCCCACTGTGTAGTGTCCTGTGTAGGCCTGATATCCCTCCCTTGGGATATGCTCTGAACAGGGGTTAATTCCCTGTCAAGGTAAAAATAAAAACACAATTGTCACCCTGTGTGAGAGGCTTTTATAAAATATCCATGTTACCCTCCCTCCTCCCCTTCGACCCTTCTGTTTCAAATGGGCTGCGTGTCCAAACTTATCAGATCTGTTTCTGAGGTAGCAGTTCAATCCTTGAGCGGCCCACTAATAAGGCTGTTCATATCTTTCTATTGTGTGCCCTCTTAAACTTTATCTGACCCCTTTAAATCTTTTGCCTTCCCCTCAGGTCTTTTAAATGCTCCTCTTTATCCATATGTATCCCAAAATTGCCTATCTTATTTACCCCCCTCCTTTTAAATCTTCTACCAGTGGCTATGCAACAAGACTAGCAGTCAAAGCTAGAAGAGGTTGTTCTATGGTTTTCAGCAGAGCTATTAGTCAGTCTTACTGTCTCTTTCACCATGCTGGGTCATTCAGATGGCTAATTGCCATGTGCTGTGCTGGTATTTTCTGCCCTTGCTCCCTTTTCTGTGGTATTCCCCTCTCGCAGCCCTGCATGGTGCATTAAGCAATTCAGATCTCTGGCCAGTCCTTTCAGTAATGCTCCCGGCATGTCCCTACTGGTTTTCCCTCCAGTCCAGCTCCAGGATTCATCTTGTATTTTCCATTCCAGTTCTTCCATTTCTAGGTCTGGTATCTGGATTTTCCAACCCCTCAGCAATGGCGCCACCTCGACCAGTGAAGAGAAAATCTTTATTCCATCTGAGGTATGAATTTTCAGCTTCGCTGGGAAATTAAGCTGTGCTTTATGGCCCATCTTCTCCTTGATCTCTTTAATTATTCTCCTGACCCTTTGCATCTGTGCTTGCAACAAGGGGGAAAAATCATGGTCGAAAAATATCTGGGTGTCTTTGAATTTCATTTCTTTTTGTCGTCATGCCTCCTGGAGTATGTAGTCCTTGGCTTGGTAGTATACCATGCGCACAATTATTGAACATGGTCTGGGAGATGGATTTGTTGGCCTGGGGCCCAGCAAATGATGGGCCCTATCCATTTCATAGTGGAAGTTGGATGGAAGTGAAAGTGTGGCTTGAAAGATTTGCTGCGTGAAATCAATCAGAGATGGGAACCCTTCCTCTGCTCCTTCTGTTACGCCTTGCAGCCTAAAATAGTTCCTCCTCGCTCTGTTTTTGATGTCTTCCATTTTGGTGCGTGATAGTCATTCCTGCTTTAGCAAATGTAACAGGAGCAGGCTTGATGTGTCTTGGGTCTCCCCCACCTCTGAGATTTTTGCCGTATTCTGCACTACTTTTTTGTTCACATTCTGTAGATCTTGCCTCAAGTCTGCAACTGAAGATTCAATCTTCTGAACAGAGTGAAGGATTTGTTTCAGTGTACAGCCAGCTTTTCTGGAGTGTAGGCTATCTTCTTCCATCAAATCAGATGAAGATTCTTATGCTGTATGTGATCTAGGGGTGCAGGCCCCGAAGTCCTCCATACTCGCCCCCAGCTTTAGTTGTTTCATTTTCACTGCAGATGGACCCATTTTCAGATTTTTATCTTTGTTTCCTTTCAGTGGCATGCCCAGATGCAGGTCTAGTTGTTTTTCTGCTGAGAGGTCTCTTTACTAGGGAGGATTAAATTAGATTTTTATGGTCGAAGTGAGGGAGCTATAGCTTAGTGCTGCTCACATATCGGTGACGTCACCGGAAGTCCTAAAAAAAAACAACTGATTTGGCATTCTCCCTACAGGATATGCAACAGCCTGGTTCAATATCTTTGTAGACTCTGGTATTCTCCCTATCTTTCCAGATCCTTTACATATTCTTTTCTCAATTTGGTTGCTTACGTGGCACCTCTGGCAATAACATTTTTCACAAATTATTAATAAACCTTCTACAGTCACACATACAATATAAGAGCTCTCACACAGGCAGAATTTCTTTAGGAAAACAAATGTTTTACTAAAATACTTACATAAATACAAGTATAACTAAAAAGAGAATATTAATTTGGATTACAGTATACAGGAAAAGAAAATGGAAAAATGTACAATGAAATGCACTAAGACTCTAAGTTAACTCTACCTGAGGTATGAAGATTTCAAAGTCCAGAGAATCGCTGGTTTGCAAAATATTGCAGTCATTCTGTAGAAGCCTTTGGCTCTTAGGCAGTCTTTGTGCTGGCAGCTGCTCGCTTGTGGTCAGGAGAAGAGAGTCCAAACAGAATTGCAAAATGGCTCTGAGTGTCTGTGCTGGAGAGTTTATATAGAAGACCATTCCCCCAGTCTGTGACTGAAGACAGGCCCTTCTGTGAATAAAGGCTGGCCCTTCCCCTTTAGGCTACTGGATGTCACTCTTGCATGTTCCCAAAGTCTTATTTTCCTGATAATCTTTGATGTCAGATTCCATAGTTAACACAGGGTTAATAATCTCACACAGGCCTATTAGAAGGGTGTTTCCTGGCACTTATAAAAAATATGTCAGTGTACTGTGGGAACCTTTTCTGTCACCTCTTGTCTAAGACCATTTCCCTTTTGATCTTAAGGGTTTACAACAGTGGAAATAGCTCCTCTCATCCTGGGATTTTGAACTGGTTTAATTTAATTAGTTATAAGTAAGATCTTGTAAGTTACAGGATATGATTATACAAGCTGATTTTATTACTTCTGTTTCCCTTGGCCAGTTAATATTAGAGGAATACTCTTTGATCATGTATCCACAAGCTTTCTGACAAGAACTTGTCAGATTCCTGCAAGCAAGACTGGCCTTGTAGGACAGAGGAAGGTCAAACCCCCTTTTTTAAAAAAAACAAACACAAAACCCAGTCTTTTCTCTATGTGCCTTTGCTGCTAGAATTACATAAAAAACATATACAACAGAGTAATATCTACAAATAAGGGCTAGCAGTGGGGTAGCTTGCCACATGGCCATCACAACCCTTCTGGTCAACATCTGGTAAACAACCACATCCTTCTACTGTAAGTTGGAGTTTGTTATGGAAGTGAACAGCAAATAACAGTCTCATACTAACAGAAGTCCATGGTTGTAGCAGCAATCCTGGCAGACTCCAATGGACAAAGTCCAAGCTGATTGCAACCATTAGCTGTAGTTTGACCCCACAGGGCAGATGCTGAATAGTTGGATGAATCCTAATGGACTCTTCCACTTCACTAAAGCATAGGCTGGTACATGGGCAGCATGATAGAAACAGTATGAGAGGTTCTTCCTCACAGCTTTGGCACAGGCAACTCTCCTACAAACTCCCACTCACTCTGACTAAGCAGCAGATACACAGCATGGAAGACCCTCCCTGCACATCCATCATGGCACTTCGCAGCAGGAGCTATCAAACTGTAACCCTTGAGGTGTCAGCGGGCAACTTCACCAAATGTAAGGAACTCTACAGGCTTCCCGGGGGTTACATACATGACAGGAGACATGTTCACTTCATGGATGCTTCATAAGCAGAGTTTTACTTTGCAACAGCTCTGCTTTTAATAAGCTTGTTAGATGAAGATTACTACTACTAGTACTACTATTTTTTTGTGTTTGTTTTAGAATGCATGGCTGGGAAAAGTACACTGAGCTGAAGCTTGTTTCCAGGCATGACCCAGGAGCACAGGGAGTTGTGTGACTTGTTCAGGTTATACAGCATGCCAAGTGGTGGCTGTGGGATTCAAATCCAGGTCTGCTGGGTCTACAGGTCTACAGCTCGGTGCTCTTACCTCTAAGTTAGAGGCCCAATGTTCAGAGCCAGCCACATGTACTGTGCTGATAGGACTGCACTGCAACCTAAGACTGAATATAATCTGTAGGAGCCCAATGGAGATAGTGCAGCCCAAATGGAATAGTGCCAGGGTTTCTGTGGGCCAAATTCAGCCCTAACATGCTAATGAGCAAACTGGGTATGCAAGGTGCTATGGGTCATTTGCATGCCCATTATGGGCTCATTAGCATTTGTGCATGGCCCCCCAATTGCCTGTCCTGTTGCTGACTTTAATATTCCTGGTGGTCTAGTGGTTCCTTCCATAAGGGCATCTGACCACCTGCTGACCCACCCAATCAGCACCCTCAGTCCCACACCCCTCTTTGCCTTGGTCACTAAAATTGACCTACAGCAATAGTGATGATGACAGGAACAGCCCTCTGCTCACCTTGGGGTGAGGGTGCATGGAGGAGGGTCCTGAGTGGACAAGTTAGGAGAGGTTCGGATATCTTTACAGGGAGGACCACTAGACCACCAGGAATATTTAAGTCAGCAACAGGATGGACAATTTGAGGTTGAGGGCCACTGGACCACCAGAAATAGTACAGTTCACTACAGGTTGGGCAATTGGGGGGGTGACCATGCATGGGAATAAGGGCAGGGTTTCAGCTGCATTCAAAAGCACTATGATGGAGGTTGTTTAGTGTTGCCTAAACTGCTGAATATACCGCCGCACCCAGTCTGCATGCGGGACCCCTCATTTGCATGGACATAGTAGTATATTCTGCATGGTTACACTGTCAGGTCATCACAGCTCACCTGTGGCCTTTGAATATGGCCCCTGTTTGCCTGCGCTATTTATGGTTAGTGTGGCACTAACCCAGTTACTTAAATGCTAACTGTTTATACAGTATATGGGGGCCATAGTTCCTTCATGTATGTTACTACATATGAGAATCGTACATTTCCGAAAAGACTATGATGACTTGGTTCAGCTCTTTCATTTTGCAGTGAAACACTACTTGAGAGTGTTTTTTTTTTGTGTAATATTTTTAATGGTTTTAGGAATAAAAGACAAGACAATGCATTAGGAAAGACAACTTGTGTCACATACAAGGTAGACAAACAGTTCATTCTACATTTCATCCTATCTATTCACCGATACCAACATGAGCAGTTACAGCACAAGCCGTTTAAGAACATCACAGCATGTGATGCAACATTTAATTTCAGGGCTACTTGAGTGGAAGAGCAGGGACCCCCTGTTCAGCACATATCACAAAAGAGAAGGCAATGATGTTACCAACCAATGCCTGTCTGTAGCTAAGTTTTTCGGGATTTACAAGATCTTCTGCTTGGAGTAACTACACCATTCTTGCTCACTACATCTGTGAAGGTCTCCTGGACTGGATTTTCTGCAAAACATCACCACAAGGTATTTGCATTTTCAGTTTAAAATCAACCTTTTGGAAGCTATCCCAAGCAAAACAGAAATCAAACAACTAGGTCTGACAAACTCCAGTGACTCTGGATCCTGTTCGAATCCACATTTTTGTCTGGTTTGCTCCAAAGGGATCTATTTGTGGACTTTTAAACAACCTCTTTAAATAACAAAGGAAGCAAAAGGACAAAAGGATTTCACATCCTGCACTCATACTTGAGTAAGTGTGCCCCAGGCTATCAATGTAATGGGGCTGGGGAGTGTATGCCTGCAAGGTCTTGCATAGCTAAAGCCTCTTGTCAATCCCTGCCTAGCTGTGACCTTGGGTGACCTCTGTCATGAGTTAAACTAATGTTGTACCAACAGTCACACCATGTCCAACAGCTGTCTGGGGGTTGCCCTCTTAACTTTTCTTGACCTACTTTGCCTTGACAGAATTACACTATCCTTATGGAATGAGTATGGCTCAAATAAATCTAGGACCAAGCACTATGATTTTACTTTCTCCAACCTTATATTTATAATGCAAGGATACTACAAACTAATATTCTTCTCTACCAAAAGGGCTGTCCCTACCATTCTCTCTATATGTTTAGGAAACTACAGAACAAGTCTGCATTATCCCTTCCTTTTCTAAATGTGGGTCTGTGGTTCCTTGTCATCATTGCCATTCTGCTATCAGGACACACTCCATGGTCTACGATCAGCTGATAAATCCTTTCTGAATTTGCCAAGGTGCTGCACTAGGAAAGGAACTGTTGCATTTCAGCATACAGCTCCACAGCTGTGGAATTCCCTTGCCCTCGACATTAGACTTTCTAGCTCCCACACGTGCTTTAAGAGAAAACTGCGCTTGAATCTGCTGATTGCTGATACCTGTTCTTGCTTTCACCCTACCTAATGACTGATGTCTCTGGCCATACAATAGTATTTCCTCACCTCTATATAACCCTCTTACTGCCTCAGCCTGTCCCGGCTCCCTTTCCCTGCCCATATACAATCTTGCACTGCAGGCATCTCCCTTACACTTACATACACTCATATAATCTAATTTCATGGCTTGCTCCCCTCTTCCTCACTTACTGACCTTTTCCTTAATGACACCCCCTCCTCTCAATGGTTATTTCTTCGTTTTGTATTACCGGTTTTTGTTTTTGTGTACCTTGTTCTGTTCATATGATATGTCACCTGATAATTTATTGTCCAAGGTCCTCTCTATTCATTGCATAGGTAGGCACCTATGAACTTATGAATGGTCTACTCTGTATGTCTCTGATACATTGTATCCACTTTAACTCACTGTATGTAAAGCGCTTTACTTTGTTTGTTCTGATATATTGTATCCTCTTTAACTCATTGTATGTAAAGCACTTATAATTTGTTATCCTGTTAAGTTTCTGCATGTCCGTACCTCTCCTGGGTCGTGTCTGAAAATAGTCATTTTATGACTAGTGTACTTACCCGGTTAACAAAAGCTAAATAAAATATCAGACCCCCTCTCATTAACATGGCTTCAGCGGGGTGGGAAGACATCCAGAAATTTACTCCAGATTCTACTGAACAGTTCTTCCCTCTCTTTCAGGATATATGTGAGGCATTCTAAGGCCAGAGATTGGATGGCCCATGTTTTCCACTGTGCCAAGGTAGGCAAGTTGCAGGAGACCCAGGTATTTTGAATGTATTGCCTGGCAAGGGTTAACAGCACCCTCACCCATCATGGGTATGGTTCCCAACTGTAAGCATCTGAATCCTCCACCCCTGGTAGTAAAGAGAGGGGTGTGTTCACCACCGTCTGACCCCATATTTGAGTTATCTCATGAGAGACAGCTAGCCAAAATGGTTTTAGGGCGGGGCAGTCCCAAAAATAGTGCATGTAAGCTCCTATTGCCCCCTTGTACCTACTACGTATCAGAGAGATTGTTGGGTTAAATAAATGCACTATGCTAGGTGGGCAACAGAGATGGTGCAGGAATTTATATGTGACTCTTTTTGCTTATTACACAGCTGCAACCCAATATGGATTCTCAGGACAGCTATCCAGTTCTCTGCCATCATTTCCACACCCAAAAGTCCCACTCCCAATGTGCCTTGACCTTGTCTGACAGGTCCAACAAATGTTTTTTGCCTTGCTTGGCTAGTTTCACAATTACTCCTTTGGCATCCATCCTAGCATGGTAGGTTACCTTCTCCATCTGGGCTAGAGGTGAGGCCTCCACCAGATCCCTACCCAAACCCCTGCCAAATGCTCATACTTCTAAGTACCTAAAGTATTGAGAATGGGGTAACTCTGGCTGCTTCTGGATTCCCACATACAGTCACATCACCCCACTAGAGTAAAGGTCCCCCAGGCACTATACACCTTTTACCTCCAATTCCTTAAAGCCAGTATCATCTAACCAAGGGAGGAAACCCAGGTTTCCAGCAGGCAGTACAGCAGTGTGCTGGCTGTCTCTGCTCCTTCTTGGCCTCTTCCCAGGCCTCCAGAACAAAGTAAACCAGTGGGATGGGGTGCCTAACTTGTCCATAAGTATGTTTCCTACCTGAACCCAGATATATTGAGAGTCTGCCTGAACAACTCTCTTCCTCAAGGTCCAACCAGCTGGTTGCCTCTCCCCTATTCACCCAGTCATGGAAATATCACTGCTGGATAGCCACATGATACCTCCTGATATCCAGGAATCCTAGCCCTCCCTATTCCACCTTGATCTTCAACCTCTGCAGGTTCATCCTAGTGTGCTTCCCTTGCCAAATAAGGGCTGCAAACACCCTCTCTAAGATTTTTAATTTCAGCCTTTGTGGGTCCCATTGGTAGTATTTGTATCAAGTACAGCAGCCTTGGCAGTGTAATCAGCTTTAGTAAGTTGATGCAGATGAGCCCTGAGATTGGCAGTGCCCTCCACCTCTCTAGCTCATTGAAGAAAGTTGTGAATAAGGGTTTATAGTTCAAGTGATACAGACCACCCAGGTTCCTGCCCACCTGGATCCCTAAACAGGTAAGAGACAGTCCCACCGGCATGAGTCCCCATGCCACTCCTGACCTCCCTCCCTCCCACACCCCTAGACTCATCATCTCCAACTCGTGTAAGTTAGGTTTGTAGCCAGAGAAGACTACAAAATCCACAATAACATATAATAGGGCTGACATAGAAGTGTCTGGGTCTGTAATAAAGAGCAGGAGGTTGTTAGCATAAAGGGTAATTTTAAGTTGCACACCCATTTTGCCAGTCACCCCTCTGATCTCTCTTGTCTCCCTTATTTTAATGGCCAGCAGCTCTATGGCCAAAGCAAAAAGGAGGAGGGAGAGGGGGCAGCCCTGTCTTGTGCCCCTATATAGCTGAAAGTCTTCCAACAGAGTACTGTTTAACAGTATCTGGGCCTTGGGTCCCTGGTACAGGAGTTTCACCATCTGCACAAATTCATCTCCCAACCCAAAATGCCCCAGGACCAAGAACAGATCCCCCCATTGAATCTGATTGAAGGCCTTCCTAGCATCCATGGATAGCATGCATTCTACACCCAGATGCCAAAAGCCCCAGTGAACCACATTCAGGAGTCTGTACGTGTTGTGATATGACAGGCAGCCCTGCACAAACACTGTCCGGTCCGGATGTACTATCTTTGGGAGTACCTGTTCAAGTCACCTGCCCATAACCTTAGTCATGATTTTAAAGATCACAATTTAGGAGGGAGAAGGGGTGACCAGATAAGCACTCCAGGGGATCTTTATCTAGCTTTGACAGAACACAGATAGAGGCTTCATAACAGGAGGTGGGCAGCCCCACTCCTCATTCCTCTTAACTGGTACATGATGGCCGTTCCTATGTCCTTATAATATTCCTCCTCAAACCATCTGGGCCTCCTGCTTTCCCCTGCTTTAGTATGCCAATTGCCTTCAACACTTTCACTTTGGCCACTGGTGCACCAAGCATTTTCCTCTGAAATGGTGGGGATTGTAATACTACCCAAGAATTGCATGGCCTGACTCTCTGTGCTAGCACATTCAGCTGTGTACAGTCTCTGGCAAAACTCAAAATATTTCATGGATTCTCTTCCCTACTGTCTGCATGGTTCCTCTATTCTCCCTGATTACTGTAATGGGAGGGTCCCCTTCTGTCTTGCACCAACATAACCAGCAATGGGTCTGGTCTATTATCCCACTCAAACAGGTGCTGTCATGCAAAAAGTAGGGTGGTCTTGGCCTCTCCTGTGAGCACTAAATTAAGAGCCTATCTAGTCACCATGAGCTCCCACAAGGTGTCTTCACCCCCTCCACTTGCTGCTTTCTTTTCCAACTGCTTCAGTTTGCTCTCCAGATTTTTCCTCTTTTCCCACCTGGCTCCATTAACCCTTGCCACATAGCTAATCACCATTCCTCTCATTAACACTTTGCCCACCTTCCAATATATAGAAATACAAAATCACACATACCCCTATACTGCAAAGCATCATGGGCTGTATATGCAAATCACCCCTAAATATCATACTGGTTCAACTTTAGGCAGAAATGCATGGTGCCGAAAGGCCTCTTACACAGTCTGCAAAGGGTGCCAACAGAAGACACTGACATGTGTTTCGTCCTACCAGGACTCATCAGTGTGCCTCATCTGTATGACACCCCAGTGGAATGAGCCAGCTACCCTAAATTGGTCTATCAGGGTTGGGTTGTGGTGAGCCCAATAAAACCAAAAAACAAGCTAAAAGACAAAGAACCTTAGTATATAAGCACTGAGGCAAAGGTATCCCAAAGGGCATTAGCCAGGAAGCCATGTTTCAAAGAACTACAAAATCACACATACCCCCATAATGCAAAGCATCATGGGTTGTACAGTATTTGCAAATCACCACAAAATATTATGCTGGTTTAACTTTAAGCAGAAATGCATGGTGCCAAAAGGCCTCTCACACAGTCTGCAAAGGGTGCCAACAGAAAACATAGACATGTGTTTGATCCTACCAGGACTCATCAGTGTGCCTCATCTGTATAACACCCCAGTGGAATGAACCAGCTACCCTAAGCTGGTCTATCAGGGTTGGGTTGTGGTGAGCCCAATAAAAACAAAAAACAAGCTAAAAGACAAAGAACCTTTGTGCCCAAGCACCGAGGCAAGGGTTACCCCAAAGGGCATTGGCCGGGAAGCCAAGTTTCAAATAAATACAAAATTACACATACCCCCATAATGCAAGCAGGCAGTATAGTGCAATGGTTTAAGGCTCTGTGCTGCAAACCTGGAGACCTGGGTTTGAATCTCACAGCCCCCACTTGCATACTGTGTGACCCTGAGCAAGTCACACTTCCTTGTGCTCCCAGGTCGCACCTGTAAACAAGCTTCAGCTTAGTGTGTCTGTCCTGGTTAAAAAAAAAAAGCATCATGGGCTGTATATGCAAATCACCCAAAAATATTATCTTGGTTCAACTTTAAGCAGAAATGCAGGATGCCGAAAGGCCTCTCACACAGTCTGCAAAGGGTGCCAACTGAAGACATGGACATGTGTCTTCCAATATATAGCCTTGGAAGGTGCAGAGGCATAATTACTTGCTTTATATGTAGCCCGCTGTTCTTTCAAGTACTTCTTAAAGTCCTCCCCCACTAGTAAGTAAGTGAGGAGCTTCCAACTGGGAGGGACCTCCTCTCTCCTTTGACTGACATGGTAAACAGGATCATGGCATGATCCAAGATACAAACAGGACTGTATAATACCCTCTGGAACTGGTGGTGCTGTGCCCTGGGCACAAAAGTATAATCCAACCATGACCATGTTTTATGTGGGTTTAAACAGAACATATATTCCTTAGCCCCAGGGTTCGCAGTCCTCCAGCTATCTACCAGGTCAAGATCACTCTGGTGATGCTTTCAGGCAGCCAGGGCTCCCTCCTGCTGATTGCCCCCCCCCAAATGATCCAAGGGCAGGTGTATTATGCAGTTGATGTCCCCCCATAATGAGATACACAAACATTACGTGCTCATCAGGTGAGTGGGTGCTAACTCTGTAATTGCAAGTAAAGAGAAAAACACACTTGAGCAGTACTCTCCCCACAAAAAGTAGGAAGTTAAAGTAAAAATACATTTTCAAATTGAAAGATCAAGCCTTCTGGGTTTAATGCAGTTGATGAATCATAGCACTGTTACCCTGGTGCTTTGCCTCTGTAGCCTGAGGCTTCATCAGTACTATTCCCTCCCCCATAACCAGGTTGGGGAACTGTTCCCTGCTGTAAATGATATCCACCATCTGCTGGTAAAAGCGGCATGAAACACAGCAGGGACGTAAATGCTGCCACACATTCTCTGTTCCCACTACAAAAACAGTGGACAAAGGTGGGGCAGTAGATGTGGTCTACCTAGACTTTAGTAAGGCCTTCGACTTGATTCCACACAGAAGGCTGGTAAAGAAGCTTGACTGCACAGGGGTTGGTTCAGAAGTAGTCAGATGGGTACAAAACTGGTTACAGGGCAGAACCCAGAGGGTACAGGTTAATGGAACACAATCGATGGAAGGCAGGGTGACCAGCGGGGTGCCCCAGGGCTCAGTGCTGGGGCCTCTGCTCTTCAATGTTTTTATAACAGACATCGCTGACAGACTGGAAGAGAAGGTGTGTCTGTTCGCAGACAACACCAAGATACATAACAGGGTGGACACCTCAGAAGCAGTGAGCAAGATGGAAGCTGACCTCAAGAAACTAGAAGAATGGTCTGGAGCATGGCACCTGAGATTTAGTGCCAAAAAGTGCAAGGTCATGCACATAGGAAAGACAAATCCAAGAAAGGAGTATTTTTTTAAATTTTATTACAACTAGGATTACAAGTACCTTTGAGCCAGGCTCTTTTACAAAGGTTCAGCGTCAGATATCAAATACAATACAAGTTACAGAAATAGGAACAAAACAATAAATAGGTTGGCATATTAGGTTACAATGGTAGAGCAATACAATAGCTAGAATAAGTAGAATGTATACATGGGAACACAGGGTAACAGAGGGATAAGTAGGAGGGAGGGAGGGTGGAAGATGAAGATAAACGTGAGGAGCGAAGTTGGAGAGGGCAGGAATTGCAGCCAAAGGCCATGGTCATCAACTGGGAGCAGGCTGAAACTAGTTAACAAAACGGGAAAGATCATCGAGGGCTCAGAAGAGGCGGGGAGGGGGCGAAGGGGGAGAGTCAGGAGTGGTGAAAAAAAGAAAGAAGAAATAAAAAGTAACATAGAGGAAAAGGAGGGGGTGGAAATGTGATAGGTGATAGCTGGAGGGAACAAAAATGAGAGGGCTGAGGAGATTATAGGTAGCATTCACAGGAGCTAGAGTTAGTAAGGTGGAGGTGGAGCTTATGTTTAAATGAACCAAGGGTGGTAGTGGAAGAGATGTCAGGATTGAGTGCATTTAACCAGCTAGGCACTCTGAAGGCAAAGGATCTTTGGCCCTGAGAGGTGCGACGGTGGGGAACCTGAAGGAGCTGGTATTTAGAGCCCCTGGTGTTACATGGCTTTAGTCTAGAACTAAAGCAGTGCTTGGACTAGTATTATCTAGGAGGTGAAAGACTAGTGGCCTCAAACCAGGAACGAGATCTGGGAATCACAATCTCAGATGACTTGAAGGTTAGTAAGCAGTGTGAGAAGGCAACATTGAAGGACAACAGAATGTTGGGTTGCATTGGGAGGGGACTCACGAGCAGGAGGAGAGAGGTGGTACTACCACTGTATAGATTGCTGGTCAGGCTTCACCTGAAATACAGAGTTCAGTTCTGGAGGCTTCACCTCAGGAAGGATATTGACTGGGTGGAAACAGTACAGAGAAAGGCAACAAAAATGATTCAGGGTCTGCAGTACATGTCCTACGAGGAAAGACTTAGGGAACTGAATATGTACTCCCTGGAGCACGGAAGAGAGAGAGAGAGGGGACATGATTGAAACATTCAAGTACATAAAAGGCATTAACAAGATACAGGCACAGGAACTTTTTGTCTGCAAGAAGGGCTCCAGGACCAGGGAACATGACCTCAGGCTGCAAGGAGGGAGTTTCTCCACCAACACCAGGAAGTTTTTCTTCACCGAAAGAGTGGTGGATGCCTGGAACAAGCTGCCCCAAGAGGTTGTGGGGGTCAACACGGTGGGTGGGGGGGATTCAAGAATGCATGGGATAGACACAAGGGAGCCCTGACTACAAAGGGCAACTAGAGTGTCAAAAAAGGTCTAAAACAAATGGGCAGACTAGATGGACCTAGTGGTCTCCTTCTGCCATCAACTTCTATGTTTCTAGGCAACTCTCCAACCACAAAAACATACCTGCCGTCTTTAGGATCAATTACTGTTCTGAGCACTTGTCGTGCAGATGCATGTTGATCCAAATTGCAGCCCCTCTTTTATGAGACAAATAAGAGGCTGCATAACAGGCCCCCACGCACCCTCATAACAGCTTAGCATGCTCAGGATTTGTGAGATGGGCCTCCTTCAGTAGAGCCACATGGATGCATTGTCATGTTAAAGCTCCCAAGACTTTCTTCTGTTTAATAGGGGAAGAGAAGCCCCACGCATTCCAAGCTACAATGGTGATCTCAGTTCTGACTGCAATTTTATTTGAGTAAGCCAATTCATCCCCTCACTGCCCCCTTGCATGCCAGTTAGCCCAAAACCACATTTTGCTAACTGTTCAATGGTGATATGTTGTATAATGAATATAACACATAACAGATAATAACTATCTAACTAACTAACTGACAGTAGTAGAACATGAACTATGAGAAGCAAAAAGTCATAAACTGTACCAGGCAGTTCCATACCTCCCAGCTGACCCCAGGACTCTACCTTTACCCTTTTTCAGACAATTATTAGACCTTATGTGCAATCCACTGACCTTCCCTCTGCTCCCATCAGCAGTAAGGAATCGACAGCTTCTCTTTTACTGGGCATGGATCTCCTCCATCGCCACATTATGCAAACAGGTGAAATTTCTCATTAGTTCATTGTGTACCCAAAACACACCCCACATCCCAGACTCTGCCCCAAGGACTCTAATGAAGCCCATTCCTTGTGGTTTTCCACTTACATGTGGTGGATGGTGCGCAAGATCCCTCCATAGATAGACCACCACAAGCTCACGCAGAGGGGTTCCCTGTGATGCCCACTCCAGTGGCCCATAGATTGCCATGCCCCCCTGAAACCTCACCAGATCCCATCAACCTTTATACCTAATGGCATATTAGACCATGATTGTCCACCCTAACATGACCATGGCCCAACCAGCTGAAACAGCCGGTGCACACCTCCCCTGCCAAAAAGCCAGACACAGTGGAGTGATGAACCCCGACCCCCCATGAGGGCTGTTGGAAGCATAAGTCACATAAGGCAGAAACATGGAGGCCCTGAGCCAGAAGCCAGATAAGGAGCTGTACACTTCATAGCATATGTACTTTGCAGTTCCCATCCACCGCCCCAAAGCACTCATTACCTGCCACCATCCACAGTTCTCTGGGGGGTGGATATGGGGTTCACAGATATCTCGGTCACTTGATGGTAGTGTCCACATTGTCCACATGGCCACCACCAGTACTCAGAACTGCTCCCAGGCTCCCATCTCTAGCTCATGCGGCACCACTCACATTGCTATAGTTAGGCCATGGTAGCCATCACCACCAGCAACAGCACCACACAGATCATGTCCCCTCTCAGGTAAACTGGTGGTAACTCAGGTACCAGGCTTCTTCCATTAATATAGTCTGATAGTCTGCAAAATTGTCCCTTCAATGGTGCAGCTCACCTGGTCCTATCAGGCCATGTCCTGCAGGGTACAGCAGCACAGCACACTAATCTTTGTCTCCAGGGTTGGTCAAGTAACAGTTCAAACTGTGCAGTCCACAGAACAGCAGTAGGTATTCCACTTAGCTTTGCTTTTTATCCTACTCCTGAATGACGCCCTGAGCATTGATCACCTCAAAAAATGTGTAGGAGGTGCGCTCCTGGTGGATGTTTACAACTGCAGGGCATGAACATGAACTCCAGCTTGCATTCATGAAGCATGTCTAACACGGGGATGAGCAGCTTTCTCTGTTCTTTAAGCCTTGGAGAAAAGTCTTGATGAATGAACAGCTTCTGTTCTCAAACTGCAACTGCTTCACATTTCAGTATGCTATTAGGATGGCTTGGTGATTGCCAAAGTGGTGGAGACAAAATATAATCCATTGAGAGAGCTCTTCAGGTGGAGGCCAAGGCACCAGGGCTCTGTGCACCCTCTGTGTCTTCAGCCACCCACCCTTCACTGTCATTCCCAGCAGTTTTGGAAGTACTGTAGCACAAAACTCCAAAAAGCTGTTCCCCTCATG
This sequence comes from Neoceratodus forsteri, assembly GCA_016271365.2. Lineage (NCBI taxonomy): Eukaryota > Metazoa > Chordata > Ceratodontiformes > Ceratodontidae > Neoceratodus > Neoceratodus forsteri. Next base: position 1,328,181,910 of record CM028131.1, on the reverse strand, counting down.
ACCCTCTGGGAGCCCTCACAAATGGAGATCGCTGCTCATGTTGTAATTTTCTCGGTAGTCAAACTGCTCCAGCAGGTCCTCCAGTTCCAGCTCCATTTTTACCATTTTCTCAGTAAGCGAGATACAGTAGTCGCATTTTCCAGCCCTGACACTCATTGTTCCACTGCAGCTTGGGAGGCATATTGGGATGAGATTTCTTCCAGCTGCTGTCCAGTTTGTCCAATTTAAGAATTAGGGTTTCTAGTACCTGTTGTCACCATTCAGCCCAGCACACCCATTTCTGCAGCGAGCAATGAGTTCGGGCTTGGGCCTGTAGGCTGTGATGGTGTTGTACCTCTTTTGCTGGCTTTAGCTGCCTTCCGCTGTTGTTTAGCAGGTGATTTTACCAAAAAGTGTCTGTGACATGATTTTTTACCATTTGAACTAAAAAAAATGATGATTTTGCTATTGGCAAATACGATTTTAATCTCTGTAGAGATGGAGCTCAAGGGAATCACATCCTGCTAGCTAGCTGCCCATTAGCGTCCCCACTTGAGTGTTTTAAAGGTGATGGGGAAAAAAATCATCTATGCCTTTACTGAATGAATTTCCATTTCCAAGCCTGGACCCCAAAAATATAGGCTTGGAATCAGGGACATGTTACACCTATATGCTACTGTCTCTAACAGAAAAATTGAATTAGGAACTTTAACTGTGAACCATGTTGTAATTTTTTTTTTTATAAAAGTAAAACTTTGTAGAAACTGCAGGAAAAATGCTAGACTTAATAATTTAAAGTGGTAGTTCTCAGATACCTCTGGAAATGATCACTACTAAGCATTTGTTATTTTAATTGCATAATCAAACTAACCTTGGGAAAATGGGCACTATCTACCTGACTTCCCTAAGCAAACTTTCTTTTAATAAATAATCCATTAGAAAGATATGATTGCAACAGATGCTGTTTTTCTAGTTAAGGTCACACTTTTTTTTATTCATGATAAGAGGTCATTTTAGAAAAGTGTATGAAAACACCTTAAGAAACCTCTTACTGTAAGTGATGAGTGGCTCGTGAAAGGGATAAAACTCAGAGACCCCAGCGCTCAAAATGTGGGCCACTTCTGGCGCCTCAATAGGGAACAGTCAGAAGATGTACTCACCTCCTCTGCCTCCAAGAGTCTCTGACATTTTCAAATGTTTTACTACTAAGTACCATGAGCACTCTAGCATAATGTCCAAGGAATGAGAGGAGTTGCTGAAGGTGGAGCTAGACCATACAGTGGGTGTCCAATGAAACACCCTGCAGCCAGCCAATGTGAATCACAGGGGGCATGTGTAATATGACAACATTGATGCCATATCCTATGTGCAGCTCATTATTAATAAATGTAAAAAATGTTCCAGCTCCAAACCATACAAAACAAGAAATCCATAAGGACAAGAGCTTTGCATGTGTGGTCAAGGACCCCCATAGGCAAAATTCCTCGGCAACAAAGGGGATGGGAAAGGACATGCACCAAACAGACAAGAGGGCGCAGGGTCAGTACCACGGCTACAAAAACAGCGCGGTCAAATACCAAGAAGACAAAACAGCTAAAGGAAATATAGCATTTGGTAAAACACAGAGCACTAAAAGCTACAAAAAAGCACACATAGACAAAATTACTGTTTGTGGGGGGCTCTGCCCCTGCACCCCTCGAACACCCCCAAATTAATATAACTACTTCTGGGGGGAGGCAAACCCGGGAATGGGGAGAAACCTGGGGGGATTGTCAAAAATATAACACAACAAAAAAAAAACACAAATGTTCCAGGACCAGGAATCAAACCCCAGTCCACAGACACCCCACTGCCCGTCACCTTACCATCTGAGCCAGCCATGGCAGCTGTTTGGAAACCTGCCACCCAGCAAAGCTTTTATCCTCTGCATCCCTGCCAACAGCTGCAGGGGTAACGCTACTGCTACCTTCGCTATATTTTCCCCTGTAGCTGTTTTGCTGCACACTGTTTTTCCCTCGCAGTTTTGCTTGCAACATTATTCCATCACTACATTAACCTGGTACCAATAATAGTATGGGCAAGACTTCATCAGTCTGTTAGGTTCTTTGAGACCTCTGAATATGCAGTATGTGTGCAAGTGGCATTACAGGCAACATGCATTCTGTTAGGTTCCACCTGAAGTCTGCACTGAAGGGACATGAACTGTGAGCACATTTAGTTCAGGGTGCTTTTTAACATACTGCAGAAGCAAGCACAAGAGCACACAGTGAGTTCTTCAGCTGGGAGAGTCCTTACACAATTCTTATAACACATGAAAACTTAGCATACAATGACAAAGGTGCTATCATGCATTTAGGGTCCAAATTGTTATTCGTTAGGCATATATCTTTTAATCTTCTTAAATATGAATATTTTTAATAGCATGGTATTACCTTGGTATCTTGGTATACCCAATGCTGCACTTTTCACCCTCTTGCCACCCTTCCTACATTCCTTCTCCCCCCCCCACCCTCTTCCCTCTCCCTATGACTCTGGCACTTCTTATCTGTTGTCTATTTTCTCTGACAAATGCCGCTGGCTGCCTTGTTACAATGCTACCCTTGAACTGTATTAATCTGTACTCTGTTTGCAATGTCCACATTGTTGTAATGCCTGTCTTGATGTTCCCCATAATTTGTATTTCTCTGACGTGGAACCTTTGTAAAAGAGCCATGGCTCAAAGGTATTTGTAATCCTAGACTTGATAAATAAAAATAAAATAAATAAAACATGGTATGACATGAAAATTAATGATTTAAATAAGTGTTATTACTTCTTAAAGCAGTTTGCTTTGCCTACATTACTCTCCCATACTCAGTCATTTGTCTTGGTTCTTTAACTTACAGAAATCCAGATACAGTGGTCGCCATCCCCACCATGAATGATATCAGACATTTTAGTGCACTACAGTGCAATATCGGGCCCTGAACTGGATGTCCAATGTTGGAGCGACAAATGTTGGCTTTGTTAACTCTTACATCTACCACAAGGTGGCTTGTGATCTATTGTTCTGTTTGATGTGCTTGATCAGCTGTGGGCAACACTGATTACGCATTTACAAGCAACACCTAATACACATTTGTGTCTGATAGCACAACATTTTTGTAAGTAAGGGCACCCTTTCCATCCCCCACTCCATGCCCAAGCAAGCATGCCAAACAGAAAATGGACCACAAGTTACCTAACATCTGTTCCTTATTATCCCATGTTATCCCTTATTGTCCCATCCCATCCAGTCCCATCCCATCACATCCCACCCTCCCTCCCACATATTCTGCACCATACCTCTGAACCATAGAATCCATTCTATTAAATGGCGTAGATTTATTTTTACCTCCCCTACTTTAACATCATGGTATTGATGGTATTCATGCAAACATCCATTTTATGTTCTAAACCACTCTATGTTGACAAAAATAACAGAAAGAAGTCAAATTATTGTAATAACTTTTATTTTTCAACATAATCACTTATAATATGCTACAACATGTTGCAGTTTGTTAATCAGTAAACATAAAACATAGCCATGCATTGTTATACTAGCAGTTGCACTTCACCTTTCCGCATCATTTGAAGTTGTTCATTTATCCTGTCTCTTATGCTGGCCAGAACAGCTGGTGTCAAATGAAGTGCTACCTGACATGGGTCAAGATTACATTTATCAGGTTCCTGGCAACCCTTTTTGTCCCTTGTGCCAACAAGGTCCATGTCTGGGAGAATGTTCTGGCAGCCCATTGTGTGCCCAGGCCCTGCTTGCACTAGCCCATGCATTGAGGGCTGAAGGTCCTGTAGCTGAACTGACACAAGCATACCTTCTGCTGTCATTGCTTCACTGTGTCCATTACTTGCACTGGGTCTGCAACAAGTGCTTGTTTTTGGCATTTCTTATGCCTCTGTCTCCCCTTGTGTCACACTGTCCTCAAAATAACTGGCTGTTGTGTTGTGATGCTCCATTGGTGTGGATGTCCATGGCACTGGCATCATCAGCTATATCTCCCTCAATTCTCATCTGAGCTCTTGCATTATGGACCACAGCTGGAGTTGCCCAGCCTTTATTTGTACCAGTATGTCCCTTATCTGTTGTCATTTCAGCTGTACTTGTTTATGCTGCTCTGCACTAAATGCTCAAATGTTGTGCTGTGTCTCTCTCTTGTTGGTATTTTTGTGGGCATTAAAATTGTCTGGTGTCTCTTGCTGCTCTGGAGCAGCCCTTTCCTCGGGATGTGCTTCCACCTGCTGCTCTGGAGCTGCCCTTTCCTCAGGATGTACCTCTGCCTGCTTCTCCGGTGCTACCCTTTCCTCAGCCAGGACCTCTGTTTGCTTCTTGAGTGCTGGTGTGCGCTGTTCTTCTTCCTGTTCTTCCCATTCTTGGGCTTTATTGAAGAAGGGGTTCATTCTCCTCCATTATTCTACCATACATAGAATCCCTGCCCACCTCTCACCTGATACCATGTACATACAAATTTCTCCTAACTGCTATAAACAATCTACACGGCCAGAGGTTCTATGGTTGGGACCAAGCTTTACCGCCGTCAACCCCTTCCAGGCCATAGTCCAAAATCTGGAAACATCTATACAAAAATATTAAATGGGATAGATACAGGTAAATGCAGTTTCAGATTAACCATGATCTCTACTACACCCTGGTTAAGCTACACAGAATGGGACACCTAGCCACTGACATGTGCCCTAAATGCAATAAAGCCCCAGGTTCCCTACTCCACATGCTGTGGTCCTGCAAAAAGATTCTCCCTTTCTGGTCCCTTATTCAATCCCGTCTTGACCTCCTGTTAGACCTCTGAAATGTTTACGCCTGATATATGTATTCTAGGTGACTACTCAGGAAGCGTCAAGGGTGCTCAATCAGCACATATTGCCCTGATTTCAGCCTGCACCAAAAAGGTTATACCCAGACATTGGCTGGATCAAATTACTCCCAGACATGTGGAGTGGTACAAAGAAGTTATGTTTGCCCTACAAGCTGAATGCATCATTGCTGGGTTACATAATAGAATGGGCAAATACAAGCATATATGGGAACCCCTTTTTATTTTACTACTGCTCCAGCATCCTAGCACATACCTTTCTGCAGCCAATCACCTAGCTTAGCTCAGCACAGATGGTTTGTGTCTCAGGAGCTTTCACCATACCCAGCAACAAACCACACTACCGCAACATCCTATTTACATATCTAGTTTCTCTGGTGGAGGGGAGGGGGGAGCAATGGGGAACAAGGGGAGGGTGTTGGGTGGGGGTAAATAAGAGAATAAAACTGTAATTTCATTACTTTCTCTACTGTACCTAATAGCATTATTGTTTCTGTGACAACTTGTTGTACAAAATAATCACCTATGGTAGGGGTTCTGGTAACTATGATTAATAAAGCAGATTGAATTAAAAAAAAAAAAAGAAGAAGGGGTTCATTGTCCCTGACCCTAACCCTAACTCTGTTTTGAAGACAGAAATGTTTCTTGAGAATATAGGCAAAATAGAATTATAACCTATATTATTTAAAAGAATATTTTCGCATAATGCATTTTTGGACTCCTTCTGATTTCTATGGTGTGTTTAGCTGGTGGAGTAGCATTGTCTTCTGTCCCTCTGTTTCTGCTTAGTGGCATGCTGATTTGCAATTGTGCCACCAATGCTCTCTTCCTCACAGGTCTTGTTGGCTTTGGAGTCCCATAATAGTTCACTGTCCCAAATCTGGAAGTCATCTTCAATCCAATATACAATGGTACAGTATCTTGCCTTGTAGTCTGATGTCTGTGATAGCAATTTTCCATCTCCACAATGCCCCTCACAAAAACTGCTTCCCTGAGTTCAAGACATCCAGCTCACAGCTGTTGATTGGTTCACACTTTTTTCATGTCATTGCTACGTCATGCCCACATGCTCCCCAACATCTTCTTGGCTTACTCTTGAATCCCCAACTTGTGATTGGTCTCATTTCATGGACACACTTTCTTGTCCCTCTGTAAATAATGTTCGGTTCAGAGATGTTTAATCCGATCTTTTGGCAGTCATTTGAAGAATAGAAACCCCCATCTTCATGCTATCATGGCCAAGAAGCTGGATGCATGACTGAGCAAGGTCTTTTTATGAAATGGGCAAAGAGGGACTCCAGTGAAGAGATGGCAATGTTGAAAATCTGTAGTGAAAGTATTAAAATGTTCAAACTTCCAAGCGTACGTGGAAACTGCTCAACACATGTACGTAACACAGTCATTTAGTGGAATTATTTCACCAAATTTTCAACATAGGCATTTTGTGACCTCTGCTCATGAACACTGTCACTATGATTTTCTTAATCTGTCCCGAACATTGATTTCCCACAGCAACTGTGGTATTCTGTGCCAGATGTGTAAATGCATATTTCAGGCAGGATGTGAAAAATGACAGCTGTACTGTTCATAAGGAGGTCTGAAAAAATGCCAATGTTGAAAATCTGGAATGAAAATACTACAAATTTGCGAAGTTATGAGGGTGCGTGGAAACTGCATCATGCACGCTTGTAACACAGTCATCTTATGGACATTTGTCACCAAATTTTCAACATAGGCATTTTAGGACCTCTGCTCATGAACAGAGTCACTGTGATTTTACATACGAACATACATACAAACATATGAACATACGAATCTGCCAGCAGAACACACCGATCGGTCTATGTAAGTCTGCCCGAGTATGCAGCTAGCACCCTAGATTGCAGCTGCCCCAGCCTCTTCCCCTTCAGTTCCTCCCCCACTTGTCCAAACCCCTGTCCCCGACTCTTCCTCTTGCTTTATCCCACTCCTCCTTAAAGCTATTGACTGTCCTACATGTTATCACCCCCTCTGGCAGTGCATTCCAACTAGACACCACTCTCTCAGAGAAGTAGTGCCTCCTCACTTCCCTCTTGAAACGTCCCCCTTTCAACCCTATTCCGTGCCCTCTTGTCTCTTCCACTCCTCAGTTTAAACACCCCTCCATGCTAGGTTTATTTACACCCTCAGGTATTTAAACGCTGCAATCATATCCCCCCATCCCTCCTCTCCTCCAGTGTGTACATGTTCAGCTCCTGCAGCCTAACTTCATATTCCTTTCCTTCCATCCCCTTTAACATTTTTGTTGCCCTCCTTTGCACCTCCTCCGGTAACTTTATATCTCTCCTCAGGTATGGCCTCCAGTATTGCACATAGTACTCTAGCTGAGGTCTGACCAATGATCTGTAGAGAGGTAGGATCACATCCCTGTCTGGATGAGAACCCCCTTGCGATGCACCCCAGCATCCTGTTTGCCTTTGCTGCTGCTCTCGTGCAGTGGGATGAGTTGTTCATGCTCCCAGTTACCAACACCCTTAGGTCCTTCTCCTCCTCTCTGATCCCCAACCAATAGTCCCTCTTCTGGTTCTTAGCCCTGAAGTGCATCACCTTACATTTTTTTGCATTGAATCCTAGCTGCCACTGCACTGACCATGTCTCTAGTTTGGTTAGGTCCCCCTGCAGTTTTTCCCATCTGTCCTCTTCGTTCACCACCACCCCAAATTTGGTATAATGTGCGAACAGACTAACCCTGCTCCCCACTCAGTGTGCTATATTGGAGATAAAGAGCCCAAATAGCACCAGGCCCAGCACTGACCCTTGTGGCACCCCGCTTGTCACTGCTCTGAGTGCCGAGAGCTCCCCCACCACCACCACCCTCTGCACCCTCCCGTGTAACCAGTTCTCTATCCATTTAGTCAGCTTTTTTCCCACCCCCACTGCAATCAGCTTCCTCCCCAGTCTCCCATGAGGCACTGTATCAAAGGCCTTACTGAAGTCCAAGTACAGGACATGTACTGCATGGCCCCTGTCCAACTCCCTTGTCACCCAATCACAATACTCAATTAGGTTGGTTTGACAAGACCTCCCTGAGACGAACCCATGTTGCCGCCCATCTTGGAGGCCATTACTGTCTAGGAATGCCACCAGCCTCTCCTTCAGTATCGCCTCCATAAACTTATCCACTATGGATGTGAGACTTACTGGATGATAATTTCCTGGATCCTCCCTAGGACCACTCTAGTGTATGGGCACCATATGGGCCACCCTCCAGTCCTGGGGCACACACCCTGTTTCCAGGGAGGTGTTGAACAGATCTGCCAGTGGCTCAGCCAACAGCTCCGCCATCTCCCTCAGCACCCTGGGGTGGATGGCATCGGGACTTGTTGCCTTGTCCACCCTTACTGCCCTCAGCCCCTCTAGCACCCTGCTTCCTGTGATCACCTTGTCCGTCACCTCTGCCCCCCTCCAGCCCATTCTGGTAGTGGGCCATCCCTCTCCTTAGTGAAAACGGAGCAGAAGTACTCATTTAGAATTTCCACTTGCTCCTCTGCCTTTTCCACCCAATCCCCTCCCTGCTTTATCCTCACAATATGTTCCTTGCACTTCCTCTTTTCCCTGACATACCTAAAAAAGTCCTTTCCCCCTCCCTTTATGCCCTGTGTGGAACTTAATTGCCTGGAGGCCTTAGCTTTTTTCACCCTCCTGGCAACCTCCCTTGACCAACTCTCAAAAGCCTCTTTATCCTCTCCCCTCCCTGTTTTTCTGTACTTCCAGTATGCAGCCATCTTTGCCCTCACCCCTTGCAGCACTTCCTTGTTCAGCCAGCATAGTTTCTTGCCTCTGCTCTTCTTACTCCTGGCCCTGGTGCAGGCTACTGTGGCCTCTGTTAGCCCAGTCTTTATAACGCCCCACTTCTGTTCTGCATCCATCCCCAGCCTTATATCCTAGAGTCTCCCTTGTAGTATTGCTCCCATCCCCCCAAAGTCCACCCTAATAAAGTCCACCACCTTAGTGCCCGTGTCTCCTGTCTCTCTGCCCAACACACAATGAGCCACACTGTTTGGTGGTTGCTACCTGCTAGTGGGTCCTCCACCCTTACCTCCCTCCTCCCCATTTGCCAGTACTAGGTCTAGAGTGCTACCACGTCTTGTAGGCCCACTTACCAATTGCGTCAGAAGGCCGTCCTGGAATGCATCAAGGAGCGCCTGCTCCCTGGTACTGCTAGTGGCTGGGGTGCTCCAGTCAACCTGTGGCAGGTTAAAATCCTCTACTATCACCACACTCCCCCTTCTACACACCCTCCTTATCTGCTCTGCCAACTCCCCATCCAGTTCCCTGGATTAGGCTGGTGGTCTGTACACCACACCCAGGCTCAGCTTTCTGACCTTGGAGTCCAAGAGCTGCACTCAAAGTGCCTCTCTCCTCTCCTCTCCTCTCCTCTTCTCCCTCATCCCTTATGCATTTACCTGTAATCCCTTCCCTCACATATAGTGCAAACCCCCGGTCCCTGCTGTATAACCTGTATTCCGGGATTGCCAAGCCCCAATCATGGTACTCTGTGGCCCAAGTCTCTGTCACTGCAGCAATGTCCACCTTCCCCTCTGAAAGGAGTGCCTGAATCTCTGCAATTTTGTTCCCCAGGCTTCTTGCATTGAGAGAGACCACCTTCCACCCGTATCCCTCCTTCTCCTAATTCTTCTCCTCCTTGGCCTGTGTCCCTTTTCCCTGTAGTCCAAACCCTTCCTCCTCCTTATTCTTACCGGGTGGTGGTGCCTTCTATATTACACTCAGACCACTCTGCTCGCCCCCTCCCAGGGTTACTACGCCTCCACCTTTACCTGTATCTAGGTGGGTGAGCACATTAGGCTCCCCTGTCTTCACCTTTCTACTAACCTCAGTCTTTTGGCCACACCCCCCCAACTAATTTAAATCCACCTTAGTAGAGATATACCCCTCTAATCCTGCCTTTAATACTCCCTTCCCCTTCCTGCTCAAGTGTACCCTGTCCCCTGCATACAAGTCACTATTTCCCCAGACCCTACCCCAGTTAGTCACTAACCCATAATTTTTGGTGTGGCACCAATCCCTCAGCCCCTCGTTGAACTCCTCAATCCTACCCTTCCTCCCCATGCTTGCACGTGGTACCAGGAGTACCTCCAAGAATGCCACCGACTCCCCCACCCCCTCACGCTGCCTGCCCAAGTACTCGAACCTCCCCCTCACTACTTTAGCAGTCTCCCTGCCAAGTCATTTGTACCCACATGCAACACTAAATGAGGTTTCTTCCTCCCCTTCTCTGCACACTTGAGCAGTGCCTGCCCTGCCCCCTTGCAGTAAACCTGGGGATAGCTTCAACCCAAATACAGCTGTGCCTTTCCCCCCTTCTGACCCATCTCACCCCTTTCAGTATAGAATCCCCTAGGATGAGTACCTCCCCGTCCCTTAGCCCCTTTCCCTTCTAATGCCCCTTCCACCACCCCAGTATTCGATCTTTCCTGCCCCTTACCCCCGACAGCTGCACCCTGTGTGACTTCTGTATCTGTACCCCTACTTCCACCTCACCCCTTTTCTCTGCCTTATTCCTCCCATCCCACTTGAACCCCTTCCCAGCCTGACTACTTCCTACTGGGCTTCCCATGTTGACCTCCCCTCCTCCCCTGCTGATTTCCAACCCCTCTCCTATCCCTGCTGTTGTCGATTTAGAGCCACCATTCCCTTCTACCCCGATAGTGATGCCTCTCCCATCCTTCCCCCTTCCCATAGCCTACTCTCCTCCAGTCACCATGCCCTCCTTACATACTAGCCCCCCTTCTACCCTTTCATCCTCGCTATTTCTTCCCCTAGCTGTTGCCATCCTTCTCATGCCCCACTTGTCCCTCCCTTCAGTATGTTCCTGTCTCTCTCTCTCTTCATAGCAGAGGCTTGAATCTCTTCCTAGTCGATACCCTCCCACATCTCTTCCCCTATCAGTTCTCCCTCCTTCTTGTTCCCTCTGTGCCACCCTGGTCCCACCCTGGTCCCTCCTGGTCCCTACCAGCAGGCATCTGCTCTCTCCCTGGTACTCTTCTCATCGCCTCTTCCCTATCAGGAGGACCCCCACCTCGGCAACCCTCCCTTCTCCTCTCTTTTAGAAACATAGAAACATAGAATTTGATGGCAGATAAGGACCGCTTGGCCCACCTAGTCTGCCCATTTCCCTACCTAATGCATAGGCTGCAGATCCTAGTTAACCAACAGCCTACTTCCTCCTACCACCCACTAGAATTACCTTATGTCTGTCCCATGCATTCTTGAATTCCCCCACTGTTTTTCAGTCCACTACCTCCTCAGGAAGGCTGTTCCATGTATCCACAGCCCTCTCCATGAAAAAATACTTCCTCACATTACCTTCGAGCCGTCCCCCTCTATCTTCAAACTGTGCCCCCTTGTTCTTGCACATCTCTTTTTCTGAAAGATGCTACCATCTTGGACTCTTTTGAGTCCCTTCCTGTACTTGAAAGTTTCTATCATGTCCCCCCTCTCCCTCCTCAAGTGTATACATATTAAGCTTCTTTAATCTCTCTTCATATGTCTGTCTTCTGGTGCAGACCCTGCACCATTTTAGTTGCCCTCCTCTGGACAGCCTCCATCCTGTCTATGTCTTTGCAGAGATGTGGTCTCCAGAACTGGATGCAGAACTCCAGATGAGGTCTCACCAACTGTCTGTACAGAGGGATAACAACGTCCTGTTTTCTACTGGTGATGCCTCTCCCTATGCATCCCAGTATCCCACCAGCCCTCCTTACTGCCTTCTCACATTGCTTGCCCACTTTAAGGTCATCTGATATGACTACCCCGGTCCCTTTTCCATTTCTGTTGTTGTTATTATCTCATCCCCATTGTGTACTTTTCCCTGATTTTGTTTCCCAGGTGCATTACTTTGCACTTCTTTGCATTGAATTTAAGCTGCCATATATTTGACCATTCTTTCAACCTTGCCAAGTCCTTTTGCATGCTCTCCACCCCACCTTCTGTATCAACACTGTTGCAGATCTTTGTGTCATCTGCAAAGAGACATACTTTTCCTTCCAGTCCCTCTGCAATGTCACTTATAAAGACATTAAAGAGGACCAGTCCCAGTACTGAACCCTGCGGTACCCCACTAGTAAAGCATTTTTCTTCAGAGTAAACTCAGTTTACTATTACCCTATGTATCCCGTTGTACAGCCAATTTTTAACCCAGGCTACCACCTTGGGACCCACTCCAAGGCTGGCTAACTTGTATATTAATCTTTTGTGTGGGATTGTGTCAAATGCCTTGCTAAAGTCTAGGTAGGCCATGTCCACTGCCCCTCCCTGGTCTACCACATTGGTCACCCAGTCAAAGAAATCTGTTAGATTTGTCTGACATGAACTTCCTGCTGTGAATCCATGCTGTCTTTGGTCATGTGCACCACTGGCCTCTAGGAACTCAACAGTTCTTTCCTTTAGAAGTGATTCCATCATTTTTCCTACCACTGAGGTCAAACTAACAGGTCTGTGAGTTTCCTGCTCCTGTCTTGCTCCCACTTTTGTGAAGGGGAATCACATCTGCCCTCCTCCAATCCTCTGGTACTAAACTATCTTCCCATGATTTGTTAAAAAGGGTAGTCAGTGGTGTCATTAATTCTACCCTTAGTTCTTTTAGAATTCTTGGGTGAATCCTGTCAGGCCCCATTGCTTTGTCCACTTTCAGTTTTAAGAGTTCTTTTAGGACCCTTTCTTCTGTGAATGGACTGGTTTCGACCTCCCTATCCAGAGTGCTTCTATTGTTTGATTTAGGCACATCCCCCTCCTCTTTTTTTGTGACTACTGAGCAGAAGTATTCATTCAGTATCCCTGCTTTTTCACTGTCATCCTCTGCCCACCCTCCCTTCACTTTAGTAAGCCTCACCATCCCTTCCTTCATCTTTCTTCGCTCCCTAATGTAACTATAAAAGGTGTTATCCCCCTTCTTAACTGAGTTGTCTATCTTTTCCTCAGTTTGGGCTTTTGCTATTCTGACTGCCTTCCCCACTTCCTTCTGTTTTGACTGGTACAGTTCTCTGTCCTGCTCCTTCTGTGTTTCCTTATACTTCCTGAATGCTACCTTTTTCTCCTTAACCTTCCCTGCCACCTCTTTTGAGAACCATAGTGTTTTTTTCCTTCGTTTTGCTTTGGCGATTTGCTTCACACAAAGGCTTATTGCCTCTGTGATGGCTGTTTTGATTTTTCCCCATTGTTCCTCCACCCCTCCTTTTTGCCAGTTTGCTAGCGCTTTTCTGAGGCACTCTCCCATTTTCCCAAAGTCAGGCCTCCTAAAGTCCAACACTCTTGCTTTTGGATGGCTCGACTCTGGCTGTGTTTATCATGAACCACACTGTTTCATGGTCACTTGTTTCCAGATGGCTACCCACTTCTAAATCTGAGATCCTTTCTCCATCCCCATTTGACAGTACCAGGTCTAAGATTGCTCCTTCCCTAGTGGGTTCCACCACTAGCTGTCTGAGGCATGCCCCCTGCAGGGCATCAAGAATAAACCAGCTTTTTGATGTGGCTGCAGGCAGAGTGCTCCAGCTAACGTCTGGCATATTCAGGTCCCCCATCAACAATATCTCCCCTTTTTCTGCCATTCTAAGGATACATTCTATCATTTCCTTGTCCACTGCCTCCCCTGAGATGGGGTCTGCCAACCACCCTGTGCAGGTGTGGTGCCATAACCTGTTTCAGAGGCAACCCACAGTGCCTCCTCTACTCCCTGTTTATCCTTTAGTTCCGTTGCTTTGATCCCTTCCCTTACATAGAGAGCTACTCCTCCTCCTCCTCTTTTACCCTTTCTGTTCCTCCTGTACATTGTGTATCCTGGTAGGTTGACATCCCAGTCATGGTTCTCAGTATACCATGTTTCTATGATTGCCATGATATCCAGATGTCCCTCTTCCATCAAGGCCACTAGTTCAGGAAGCTTGTTACACAGACTACGGGCATTGGTACTCATCACCCTCCATTTGTTGATGGCCTTACCCCTTTTGGCCCCATCCTTGTCCTTACTGCCTTTTTCTGCATTTACCCCTGTCCTGCTCCCCATTAACTTCTCTACCCTGGTGTTTACCTCTCTACCTACTGTGTTTTGTGGGTGGAGGCTGGCTTTTCTGCTAGTGCCTCTGATACTGTAGTCAGTTTCAGTCCCTAGTTGTTCTTCCTCTGTCCCTCCTTGCCATCCCCTATTCCCCCCCCCAGCCAGCATGCCTACCATACTCATCTGCTCTGCCACTTAGACTCCTCCCTAACCTCCACAGTTCCTGCCTCACACTAGCTAGTCATCTACAGACCATACACCCCCCAATGCTCCAAGCCCAGTCCAGGATCATGGCAGACGCACACCCTGTACACCCCACCACCCTTCCAAAGATGGCGGCCCTATTGACATGTGGCACCTGCCCCATTTTGGCCCCCATCTTATGTTACGGGCTCTTACTCCCAGGTTCTGTACCCTACTATAACTGTTAGGCCCCTATTTACTCAAATTCCTGTTCCCCTCCCACACTAGTCCCCCTACTAGCCCCTTGCTGACCATGGTAATTCAGTCTCAAATCTCATCCATTAGATGCTGTATTACTGTAGCAATCCTAAAGCCTCCTTGTCCATTTTCACCTCTCAGCTACGTGCATTTTTTCTCCACCTCTCCTATAGTTTCACTTAGCCCAGTTAGAAATCCTTTTGCACTCAAGTATTACTCAGTTCAGTTAGAGAAATAAACAGAACAAATAAATATGTATTATTACAGCAATCATAACAGTATAGCTTAGTACTTAGCTCAGTTACAGAAATAAACAGAACAACTAAATCTGTATTATTACAGCACTCCTCAAAGTATCCAATCATTGCTTTGTCTCCACCCCAGAGACACTGCTGTAATATAGGACCACAGAGGACCCTGGGTGGGAGGGTGGACAACTCTAAAGTCCCGCAGAGCTCTGTTGAGCTCACTCACTCCCCTCTCACTCACACTCATTCTGTTTCTCCCGACACTGCAGGCTGCCCTTTTGTACTGGGCTTCTGCCTGCGTTGGGTAGCCCTACTGCCCACATAAATCCGCAGCAGTCCCCGGGCAGAACTCCGTTGAGCTCACTCACATCCTCCTCTCTCACTCACTCCTTTTGTTTCTCTCAGCACTGCAGGCTGCCTTTTTGTATTGGACTTCTGCCATTGGCACCTTTTCTGCCCACAAAGAAAATCCACAGCAGTCCTGACAGAGTTCCGTTAAGCTTGCTCACTCCCCCTCCCTCATTCGCTTCGTTCTGTTTCTCCTGGCTGCAGGCACACCTATGTACTGGACTCCTGCCTGCATTGATGTCTTTTTGCCCACAAAGAAATTGCAGCTGTCCCGACAGAGGTCTTTTTTGAGCTCACTGCACCCCTCTCACTTGCTCATTCTGTTTCTACTAGGCGCTGCAAGCTGCCCTTTGTACTGGGCTTCTGCCTGTGTTGGTGCCTTTTTCTGCCCACAAAGAAATCTGCAGCAGTTCTGACAGAGCTCAGTTGAGCTTGTTCACTCCCCCTCTCTCACTCGCTTGATCTTAATCTGTCTCAAACACCAATCTCCCACAGCGATCCGCACGTCATGCGCCAGAAGTACAAAAACACATTTTGGCCAGGATATGAAAAATGACAGCTGTACTGTTCATAAGGAGGTGTGAAAAAATGGCAGTGTTAAAAATCTGGCATGAAAATATAAAAGATTTGCGAAGTTACAAGGGTGCGTAAAAACGGCGTAATGCACCCTTGTAACACAGTCATTTTATGGACTGTCATCACCAAATTTTCAACATAGGCATTTTAGGACCTCAACTCATGAACAGTATCACTGTCATTTTCTCACTCTATCCCAGAAACTGATTTCCCACAGCGACCGTGCTATTCTGCGTCGGAAGTGTGAAAACACATTTTGGCCAGGATGTGTTAAATGACAGTTGTACTGTTCATAAGGAGGTGTGGAAAAATGCCAATGTTGAAAATCTGGAGTGAAAATATTAGAAATTTGCGAAGTTATGAACGTGCGTGGAAACTGCGCAATGCATGTTCGTAAAACAGTCATTTTTTGGATTATTTTCACCAAATTTGCCACATAGGCTTTTTGAAAGCCCACCTCATGAACAGTAGCACGGTCACTTCATTAATCAGTCCTGAAAGGTGATTCCATGCAGTGACCTCAAAATCACCTTTCAGGACCAAATAACGCCATGACAGTGGCTGAATTCATTAGGAGGGGTCCCAGTAACCCCACGCTGAAAATTTGTGCCAATATCCCAAAATGCCCAAGATATGCACCAAAGTTGAAAAACCCTATTTATGCCATTTTTCAGCACCGGCATTTCTTTAGTTGCAGTTGGCTTTGAAGAAGCGCAGGCGTGTTCCTGGTCCACCAAAGATGATTGTACTGGGCTCCAGAGGCAAGTATGTGGTGAGGGAAGTGTGGGAAAGGCGGGGTGTGCAGAGGGTGGGCGCGGGTTGGGGAGCCATTGGATTCAACAATGGACGTTTTCTGTTCACAGGTATAAAGGGAAAAAAGGAAAACATCGCGGTGAAGTTTTTTTAACAGGACATTTGGCATGCTGGGGTGAGCTCCCAGTGTGCCATCTGGAGTGTTTTGGGGGGCTGCAGCTGATGGGGACTAGGCACCACCTATCCACACACACAAATTTGGGGACATTATGCAACAGGGGTGGGCCCCCCATTAGCAAATTACTGGGAAGGGTGGGGACTAAAGCCAATAGGTGTATGGGCGCCCCATTGGCAAAGAAGACTGTTGAGGGTGCATGATGTCGAGGGACTTAGGCACCCCTTGACCTACAACAAATGGGAGGGTACAGTATGCAGGACGGGAGTGGGCCCCTGTCAACAAATGTACTGGGGTCGGGGGCATGCAGATGGGAAGGTACTGCCCTGCAATGGCGGGTCACTTCCTAATTGCAGCGAAATGGCTGATGCTGCAATGATGAGGCAGCCCCTGATTGCAGCAGCGAAAACGTTTCAACTTGGTGGCACTTCTGCAGAACCAGTGTCATCAGGACACTGGGCCTGCATTGATGCACCAGTACCAAGCCCCCAAATGCAGTGCCCCCATTGGCTGCCACAGCACCACACTTTCACAACCTGCTTCTCTCCTAAGCTGCTGCATAATGTTTCTTGCGCATGTGCGCAAGCAAACATAATAAATGAATGTATGCTTGTGGGGTCGAGAGGCATGAGACAAACCCACTCAGCAGGTCAGCCCTCTACTCCCAAAGTGCCAACCTCCAAGCGCAGTCTTGTGAACAGTTTAATAGAACAAGGTAACCCTCTTGTCTGTTTTGTGAGTTCAGATCAACCTTTGGTTTCCAGTCTTGGAGGGATTCAAACTGTGAACCTCTTGCTGAGTACCCAATGTACAGGCTCAAATAGTTCTGTCTTCAGGAGGCCAGATATCTTTGCCTACGGGCACCTAACCAGGTGTACAGAATGAACCATAAAAACTTTAGTAAAGACCTCAGATTTAAAAGCGCTTCTCTTTTCTGTTTGGTATCACCATTCAAGCTTATGCCTAGTTTCAGCTATAACCATATATACTTTTCTTGCAAATGAAAGAGAATCAAAGACAGACCAAGTAAGCTCTAAAAAGAGTTTTACTAAAATACATAATAATATAAAACATACAATACAGAACTATTATATCACAAGACATACAAATCTTATAAAATAACAAGGTTTAAAACAGTACAATTCTACCACAGTAATTAGATTTGTGTCTCTAAATACCTGCTTAAAGTGCTCCAAAGATGTTTCTTTGTCAGAGTCTAGATAGAAGTGTTCTGAAGGAAAACAGAATTAATGTTTAAAGCTGGTTTTCCCCACCTAATTTTGCATGAGGTCACCTAGCTCCTCCCTGTCAGACATATATAAATATATATATAAAACAGGATGTCTTTTCAAAAATTAACTTCTGCAATCCTCAGCATGACTCATGTCCTTCAAATGACATTTCTTTGATCTATCAGTTCCCCTCACACAAACATTAGCATTTATGATTTCACACCAGTTTACTAAACCTGGCTTCTTCCTCTTGAAATGTCATAAAAGGATGCTGATTTCCTTTTGCAGCTAAAGCTATAATTAACTAGAAAGTCTATAATTAGCGTCTGGTCTGCCATATAACACCTTGTTTCTAAAACCTGTGTGTATGATCTCACATGCTGTTTCAGCATTTCTCATAAGCTTTCATCTTTCAGCTGAAACCTGGGGGAGTGGAGCGAGGTCACTCCAAAGAGCACCAGATTTCTCAGCATCTCTCATGACAGACAGTCCATAACCCATTTTTATTTTACAAAAATGATACAGTGATCAAACGAGCTGTCCAAGCATCACATTCTCCCTCACCTAGACTGAATTTGGGGCTCTATCCCCTGCATGGGATGAGCTTCCCAACCAGTTCACTCCTCATAGACCCTAGACAGACCATCTGAGTTCTGATTTTGTTTTCCAGCCCTATGTACGATTGTCAGATCATACCCTTGCAAAGCAAGACTCCATCTTAGCAATCTACCATTGTTTTCCCCATCTGCATCAGCCAAACCAGAGGTTGTGGTCAGTCAGCACCACAAATGCTGCCCATATAAATATGGCTACAATTTCTTTAGGGCCCACACTATGGCAAGACATTCCTTTTCCACCGTGGGTATGCTTGCTCCCTGGGAAGTAACTTCCTACCCAGGTACACTACTGGGTGATCTGTCCCTTGGCTGGATGTCTGACTCAGTACTGCCTTAATATCACGTCTGAGACATCAGTTTGAACTATAAAGGTTTTGCTGTAGTCAGGACTTGTCAAAACAAGAGCACTGCACAATGCCTCCTTTAATCTGGTGAAGGCTTCCTCACAGGCTGGGCCCAGGTAATTTTCTTTGGCATCCTTTTCTTTGTCAGGTCAGATAGGGGAGGCAGCCAGGGCACTGTAATTGGGTACAAATTTTCTGTAGTACCCTGCTGTCCCTAAAAACTCCTGACCTGCTTCTGTGTTTCTGGTCTGGGCCGTGCCTGTATCACCTCTATCTTTATTTGGTTGGGACAGAGGCTGTCCCCAGCCACCACCACATGCCTGAGGTATGCCAATTCTCCCATGGCTACCTGGCACTTCACGGCTTGACAGTGAGCCCGGCCCTCATGTATCCTGTCCAGCACTTCCCTAAGGTGGGATAGATGTTCATCCCAGCTGGTACTAAAGATGGCAATTCATCCAGGTATGCCACGGTATTCCCTCAGCACCATTTAACACCTGGTTCACCAACCATTGGAAAGTGGCCAGGGCATTTCTTCATTCGAAGGCATTACTTTAAACTCAGATAAGCCTATCGGGTAGATGAAGGCCGACCTCTCCTAGCTCTGTCTATCAACTCCACCTGCCAATATCCCTTGTTGTATCAATGGTTGTAAGGCAGGTCGCCTCCCAACTTGTCCAGGAGTTCATCCATCCAGGCACTGGGTGGGTGTCTGACTTCATGACTGCATTCAGTTCACGATAGTCCACACAGAAACAAGTAGAGCCATCTGGCTTAGGCACAAGGACTACTGGTGAGGCCCAGGGGCTGTGGGATGTCTGGGCTACCCTAAATCCAGCATCTCTCCACTTCCCTCCTATGTCCTTTGGACAGCCTCTGACACCCTAATATGCTGTCCGCCTATGGGCATCTGTGTCCCTGTCTCCACATAGTGTGTCACTAAGGGGTTAGTCCAGGCTTGGTGCCAAACAAGGGGCAAAGTCTGATAAAACCTCCTTACTTCTGGATCTGGCCCAGGGCCCAGCTAGGGAGACAATTTTACTGCCTCCACAGAGGATTCCGCTCTCTCCATCAAATCCAGAAGAGGTTCTCCTCCGTCCATCCCTCCCCATGACTACACACAGAAACACACCATGTCAGCCCTGATTTGCATAAGCTTCATCATGATGACATGGTACATCCTTTCTGTCTGTCTTCTGTCCAGGTAACTCCACAATTTAGTTCACATCATTTGCAACTTCCTAACCACTTTGTACAGTCCTGCCCTCAACCTGCAGCTTGTCTTTCGGACTGGAATAAGGACCATGACTTCCTGACCACCACGTATGGCCAGACTCCTGGTTCTGCAATCATACCACACTTTTTGTTTCTGTTGGGCAGCTGCTGGGTTGCTCTGGTTGTCCCCATAAGCTCCTTTAGCCTTTCCTAAATATAGGATGAAATCTACAATGGGAGTCCCTGGGTGGTGTGCTTGCCTTCCAGTCCTCTCCTGGATCAAGTCTGGAGCCCGAATGCATCAAGCATCCATATAATAGTGTCGCAAGGGAAATCCTGTCGACTCTTGGGCACCTCCTGTATGCAAACAACAGGTGGGAAGGTATTTCTCCCAGTTCCTCCCATGCTGTTCAAAGCGCCCGGAGCATTGACTTTAGGGTACCACTGAATCTTTCCACAGTCCATTGGCTTGTGGGTGATATGATGTCATGCATCCCTGCACCACCCACACTTCTCCCATAAACATTTCATCAGGTCTGACATGAAGGAACCCCTAGATCGGTGATAACCTCCTGTGGAAACCAAACATGGGAGAAAATCCAAGTAAGGCATCTGTCACTTTGTCTGTCCTCAGTGAGGATAGGGCGACTGCCTCTGTACTGGGTGGCATAATCCATCACAGTCAGGATGAATCTCTTCCCTGAGGGCTGGGGGTATTTAAGGCCCCACAATATCCATTCCCACCCTCTGGAATGGCTCCTCTACTATGGGCAATGGAATCAGGGTGGCAGGTTTCCTTGCCCACCTTCCCTAATGGCACTGGTGACAAGACCTGCAATATTCCTTCACCTGCTGAATGAAGTTAGGCCAGTAGAAATTCTGGGCCAACGCTGCATTGTCGCGCCATAGTTTCCCAGATGACGTCAAGGGGAATATCATGTGCAATCTTGACAACTGCTCACGATACCCCTGAGGAGCGACAAACTGCCTGCCTAGCATCCCACCCTCAGACTGTACTGACTGAGTATACATAAGTCCATTTCCCCAATAAACTTTATGTCTGCTGTCACCTCCTGTATTGCCATCCAAAGTCTGACCAACCCTCAGCTTCCCTATAAACTGGGTCACTTCTCTGAGCAGCTACAGAGCCCCTCACACATTCCCAAGGCCATGGCACAGGTCCCTTCAGTCACTAAACTAGGGTCCGTAGCACTAGCATCAGGGCACTCAGGGTCACTATCAATCCCAACCCTCTGACAATGGGTCACCCCTCCCTCTTTGGAGTAACCCTCTGTAGCTGTGTGGTTTACTTTGCTACTGGGGAATTTCTACCCCCTCTTCAATTAATCTCCATATCAGGAGATACAAGCTGAGGAACCAGACTCTCACAGCCTCTTACATAAGAAAGGGTCCAAAGAACTCTTAAAACTGAAGGTGGACAAAGCAATGGGGCCTGATGGAATTCATCCCAGAATTCTAAAAGAACTAAGGGTAGAACTAGTGACACCACTGACTACCCTCTTTAACAAATCATGGGAGGATGGGGTGGTACCTGAGGACTGGTGGAGGAGCAGATGTGATTCCCTTCACAAAAGTGGGGAGCAGGGCAGAAGCAGGAAACACAGAACCTGTTAGTTTAACCTCAGTGATAGGGAAAATTATGGAATCACTTCTGAAGGAAAAGAATTGTTGAGTACCTAGAGGCTAGAGGGCACAGGACCTAGGCAGCATGGATTCCAGTGGAAGGTCATGCCAGATGAATCCTAATAGATTTATTTGACTGGGTGACCAAAGTAGTAGATCAGGGAGGGCTGTGGACATGGCCTACCTAGACTTTAGCAAGGCATTTAACTCAGTCCCACACGAAGATTAATATACAAGTTAGCCAGCCTGGGAGTGGGTCCCAAAATGATAGCCTGGGTAAGAGTGGCTAGAGAATAGGACATAGGGTAATAGTAAATGAAGTCCACTCTGAAGAAGGGGGTTACTAGCGGGGTGCAGAGGTTCAGCATTAAGAGCGGTCCTCTTCAATGTCTTTGTAGCGACATTGCAGAGGTACTGGAAGGAAAAATATGTCTCTTTGCAGATGACACAAAGATCTCAACAGAGTTGATGCACAAGGTGGGGTGGAAAGGATGAGAAAGGTACTTGGCAAGGTTAGAGGAATGGTCAAATGTATGGCAGCTTAGATTTAATGCTAAGAAGTGCAAGGTAATGCACCTGGGAAACAAAACCCAGCAGGAAGAGTACACAATGGGGGTGAGATACTAACAACAACAAAAAGGAAAGGGACACAGGGTAGTCATATCAGATGACTTAAAGGTGGGAAAGCAATGTGAGAGGGCAGTAAGGAGGGCTGGGGGATACTGGGATGCATGAGGAGGCATCACCAGTAGAAAACAGGAAGTTGTTATCCCTCTGTACAGACAGCTGATGAGACCCCATCTGGAGTACTGTGTGCAGTTCTGAGACCCAATCTCTGCAAGGACATAGACAAGATGGAAGCTGTCCAGAGGGGCGAGTCATTTGAAGAATAGAAACCCCCATCTTCATGCTATCATGGCCAAGAAGCTGGATGCATGACTGAGCAAGGTCTTTTATGAAATGGGCAAAGAGGGACTCCAGTGAAGAGATGGCAATGTTGGAAAATCTGTAGTGAAAGTATTAAATGTTCAAACTTCCAAGCGATTCGGGAAACTGCTCAGCACATGTACTGTGTAACACAGTCATTTAGTGGAATTATTTCATTAAATTTCAACATAGGCATTTTGTGACCCTGCTCATGAACACTGTCACTATGATTTTCTTTAATCTGTCCCTAATATTGATTTCACAGCAACTGTGGTATTCTTGTGCCAGATGTAAATGCATATTTCAGGCAGGATGTGAAAAATGACAGCTGTACTGTTCTCATATGAGGTCTGAAAAAATGCCAATGTTGAAAATCTGGAATGAAAAATACTACAAATTTGTGAGTTATGAGGGTGTTGGAAACTGCATCATGCACGCTTGTAACACAGTCATCTTATGGACATTTGTCACCAAATTTTCAACATAGGCATTTTAGGACCTCTGCTCATGAACAGAGTCACTGTGATTTTTCATATGCAACATACATACAAACATATGAACATACGAATCTGCCAGCAGAACACACCGATCGGGTCTCATGTAAGTCTGCCTGAGTATGCAGCTAGCACCCTAGATTGCAGCTGCCCCAGCCTCTTCCCCTTCAGTTCCTCCCCACTTGTCCAAACCCCTGTCCCCGACTCTTCCTCTTGCTTTATCCTACCTCCTTAAAGCTATTGACTGTCCCTACATGTTATCACCCCTCTGGCAGTGCATTCCAACTAGACACCACTTTCTGAGAAGTAGTGCCTCCTCACTTCCCTCTTGAAACGTCCCCCTTTCAACCCTATTCCGTGCCCTCTTGTCTCTTCCTCCTCAGTTTAAACACCCCTCCATGCTAGAGTTTATTTACACCTCAGGTATTTAAACGCTGCAATCATATCCCCCCATCCCTCCTCTCTCCAGTGTGTAACATGTTCAGCTCCTGCAGCCTACTTCATATTCCTTTCCTTCCATCCCTTTAACATTTTTGTTGCCCTCCTTTTGCACCTCCTCCGGTAACTTTATACTCTCCTCAGGTATGGCCTCCAGTATTGCACATAGTACTCTAGCTGAGGTCTGACCAATGATCTGTAGAGAGTAGGATCACATCCCTGTCTGGATGAGAACCTCTTGCGATGCACCCCAGCATCCTGTTTGCCTTTGCTGCTGCTCTCGTGCAGTGGGATGAGTTGTTCATGCTCCCAGTTACCAACACCATGGGTCTTCTTCCTCTCTGATCCTCAACCAATAGTCCCTCTTCTGGTTCTAGTCCAGAAGTGCATCACCTTACATTTTTTTTTTATTGAATCTTAGCTGCCACTGCACTGACCATGTTCTAGTTTGTTAGGTCCTCTGCAGTTTTTCTGTCATCTGTCTTCTTCGCTCACCTCACCCCAAATTTGCGTATAATGTAACAGATTAACCCTGCTCCTCACTCAGTGTGCTATATTGGAGATAAAGAGCCCAAATAGCACCAGGCCCAGCACTGAGCCCTTGTGGCACCCCTCGCTTGTCACTGCTCTGAGTGCCGAGAGCTCCCCACCACCACCACCCTCTGCACCCTCCGTAACCAGTTCTCTATCCATTTAGTCAGCTTTTTCCACCCCACTGCAATCAGCTTCCTCCCCAGTCTCCCATGAGGCACTGTATCAAAGGCCTTACTGAGTCCAAGTACAGGACATGTACTGCATGGCCCCTGTCCAACTCCCTTGTCACCCCAATCCACAATACTCAATTAGGTTGGTTTGACAAGACCCTCCCTGAGACGAACCCATGTTGCACTTCATCTTGGAGGCCATTTACTGTAGGAATGCCACCAGCCTCTCCTTCAGTATCGCTCCATAAACTTATCCACTATGGATGTAGAGACTTACTGGATGATAATTTCCCTGGATCTACCTTGGACCACTCTAGTGTATAGGCACCTGTAGCCCCACCCTCCAGTCCTGGGGCACACCTGTTTCCAGGGAGGTGTTGAAGAGATCTGCCAGTGGCTCAGCCAGCAGCTCCGCCATCTCCCTCAGCACCCTGGGGTGGATGGCACGGGACTGTTGCCTTGTCCACCCTACTGCCCTCAGCCCTCTAGCACCCTGCTTCCTGTGATCACCTTGTCCGTCACCTCTGCCCCCTCCAGCCCATTCTGGTGAAAATATCCCTCTCCTTAGTGAAAACGGAGCAGAAGTACTCATTTAGAATTTCCACTTGCTCCTCTGCCTTTTCCACCCATTCCCCTCCCTGCTTTATCCTCACAATATGTTCCTTGCACTTCCTCTTTTCCCTGACATACCTAAAAAAGTCCTTTCCCCCTCCCTTTATGCCCTGTGTGGAACTTAATTGCCTGGAGGCCTTAGCTTTTTTCACCCTCCTGGCAACCTCCCTTGACCAACTCTCAAAAGCCTCTTTATCCTCTCCCCTCCCTGTTTTTCTGTACTTCCAGTATGCAGCCATCTTTGCCCTCACCCCTTGCAGCACTTCCTTGTTCAGCCAGCATAGTTTCTTGCCTCTGCTCTTCTTACTCCTGGCCCTGGTGCAGGCTACTGTGGCCTCTGTTAGCCCAGTCTTTATAACGCCTCACTTCTGTTCTGCATCCATCCCCAGCCTTATATCCTAGAGTCTCCCTTGCAGTATTGCTCCCATCCCCCCAAAGTCCACCCTAATAAAGTCCACCACCTTAGTGCCCGTGTCTCCTGTCTCTCTGCCCAACACACAATGAGCCACACTGTTTGGTGGTTGCCACCTGCTAGTGGGTCCTCCACCCTTACCTCCTCCTCCCCATTTGCCAGTACTAGGTCTAGAGTGCTACCACGTCTTGTAGAGCCCACTTACCAACTGCGTCAGAAGGCCGTCCTGGAATGCATCAAGGAGCGCCTGCTCCCTGGTACTGCTAGTGGCTGGGGTGCTCCAGTCAACCTGTGGCAGGTTAAAATCCTCTACTATCACCACACTCCCCCTTCTACACACCCTCCTTATCTGCTCTGCCAACTCCCCATCCAGTTCCTTGGATTAGGCTGGTGGTCTGTACACCACACCCAGGCTCAGCTTTCTGACCTTGGAGTCCAAGAGCTGCACTCAAAGTGCCTCTCTCCTCTCTCTCCTCTCTCTTCTCCCTCATCCCTTATGCATTTACCTGTAATCCCTTCCCTCACATATAGTGCAAACCCCGGTCCCTGCTGTATAACCTGTATTCCGGGATTGCCAAGCCCCAATCATGGTACTCTGTGTTCTAAGTCTCTGTCACTGCAGCAATGTCCACCTTCCCCTCTGAAAGGATTGCCTGAATCTCTGCAATTTTGTTCCAGGCTTCTTGCATTGGAGAGACCACCTTCCACCCGTGTCCCTCCTTCTCCTAATTCTTCTCCTCCTTGGCCTGTGTCCCTTTTCCCTGTAGTCCAAACCCTTCCTCCTCCTTATTCTTACCGGGTGGTGGTGCCTTCTATATTACACTCAGACCACTCTGCTCGCCCCCTCCCAGGGTTACTACGCCTCCACCTTTACCTGTATCTAGGTGGGTGAGCACATTAGGCTCCCCTGTCTTCACCTTTCTACTAACCTCAGTCTTTTGGCCACACCCCCCCAACTAATTTAAATCCACCTTAGTAGAGATATACCCCTCTAATCCTGCCTTTAATACTCCCTTCCCCTTCCTGCTCAAGTGTACCCTGTCCCCTGCATACAAGTCACTATTTCCCCAGACCCTACCCCAGTTAGTCACTAACCCATAATTTTTGGTGTGGCACCAATCCCTCAGCCCCTCGTTGAACTCCTCAATCCTACCCTTCCTCCCCATGCTTGCACGTGGTACCAGGAGTACCTCCAAGAATGCCACCGACTCCCCCACCCCCTCACGCTGCCTGCCCAAGTACTCGAACCTCCCCCTCACTACTTTAGCAGTCTCCCCTGCCAAGTCATTTGTACCCACATGCAACACTAAATGAGGTTTCTTCCTCCCCTTCTCTGCACACTTGAGCAGTGCCTGCCCTGCCCCCTTGCAGTAAACCTGGGGATAGCTTCAACCCAATACAGCTGTGCCTTTCCCCCTTCTGACCCATCTCACCCCTTTCAGTATAGAACTCCTAGGATGAGTACCTCCCGTCCCTCAGCCCCTTTCCTTCTAATGCCCTTCCACCACCCAGTACGATCTTTCCTGCCCTTACCCCCACAGCTGCACCCTGTGTGACTTCTGTATCTGTACCCCAGCTTCCACCTCACCCTTTTCTGCCTTATTCCTCCCATCCCACTTGAACCCCTTCCCAGCCTGACTACTTCCTACTGGGCTTCCCATGTTGACCTCCCCTCCTCCCCTGCTGATTTCCAACCCCTCTCCTATCCCTGCTGTTGTCGATTTAGAGCCACCATTCCCTTCTACCCCGATAGTGATGCTTCCCATCCTTCCCCTTCCCATAGCCTACTCTCACTCCAGTCACCATGCCCTCCTTACATACTAGCCCCCTTCTACCCTTTCATATATCCTCGCCATTTCTTCCCCAGCTGTTGCCATCCTTCTGCATGCCCCACTTGTCCTCCCCCCTTCAGTATGTTCCTGTTCCCCCTCTCTCTCTTTCATAGCAGAGGCTTGAATCTCTTCCTAGTCGATACCCCTCCTACATCTCTTCCCCTATCAGTTCTCCCCTCCTTCTTGTTCCCCTCTGTGCCACCCCTGGTCCCACCCCTGGTCCCTCCCTGGTCCCTACCCGCAGGCATCTGCTCTCTCCCCTGGTACTCTTCATCGTCTCTTCTTCCCCTATCAGGAGGACCCCCCCCACCTCGGGCACCCCCTCCCTTCTCCTCTCTTTTAGAAACATAGAAACATAGAATTGATGGCAGATATGGACCGCTGGCCCACCTAGTCTGCCCCATTTCCTTACCTAATGCATAGGCTGCAGATCCTAGTTAACCAACAGCTACTTCCTCCTACCACCCACTAGAATTACCTTATGTCTGTCCCATGCGTTCTTGAGATTCCCCTGTTTTTCAGTCCACTACCTCCTCAGGAAGGCTGTTCCATGTCCACAGCCCTCTCCATGAAAAAATACTTCCTCACATTACCTTGAGGCAGTCCCCTCTGTCTTCAAACTGTGCCCCTTGTTCTTGCACATCTCTTTTTCTGAAAGATAGCTACCATCTTGGACTCTTTTGAGTCCTTCCTGTACTTGAAAGTTTCATCATGTCCCCCCCTCCCTCCTCGGGCGTATACATATTAAAGCTTCTTTAATCTCTCTTCATATGTCTGTTCTGAGGCAGACTCCTGCACCATTTTAGTTGTCCTCCTGGACAGCCTCCATCCTGTCTATGTCTTTTGCAGATGTGGTCTCCAGAACTGGATGCAGAACCCAGATGAGGTCTCACCAACTGTCTGTACAGAGGGATAATAACGTCCTGTTTTCACTGGTGATGCCTCTCCTAGTGCATCCCAGTGATCCCACCAGCCCTCCTTAATGCCTTCCTCACATTGCTTGCCCACTTTAAGGTCATCTGATATGACTACCCCCAGGTCCCTTTCCATTTCTGTTGTTGTTATTATCTCATCCCCCATTGTGTACTTTTCCCCTGGATTTTTGTTTCCCAGGTGCATTACTTTGCACTTCTTTGCATTGAATTTAAGCTGCCATATATTTGACCATTCTTTTTCAACTTGCCAAGTCCTTTTGCATGCTCTCCACCCCACCTTCTGTAGTCAACACTGTTGCAGATCTTGTGTCATCTGCAAAGAGACATACTTTTCCTTCCAGTCCTCTGCAATGTCACTTATAAAGACATTAAAGAGGACCAGTCCCACTGAACCCTCGGTACCCCACTAGTAAAGCATTTTTCTTCAGAGTAAACTCAGTTTACTATTACCCTATGTATCCCGTTGTACAGCCAATTTTAACCTTGAGCTACCACCTTGGGACCCACCAAAGGCTGGCTAACTTGTATATTAATCTTTGTGTTGGATTGTGTCAAATGCCTTGCTAAAGTCTAGGTAGGCCATGTCCACTGCCCTCCCTGGTCTACCACATTGGTCACTAGTCAAAGAAATCTGTTAGATTTGTCTGACATGAACTTCCTGCTGTGAATCCATGCTGTCTTTGGTCATGTGCACCACTGGCCTCTAGGAACTCAACAGTTCTTTCCTTTAGAAGTGATTCCATCATTTTTCCTACCACTGAGGTCAAACTAACAGGTCTGTAGTTTCCTGCCTCTGTCTTGCTCCCACTTTTGTGAAGGGGAATCACATCTGCCCTCCTCCAATCCTCTGGTACTAAACTATCTTCCCATGATTTGTTAAAAAGGGTAGTCAGTGGTGTCATTAATTCTACCCTTAGTTCTTTTAGAATTCTTGGGTGAATCCTGTCAGGCCCCATTGCTTTGTCCACTTTCAGTTTTAAGAGTTCTTTTAGGACCCTTTCTTCTGTGAATGGACTGGTTTGACCTCCTATCCAGAGTGCTTCTATTGTTTGATTTAGGCACATCCCTCTCTCTTTTGTGACTACTGAGCAGAAGTATTCATTCAGTATCCCTGCTTTTTCACTGTCATCCTCTGCCCACCCTCCCTTCACTTTAGTAAGCTCACCATCCCTTCCTTCATCTTTCTTCGCTCCCTAATGTAACTATAAAAGGTGT
Source organism: Neoceratodus forsteri (assembly GCA_016271365.2). Taxonomy (NCBI): domain Eukaryota; kingdom Metazoa; phylum Chordata; order Ceratodontiformes; family Ceratodontidae; genus Neoceratodus; species Neoceratodus forsteri. Next base: position 1,328,152,849 of record CM028131.1, on the reverse strand, counting down.
TATCCCCCTTCTTAACTGAGTTGTCTATCTTTTCCTCAGTTTGGGCTTTTTCTATTCTGACTGCCTTCCCCACTTCCTTCTGTTTTAACTGGTACAGTTCTCTGTCCTGCTCCTTCTGTGTTTCCTTATACTTCCAATGCTACTCTTTTTCTCCTTAACCTTCTCTGCCACCTCTTTTGAGAACCATAGTGTTTTTTCCCTTCGTTCTTGCTTTTGGCGATTTGTTTCACACAAAGGCTTATTGCCTCTGTGATGGCTGTTTTGATTTTTCCCCATTGTTCCTCCACCTCCTTTTTGCCAGTTTGTAGCGCTTCTGAGGCACTCTCCATTTTCCCAAAGTCAGGCCTCCTAAAGTCCAACCTCTTGCTTTTGGATGGCTCGACTCTGGCTGTGTTTATCATGAACCACACTGTTTCATGGTCACTTGTTTTTCCAGATGGCTACCCACTTCTAAATCTGAGATCCTTTCTCCATCCCATATTGACAGTACCAGGTCTAAGATTGCTCCTTCCCTAGTGGGTTCCACCACTGGCTGTCTGAGGCACCCTGCAGGGCATCAAGAATAAACCAGCTTTTTGATGTGGCTGCAGGCAGAGTGCTCCAGCTAACGTCTGGCATATTCAGGTCCCCCATCAACAATATCTCCCCTTTTTCTGCCATTCTAAGGATACATTCTATCATTTCCTTGTCCACTGCCTCCCCCTGAGATGGGGGTCTGTATACCACCCCTGTGCGAATTGTGGTGCCATAACCTGTTTCCAGGGCAACCCACAGTGCCTCCTCTACTCCCTGTTTATCCTTTAGTTCCGTTGCTTTGATCCCTTCCCTTACATAGAGAGCTACTCCTCCTCCTCCTCTTTTACCCTTTCTGTTCCTCCTGTACATTGTGTATCCTGGTATGTTGACATCCCAGTCATGGTTCTCAGTATACCATGTTTCTATGATTGCCATGATATCCAGATGTCCCTCTTCCATCAAGGCCACTAGTTCAGGAAGCTTGTTACAGATCACGGGTATTGGTACTCATCACCCTCCATTTGTTGATGGCCTCACCCCTTTTGGCCCCATCCTTGTCCTTACTGCCTTTTTCTGCATTTACCCTGTCCTGCTCCCCATTAACTTCTCTACCCTGGTGTTTACCCTCACCTACTGTTTTGTGGGTGGAGGCTGGCTTTCTGCTAGTGCCTCTGATACTGTAGCCGTTCAGTCCTAGTTGTTCTTCCTCTGTCCCTCCTTGCCATCCCCTATTCCCCCCAGCCAGCATGCCTACCATACTCATCTGCTCTGCCACTTAGACTCCTCCCTAACCTCCACAGTTCCTGCCTCACACTAGCTAGTCATCTACAGACCATACACCCCCAATGCTCCAAGCCCAGTCCAGGATCATGGCAGGCGACACCCTGTACACCCCACCACCCCTTCCAAAGATGGCGCCCTATTGACATGTGGCACCTGCCCCATTTTGCCCCCCATCTTATGTTACGGGCTCTTACTCCCAGGTTCTGTACCCTACTATAACTGTTAGGCCCCTATTTACTCAAATTCCTGTTCCCTTCCCACACTAGTCCCCCTACTAGCCCCTTGCTGACCATGGTAATTCAGTCTCAAATCTCATCCATTAGATGCTGTATTACTGTAGCAATCCTAAAGCCTCCTTGTCCATTTTTCACCTCTCAGCTACCGTACTTTTTGTTCTCACCTCTCATATAGTTTCACTTAGCCCAGTTAGAAATCCTTTTGCACTCCAAGTATTACTCAGTTCAGTTAGAGAAATAAACAGAACAAATAAATATGTATTATTACAGCAATCATAACAGTATAGCTTAGTACTTAGCTCAGTTACAGAAATAAACAGAACAACTAAATCTGTATTATTACAGCACTCCTCAAAGTATCCAATCATTGCTTTGTCTCCACCCCAGAGACACTGCTGTAATATAGGACCACAGAGGACCCTGGGTGGGAGGGTGGACAACTCTAAAGTCCCGGCAGAGCTCTGTTGAGCTCACTCACTCCCCCTCTCTCACTCACTCATTCTGTTTCTCCCGACACTGCAGGCTGCCCTTTTGTACTGGGCTTCTGCCTGCGTTGGTGCCTTTTTCTGCCCACAAAGAAATCCGCAGCAGTCCCGACAGAACTCCGTTGAGCTCACTCACTCCTCCTCTCTCACTCACTCCTTTTGTTTCTCTCAGCACTGCAGGCTGCCTTTTTGTATTGGACTTCTGCCTGCATTGGCACCTTTTTCTGCCCACAAAGAAATCCACAGCAGTCCTGACAGAGTTCCGTTAAGCTTGCTCACTCCCCCTCCCTCATTCGCTCGTTCTGTTTCTCCTGGCGCTGCAGGCTGCCCTATGTACTGGACTCCTGCCTGCATTGATGTCTTTTTTGCCCACAAAGAAATCTGCAGCTGTCCCGACAGAGGTCTTTTGAGCTCACTCACTCCCCCCTCTCACTTGCTCATTCTGTTTCTACTGGCGCTGCAGGCTGCCCTTTTGTACTGGGCTTCTGCCTGTGTTGGTGCCTTTTTCTGCCCACAAAGAAATCTGCAGCAGTTCTGACAGAGCTCAGTTGAGCTTGTTCCTCCCCTCTCTCACTCGCTGATCTTAATCTGTCTCAAACACTATTTCCACAGCGATCGCGGGCAAGTCATGCGCGCAGAAGTACAAAACACATTTTGGCCAGGATATGAAAAATGACAGCTTTACTGTTCATAAGGAGGTGTGAAAAATGGCAGTGTTAAAAATCTGGCATGAAAATATAAAGATTTGCGTGGGTTACAAGGGTGCGTAAAAGCGCGTAATTGCACCCTTTGGTAAATAGTCATTTTATGGACTGTCATCACCAAATTTTCAACATAGGCATTTTGGGACCTCAACTCATGAACAGTATCACTGTCATTTTCTCACTCTATCCCAGAAACTGATTTTCCACAGGCGGCGTTATTCTGCATTCGGAGTGTGAAACACATTTTGGCCAGGATGTGTTAAATGACAGTTGTACTGTTCATAAGGAGGTGTGGAAAAATGCCAATGTTGAAAATCTGGGTGAAAATATTAGAAATTTGCGAAGTTATGAACGTGCGTGGAAACTGCGCAATGCATGTTCGTAAAACAGTCATTTTTTGGATTATTTTCACCAAATTTGCCACATAGGCTTTTTGAGAGCCCACCTCATGAACAGTAGCATGGTCACTTCATTAATCAGTCCTGAAAGGTGATTCCATGCAGTGACCTCAAAATCACCTTTCAGGACCAAATAACGCCATGACAGTGGCTGAATTCATTAGGAGGGGTCCCAGTAACCCCACGTTGAAAATTTGGTGCCAATATTCCCCAAAATGCCCAAGATATGCACCAAAGTTGAAAAACCCTATTTATGCCATTTTTCAGCTTACCGGCATTTCTTTAGTTCGCGGTTGGCTTTGAAGAGCGCAGACGTGTTCCTGGTCCACCAAAGATGATTGTACTGGGCTCCAGAGGCAAGTATGTGGTGAGGGAGAGTGTGGGAAGGCAGGGTGTGCAGAGGGTGGGCGCGGGTTGGGGAAGGGGCCATTGGATTCAACAATGGACCGTTTTCTGTTCACAGGTATAAAGGAAAAAAGGAAAACATCGCGGGAGATTTTTTTTTAACAGGAAATTTGGCATGCTGGGGTGAGCTCCCAGTGTGCCATCTAGATGTTTTGGGAGCTGTAGCCGATGGGGGACTGGGCACCCCCGTCAGCACACAGCAAATTTGGGGGGACATTATGCCAACAGGGAGTGGGCTCCCCCATTAGAAAATTTACTGGGAAGGGTGGGGACTGAAGCCAATGGGTATTGGGGCCCCCATTGGCAAAGAAAGACTGTTGGGGGGTGCATGATGTCGAGGGGACTTGGGCACCCCCCCTTGACACACAACAAATGGGGAAGGGGTTACAGTATGCAGACGGGGAGTGGGCTCCCCTGTCAACAAATGTACTGGGTCGGGGGCATGCAGATGGGAAGGTACTGCCCTGCAATGGCGGGTCACTTCCTAATTGCAGCGAAATGGCTGATGCTGCAATGATGAGGCAGCCCCTGATTGCAGCAGCGAAGACGTTTCAACTTGGTGGCACTTCTGCAGAACCAGTGTCATCAGGACACTGGGCCTGCATTGATGCACCAGTACCAAGCCCCCAAATGCAGTGCCCCATTGGCTGCCACAGCACCACACTTTCACAACCTGCTTCTCTCCTAAGCTGCTGCATAATGTTTCTTGCGCATGTGCGCAAGCAAACATAATAAATGAATGTATGCTTGTGGGGTCGAGAGGCATGAGACAAACCCACTCAGCAGGTCAGCCCTCTACTCCCAAAGTGCCAACCTCCAAGCGCAGTCTTGTGAACAGTTTAATAGAACAAGGTAACCCTCTTGTCTGTTTTGTGAGTTCAGATCAACCTTTGGTTTCCAGTCTTGGAGGGATTCAAACTGTGAACCTCTTGCTGAGTACCCAATGTACAGGCTCAAATAGTTCTGTCTTCAGGAGGCCAGATATCTTTGCCTACGGGCACCTAACCAGGTGTACAGAAATGAACCCTTAAAAACTTTAGTAAAGACCTCAGATTTAAAACGCTTCTCTTTTCTGTTTGGTATCACCATTCAAGCTTATGCCTAGTTTCAGCTATAACCATATATACTTTTCTTGCAAATGAAAGAAAATCAAAGACAGACCAAGTAAGCTCTAAAAAGAGTTTTACTAAAATACATAATAATATGTAAAACATACAATACAGAACTATTATATCACAAGACATACAAATCTTATAAAATAACAAGGTTTAAAACAGTACAATTCCTACCACAGTAATTAGATTTGTGTCTCTAAATACCTGCTTAAAGTGCTCCAAAGATGTTTCTTTGTCAGAGTCTAGATAGAAGTGTTCTGAAGGAAAACAGAATTAATGTTTAAAAGCTGGTTTTCCCCACCTATTTTGCATGAGGTCACCTAGCTCCTCCCTGTCAGACTATATAAATATATATATATAAAAACAGGATGTCTTTTTCAAGAATTAACTTCTGCAATCCTCAGCATGACTCATGTCCTTCAAATGACATTTCTTTGATCTATCAGTTCCCCCCTCACACAAACATTAGCATTTATGATTTCACACCAGTTTACTAAACCTGGCTTCTTCCTCTTGAAATGTCATAAAAGGGATGCTGATTTCCCTTTTTGCAGCTAAAGCTATAATTAACTTAGAAAAGTCTATAATTAGCGTCTGGTCTGCCATGTAACACCTTGTTTCTAAAACCTGTGTGTGTATGATCTCACATGCTGTTTCAGCATTTTCTCATGGCTTTCATCTTTCAGCTGAAACCTGGGGGGGGGTGGAGCGAGGTCACTCCAAGAGCACCAGATTTCTCAGCATCTCTCATGACAGACAGTCCATAACCCATTTTTATTTTACAAAAAATGATACAGTGATCAGAACGAGCTGTCCAAGCATCACATTCCTCCCCACCTAGACTGAATTTGGGGGCTCTATCCCCTGCATGGGATGAGCTTCCCAAATCAGTTCACTCCTCATAGACCCTAGACAGACCATCTGAGTTCTGATTTTGTTTTCCAGCCCTATGTACGATTGTCAGATCATACCCTTGCAAAGCAAGACTCCATCTTAGCAATCTACCATTGTTTTTCCCCATCTGCATCAGCCAAACCAGGGGGTTGTGGTCAGTCAGCACCACAAAATGCTGCCCATATAAATATGGCTACAATTTCTTTAGGGCCCACACTATGGCAAGACATTCCTTTTCCACCGTGGAGTATGCTTGCTCCCTGGGAAGTAACTTCCTACCCAGGTACACTACTGGGTGATCTGTCCCTTGGCTGGATGTCTGACTCAGTACTGCCTTAATATCCACGTCTGAGACATCAGTTTGAACTATAAAGGTTTTGCTGTAGTCAGGACTTGTCAAAACAGGAGCACTGCACAATGCCTCCTTTAATCTGGTGAAGGCTTCCTCACAGGCTGGGCCCAGGTAATTTTCTTTGGCATCCTTTTCTTTGTCAGGTCAGATAGGGGAGCAGCCAGGGCACTGTAATTGGGTACAAATTTTCTGTAGTACCCTGCTGTCCCTAGAAAACTCCTGACCTGCTTCTGTGTTTCTGGTCTGGGCCATGCCTGTATCACCTCTATCTTTATTTGGTTAGGACAGAGCTGTCCCCAGCCTACCACATGCCTGAGGTATGCCAATTCTCCCATGGCTACCTGGCACTTCACGGCTTTGACAGTGAGCCCGGCCCTCTGTATCCTGTCCAGCACTTCCCTAAGGTGGGATAGATGTTCATCCCAGCTGGTACTAAAGATGGCAATGTCATCCAGGTATGCCACGGTGTATTCCTCAGCACCATTTAACACCTGGTTCACCAACCATTGGAAAGTGGCCAGGGCATTCTTCATTCGGAAAGGCATTACTTTAAACTCAGATAAGCCTATCGGGTGATGAAGGCCGACCTCTCCCTAGCTCTGTCTGTCAACTCTACCTGCCAATATCCCTTTGTTAGGTCAATGGTTGTAAGGTAGGTCGCCCCTCCCAACTTGTCCAGGAGTTCATCCATCCAGGGCACTGGGTGGGTGTCTGACTTCATGACTGCATTCAGTTCACGATAGTCCACACAGAAACAAGTAGAGCCATCTGGCTTAGGCACAAGGACTACTGGTGAGGCCCAGGGGCTGTGGGATGTCTGGGCTACCCTTAAATCCAGCATCTCCTCCACTTCCCTCCTAATGTCCTTTTGGACAGCCTCTGACACCTAATATGCTGTCCGCCATATGGGCATCTGTGTCCCTGTCTCCACATGGTGTGTCACTAAGGGGGTTAGTCCAGGCTTGGTGCTAAACAAGGGGGCAAAGTCTGCTAAAACCTCCCTTACTTTCTGGATCTGGCCCAGGGCCAGCTGGGGAGACAATTTTACTGCCTCCACAGAGGATTCCGCTTACTCTCTTCCATCAAATCCAGAAGAGGTTCTCCTTCGTCCATCCCCTCCCCATGACTACACACTGAAAACACCATGTCAGCCCTATTTGCATATGGCTTCATCATGATGACATGGTACATCCTTTCTGTCTGTCTTCTGTCAGGTAACTCCACAATTTAGTTCACATCATTTACCTTCCTAACCACTTTGTACAGTCCTGCCCACTCAGCCTGCAGCTTGTCTTTCCGGACTGGAATAAGGACCATGACTTCCTGACCCACCACGTATGAGCGAGCTCTGGTTCTGCAGTCGTACCACACTTTTTGTTTCTGTTGGGCAGCTGCTAGGTTGCTCTGGGTTGTCCCCATAAGCTCCTTTAGCCTTTTCCTAAATATAAGGATGAAATCTACAATGGGAGTTCCCTGGGTGGTGTGCTTGCCTTCCCAGTCCTCCTGGATCAAGTCTAGGGGCCCACGTACCCGGCGTCCATATAATAGTTCGAAGGGGGAAATCCTGTCGACTCTTGGGGCACCTCCCTGTATGCAAACAACAGGTGGGGAAGGTATTTCTCCCAGTTCCTCCCATGCTGTTCAGCAAACGCCCGGAGCATTGACTTTAGGGTACCACTGAATCTTTCCACAAGTCCATTGGCTTGTGGGTGATATGGTGTCGTGCATCCCTGCACCACCCCACACTTCTCCCATAAACATTTCATCAGGTCTGACATGAAGGAACCCCCTAGATCGGTGATAACCTCCTGTGGAAACCAAACATGGGAGAAAATCCCAAGTAAGGCATCTGTCACTTTGTCTGTCCTCAGTGAGGATAGGGCGACTGCCTCTGTGTACTGGGTGGCATAATCCATCACAGTCAGGATGAATCTCTTCCCTGAGGAGCTGGGGGTATTTAAAGGCCCCACAATATCCATTCCCACCCTCTGGAATGGCTCCTCTACTATGGGCAATGGAATCAGGGTGGCTTGGGTTTTCTTGCCCACCTTCCCTATTGGCACTGGTGACAAGACCTGCAATACTCCTTCACCTGCTGAATGAAGTTAGGCCAGTAGAAATTCTGGGCCAACCGCTGCATTGTGCGCATGATTCCCAGATGACCAGTCAAGGGAATATCATGTGCAATCTTGAGCAACTGCTCACGATACCCCTGGGGAACGACAAGCTGCCTGCCTAGCATCCCACCCTCTGACTGTACTGCCTGAGTATACATAAGTCCATTTCCCCAATAAACTTTATGTCTGCTGTCACCTCCCTGTGTGCCATCCAAGTCTGCCCAAGCCCTCAGCTTCTCTAAACTAGGGTCACTTCTCTGAGCAGCTGCAAACCCCTCACACATTCCCAAGGCATGGCACAGGTCCCCTTCAGTCGCTAAACTAGGGTCCGTAGCACTAGCATCAGGGCACTCAGGGTCACTGTCAATCCCAACCCACTGACAATGGGTCACCCCTCCCTCTTTGGAGTAACCCTCTGTAGCTGTGTGGTTACTTGCTACTGGGGAAATTTCTACCCCCTCTTCATTAATCTCCATATCAGGAGATACAAGCTGGGGAACCAGACTCTCACAGCCTCTTACATAAGAAAGGGTCCTGAAAGAACTCTTAAAACTGAAGGTGGACAAAGCAATGGGGCCTGATGGAATTCATCCCAGAATTCTAAAAGAACTAAGGGTAGAACTAGTGACACCACTGACTACCCTCTTTAACAAATCATGGGAGGATGGGGTGGTACCTGAGGACTGGTGGAGGGCAGATGTGATTCCCCTTCACAAAAGTGGGAGCAGGGCAGAAGCAGGAAACTACAGACCTGTTAGTTTAACCTCAGTGATAGGGAAAATTATGGAATCACTTCTGAAGGAAAGAATTGTTGAGTACCTAGAGGCTAGAGGGGCACAGGACCCTAGGCAGCATGGATTCACAGTGGGAAGGTCATGCCAGATGAATCTAATAGATTTATTTGACTGGGTGACCAAAGTAGTAGATCAGGGAGGGGCTGTGGACATGGCCTACCTAGACTTTAGCAAGGCATTTAACTCAGTCCCACACGAAAGATTAATATACAAGTTAGCCAGCCTGGGAGTGGGTCCCAAAATGATAGCCTGGGTAAAGAATTGGCTAGAGAATAGGACATAGAGGGTAATAGTAAATGAAGTCCACTCTGAAGAAAGGGGGGTTACTAGCGGGGTGCCGCAGGGTTCAGCATTAGGAACGGTCCTCTTCAATGTCTTTGTAAGCGACATTGCAGAGGTACTGGAAGGAAAAGTATGTCTCTTTGCAGATGACACAAAGATCTCCAACAGAGTTGATGCACAAGGTGGGGTGGAAAGGATGAGAAGGTGCTCAGCAAGAGTTAGAGGAATGGTCAAATGTATGGCAGCTTAGATTTAATGCTAAGAAGTGTAAGATGCACCTGGGAAACAAAAACCCAGCGGAAGAGTACACAATGGGGGTGAGATACTAACAACAACAAAATGGAAAGGGACCTGGGGTAGTCATATCAGATGACTTAAAGGTGGGAAAGCAATGTGAGAGGGCAGTAAGGAGGGCTGGGGGATACTGGGATGCATAGGGAGAGGCATCACCAGTAGAAAACAGGAAGTTGTTATCCCTCTGTACAGACAGCTGATGAGACCCCATCTGGAGTACTGTGTGCAGTTCTGGAGACCCAATCTCTGCAAGGACATAGACAAGATGGAAGCTGTCCAGAGGAGCGCAACTAAAATGGTGCAGGGTTTGCACTGGAAGACATATGAAGAGACACTAAAGGAGCTTAATATGTATAGCCTCGAGGAAAGGAGGGAGAGGAGGGACATGATAGAAACTTTCAAGTACCTCAAGGGAATCAACAAAGTCCAATAGGGTAGCATCTTTCAAAAAAAGAGGTGTGCAAGAACAAGGGGGCACAATTTGAAGATGGGGGGCAGCTCAGAGGTAATGTAATGAAGTATTTTTTCACAGAGAGGGTTGTGGAAGCATGAAACAGCCTTCCAGAGGAGGTTGTGGAGTCAAAAACAGTGGTTGAATTCAAGCATGCATGGGACAGCCATAAGGCAATTCTAGGGGTTGGGGGTAGAAAGAAGTAGGCTGCTGGTTAACTAGGATCTGCAGCTTATCCATTAGGTAGGGAAATGGGCAGACTGGGTGGGCCAAGCAGTCCTTATCTGCCATTAAATTCTATGTTTCTATGTTTAGTGGCTTCCACAATGGCTTCTGTGGGGTTCAGGGAACTGCAATTTTCCCTTGCCTCTTGGCTACGGGTAACTGCACATACCATCCCCTGTTTTAGATTGTTGCTCAGGATCACATCCAATGCTAAGGTTTTGGCTACAGCCACCTGTTGCACAGTTCCCCTTTTCACCCCAGTCCAGGAGAACACTGGCCAGTGGCAATGTTTTCTCTTCACCAGTGAACCCTTGGACAGTGATGTATTTATTGGGTATAGGCTGACCAGGCTGTACCAGATCCCCTTTTACCAATGTCAGGGATGCCCCTGTGTCCCTTAACCCTTGCGTCTGTATACCATTCACCATGACTGGGTGCATGTGTTCCCTCATGTTCACTGGCATGCTTCCAGGGACACACAAACAACCTATTTCCTTTCTAGCACCCTGTTGTGTATTATTGCTCACCTTTTTGGGACACTGTCTGGCAATATGTCCAGTTTCTTTACACAACCAACATTCACTTCTCTTTTCAGAAAAATCTTTTTTCTGAAACCTGGGGCTAACTGATTTCAGTGGAGGCAGTGAGGGTTTTAGCTGCCCTGATGGTGCGCTTTTCCCTTTCTGCGCTGCCACGCCCACCCCATTCGCTCTCAGAGCAGGTCTGCTCTAGGCATAATGGTCTGAGAGTTCAGCAGTCTCTTGCACTGTTTTGGGATCTCGGTCCTCTAGCCAGGTTTTTAGCTCAGCTGGGCATGCCCAATAAAACTGTTCTAATAAAATCACATTTTCAATTTTATCAACAGAGTTTGCCTCATTTCCTTTCCACCAACGTTTTAAAAACTGATGTTGTTTCATGGCTAGCTCCTCATAGCTCATATCAGGGCCTCTCCTGAGCTTACGGAATTTAGCTCTGTATGATTCAGCAGTTAATTCAAACTTTTTTAACAGTGCAGCTTTTAGTTTTCTGTAATCATCACTGTCCTCATTGTCCATTTGACCCAATGCATCCCGAGCTTTCCCGGTAAGTAGCGGGGATAGCTGGCAGCTCCAGGACTCCCTAGGAATTTTAGCCTGAATGCAAACTTTTTCAAAATAATTTAAAAAGGCATCCATATCGTCCCCCTCTTTAAATTCAGCTATTAATTTGGAATTCAATTTGTAACCCAGTCCTGCAGTCCCAGTTAAACCCAAGCCACTTACCTGCTCTGGTGCCACTGGTCGGAGTCGTAGCTTCTCCAGTTCGTGTTGCCTGTGGCGCTCCTCTCTCTTCTCCTCTGCAACTCGCTGGCGCTCATACTCCTCACAATCTGCATCTCAGCATTCTCACTCTGCCTCATGGTCCACCTCTCATTTCTCTCGTTCTCTCTTCTTCTGGAACTCCAGCTCCATCCTGCGCAACTCAATTTGCAGCCTGAATACCTCTGGATTCAGGATACTGGTGACCTTCCCCTGCTGCTGTGGCCCTTCACTGACAGTGGCCCTGTTGCCCTCTTCATCGGATCTGGACACTGCACTGGCAGCTAGCCCTGCCACACTCGAGGTTTGGTCCTTTCCAGTCATGGTCCGTGACTCACTGCTCTGGGTATCTGCTACCATCAGGGCATCAATGAAGTTCTGCTTTTTGGCTGTCACCTTGAACGGGACTCCTCTGTCCCCGCACAACTGCTTCAAGTAATCTACAGTGTGCCTGCTGTAGACAGAAGCCATCTTCTTCCCTGACTACGGCTACTCTGACTTGCACTTTAGGAAAAAAAATAAAATGGGTAGGAACTTGACTGTATGCCAAGTGATGTAGTTCTGTTTTCTTTTTAAAATAAAACTCTGCCTTTTTCTTTCTTTGCAAGTGAGCTGACAGTCTCAAGCTGACACAGAACAATAAAAGCTTGTAATACCAAAATTATGCCACCGCTGCCAACCAATCTGTTACAAACCCACTCAGCAGGTCAGCCCTCTACTCTCAGAGTGCCAACCTCTGAGCGCAGTCTTGTGAACAGTTTAACAGAACAAGGTAACCCTCTTGTCTGTTTTGTGAGTTCGGATCAACCTTTGGTCTACAGCCTTGGAGGGATTCAAACTGTGAACCTCTTGCTAGCGTACCCAATGTACAGGCTCAGATAATTCTGTCTTCGGGGGGCCAGATATCTTTGCCTACAGGCACCTAACCAGGTGTACAGAAATGAACCCTTAAAAACTTTAATAAAGACCTCAGATTTAAAACACTTCTCTTTCCAGTTTAGTATCACCATTCAAGCTTATGCCTAGTGTCAGCTATAACCATATATACTTTTCTTGTAAATGAAAGAAAATCAAAGACAGACCAAGTAAGCTCTAAAAAGAGTTTTACTAAAATAGATAATAATATGTAAAACATACAAAACAGAACTATTATATCACAAGACATACATACAAATCTTATAAAAGAACAAGGTTTTAAACAGTGCAATTCCTACCACAGTAATTAGATTTGCCTCTCTATACCTGCTTAAAGTGCTCCAAAGATGTTTCTTTGTCAGAGTCTAGATAGAAGTGTTCAGAAGGAAAACAGAATTAATGTTTAAAAACTGGTTTTCCCTACCTATTTTGCATGAAGTCACCTAGCTCCTCGCTGTCAGAATATATAAAAAAATATATCTATATAAAAACAGGATGTCTTTTTCAAGAATTAAATTCTGCAATCCTCAGCATGACTCATGTACTTCAAATTACATTTCTTTGATCTGTTGACCAGTTTCCCCTCTCACACAGACATCAGCATTTATGATTTTGCACCAGTTTACTAAACCTGGCTTCTTCCTCTTGAAACGTCATAAAAGGGATGCTGATTTCCCTTTTAGCAGCTAAAGATGCTGATATCTCTTTTAGCAGCTAAAGCTATAACTAACTTAGAAAGGTCTGTAATTAGCTTCTGGCCTGTCATGAAACACCTTGTTTCTAAAACCTGTGTGTGTATGATCTCACATGCTGTTTCAGCATTTTTTCATGGCTTTCATCTTTCAGCTGAAACCTGGGGGGGGGGTGGAGCGAGGTCACTCCAAGAGTATCAGATTTCTCAGCATCTCTCATGACAGACAGTCCATAACCCATTTTTATTTTACAAAAAAATGATACAGTGATCAGAACCAGCTGTCCAAGCGTCACACCAGTGTCATCAAGACACTGGGCCTGCATTGGTCCATCAGTACCAAGTCCCCAAATGCAGCGCCCCCATTGGCTGCCACAGTACCGCACTTCCACAACCCGCTTCTCTCCTAAGCTGTTGCATAATGTTTCTTGCACATGTGCGTAAGCAAACATAATAAATGAATGTAAGCTTGTGGGGCATGGGGCATGAGGTAATGGGGGGCTGGGGGCATAGGAGCACCTTGCAACAATACCACTGTTTGTGTGATTATTACAATAAAAGAAACGTAATCCAATGATTCCAACAAATAAATGTGTATGTGTACCATATTACAACAAAAGAAGTACTCAATAAATACTATATATATATATATATATATATATATATATATATATGCGATAAAGCACGACAGGTGCGTGTTATTGTGTAATAACGTCACTCCTGGGATGGGTTGAAGCACGAGGTGAAACCAAGTGCTTCCACCACTCCAGGAGTGACATTATTACACATTATACGATGGACATAAGTGAACAGCCAATGAAATCATCACACTGGCAGTTTACCACCGGTGTAAATCCTGTGATAATCAATGACTCTTGATTAGACAATCCAACAAATCATCTGCAGCATAGGAATAAATACAATAAGAACAAAAAAACAAAGCAATCTCTTTAAAAGTTGCATTTTATCATAGTAAAACAAGCATTTGTCAATGCCGAATGTTTGCTTGCTGGCATTGGCATTGGTAGTGTAGAAGTTACAGAGCTGCATAATAGGAATGGCAGTGAAGTATTGAACTGAAGCCAACCCCACCACCACCCTGCAGAGAGTGACAGGCATTGGGGTGTGCCTTTGGGTCGTCGAGCATAACGCCCGCCATTTCACCACACCTACCCTGCAGACACTGACAAGTGTCACGGTTGCTGTAGGTCTTTGGCCTGATCGCACCCCATTCCATCAGGAAATATGGTGAGATGGGTGCGGTATAGGAGAATGCGGTGAACTTTGGGGCCGAAGAGTCTAAGGCATACCTCGATGCCTCTCACTAGCTGAAGGGTGTGGAATGGTATGAGCATTACAGGCAAGAATCCCAAGTCACACCCCTGATGCCTGTCATTCTCTACAGGGTGGGGCGTTATGGTTGGAAACCCTAACACCTCAGGCATTCGTTGGTATTTTCACTCCAAATTTTCAACATGGTTTTTTTGTGACTCCTACCTCATGAACAGTGGTAATATCAGTTTGTTAGCCGAAAGCTGCTTATGCACAGCGACTACGGCATTTAGCACCACAGGTGCAAAAACACAGGATGTGAAAAATGACAGCTGTACTGTTCATGGGGAGGTGTAAAAAATGGCAATGTTGCAAATCTGCAGTAAAAATATTAAAAAAACTGGTGAAGTCACGAGCTTGCATAGAAACTGTGCAACGCACACCCATAATGTAATTAGTTTGGGGATTTTTTACAGCAGATTGTCAACACAGGCATTTTGGGGCCTCCGATCATGAACAGTATCACTGTGATTTTCTTTATCTGTCCCAAACAATGATTTCCCACAGCGACCATGCATCTCTGCCCTGAAAGTGTGAAAACACATTTCGGCCATGTTATGAAAAATGACAGCTGTACTGTTCATAAGGAAGTGTGGAAAAATGCCACTGGTGGAAATCTGGACTGAAAATATTACAAAGTCATGAACTTACGAGGGTGCGTAGAAACTGCGCAATGCTCACTCGTAACACAGTCATTTTATGGACTTTTGTCACCAAATTTTCAACATAGCCATTTCAAGACCTCTGCTCATGAACAGTGTAACTGTGATTTTCTTAATCTGTCCCAAACATTGCTGTCACACGCCGACTGCACCATTGTGTGCTACATGTGCGGAAACACATTTTGGGCAACATGTGAAAAACAGCAGCTGTACTTTTCATAAGGAAGTGTAATAAAATGGCAATGTTGAAAATCTGGAGTGGAAATATTGAAAATTTGTAAACTTACGAGCGTGCATAGGAACTGCGTAATGCACACTCGTAAAACAGTCATTTTTAGAAATTTTTTCACCAAATTTTCAACATAGCCATTTTAAGACCTCTGCTCATGAACAGTGTCACTGTGATTTTCTTAATGTGTCCCATATATTGATTTCAGACACCAACTGCGCCATTGTAGCGCTACATGGGCGAAACACATTTGGGCAAGATGTGAAAAATGACAGCTGTACTGCTCATAAGGAAGTGTAATAAAATGGCAATGTTGAAAATCTGGAGTGAAAATATTGAAAATTCGTGAACTTCTGACGTGCGTGAGGAACTGCACAATGCGCTCGTAAAACAATCATTTTAGGAATTTTTCCACCAAATTTTCAACATAGGCTTTTGAGAGCCCACCTTATGAACAGTGGCAGTGTCATTTCATTACTCAGTCCCAAAGGTGATTTCAGCCGGTGACTGAGAATCACCCTTGGCCGGTCGCCATGACAGTGACAGCATTCATGAGAAGGGGTCCCAAAACCCCATGTTAAAAATTTGGTGCAAAAAAATTCTAAAAAATGCCTGAAATATGCAGCAAAGTTGAAAAAAACCCTGTCTATCCCATTATACAGTTTACCGGCATTTCCTCAGTTCACGGTCTGCTTTGAAGAGTGCAGGCGTGTTCCTGATCCACGAAGATAGTCACGCTGGAGTCCGGAGGTAAGTATGGGGTGAGGGTGTGGGGAGGCAGGGTGCCAAGTGGGTGGAGTGCGGGTGGGGGCAGAGACAGTGAGGGACCATTTTTGTGTTTCAGGGTTTTTTTTTTTTAAAAAAGGGACGACCATTCGCTGGACGCTTGCTACACTGGGTGGGCTCTCAGTGTGGCACAAGGACGGCTGTTTGGGGGTGCTGAGCCAACAGGGGATTGGGCACCCTGTTGGCTATAGCATCTGTTGCCATGCTGGGGTGGGCTGCCAGCGTGGCACCCTGTACTCTCTGGGGTGGGGAATAATGGAGCTGACGGGGGATTGGGCACCCTGTCAGCTATCGATGTGTAGCCATGCTGGGGTGGGCACCCAGCATGGCATGTGGAATTCTGTTTGGAGGAGTGCAGCACAGCAGGCAGGGGCCTGTCGGCTATAAAGTGTGTGTGTGGGGCGAGCACGCGGTATGCGTGCGTGTATGCGTGTGTGGGGGGTGGCCATGAGCAGGCGATATCTTATCGCTGCTCACTGAAGCGTGTAGCTCCCCCTTCAACTGTACGCCACTGCATTTTCGACTGCTGTCATGGACAGCTCCAGCAGCCATTGGAGAACTGCAGCCGCGCCTGCAAACACACTGACTGAATTGGACAAGGGCTGCCACACCTCCGATAACTCGGATGATGGCACTATGTTTCTTGCACATGCGTGCAAGCAAACATAAGAAATGAACCTTGGTATAATCACAATAAGCTACTCGGAGGATGTAGGTTATCGGGGGATTTACCACGGCTGGCGGGGATTTACCCACTCAGCTGCGCCTTGTGGGAAAATCAGTCCAGCCGTGGTAAATCTGATAACCACACACCCTCGAGGGCTTATTGCTTAAATAACACACACCCTGGAATGCCTTATTGCTATTATACAATGGCCCGTTTGTCTAAAAAAAAAAAAGGAAAAATATGCTTAAAATACTTTTTTTTTTTAATTTTGGTTGGGGCAGATGTACCTATTGAAAAAAAAGAGTCCCTAATTTCTATGTTGTCCAGTAGTGGAGGCTGCTGGTTTACGGTTTGTTCCATTTTAGGTCTGTATTTCTCTGTGATTTTGTGTGTCCGTGGCTCCTGTGTGTGACCCCTTGCAACTCTTTGTTTCCTCCAAATTTTTTTTATTTTGTTGTTTAACTAAGGTGGTTTTCATGTTTACTGGGTTTGATTCATGATGTGCAGGGGAACAATGGAATGGTAAGGACCGAGTGCGTGCACGCACTGAGGGAGCCAGGAACACTGCATGGCTGGAGAAACCTTTCCCGTTACTCTGTTTTCAGGAGCAAAAGGTAAATGTGATATAAAGAATAGTGGATGGATGAACATCCACAACAAGGCTGTGTTTCCATTGAGGGAGTTGATGACATCATAGAGACCTCGAGAGCGAAGCTCGAGAGAGGTCATGACTCATCAACTGCCAGATGAAGCGCAGCCTAGTTTCGGATCTTCACCCATCCACTATTTTATATAGTATATGTTTTTTTTCTGTTTTGTTTTACATTATTTTTTGTCATTACTTGCTGAAAGTCCTGCTCCCGTTCCCGCTGGTGATGCTGCTCACTCTCGTTCCCGCTGCTGCTGCTGCTCGCTCCCGTTCCTGCTGGTGCCACTTGTGCTCAGTTCGGTTTCTCAATTTCACCTCTCCATGCCGCTTATTTTTAAAATCATGGAAAAAAAAAGAATTGATTTTTCAGAAAGGGAGCCATGTATGGCTTTCCGTGTCCCAATTCCAAAGTCGGTGGCTCTGCTGCCCATCACTCGCTAAATCATGCCGCCATGTTTATTTTTATTTTCTACAGAGAGCCTTGTCTGAGCCAATCAGGTGGTGGTAAAGGATAAAAAGTTGTTGTACTATCGATGTGACGTCAGAACGATAGTACAACAACTTTTTTGACCTTTGAACTGTCCTACAACAAGATTTCAGCAGTTGCTGAAATCCATGCACAATAGACGACACCCATATACTATATTTCTATTGCTATTTTCAATCATTTTGCCACTGCTACTGAAGCAGAAGACAGGTTAGGGGTGTTTGACGTGAGCAGCTTCACTGAAACGCACGACCGGCAGTTACGGTCTTCACGGTTCCGTGAAACCACTCGCTTTGGAGACAAAAACAGCAGTAGTAAAATGGGCATCAAAGTTAATTGCTTAGTTATGCTGTACTACTATATTTAGTGTGAATGCTTCAGTTGCCCATAGAAGTTGTGCTTCAGGGTGGTGATATCCTCGGGGTGCTGATATCCTTTGAAGCAAGCTGACTGGAGCCAGGGTAATGTGGGGACAGGAGCATGATTTCATGCTCTGTCATGAGGTCATGTGTGTGCCTGGAATTAATACAGTGATGTTATTGTTCAATAACATCACTGTCCCAGGCACACACTGACCAATCAGGATACAAGAAATTCTCTTGCCATTGTATATTAGATGTGTGTGTGTGTGTGTGTGTGTAGCAATTTATATTGGTGCCTATGCACGATGGTGCAGAGTGGCTATGCACCACGTATCTGTGGCACGTAGCCACTCCGGACCCATTGCACCCCCTGCATGGGATGCACTAAAGGGGAGCATGCAGCCCCAACACACCTGATCCCCTGTGCCTGCGGACCACAATGCACCAGTAGTGGGCTTGGGGTGTGCCAGCACTACACGCCATGCACTAAGGCATGTAGTGCTGGCTGTGGAGGTGCAGAGGAGGGCACCTGTTATGCAAGGGAGAATCCTGCCATAAGCCCCCTATGTACCCTATGCACACATCACGTCCCCACCCAGACAGGGCAGATAGCCCACTCACCCACCAGAACCACTGCTGCCATACCCCCCCCATGGCCGCAAGGCGTCACCTGCCCCAGCACACATCGGTGCATGGCCCCTACCAGATGCCGCCTCAACCAACGCACACCCCACACATGGGCACCTGCCCAAGGATGCTGCCCCCACCAGAGGATGCTACCCCCCAATGGCACTGCCGGCTCACCCCACCACTGGCCTCTCTGGGCATATGGTGGGGTACAGTGCCCCCTGGCACTGCCAACAGACCCCCCACCACACCTCTCCCATGCCGTATCATGGGAGGGCTGATGGCTTTGCCCTCCTCTCACCTCCACAGCCACTGGCCATCAGACATCCATGAGGCACACTGCCAATGTGCACCCCACCACATAGAGGATCCACTGAGTGACCCAGTCTGGGCATCCAATCATCTATGACTCTTCCCCTGGCCACCCTTCAGAGTTCTGTGCACCGGTGGGGAGGGGGCTGTGGACAGATGGCCACTGGTAGTAAATACTGGCATGTGTGCAGCTCTCCACATGTGTGAACCCATGCAGGTGGGATACGCACCGTGGGCATGTACTTCCCACCCATTAGTGCATAGGGGCCAATGTGCCTTACATTATTTTAGTTTGGTATTACTTTAAACAAGAGAAGAAGTGTTACAGTGTCCTGTACGTAGGATCCATGTTTCACATACTGGCCCACATACGGTACTGTTATTGTTCTACCTTTACTGGCCTTTTAGTAAATTTAGTGACTAACAATGACATGTGATCCAATACACACACGTACCTAAAAACAGCTTTAACAGAAAACAAACTTATGGGTTCAGTGCAGTTTGGCTTTAAAAGAAAATTGTGTTGAACAGCTAAACACTGGTTCAAAGTCCATCATTATTCCATATATACAGGTCATTTGGCAGCCTCAGTGAAAGTTTCTGCTTTAAAATAAGTTACAGTAGTCAGTGCCAATTTTAAAACCGTTTGATGTAAAAGGCAAAAGCAAGATAGCCAAATTGGGACAGTTGTTTTTGTTTGTGGTATGAGATACCATCCAACAATTATTCAAGTGAGACTATTTTACAAAAGTTTATAAAATTTCATAGCAAATGTCAGAAATGCAAAGCCTGCTCTACTACTTCATCTGAAGAATATGAATCTCCAATAACCAGACCTCTCAAGAAACATTTCAGAAGATAACCAGCCCTGGCTCAAGTGGTAGGCTCCCTACTTTCTTTTACTTACCCAGGATGCTATCTCCAGAAAACTCATTTTTTGCTTTACTTGAAAAAGACATGCAGTATCCCTCCCCATGCTCATCTCTAAGAACTGTTTCTCCTTTGGCTATTCCAGTTCTATTCCCAGTAACTGCACTTGATATTGGTAAAACTGCACGAATGGGCACACTTTCTAAAACAATTCAGGCAGCATTAACAGCAGAAACGGAACCCCGATTTCCTACATCTGCTATTAACACAACACAGAAGACTTATACTATAGAGTCACTTGATAAGGCTATGCACCAATTTCTAAGTTGGAGTGACCAATGCAATAGATGGGCCAAGGCACTCAACATAAATGTGAATTCTTTACAGCAAAATACTAAGCAACATAGAGAAAAATCTTGATAAACTAACAGTGCAAGTAAAAATAATTCAATGACTGCTGTACCTCTTTCGAACGAATTGCAGGAAATGGAGGCCATATCGCATACTGCAACTAAAGATAACTACAGTATGCTATTAACAGAAAGCCTGAGAACTTAGAGAATTGAACACAGTACAAAAATCTGAAGATTGTTGGTTTGTCTGTTAAGTTAGATACAGGGGGGCTGATTCCAGGACGAATGCTGCAACTCGCAGGCGTATGTGAGTTGCAACATTGCCACTATACTGGGGACCCTGTGCCATATTCTAACAGTGGCAGGGTCCTGGCACCTATGACCTGTGACTTGTGGCAGACATAGGCTAATGCCATGGGCATGGTGCAATAGTTCCACATGCCACAAGTCACAGCCCACTGCAAACTGCCCCTCAGAGCACCCCCGCCCCAGAACACCACAGCATGCACCAGGGGGCATGGGGGTCTGGACAGGTGGCAAAGTCGGCCAGGGAGCCCCTGATATTCAGGGGTTGGGGGCACGTACATGTTGGAGGGCATGAGGAGCATGAAGGGAACCTTGCCGCGGCGCTGCAGAGTGGGCATCCATTGCTTGGCATAGACAGATGCCCCATGGGCCATCTCCATGATGGTCTAACTCTGCTGCACCAATGCAGCTTTCAGGATTGCGTAAGTGGGTTACGGCAGCCACCCTTTTGGAATAGGGTGCAGTTGCTGCCATAACCAACCCTTGCACCATGCCACTGTGGGTTGCGGCGTAGTGGGTGGTGTATCCCACATTTGGCGCAACCTTCATTCAGCATGGTCCAAGGCACCTTTTGGAATGCCAACTGGCATTATGCCTGGCGTAAGGTGCGAGTTGCGCCATTGGGTGCAGTGTAACTCACCTTGAGCCGGCGTAACGCCTCTTAGAATCAGGCCCAGGGTTTCAGAATGTATGGGGCTTTGTCAAAAAAAGACACTTTCATCCAGGATGACTTACGCGAAGACAATCACCCTTTCATTACACAGGCCTTCAGTGTCCCTAAAACTCCTTACACTCTAATTTTTCACAGCCAGATTCAGCTACTATTGCCACCAGAAGTGAAATGTAGAAAACATGAGTCAGATGCTAAAGTGATGATTTTCATCTCGTGCTTTTGAGTCAGATTGCGATCTCGTCCTTTAGCTTTCCAAAATTAAAGGTACTTTGATATACAAATCTCATAATTTTTTCACATTCCCAGATTTTGCTTTTTCTTCACAACATAGATGAAGAAACTTCCTGTCTTATCATCATGATATTTTAGAATTTTAGAACTGGGTGCCAGTTGTTAACTTCTGCCAAAGTTTGAGTGTTGCATAATGATAAAGAACACATCTTTTTCAAGATAATCAAATAACCTACTTTCTGAGACCTCAATATGAAAAGGACTCTGAGAAGGGGTATCCCCCACTGTGTCAGAAAAAGAAATGTTCATACTGGCACAAGCAGTAGAAAATCAAATGTGAATACTTGGGGTTTTATTTCAAATTGAATGCACCACCGGCCATGCTGTGTGGAGTTGTGTTTGCCTGTAACTGTGTCGCCATATATTGTATCACCTTTACTGTCTGTAACTGTGTCACCATATATTGTATAACCTTTACTGTCTGTAACTGTGTCACCATATATTGTATCACCTTTACTATCTGTAACTCCAGGCTGTTGTTGCACCACCGGCCATGCTGTGTGGAGTTGTGTTTACCTGTAACTGTGTCGCCATATATTGTATCACCTTTACTGTCTGTAACTCCAGGCTGTTGTTGCACCACCGGCCATGCTGTGTGGAGTTGTGTTTACCTGTAACTGTGTCGCCATATATTGTATCACCTTTACTGTCTGTAACTCCAGACTGTTGTTGCATCACCGGCCATGCTGTGTGGAGTTGTGTTTACCTGTAACTGTGTCGCCATATATTGTATCACCTTTACTGTCTGTAACTCCAGACTGTTGTTGCATCACCGCCATGCTGTGTGGAGTTGTGTTTACCTGTAACTGTGTCAGCCAATATATTGTATCACCTTTACTGTCTGTAACTCCAGACTGTTGTTGCATCACCGGCCATGCTGTGTGGAGTTGTGTTTACCTGTAACTGTGTCGCCATATATTGTATAACCTTTACTGTCTGTAACTGTGTCACCATATATTGTATCACCTTTACTGTCTGTAACTCCAGGCTGTTGTTGCACCACTGGCCATGCTGTGTGGAGTTGTGTTTGCCTGTAACTGTGTCATCATATATTGTGTCACTTTTACTGTCTGTAACTCCAGACTGTTGTTGCATCACCGGCCATGCTGTGTGGAGTTGTGTTTACCTGTAACTGTGTCGCCGTATATTGTATCACCTTTACTGTCTGTAACTCCAGACTGTTGTTGCATCACCGGCCATGCTGTGTGGAGTTGTGTTTACCTGTAACTGTGTCGCCATATATTGTATCACCTTTACTGTCTGTAACTCCAGACTGTTGTTGCATCACCGGCCATGCTGTGTGGAGTTGTGTTTACCTGTAACTGTGTCGCCATATATTGTATAACCTTTACTGTCTGTAACTGTGTCACCATATATTGTATCACCTTTACTGTCTGTAACTCCAGGCTGTTGTTGCACCACTGGCCATGCTGTGTGGAGTTGTGTTTGCCTGTAACTGTGTCGTCATATATTGTATCACCTTTACTGTCTGTAACTGTGTCACCATATATTGTATAACCTTTACTGTCTGTAACTGTGTCACCATATATTGTATCACCTTTACTGTCTGTATCTGTGTCACCATATACTGTATCACCTTTACTGTCTGTAACTCCAGACTGTTGTTGCATCACCGACCATGCTGTGTGGAGTTGTGTTTACTTGTAACTGTGTCACTATATATTGTGTCACCTTTACTGTCTGTAACTCCAGACTGTTGTTGCACCACCAACCAGTCTGTGTGGAGTTGTGTTTACCTGTAACTGTGTCAGCATATATTGTATTACCTTTACTGTCTGTAACTCCAGACTGTTGTTGCACCACCAGCCATGCTGTGTGGAGTTGTGTTTACCTGTAAAGGTGTCCCCATATATTGTATCACATCTACTGTTTGTAACTGTTCCAGGTTGTGCCTTAAAACAGGCAATGCCTTTGCCTAGTGCACCTACCCAGTTAACAAAAACAAAATTAATATAAAAAAAATTCTGTAAGTAATGGACTAATGGATTAATATATAGTTACAATTATTTTGATTTATTTGTTCATTATCCTCTTATTGATAGTTTCAGTGTTTATTGTTTATTGAATTTCGATTAACATATATAGCCCTAGACATAAAATGTGCATAAACTAAGGAAAGTTTAAATAATGGTTTATGTGGAGAATAGAAAAAAGTCATTAATGATAGTGAATGAGAGAGGAGGCAGGATGTGTGAAACATTTGTATGTACAGTTATTATTAACCTGGCCTGTATATTTTACTTTATGATGCCAGTTATCAATCTACTTATCTGCTTACTTTTCATGTGTCTATATATCTGTAAATGCTTTTCCTCCAGTTGTAATGGACTAATGCATATCTTTGTTTGCACAGCAGGTAGTTATTCCACTACCTGTGCACATATAATTTTTCTCAAAAATCTAATAAAAAATAAAGTTACAATAAAACTAAAATAAAACTGTATGACGTAGTTTATACCCCCAATAAAAGAGAAAAACAGGGACATAAACCACATAATACAGCTCTGGTATGGTTCTTGTCAACAACACGTAAATCAGAACACCGACTAGGACACATTAACTAAAAAGCATGAATATTATAGAAAGAGATGGAATACTAACAGAATCCTTTAAAAGTGAACTACATTGAACTTGTAAGTCATTTTTCCCCACATAAGCTGATTTTTACATATTGATTCCAATTCTCCAGAATCATTCACTACCCCCTCAGACACCTGCTGTGTGAGCACAGAGCTCACCCATTCCCTTCAGCAGTCAGCAATGTTCCAACAAGGCTGCTTCATTTACTACCCCCTCAGACGCCCGCCATGTGAGCATGGAGCTTACCTATTCCCTTTGGCAGCCAGCAACGTTCCAACAAGGTACAGCAGTCTAGAGCAGAGGCTGCTCAGAGCTAAATAGACATTTATTTTACCTTTTCAGCCTATGAGGACTGCAACTGATAGACTGTGCACCACTCCTTTGTTTCCTGTTTGGACGGGGATTTTAGTGGCTTAGAGTGGGTACCTTAAGTGTTTCTTACTGCTGGGGATTTTGTGCTGTTCTCAGAGGGTGCTTTAATTGTAAACAGCTCTGTTGGGGTTGTAGGGTTTGGCTACTTATTCCATTTGGTAATGTTAATGTTCAGGTTGCTTGTATTGTAATCCTGAGGTCACCATCTTTTTGTCTTTGTCTGTCCCCCTCAGCCCCTTCCCACCCTAACCTCCCCATTGTTCTCCCTGTCCCCACTAATCCTCTACTCCTCTTTCCACAGGCTGCTCCATTCACTACCCTCCTCAGACGCTCACCATGTGAGCACAGAGCTCACCCGTTCCCTTTGGCAGCCAGCAACGCTCCAACAAGGTACAGTGGTCTAGGGCAGAGGGTGCTCAGATCCACTACCCGCCCACCCTGGGCAGTCCTTACTTTTATAGGTGGGCCACATCACATGACCGTTTTGTTGTCTATCTCCCCTTCCCCATCCCCCTTCAGAAGTTTATACCATTGAGCCACCAGTGGGTGCTGTACTCCCTCCCTCGTCTTTAATAGAATTTGAACTAACCCGCCCTCTACTGTCCCTCAGACATTCCTGCCACTCCTCCTGTCTGTATCTGATGTTAGCCCTCCCTGAAACCCCCCGTTTACTCTCCCTTTTCTTTTCTCCTCCACTTTCACTCTCCCTTTTCTTTTCTCCTCCACTTTTGTTCTCCCTTTTCTTTTCTCCCTCCACAGGTTTCAAACCTATACCTATGGTGTCCAGTGTCCAGCCTCTTCTAGAACTTGCTACCTTACCCTTCAGGCCACCCAGCCTGTTAGAGATTCCACCTCTTGCATTCCTATAGCACATCACACACACCCCCAAACACTCACCTGGTAGAGGTATGGGTATATCCCACTTGCCCTCTTCTATTTTCTTCCACCTGGTCCTAAATTCCCCACTGTTACTTCCTGCTCCGCCCTCAGCCACTTAACTGCCAAGTTTCTGCTGCCTCATTTCTCCTCACTCACAGGCTACACTCACCCTGCTCAAATTCAACTATCTTAATCCTCACCCATCTGACAATCCTACTTACTCACCCTATTGTACTGTCCCAGCTCCCGCTATGTTACCTATTATAATCCTCCCCTTCTAGTCTCCTTTTCCTCTCTTCCCCTCCCTCTACCACTTACCCCCTCAACCTGCACTCCCACTCCTAGTTTCTGTCCCTCCTTTTACTAAACCTTGTTCCCCCTTAACCTCCACCTCCTTCATCCTTTGGTTTATGGGACCATCTGTTCTTCCCCTTCTTACCTCCCCTCTATATCTCTATATCCAAAATTCTCCTTCTCTAGCTTCTCCCCTTACCCCTCCTCCTGCAGCCCCTCCTGCTGGGCCCCTCAAAGGTGACTCTGACTTTACCAAGGTACTACTCACTATCCTACTGCTTAAAGCTGGTGATATAGAACCTAACCCTGGCCCCTCACCCCATTGCCCTTCCCAAACTTCTATGTGGACTCAAAATTGCCATCTAAACACTAAAAGCTTGCAGCACAAAATCCCTGTGCTGCTCCCTCTCACTATAACACTATCCCCTGATATTTTTATCATTTCTGAAATGGTATACAATTGCCGCAGTGACTCCTCGATGGCGAAGACCATCACAGCGACAGGATTTGGGCAAAATCTGCGTGTCACTGTGATGGTCTCCACACAGCCAGAGGACTGCTTCTCAGGATGTTTTGCCCATCCTCTCCTAGTCCAACTCCAACTCGAAGTTGGAATCCAGAGACCGGGGGTGGGGGTTTGGGGAACAGCCCTCAAATGGAAACACGGAGGCATCCCTGACACCACATTGCCGACACTCGGCAATGCAGCTGTCGCTGTCGGGGATGTCTCCGTGGCCGCTGTCGCTGCGGCATGGTAAAACCTTCTGAAACATGTCTAAATTCTAAGGTTCTGTCTGCTCCATCACCTTACCGGGATACTCCCTAATCCACCAAGACAGAGCCAGTCATGGTGGAGGTGTGGCTATGTGCATAGCCTCTTCCCTACAATTTTCCCTGTACATGCATCCACTTCTGCTGATGCGCATGAACTCCTGATCATTAAAATTACTCTTCCCTTCTCCTCCCCTATCTTTGTAGTGGGAGTCTATTGTCACCCTAGCATATCCCCCACCTCCATATCTGCACTTATGGCCACCATTCTGTCCATTACCTCTTCAGGCGAACTATATGTCATTGGTGACTTTAACCTCAACTGGTCATCCCCTCCACATGCTAAATCTCAAAATGACATATCCTCACTCAACTTGACGCAACTCATTTTGGACCCCACCCACCTAAACTATAAAACCCTCAATCATACACTCATTGACTGGACACTCACCTCTCACCCCCACCATGTCATCACTGCTGGTTTATACCCTGATGCCATAAGTGATCACCACCTAGTCTACATTGTATGGAAGATCCATCACCCAAAGGCCCCCCCAAAAGATATTGTGACCCCGGTCCTACAAATCCCTGGACCTAAACCCTGTACTTACTGACCTATCAACCGCTGGCTGGTCTCCCATTACTTCAGCCTCCACCATTGACTCAGCTTGGGACTTCTTCCATACCAAATTTACATCCATCTGGAATAAGTTTGCCCACCTCAGGCTGATCAGAGTGAGGGGTAACCACCTTCCCTGGATCACCCCTGAACTCTTAGCATGTTTCTGTGCTCATGACCATGCCTGGAAAACTCATAAATCCTCAGGGTCCCCCATTAATCTCCAGTGTTACCGCACCCTCTGCGACTCCTGCACCCATGCCATAAGGCATGCACATGCTGAATATTTTCAATCTACCTTCAATAACAACCTGACCCACCAATCTAAATTTTGGAAAGTGATACATGCTCTATTCTCTCCCCCCGCCTAATCCCCTGTCCCTGTTCTCCAAGACAATGATGCTGTCATATCTGACCCATTAGAGGTTGCCACCAAATTTAACTCCTACTTTGTCTCTTGTGCTGCCAACCTTCTCAGCTTTCTCCCCTCCAACCCACCCTCATCTCTTGACTCCACCGACCACTCCCCCCTCACCCCTCCTTTTCTTTCTCCAGTATACCCCCCTCTACCATCCTCAGGGCACTTCTCTCCTTGAACCTCTCTTCTGGGTCCTCCTCTGATGGCCTAGATCCTAAATTCCTCTTCCTCTCCTCCCAGCTATTGCCATTCCTCTAACCTCACTCCTGAATCTTTCCTTCTCCCTTTCATCTGTCCCTACAGCCTGGAATCACACCACAGTCATCCCCCTTCCCAAAGGGAGTGACTTCTTCTCTCCAGGCAACTATTAGCCCATCTCCCTCCTTCCAATCCTGTCCAAATTCCAAGAACATATTGTCTTGTCTCAACTATCCTCCTACATTGACTCCTCCTTTTTCTTCACCCCTTTCCAGTCTAGTTTCAGTAAGTATCACTCCACCACCACTTCTCTCTTCTGGCTCACTGACTCCATACTTACTGGTATTGACAGTGGTCCTCATCACCTCTGCCATTATCATTGACCTGGCCAAGGCATTTGATACAGTCTCTCACACCATCCTCCTATCCAGTCTCTCCTCAGCTGGGCACTCCTCTTCTGCAGTTGATTGGTTTAGCTCCTATCTGCTCGGCAGAACCCAGTCAGTTAGGATTACTGACTCAGTATCCCCCCCCTCCCCATCCAGACATGTGTCCCACAGGGCTCTGTTCTGGGTTCCCTACTTTTCTCCATTTTTCTTAATGACCTCCCCTCTGTCTGCGCCTCTTCTAGCATCCACATGTATGCAGACAACACTGTTCTGTTTACATCTGGCCCATCCATGTCTAGTGTCACTACCACCCTACAGCTGGACTTTGACAATGTCCAGCACTGGCTAGCTTCACATCAACTTTTCCTGAATGCAAAAAAGACAATCTCCATGATCTTTGGTGCTAGTCAGAGACTGTCCCGTATACCCTCCCTGCCTTCTTTCCACACCCTTGATGGCACTAAACTGGAGGATTCTTCCTCTGCTAAGTACCTAACTGTCTGGCTTGACAGGCACCTCAACTTTTCTGTACACATGGATGTAATTGCCAAAAAACTCCACCCCAAGCTTGGCGCCCTCTACGGTAACCGAAGCTGCATCCCGCTGCATGCTTGCCACACTGTTGTACAGAAAATGATCCTCCCAGATTTTGACTATGGTGACCTAGTCTTTCTTGCTGCTCCCAAAACCTCCCTTGCCAGACTGGACACCCTGTACAACTCCTTCTGCTGCTTTGCACCGGATGCTCCCCCTCTCTCTCATCAGAGACACTCCCACTCCATTTCCTTCACTGCTAAATACTAGTTTGGTTCCCTCCCCTCCTACCACTCCTTCTCATTCTCGCCTCTTCACCTCCCTCTCATTCTCTCCACAGCTATGACCACCACTCTTTAACTATTCCCAGATAATCCACTTCCAAAGGCCAATCAGCATTTTCCTACCACCTGCCAAACTGTGGAACTCCATCCCCTTGTCACTGTGTCATGCCCCCTCACCTTCTGCTCTCTCCTCTCTATTTTACAAACTCCCTCCCCACACCTGCACTTGCAACTAACCTACCTCTCCATCCCATCAAACTTAAACCCCTGCTAATTTTAACCCTGCATCTTCTACAACTATTGATTGTTATACTACTATAATTGTTCTACCTGTATATATGTATACCTACTGTGGCATTTCCCCCTTCCCCTATTTGCTGCAATGTTGTAATTGCTCTTACCTGTAAGTATATAATGCACTGTATTTAATCCTGTATGTATATTTATTACTTAGTTTCCCCGTCCCGCCCTTCCCCCAGGTTGCACCTAGAAACGAGCCTCGGCTCTGTGTGCCCTCCTGGTGAAAAAAATTTTTTTTTTTTTAGTTATTACTTTTTACCTATGTGGCCCATCAGTCTGCATGTTTTTTTTTTTTCACGTCCCGGCATCCGTCCATCTCCGACTGCCGTCCGGTCCTGCCCCAGCCCCCAATGAAGCCCCCACTGCCATCTACCCCCACGGCTTGCCCCTGCTGTGGGGGCAGCAGGGAGTCCCCCTCACTCCCCACCAACACAGGATCCAGTATTGGGCGGTGGTACCCCCAAGGCCAGGCATTCCCTCAGATGGCCATCAAGCTGCCGCGACCAAGCGCCATACTTTCCCTTTTTGGCTTGATGTGGGCTGGGGCATGCAATGATGCCAATGAAGGGAGTGTACACATGTCCACATGCACTCACCTGGCACCATGCCCCAAGCTCACCCCTACCATGCAGTGCCAGCGCACTGCCCCCAGCCTCTGCCAGAGGTTGCTAATGCACCGACAGCTGGAAGCCCACTCCCCGGACAGGGAGAGCAGTCCATGGATGCTCAATCCCTCTCCACCCCTGCTGACCCCTGGAGACCCGAGTCCGGTCCCGAACCTGGGTCACCAGCATGGAGCAAGGGGTGGCGTCCAGTGCATCAACACTCAATGCCACTGGGCTGGCTAGATGAAACATTTTTAAATAAAAATAAATAAATAAACACCTTTGAGCATAGCTCATTTACAAAGGTTCCATATCAGAGTAGATGTATTAGTACAGATATTTACACAGTTATAGACAACATGTGGAAGAGGACCGTGCAAGGTCACAAGTATATTTACAAGTTCCAAAGATCAGTCATAATCATAGTGAGATCAGGTGTTAGAAAAAGATATATGATACAAATGTACAATATCAGTAGTTGTTGCATTGTCCACCATTAGACATTAATGCAGCTGCAAGTTGCAACTTTGGCTGCAGTAATCCAAATTATGCCAGCGAGGCACAGCAGGGGAGAGCGTTGTTAGTAGGTTCAACCTAGGGA
Source organism: Neoceratodus forsteri (assembly GCA_016271365.2). NCBI lineage: Eukaryota > Metazoa > Chordata > Ceratodontiformes > Ceratodontidae > Neoceratodus > Neoceratodus forsteri. The sequence goes on along the minus strand of CM028131.1, from coordinate 1,328,122,423 downwards.
TTACATATAAAGCTTCAGCATGGTTTGTCTTGAAATAAATAAAAACTAACTTACTGATAGTGGAGATAATGAGCTATTATACTGTAGGTGTGAAAACACTTTAGTAAGATACATATATGTGGGAGGGGGCAATAACATGAAAGGCAGGCTATTGTTTCAATTCACAATAGAACAAAGCCCCATTTCATTGCATTAACTAAGCATGACATTCAATCCTGAATCGGTTTATTTACAGCAAAGTAAAAGTGATGTTAATGGAGAATCTATATTTATTTATTTCGAAAGTTTTACCAGAAAAGACATACTGAGCCGATAACAGCTGGTTTCCAGATGTGTCCGGGGAGGGGGAGATAGAACAATAAGGAAAAAAAATATGATAGTACAGTAACAGATACACATAAACTACAGTCAATGCAAACAAAACAGTACATCAAAGGGAGTGAGGTACAATACGTTACAGATATGCAAACTAATAATCCATGAAAGGTGCTTATGGTGGATAAGAACTGAGTTTGGACAGTCATAGTGAAAAACCCCATCAAGGCATAATTGTGTGTGTGTGTGGGGGGGGGGGATCAAGAGCAAAACAGGGCTGGGGCAATTAATGGAGGATTGTGGAGGCATCTAAGGTATGGGGTCAGGGACAGTTGCAGGTGGAAGTTGTAAAGTCACAAGGAAGAGACTGAAGGGAGAAGAGGCACTGGCAGTACTAGAACTGTTTACAGTCGAACCATTTTTCCAGTATTTGTCACTATACCAACAGTGTGAGAATGAGAAAATGCATCGATTTAACTAAAAGGCCACAGAAGAATGAACACTAATAGGTGCCCATCAGTCATGTACTTGGCCCCTGTGTCAAGCATGCCATTCAACTGTTCCATATTATGACTGAAGTTTCAAATTCCCCCATAAAAGTGCTGTGCCCCACATCCATCCTACATGGAAAAGGTGCTGCCCTCACAGCATCGATACTATAAAAGCAGACTTTATTGTATTTTTTTAGGGTGCAAAATCAAAACATGATTGTAACAGAGTTAAGGGCCTAATACTGATCTAGGGGCATAAGTAATCAAACTAAGAATTAGTAACTAAACCTTGCTCATTAACAAACTTTAAATTGCTTTTCTCATTATGGGTGCAACTGGGTATGGCACTAATCAATTAAAGCAGAGTACCCTGCACTCTGAATTGAATGCTAAGAGACCTCCACGCCTGTTGGGATAAAATAATTGAGTAGCCACTGGCGGCAGAAAGCAAATTGTAATATTTGAATGATTTGCCAAAATGGGGTGGTGCTTTAAGTGCCGAAAATGTGGTGATGTTCCTGTTTGCTCTCAGTCCCCACTGCTACTGTTGGGGGACCAGAGCCAAAGAAAAAGGGCCACAGCATGTCTGGAGGTGGAGGAAGGTACAGGATACACGCACAATTCCTGCAGCATGACTGCACTCTGTCTTCCTGCCACACACATAGTTGAGTGAAAGAGGCTGTCACTGCAGCATCCACAACACAACAGCATGAGTCTTGGGTTCGGGGAGGCAGCTGTTCAGGTAAGCCCCCTCCTGCGGGGGAGGGTGTTACATCTGTTTAAATGTAAGCATATATGGGGGCTGCTTTTGGCAATGCATTACTTATACAGAAAAATGATTGATTCTGGAAGCACATGTTCAGAAATACTGGTGGCACAGAGATGTTTTTAGCATAATTCTAAAGGATATTGAGTGATGATATTTTTACCTTAATAACAAAGGGCAGGAAATTGGATTTGATGCATCACAATGAGCTGCAGTTAACATCAGCTGTGCGTAATTGAGGTGTTAATTGCAAGCTATTGTCCAGGAATAGCAAGAGGAGTGGGGCAGACCAGGGTTATCTGAGCAGGTGTGATAATGGGCTGTCAGCAGGACTGAACATTGAAAAAAAAATCACTTAAACAGGCTGTTTTATTCACTTAACAGAGCATTTTAACATTGAACAGCTAGGAAAGGAACTAGGATTTCAGACTTTTATTCACTTATCCAGTTAAGTGGGGTTAACTATATAACAAAACACAGTGACCAGTGGGTCAGGACAAAGTGGTAAGTGGTCAACAAACATTGCCCTAACATATGATGTGTTAAGTAAAATTAAACAAAATATGAAGAGTGTGGATTGAAAAGTGGTGTGCCTATTGTTTACCATGGTTGAAATGTCAGAGTCCACTGAAAATGAGATATTGCCTCTCAGCTAGCCGGTCCTGGGTAAATTAATTGTAAAAATGTGTAGACGCAGGAGCCCACTGAAAATGAGATATTGCATCTTAACTGTGCTATTCAGTGTCCAGTCTAAAAATGTGTAAATGCAGGGCACTATGGAAAATGAGATATTGCATCTCTACTGGTGGATGCTGAGTAAATCTATTTCAAATGTGTAAAAGCAGGACCTCATTGAAAGTGATAAATCTAGAGTAACAATGTGTAAAAGCAGGACCCCAGTACAGCAGAACCCCACTGAAATGTGCACCTATGCTGCTTTATTCAGGGCAAAATACATTTTAAAAGCTGGACCCCACTGAAAATGAGAAATTGCTGGGCTATTCTGGGTACATGCATAATAAAAATGAGTAAAACCAGGGATCCATCAAAAACAAGCAATTAATCTGTATTGAACTGTCCTGGGCAAATATAGTTTTAAATAAAAACATGGCTCTACTGAAAATGAGATATTGCATCTCATGATCTTGACAGTACTATCCTGGGTAAATACAGTGAAAAAATGTGTATTATCAGGATCCAATTTAAACTGAGATGTTGCATCTCTTCTGGTCTATCCTGGGTAAATATATAGTAAAATGTATAAAAGCAGGACCCTAGTAGAGCAGTTCACCACTGAATATATGCATCTCAGCTGGTCTGTCCTAGAAAAACTCAATTGTTAAAGCAGGACTCAATTGAAAATGAAATATTGCCTCTCAGCCTGCCTATCCTGGCTAAATACATTGTAAAAATGGGTAAAAGCAGGACGCTGAGACTGAAAACAAGAAAAACAAGATATTGCATCTTCTTGTGTTATCCTGGGTAAATACAGTCTAAAAATATTAAAAGCATGGCACACTGAAAATGAGAAATTGTATATCATGTGGTGTGCCCTGGGTAAATATATAGTAAAAATGTGTAAGAGCGGGCCCAGTACAGCAGAACCCCATGGAAAGATGTACACCTATGCTGCTGTAGCCTGTAAAATACACTGTAAAAGCTGGACCTCACTGAAAAGGAGAAACTGCCTCTCACCTGGGCTATCCTAGGTAAATGCATTGTAAAAATAGATAAACACAGGACCCCATTGAAAACTAGATGTTGCATCTCTGCTGTGCTGTCCTGGGTAAATACAGTGTAAAACTAGAACTAAGCAGGCCCTCACTGTAGGCAAGATATCACATCTCTGCTAGGTGCTCATGGGTTTAAAAATAATGTAAAAATGTATGAAAGAAGGACCCTGCAGTAGAACCTCACTGAAAAGTAGATGTTGCATCTAAGATGATCTGTCCTGGAAAAATACATTGTAAAAGTATCCTGATTACCCATCCCTCACCCATGACACCTCTCCCCCATTCTGAAATTGGCCTCTGCCACTCTCCACTACAGCACTAACCCCCTTACCCACTAGCTCCCTTCATAGTAAGCACTTAGACAACCCCACGTTACCCTGTCCTGCCCTCCAGGATGCAAGTAGTTCTCTTCCCTCAGCCGGAGCCTTGACTCTGTCGTGGTTGTCTCCCCCCCCCAATACTAGCTAAGTACCCTGCTGGTGTGCTTTACTATCTACACTCCCCTTTATCTGTTACCTGACAAGTCATCCTGTTAGTTGCACTGTTTACACTCCCCTTGTGGTTACCTGATAATCTCCCCCATGCCTCCATGGAACCTTGTGGTTGACATGTCCCCCTTACCGTATCTTGCAAGATACTATTGTCTTCTCTACCATTTAATACAAGCTGAATTTGTATCATGTTTCTATTTCTGATTCTGTATCATGTCTCCATATTGTACTCTGGCTCCACCTGTTACGTGGGCCCGTGTGTTACCATGACAATGTACCATGTTTGCTGTTTTGTAATATGCTCTATCGTAATTTTTTCTTCTGTCTTGTAACCTCCTGGGTCGCACCTGAAAATAGGCACTTGTTGTCTAGTGAGCTTACCTGGTTAACAAAAACAAATAATAATCCTGTAGCTGTCTGGAATATTCCTGGTGGTCTAGTGCCCCCTTGTTTGTTTGTTTGTTTTTATTCATTTCATGGGTAGGCACACTGGAAAACTAATTCCTTTTTATAGGTACGACCCACATAAAAGACATACATACAAAAAAATGTACAATAATAAAATAGACTAAAAAGTCTTTGTTACAAAAAAATAAACATCATGTAACCATCACCTCCTCACAAGTGCATTCAAACCACTCCCAGCCTACCTGTTCAGGCCACTCCTCCTTGCATCCCCCCTTGCTCTGGTTACATAAGACATATAGTAATGGTGACTAGCACAACCATCAGCTCAACACTTCGCCCTGTTGCCACATGTAACTGAGCAATCACAAGTATTGTACAAACAGCTGTTTCTAAAGTACTCAAGATCACTGACTGACAGTCAGACGGTGGCCAGCCAAGGTGCTGAGTGGAGGGCTGGTCTGGTTACCCTCACTATTGCTATAGTTTTCTTTAGATGACTATGGCAAGGATGGGGACAGAAAGGAGGTCTTGAGCAAGCAGGTTGGGAGTAGGTCAGATGCCCTTATGGGGAGGGGGGGACACTAGACCAACAGCAATATTCAAGACAGCTATAGGATGGGTGATCTGGGGTGCTCCACCACTGGACCACCAGAAATATTCAAGACAGCTACACGATGGGTGCTTGCATGTTAATTAGCCCATAATGGGTATGCAAATGGTCCATAGCACTTTGCAGGCCCACTGGGCTCATTAGCATGTTAGGGCTGAATATGGCCCACAGGAGCCCTGGCGTTATCCCGTTTGGGCCATGCTATCTCCACTGGGCTCCTGTGGGCTATATTCAGTCTGGCCTGCCTTAACACAGAGCATTGTCACTATGCACTGCGTTGACACATTCCCATATTTAGACAGTGTGCTCCAGTCAGAGTGCACTACTTGTAAGACTATTGCCTCCACCTGCCTGTGCACTAAATACGGCACAGTGCACATGGCCGGCTCTGAATAAGGGGCCTATACCCCTTAGCCTGGTGGAACCAAAGTCCATGAAACAATGACTACTAGGGGTAAGAAAGGTCTGTTGGTAGCCTTAAGACATCTTTGCTCTAGCTTGTCATATCATGCAAGCAAACATGTTTGGCACGGACAGATGTCTGTTTTATGTAAAACTTATATTGTGAGCATTGCAACAGTGCAAGCAATGCAATAACTTCACTGATCCGACAGCGCTTGCAAAATGAGTGGTCTGTCTTTTTCCTGGATTCAGCTGCCACAGCACAAGCAGGGCTTTTTCTTGAACTTGGGTACAGTACCTTTCATTTATGCAACAGTTCTAGCAGCACTAGCAGCCTGTTTATGTCCTGGTTAGCTGCAACAACTGATGCATAATAATAAGGTATGTATTATGAACTATGACACCTATTCTGCAATGCTAATAGTGTGAATCTGCTTTTTGCTTCCTGGTTGCAAATGTAGCATCACACAGCATCATTTATATGAACTTTGTAACTTTTACCTTGGCAGCAGTGGAAGCAATGCAAGCAGCTTGCTTACTTCCTTTTTATGTTTCCTTGCGCTTGTGCAGGAAACATATTGTGGTAGAACGACACTTGAGAGGTGTGTTAGGGATGAGTCCAATGCAGAGTACTCTACAGTGGGCTCAACCCTGACAGACCAATGACCACACAAGCGGAGAGTGATGGTGGTTGGAATTTCACTGTGGGGAAGTGGCAGCATTTGAAAGGAATGAAGCGCTCCAATGAGATTGCTTCATTCCTTTCATTTACATAATGCTGTCCACCGCGCTCCCTCTGTTCCCTGTCACTGTACTTGGCATCATGCAATGAAAAGCTCCCACTCCCTCCCACTGTGTGCTGCCTGCCCCACACGCTCTGTTCCCCCACCGGACCGGCAGTGATCTAATAAAATTCTCCCGCTCCCTCCCACTTCATGCAGCCCATCCGCACCCTCTGTTCCCCCAGCAAGCTTTCAGTTAAGTCCTCCCATTCCCTTCCACTACATGCTGCCAGCCCCGCACCCTCTGTTCCCCAGCATCCAAATCATTCCTCCCACTGCGTGCTGTCCTCCCTGCTCCCTCCGTTCCCTGTGCTGACATAGGGGTGCTCAATCCCTGTGTCAGCATTATCTAAACACACCCCCGGACACTGGGGAGCCCACTCCTTGTGTCCGTAAATAAACATTTTGTTTTTCCCTTTTTAAAAAAAGAAAACTGTTCCCCGATATTTTTTTTTAAAGCGTGTAAAAAAAGAAAATGGTCCCTCGTTGTCTCCCCCATACCCCTTCCCCATCCTGACCCTCCCTCTATGTACCTGCCTCCACACACACACCCCTTACCCCATACTTACCCTCCAAGATCGGCAGCTATGATCTTCTGAGGACCGAGACATGTCTGTACTCTTCAAAGCTGAACTGTGAACTGAGGAATCGAGGTAAACACTGTATAATGGCTGTCAATTGGGGTTTACACTGATGTTGATTTCTCAGCCATTTTTAGGAATTTTGACCCCAGATTTTCAACATGGGGTTCTTGGGACCCCACCTCATGTACACTGTCACTGTCATTTAGTTACTTGGTCCAGAAAGGTGATTTCGTGGTCACTACACGGAATCACCTTTTGGGACCGATTAATGAAATGACAGTGCCAGTGTTCATGAGGAAAGGTCCCAAAAAGGCAATGTTGAAAATTTGGTGCAAAAAAATCCCCCAAATGACTGCATTACAAGCGTGCATTGTGCAGTTTCTATTCATGCTCATAACTTTGCCAATTTTTAATATTTTCACTCCAGATTTTCAACATTGCCATTTTTTTCACACCTCCTCATGAACAGTACAGCTGTCATTTTTCACATCCTACCCAAAATGTGTTTTCACACCTGTGGTGCAGAATGGTGTGTTCGCTGTGTGAAATCATCTTTCGGGATGAGTGAATGAAATGATAGTGGCACTCTTCATGAGGTGGTATCCCAAAAAGACCATGTTGAAAATTTGGCAAAACAACTCCAAACAAGCATTTGTCAATGCCGAATGTTTGCTTGCTAGCATTGGCATTGGTAGTGTAGAAGTTACGGAGCTGTATAATAGAAATGGCAGTGAAGTACTGAACTGAAGCCAACCCCACCACCACCCTGCAGAGAGTGACAGGCATTGGGGTTTGCCTTTGGTCGTCAGGCATAATGGCCATGCCATTTCACCACACCCTACCCTGCAGACACTGACAAGTGTCACGGTGTGCCTTGGGGTCTTTGGCCCTTATGTGCACCCCATTCCATCAGGAAATACGATGAGATGGGTGCGGTATAGGAGAATGGGGTGAACTTTGCGGCTGAAGAGTCCAAGGCATACCTCGATGCCTCTCACTAGCTGTAGGATGTGGAATGGTATGAGCATTACAGGCAAGAATCCCAAGTCACACCCCTGATGCCTGTCATTCTCTACAGGGTGGGGTGTTATGGTTGGAAATCCTAACACCTCAGGCATTCATTGGTATTTTCACTCCAAATGTTCAACATGGTTTTTTTGTGACCCCCACCTCATGAACAGTGGCAATATCAGTTTGTTAGCTGAAAGCTGCTTATGCACAGCGACTACGGCATTTAGCACCACAGGTGCAAAAACACATTCCGAACAGGATGTGAAAAATGATACCTATACTGTTCATGGGGAGGTGTAAAAAATGGCAATGTTGCAGATCTGCAGTCAAAATATTAAAAAAACTGGTGAGGTCACGAGCGTGCATAGAAACTGTGCAATGCACAGCCGTAATGTAATTAGGTTGGGGATTTTTTACAACAGATTGTCAACACAGGCATTTTGGGACCTCCGATCATGAACAGTGTCACTGTGATTTTCTTCATCTGTCCCGAACAATGATTTCCCACAGCGACCACGCATCTCTGCGCTGAAAGTGTGAAAACACATTTCGGCCATGTTGTGAAAAATGACAGCTGTACTGTTCATAAGGAAGTGTGGAAAAATGCCACTGGTGAAAATATGGACTGAAAATATTACAAAGTCATGAACTTACGAGGGTGCGTGGAAACTGCACAATGCTCACTCGTAACACAGTCATTTTATGGACTTTTGTCACCAAATTGTCAACATAACCATTTTAAGACCTCTGCTTATGAACAGTGTAACTGTGATTTCCTTAATCTGTCTCAAACATTGCTTTCGCACACCGACTGCACCATTGTGTGCTACATGTGAGGAAACACATTTGGGGTGACGTGAAAAACGGCAGCTGTACTGTTCATAAGGAAGTGTAATAAAATGGCAATGTGGAAAATCTGGAGTGAAAATATAGAAAATTCGAAACTTACGAGCCTGCGTAGGAACTGGCTTAGCCGCGCTATAAAACAGTCATTTTAGAATTTTTGACTAATTTTCAACATAGCCATTTTAGACCTCTGCTCATGAACAGTGTCACTGTGATTTTTTAATGTGTCCCATACATTGATTTCAAGACAATCGACTACACCACTGTGCGCCTACATGGTCGGAAACACATTTTGGGCAAGATGTGAAAATGACAGCTGTACTGCCTGATAAGGAGGTGCAGTAAAATGGCAATGTTGAAAATCTGGAGTGAAAATATTGAAAATTCGCGAACTTACAGGCGTGCGTAGGAACTGTGCAACGCACGCTCGTAAAACAGTCATTTTTAGGAATTTGTCCTCCAAATTTTCAACATAGGCTTTTTGAGAGTCCTCCTTATGAACAGTGGCAGCGTTGTTTCATTACTTGTCCCCAAAAGGTGATTTCACGCAGTGACTGTGAAATCACCCTTCTGGCCCGATGAACGCCATGACAGTGAGAGCATTCATGAGAAAGGGTCCCAAAAACCCTATGTTGAAAATTTGGTGCAAAAATTCCAAAAAATGGCTGAGATATGCAGCAAAGTTGAAAAAACCCTATTCATTACATTATACAGCTTACCGGCATTTCCTCAGTTCGCGGTCGGCTTTGAAGAGTGCAGACGTGTTCCCGGTCCACAAGAGCGCACGCCGAGGTCCGAAGTAAGTATGGGGTGAGGGAGGGTGGGGAGGCAGGGTGCGAGTGGGTGGGTGCGGGTGGGGCAGAGACTGCAGGGACCGCTTTAAGTTACAGGTTTTTTTTTTTTTTATGACGACGATAGAGATCGCTTGCCACGCTGGGGTGGGGTCTCAGCATGGCACAAGGACAGCTTGTGGAGGTGGGAGCCGACGGGGATTGAGCACCCGCGGCAATAACATAATAAGATGTCTGTTGCTTACGCTGGGGTGGGCTCCCAGCGTGGCACCCTGGTACTGGGGGACAGTGGAGCCGGACGGGATTGGGCACCCCATCGAGCCATATGATCGTGGCCATGCTGTGGGCACCCAGCATGGCATATGTAACTCGGGGATTGGGCACGCCTGCACAGTGTGTGCATGGAGGGGCAGCATGCAGTATGCGTGCCTGTGTGTGTGTGTGTGGGGGGGGCGCGCATGAACAGGCGATATCTTATCGCTGCTCACTGAAGCGTAGCTCCCCCTTTCAACTGTACTCCACTGCATTTTGGAACTGTCATAGACAGCTCCAGCAGGCATTGGAGAACTGCGGGCGCGCCTGCAAACACACTGTCTGAATTGGAAGAGGTCTGCCACACCTCCGAAAACTCGGATGATGGCACTATGTTTGCTTGCACATGCGTGCAAGCAAACATAAAAATGGTAGCGTTACACCTGGTCATTCAAACTTTTCTACACACACTTGTAACTTTGGTCATTTTCAATATTTTCACTCCGAATTTTCAATATAGCCATTTTATCATATCACCTTATGAACAGCACAGCTGTCATGTTTCACATCCTGCCCATAATGTGTTTTTGCACCTGTGGCGTGGAATGTCATTTTCAGACAAATTTGAAAATGTTCACCTATGAGGTTCATGAAGTGGGGTGATAAGAAGACTATGTTCAACATTTGGGGTCAAAACATGAAAAATGACAAAGTTATGGCCATTCATTGCAATTTCGGTGTGCCTGCTCATAACTGTGGAAATCTTAAATATTTGCACTTCACATTTTTGTTTTATTTATACCCCTGCTCCACAGCCCTCTCTATCTGGAGGGAGCCGCAGTCCTGTCCCCCTACGTCCACCAGCTGATGCTGAGCAGCTACCCCCAGGGCTTACCCCGCCCTCCAGCTGGGTCAGCGGGGGCACCCCAACCCCCACCAAGACCGGATCCAGTACAGGGGTCGGTGCCATGGCTATTCGGGGTGGGACCTGCAAGTTCCCTCCATCATCTGCTGTGAGCTTTTTTCCTCCTGGTTTCTCCCTTTCAGGGGCAGAGTATGCAAGGACTCCAGTGATGGTGCTGCACATGCTCCTGTGTGCACACCCCATCCGGCATCTGCCCCACCTCTGACCTGATGTCCACAGAATCAGTGTGCCAGCCAGCACTACGGGCCAGGCATGCACTAAAAACTGGTTGCCCTCCTCCCCAGAGAAGGAGAGCTGTCCCTGAAATACTTGTTCCTTCTCCTCCCCTGCTGACCCCTGGTGGCCTGTGCTCACTCCTGAACACGGGTCTCTGGCATGGCGCGAGGTGTGGCATCCAGTATCTCAACCATCAGTGCCACCAGACCAGCAATGCACCCCACATTTTCAACATAGCCTTCCTATTACCTGAGCTGCTATATTCAAATGCTGTCCAAAATATAACAGCTTGTCAAAACATACTTCAGGCAGGCTTTTCCCACCCACCATAATTTTAACTAACACAATACACCCCATGCCACATGAACCATGCAAGGAAACATTCAGCATTGACAAATGCTTGTTCATAATAATTTTTATTGATCTTTAAATATGCATATAAAAGCATGGGGGCACTGCATAGTAATCATTATAAATACTAATTCCCAATACATTAACAACAAGCTGTGTACATATTATTAAACTTCATTCAGTACAAATATTTGTACTTATAAATAGCATATTAAGGGCCCCATATCCAGAGCTGCCCACCTGCAGGCATACACAGGTTTGCCATGTGATAGCACCGGCCAGCTCTGGCACAACATTCAAACAGACAGTGCAATCCAACCTGACCGCCCTATCTGAATATTGGGCCATGGTAGCGTGGCACACAGCAGGCAGTCACCATGCTGTGTTCCATGCTACCAGAATGTTGGGCCAAAGACCACCCATAGGGGTAAAGTGTGGTACACACTGATTAGCGCTGTGGCCCCTATGGGTGATATTCAGTCCTAACATGCAGATGAGCCCATTGGGCATGCACGGCACTAATGGGCCATTTGCATGCCGATTATGGGCTCATCTGCATCCTGTGCATTGGCTGAGTATGCTGGGCCAGGTCCCTCTCCTAAACCCTGATCCCTTCTTGTGCTATAGGAAAGTACTCCCTGGTTGTCCAGCAGTCCCTCCCTAGCCCTGATCCCCTCCCACAATATATGAAAGCTCACCCTGTTGGTTTAGCAGTCCCTCCCTAGCCCTGATCCCCTCCCACAATATATGAAAGCTAACCCTGGTGGTCTAGCGGTCCCTCCCTAGCCCCAGTCTCCTCCCACAATGTATGAAAGCTAACCCTGGTGGTCTAGCGGTCCCTCCCTAGCCCCAGTCTCCTCCCACAATGTATGAAAGCTGACCCTGTTGGTTTAGCGGTCCCTCCCTAGCCCCAGTCTCCTCCCACAATGTATGAAAGCTGACCCTGTTGGTTTAGCGGTCCCTCCCTAGCCCCAGTCTCCTCCCACAATGTATGAAAGCTAACCCTGGTGGTCTAGCGGTCCCTCCCTAGCCCCAGTCTCCTCCCACAATGTATGAAAGCTAACCCTGGTGGTCTAGCGGTCCCTCCCTAGCCCCAATCCCCTTTCACAATTTAAGATCATACTCCCCAATGGTATAGTGGTCCCCTCTCCCTAATCATGACATGCCCTTAGCAAATATATACATATTTATATTTTCCTAGTAGTCTAGTAGACCCCATACCCCGGCAGGTACTGTCATACGACCCCACTCTCCCCCGTCCCAACCCCAAGAGCTAGCGACCAGCAGAGCCCCTGCTCACCACCATGGCCTGCTGCAGACTGAGCTCTCATTGAGCACGTACTGTACAATCAGCTGATTTGATGCTAACATTATTTAGTCTTTTCAACAGATGCACAACCAGTATGGGATTTTTTAGTTATTTACAGGTGCAGTCCATTGTTGGGAATCTCCTAAGTAAAAATAAAATGAGTTTGGGTAATAATCCCCTATTTGAATTATTGTAGTAAGCACCTAATAGAGCTAAGCTTATCTCAAAAATGTACAGTTTCATTATTAGTAAATTAAATAGCAGTACTCAGTATTTAAAGAATAAATGGGAATTAGTTTACAAATTAACTTTTCTGATCATGTGCTGGGGATGTACTGGGTCAATATGCCATTTGAAAAATGGCATAGTCAAAACCGCATAACAAACGCAGCGTGGGGGAATACAATGACGGTACAAAATGCTGCAAGCAGTAAATGTTGCAAGCGCAGTTTTGTACTCTGTTGCTATTGACTGGCAACGAATGATGCAGAGGATATGACCTCTGCCAAGGGGGTAGTCTGCCAAGCAGCTGCCATGGCTCAGAGGGATGCAGCACTCCTGTGGACTGGGGCTTGAATCTTGGTCCTGGACCATTTGGATTTTTATAGTATGTTATTTTAACAAGTTGTGTGAGAAAGTCTTTCCCCCCTGCCTGTGTTTTTCCCCCAACCCTGTGGTGTCCACCCCCCTACAGAGTTGATTATAATAATATGGTGGGGTTTGGGCGGTGCACTCCCCATAATGGAGGGTGCAGGGGGAAGAGCCCCCTGCAAAAAATAAAGATTTCTTGTCCCCTTTTTGGTGATGTTTGTCTCGCCTTTATTGTTGTGCACTAGTAATGTATCTGCTGTATTGACAGCATGGTACATAGCTGCGCTGCTTTTGTTTGTGATGTAATGACCCCGTGCCAATGGGAGAATATACTCACAACATGGAATAGTGCGAGTAATAACAGAATTAATCAGATACAGTATTTTATAATCAATAGAATTTATTACTGTCCACAACTTCTGAATAAATTTAACAGGGTGATTTCCCGGAGCTGTAGCAAACTCAGCACACGTACTTGTCTTATGCCACTTTTTGGATGCAGGATTCGAGGCAAATAAATGTAAATTTAGGAACTAGACTGAAATTTTAACTAGAGTTATGTTTGTTTACCTCTTCCTCAATTCAAGTTATGCCAGAGGGGCCGAAAAAAATCTTGCTCCATATAGCTCTGTTAAATGCTAAGAGATGCATTACTCGTATGTGGAAAGAAGCATCAACCCCTAAACAGGATCTTTGGAAAAGTCTGCTTATGGATATCATGAGGTTGGAAAAAAAAAAAAACATTACTTGACCAAAAATGCAGACTTTATGATATTGGAAAATATGGGGTCCTATTCAAAAAGCTATAGATGAAGGAATATTCTGAACATTTCCTTACATAGATACATAGATACATAGACAGTGTCGGCAGATAAGGGCCTATGGCCCACCTAGTCTGCCCATTTGAGCTTGTAAGTTCAGTTTGTTTTCCTAGAAGTCTATTTCCCCTTACCCCTGACCTCTAGAATTCCTTTATGTCTATCCCATGCATTCTTAAATCCCGTGATTGTTTCAGCCCCCACCACTTCCTCTGGCAGGGTGTTCCACTTGTCCACCACCCGTTCTGTAAAGCAATTCTTTCTCATGTTTCCTCTGAATCGTCCTCCCTCCAACTTCATCCCATGCCCTCTAGTCCTGAAACATCTTTTTCGCTTAAAAATAGTGTTTTCCTGCACCCTGTTCCTACCTGTAAGATACTTGTATGTCTCTATCATATCCCCTCTCTCCCTCCTCTCCTCCAGGGAGTACATGTTCAGTTCCTTCAACCTGTCTTCATAGGATTTGTGATGCAACCCATGCACCATCTTTGTTGCCCTCCTCTGAACCTTCTCTACCCTGTCTATGTCCTTACGTTAGGTATGGTCTCCAGAACTGTACACTGTACTCCAGGTGGGGCCTCACCTAGTGTCTTGTATAGCGGAATTATGACCTCCCTTTCCTGCTGGTGATGCCCCTGCCATACATCCCAGCATCCTATTTGCTTTACCCGATGCCTTGTCACACTGTTTCCACCTTGAGGTAATCAGAGATGACAACCCCAAGATCCTTTCCTGCTTGGTGCATGCTATATCCTCACCCCAACTGATATATTGTGCCAGGGTTTTTGTGCCCCATATGCATTATCTTGCACTTCTTTGCATTGAATTTCAACTGCCAAACCCTTGACCATTCTTCAAGTTTCTGCAGGTCCCTTCTCATTCTGTCTGCACCCTCTGGTGTGTCTACTCTGTTACAGAGCTTTGTGTCATCAGCGAACAGTGAAATTCTGCCTTCTATATCCTGTGCAATGTCACTGATGAAGATGTTGAATAGGACGGTCCCAGCACTGATCCCTGTGGTACCCTACTGGTCACTCTTCCCTCTGTGGGTGGACAGCCATTTACCACCACCCTCAGTGTCCTGCCACCCAGCCAGTTACCTACCCACCACACTACTGTCCTGCCCACACCCATATTCCCAGTTTGTGTAATAGTCTTCTATGTGGCACAGTGTCAAAGGCCTTGCTGAAGTCCAGATAGGCCATGTCCACTGCCCTCCCTGATCCACCTCCCTAGTCACCCAGTCAAAAATTCAATGAGGTTGGTCTGACATGACCTCCCCTGGTGAAACCATGCTGCCTTGGGTCCTGTAGTCCATTGACAACCAGATGTTCCACCAATCTCTCCTTCAGTAGTGCTTCCATGAGTTTCCCACTACGAGGTGAGGCTGACTGGTTCTGGTTCCCTGCTTCCTCTTTGTTCCCACTTTTGTATAAGGGGACTACATCTGCTGTCCTCCAGTCTTTGGGTACCTCCCCTGTTTCCAGTGATTGGCTGAACAGGATAGCCAGAGGTTCAGCCACCACCTCTCTTAGTTCTTAAGGACCCTGGGGTTGCCCATCTGGCCCCATTGCTTTGTCAGCTCTTATTACTTCCAGTTCCTTCAGGACCCTTTCTCGTGTAAAGGGACTTGTGTCCATTTCTGCACCATTCTCACCTTGTACTCCCTTCAGACCCATTACCCCTCTTTCTTAGTAAAGACTGAGCAGAATACCTGTTCAATATGTCAGCTTTACTGTTGTCATCCTCCACACTGCTCCCATCCTCCCCTTCAGTCCTAACTATCCCTCCTTTGTCCTTCTTTTTCACTTATGTACCTGTAAAGGTTTTGTCCCCTTTAACCACTGATTTTGCAATGTGTTCTTCTGTCTGAGCTTTGGCTTCCCTTACTGACTTCCCTGCCTCCTTTGTTTCTCCTGGTACTTCTCCCTATCCTCTTCTGCCTGTGTCTTTTTGTATTGCCTGAATGCAGTCTTTTGGCTTTCACTTTCTTTGCTACCTCTTTGGAAAACCATAATGGTCTCCTCTTTCTTTTCCTCTTGCTAACCTGCTTAATGCATAATTCTGTTGTTCTTATAATCCCCATTTTAAATACTGCCCATGTTCCTCAATCCCTGATTCCTGTCCCATTCCCTTAATGCCTCTTTCAAGCATCTCCCCATTTTCCCAAAGTCTGCCCCTCTAAATCCAGGATACGTGTTTTGTGTGGTTTGGTTCTGCTCTTTCTGTGATTTCAAACCACAATGACTGGTGGTCACTGTTACCCAGGTGCTCCCCACTGTTACCCCCATCACACTGTCCCTGTTTGTGAGCACAAGGTCCAGTATTGCCTTCTGCCGAGTTGGTTCCATGACCAGTTGCTTGAGGAAGGCACCCTGAAGGGAGTCCAGGATAAATCTGCTCCTAGTTGATGCTGCTGCTGGGATGCTCCAGTCCACATCTGGTATATTGAAGTCTCCAACCAGTACTACCTCACCCTTGTCTGCCATCCTTTGGATGGCTAGCATCAGCTCCCTATCTGTTTCTTCCTCCTGGGCTGGTGGTCTATAGACCACACCTGTGCGGATGGCTGGCCCCATTTTCCTTTCCAGCTTAACCCACAGTATCTCTTCCCCCATTTTGTTCCTCCTGGATCTCTGTGGCCCTTATGTCATTTTTCACATACAGTGCCACTCCTCCTCCCTTCCTGCCTGCTCAGTCTCTTCTGAATATGTTGTAGCCAGGTATGGCCATCTCCCAGTCATGGTTATCATTACACCAGGTTTCAGTGATGGCCACAATGTCCAGGTCTGACTGTACCATGACAGCCTCCAGATCTTCCATCTTGTTGCTAAGGCTCCTGGCATTTGCACACATGGCTTTCCATGATTTGACCTCCTAGACTGCTTCACTGTTCTACTCCAGCCCCTTCCTTGGTTGTCATTTATCCCTGGTTCTCCTTGCTGTCTGCCCTTCTGCTGAATTTTGCCCTTTTCTGCTTATCCACCTTTTGGACACTAATCTCCAACTTTTGCACACTGCTTTACAGAGATAGCCACTCCTCTGGTTCACTGGTTCCATTACTAGCTGTGGGGGGTGAGCAAGTAGGTACCATCCTTGCTAGCCTGCCACCCCCCTTTGCTAGTTTAAATGCTTGTCAATGTAGCATTTAAACTTATCATTGAGTGCTTGGATTCCCCTCCAGGATGGATGCAGGCCGTCAGGCTTGAACAAACCTCCATCCCTCCAGATGGGTCCCCAGTCACCAATGAATCCAAACCCTTCCTCACAGCACCAGTTCTTCAACCATGAGTTAAAGTTCCTGGTGCATGCAGTCCCTGCTCTCCCTTGCCTCTCACAGGTAGTACTTCTGAGAAGTGACAGAAGTAGCTACTTGCTTGAGACCCTCCCCAGTTTCCTAAACTCTTCCTGAACTTCCTTTGGCCCCATTTGCCAAGTCATTAGTACCTAGGTGGATAATGACATCCAGCTCACCCTCCTGTCTTGCCTTCCCAGTGATCCCCAGTATCTTCCTTCCATCCCTCCATGCCGTGGCACCTGGTAGGCACCTCACCTCCCTGTCCTCCCCTCCTGTGTTCCTAGCTGGATCCCTCTTATGATGGAGTCCCCACCAGGATTCACTTCCTCCTCCTCTGGGGTCCACTGCTTTCCCCACTGAGGTCACCTCCTTGCCTAACCTCCACATCCTTTCCTTCCACTTCCTGGGTACCTCTATTTGGTTGTCCTCATTTGCCAGTGTGGCATATGAGTTCTTGAAGGAATAGGATCTGGGATGTGCCTCTGCCTGACTGCTCTAACCCTCCTGAGCCCACTGTCATCCAAGTGCTCCTCGTTCTCGGCATCCTTTGAGGGCAGCTGCATTGGACTGGGTGGTTCCTGGACAGGGGTGATAGTACTCCTGACCCAGTTTACTTCCGCTCTGAGTCTGGCTGCCTCATCCCTCAGTCCCGAGAGATGCATGCAGATAGGGCAGCACCTCAGTGTCCAGAAGGTCTGCCTGAATATGGCTGCCCCACAGCCACTACATTGCACCCTCCCACATTATACTGCAATTCCACTACTTATCTGCTACTGAAGCTCTCTTAGTTCTCTTTTTATTTATTTACAGTATTAAAAATCCTGTAACTGATCCTCAGATATCTATTTTTTAAGGAAAGAAACCAATAAATAAATAAATGAGTCAAAACACTTGTCGTGTTGAGGGTGGTCTTCTTCTCCTTATGCCCCTCCTACTTCACACCTCTTACTATACCCTGTGTTTAGCTCCTGTCAATCAGATTTATCAGGGCATATAATTTAAGAGTTGGGGAAGGGGGTGGGAGAAGTGAAAATTTGCAGCAATTAAAGACAGCACAGAATTACACCACCACTATTTTTTAAATTTTCAACAGCCCAAAAACAATTATAAGTAAAGACAACACAGAAAGAAAGTATAGTGTCACTACAAGCCTACAATCTAAGTTTAAAAGAAAAATACCAGTTACCAGTTATTCTGAAGCACTGAATTGAATATGTTTCCTTCCTTCACCTTCTGGCTTCTTCTGAGAAGATGAACTTCTGTTTGCTGCTTTAACTGTGACTAAGCCCCACCTCCAGTTATCACGTAGCTGAGGTCAGAGGCCAGACAATTAACACCCTTCACCCAGCTACAGGACAGTCAGACAAGCCAAGATAAAATTTGCAGCAATTAAAGACAGCACAGAATTACACCACCACTATTTTTTAAATTTTCAACAGCCCAAAAACAATTATAAGTAAAGACAACACAGAAAGAAAGTATAGTGTCACTACAAGCCTACAATCTAAGTTTAAAAGAAAAATACCAGTTACCAGTTACGCTGAAGCACTGAATTGAATATGTTTCCTTCCTTCACCTTCTGGCTTCTTCTCCTTCCTTGCTGTGATTCAGGTGGTGGTGGTAGTGGGAGTGGATAATATATGGAAGTGGTATATTTGGGTCATATGGGTGTCCAGTTAATTTTGCGCTGGATTAATAGCACGGTACAAATCTCTGTGGACATAGCCATGAAAAAGGATTGGCTAAGAGTGACACACATTATAGAGCTGTCCAGGTGGTTGCTGTCACGCAAGTGGAGTGGAGTAGGAGAAGAGCCTGAGTGTGTGGCTACTGACCAAGCTGCTGCTGTAGCATAGTGGCTATGGTCACAGGCTATGGTGTGGCTGATCCAGGTTTAATTTCTACCTGTTTCTTTTTTTTTTATATATATTCCATGCATCAGGATGGCTTTGTTGCTATTGCCCCCCCCCGACTTTCTCCACCCCCTTGTTGCCAACCTTGGAGTTGGTCATATTTTGTTTGGGAGGTGCATGGGATTATGTCCCCCTGTGTGGGGGATGTGGGGGGCATAGCCTTCTGCAGAAACTTGCCAAGCACTGTTCTTCCTGCGGTGAGTTTTCCATTAGTCCCCCAGCTTGACTTCCCTGCAGAGTTTGTCTGCAAGTGTGTATGGCTACACGAAGGTGATTGGCGCTGTTTTGTTTTCATGGTTTTTGACTGCACTGTTTTGCCAGCGCTAACTTGACCTAGAACTGGTCATATGTATTGGATATCTGTACATGAATTTGGTTCTTGTTCTTGGTAGTACTGATATTTATTGTAATATAATATTTATGCTGCTTGGTTTATAACAGGGTATATTTAAAATATATTATATTTAAGAGAGGGGAAGATTTACTCAATTTTCCTGACCAATTGTTTTCATTATCTTACTCCAAATTAAACAAGTATGTTTAAAAAATATATTATCACTTCCGTTCAACTTTTTACCATTCAGACTTTGAAACAGTAAATGCCCCAACTTTATACCTAAGGGTTCTTCCATTTCAAAAAATGTCCAAGGGGGATTGTTGTAGTAGTATTCTTTTAAGGGCTGTCATCGCGACCCAGTGGTGATATTGTAAACTGAAAAGTTTTAAACTCAGTTGCTCATAGTTCATACATTATTTTTGCTTTTTAAGCCTAGGCTGCCCATGTTTCCATATAAATTTGCTTACTTTCTATTTATTTTAGCAAAAGTCTCCTTAGGGATCGCTAAAGGTAATGCTTGAAATAAATACAGAAACCAAGGAAGGATATTCATTTTCATACCCTGCTCACGTCCCAGCAGAGACAGGGGAGGCCCTTCCACCTATCCAGATCCTAACCAATGGCAGTTATTAGGGGATTTAAACTAATGCTTAGTAACTGATCAACGTTATTAATCAAATGTACAGTACACCAAAATGTATTGTGTTATTTTTTAAAGTTGCCAGAAAATTTTCATAGTTTATTTTACATTTTTCAGGAGGCAGCTGGACTGTTCCATATTCCTTTACAATTTGCAAAATACAGTCTAGTTCTTTATCTGGGTTCTTTAGATATAACAAAATATAATCTGCAAAAAGTGATAGTTTTATTAACTTCTGGTTTCCATATTCAAAGCCACTTACAGCTGAATATTCTCTTATCATGTTAGCTAAATGTTCCATTATTAAAGCAAACGGCAAAGGGGAAAGGGGGCATCCCTATCTTGTACCCCAAAATAGAGAAAAGACAGGAGAAATAGTGCCGTCAGGTAGGACCCAGGCTTTATATATTGCCGTTGTCCAGCCATAAAACTTATAACCCAATATTTCCTGATTTTAATAGTGCACACAAATAGGGCCATTCCACACTGTCAAATATGTTTTCAGCATCCAAGGACACCACCACAGCATTATGTTCTTTAAATGTTAAGATTATGTTTAATGCATTCTTGATATTATTATGGCCCCTCCTTACATTGATGAAGCCTGTCTGGTCATCCCCAGTCTGGAAGGGCAGTACTCCCTCCAGTCTCATTGCAAAGATTTTTTAAATATTTTTTAATCTGCACTTAGCAGGGATATGTTGCAATAAGAGGTACTGTACACACTATTTTGTCCTTTCCTTTTTGGGGATAACCAGAATCAGTGTCTCATCAGATGAAAGAGAGAGCTGATCTCTAAAGGAATTAAACAATGCACAAAGACTGGGAATAAGCACTCCTTCAAATGTCTTATAAAAATCAATGCTGAGGCAATGAAGGCCTGGAGCTTTATTATTGCATTGCCTAGTTCACTTGTTTGCTTCCTGATTACAAGATGTGACAACCAACTGGGAGACAAATTTTACTTTAAAGCTGCACTTAGTACCCACTGAGCCACAGAAAATAAATGACACATCAAGTTTATGACTGTCTCTATTGTATTTGAAATTCATAGGCTTCCTGGGGCAATAACAACTACACTATTGGATCCTCCACCACATACACAGTCTGGCACAGTTGGGTCTCTGCAAGGAATGTACAGTGTTAAGGGGATTTTTCTGTGTACCTCTAAAGTTTCATAATTGTTTTTACTGTTTATGCCCCTATGCACAAATGCTGTCCCCCTGTGACAGGGTGACTCCCACCACCAACCGCAGCTTCTCTGGCACTTACTCCTGGTCCCACAGCATACCCCCTTTGGTGGCGTTCTCCAGGCAGGGGAGATGAAGCCCTTTGCAGTGTTGTCTCTATCTGAGAGAGAGACTCCAGGGTGGGTAGTCATTTGCTAGGTCAGCACCCTACAGTGCCCTGCCTCATACTGCTTGCCTAGGAGAGTTACCTTGTTTCTCTCCCCAGTTCCCAGGATGTCCATACGTTAAGGGCTCTGAGCCTGAGCATGCAAAGTGTGCCAATGCAGAGCCCGGCTGGTGCAACCCTTCCTTCAGTGCCTGTGCTGCACTGCCACCCATGATCACCCAGATGGCAGTGTTGTAGTGGAGGCCGTAACCTCCCTCCCTGACATGTGATCCTCCTCCCTGGGCAGGCCTCCATCAGCCTGGCCTTGTTCCCAAGCCCAGGTGGCAAGTGTCACAGGCATCCGCCCTGCCACTGCACTGATAGGCTGTCCCTTACCTTTCACCATTTATGGGATAAGTGGAATTGCATATGTCAGATTTATACTGCTGCCATGTAGGAAACTAGCATTACTTATGGGATGAGTGCAATTGTGTATGGTAGATTTATATAGCTGCCATATACTGCTGCCATGCATGAAACTAGCATTGTTTATGGGATAGGTGAAGCTGTGTATGAAAAGTATACACTATTGGTGTGTGTAAATCTAGAAATTTCATTGACCAGAAGAGGTCACCTGACTGTGCATTAAATCTCTATAAATTCATGGTCATAGAAACATAGAAGGTGATGGCAGATAAGGACCGTGTGGCCCACCTAGTCTGCCCCTTTTCCCTACCCATGCAATACCTCAGACCCTAGCTGATCTGAGTCTTACCCTTTCTTCCCTATTGCAAGAGTACTCTTATGTCTGTCCCATGCATTCTTGAATTCCCCTACTATTTTTGCCCCCACCACCTCCACAGGGAGGCTGTTCTGAGCATCCACTACTCTTTCTGTGCAAAAGTACTTCCTCACGTAGCCCCTGAGTCTACCCCCCTCTAGCCTCATATCATGCCCCATATTCTTTTACACCTTCTTTTCTGAAAGATGCTACCCTCTTGTACCTTGTTTATACCCCTGAGGTACTTGAATGTTTCTATCATATCCCCCATCTCTCTCTCCTGTCCTCAGGGAATACATCAATCAAACAATCAATCAAATCTTTATTTAACTAGGCGATCATCATTGAGCAAAACTCATTTTCAAGATGGACCTGAATAACATTGAGACCAGTGCACAATACATTTAAAACATAAAAGTTCATAAAAGTTACAGTATTCAGAAAGAGTGTCAAGTAGGACGCAATAGTATTAGTGAGTACAAAGCATTTTGGCAAATAAAGACAGTATATACACAAGAATCAGCACAAGAAACGTAAGCATATTTACAGGCATATTACAGCGATGTCCACGACATATCTCCAACAATCAGAATAATCAGTAGGACTAGGGGAGCACATCAGGTGAAGAGGAGGGGATAGTACATGAAGGGGCAAAAAGAAAGGTGGGAAGGGTGAATAATAGGCATAAGGGCAGTGAGGGTGGGGAGCATTGAGGGGGGAGGGGCATAAGGTGCTGAGACAAGGGATATAAGTGTCAGCAAACCATAGAGTGCTGTTCCTGCCTAATTAGTGGTAGGTTGGGCAATCAAACATGACCATGGGGATCAAAAGAATTTAGGTATCAAGCACAATGACAAAAAATAAAGTATGTAGGAGCTAAGGGTGAGAAGATGGAAGGGAACAAATGGGCAGGGGTGGATGCAGTGGAGCCAGACAGGATGTAGAAGTGCACTACCTATAGCAAAATCGGGAGATTAGGGGCGAGGAAAGCATTTGCAGGATTCCTTGTAAGAATGAGCATATAGAGTTTTGAAGACATACAGGTTGGTAGGAATGATGAGTTTCATACATATTGAGGTCCTCTAGTCTTTTCTCATATGACTTTTGGCGCAGGTAGGGAACATGGGCAGACTAAGTGGGTCAAACAGTCTTTATCTGCTGTTAAATTCTATGTTTCTATGTGTCAATCCTTGCACTATTTTTGTTGCCCTTCTCTGGACTGCCTGTATTTTATCTATGTTCTTCTGGAGATGTGGCCCCCAGAACTGGACTCAGTATTCCAGATGAGGTTTCACTAGTAATCTGTACTGTGTCATAACCACCTCCTTTTTTCTGCTGGGGATACCTCTCCCTATGCACCCTAGCATCCCCCTGGCTTTCCAGACAGCCTTCTCACATTCTTTGGTTACCTTCAGGTCATCAGATATGATTACCCCAGATCCCTTTCTTGATTGGTGGCCGTCAGTACCTCTCCCCCCATCTTGTACTCCTCCCTTGGATTTCTATGCCCCAAATGCATGATATTGCACTTCTTTGCATTGAATCTTAGCTGCCACATTCTAGACCATTCAATAAGCATGTTAAGGTCCTTTCTTAATCCCCCTTCCTGGAGTGCCAACCCTGTTGCAGATCTTAGTGTCATCTGCAAAAAGGCATACCTTCCCTTCCAGCCCCTCTACAATGTCACTTATGAAGACATTAAAGAGGACTGGCCCAGCACAGATCCCTGTGGCATCCCGCTGGTTACCCCCTCTCCTCAGATTGAACGTATTTACCAACACCCTCTGTATCCTGTCATTCAATCAGTTTCTGACCCAGTTTACCACCTTGGGGCCCACTCCTAGGCTGCCCAACTTATTACCAATCTCCTATGTGGGATGGTGTTGAAGGCCTTGCTGAAATCTAGGTAGGCCACATCCACCCCCCCCAATCTACCTCCCTGGTCACCCAGTCAGGTGACAAATCTCATTCCCCCCTCCCCAAATACCTACCTAGACTCACTTTAGGAGTGTAACATGGCCCTGCAGGGTGTACGGTACGACACTGGATTTGTATGCACTTCCCTGGGGCATAAGGACACTCGGCCTTCAATCTCATGCCTTACTAAATCCTTGGGGCGTGCATTAAAATCTTATAATGCACTCCCTGTCACGGCTCATTACTTACATATATACCTACATATTTCGGTACATTTTTGTAAATATTTTATTATGTTTTTACTTGTATAATTTGCTTTGTCTTTCCTTCGGTTGTACTCTATGTATCCAGGCGCAGCTGGAAATGGGTCATTGATGCATTCCTCTTTCCTGGTAAAACAAAATAAAAAAAAAAAAAAAAGAAATTCTTGATTTATTTATATATTGAAAATTGATAACCAGGAGAGGCACAGTGAGCCGAGGCTCATTTCCAGGTGCTACCCTGGGGAAAGGGAAGGTGATAATCACAATTACAAACAAAATACAGCCAGTCAGGTGATGTGGTTACAATGTTGATGACATAAACAGTATAAGCAGAGTGCAGTACAAGCAAAATAACAAAACATTGCATATGGAGGACAAATGAATTAGCATACAAATCATGTACTCAACTTCAGTAAACTCAAAGTGCATAGTGCTAGAGTGAAGGGAGGCTGAGTTGTCTACTCTACAAAACTGAGAAACATGCAACAACAATAAATTGTTAAGCACTTTATATTTTTTTTAGCTTTTTTTTCCTTATTCTGTTCCTTCTGCTCTAGTCGCCCCCATCTGCTGAGGCCTCAGCCCTGTTACCCTGATGTCCACAGGGACTTACCGCCAGCCATCTTCCCTCAGGACTTACCCTCCCCTGGCGGGGTCTACAGCATCCCTAACCCCAATCCATGGTCTGAATCAAGTTCCAGCTGGCATGCCCAACTGGTCAGGCTTGAGGCCTGCATGTACTCGACACCATACTGCTGCCAGCTTTTCCTCCTTACTAGCCCCTGAGAGGCATGGCAAATAATGACATCATGATAGATGCCATGCATGCCTGAATGACACACATTCATGTCTGCCACCCTCCTCCCCCCCGACATGTTGACCCAGGCTGCCTCTCCCCCAGCTTCTGCTAGGGCTAGGTAAGCACTGGGCTCTACGCACCCTGCCCCCTGGAGGAGGGGAACAGTCCTGTGGAAGCTTGATCCTCCTCCTCCCCCAGGCAGGCCCTCTGATGCCCTGAGTGCACTTCCAAACCTGGGTTGTCAATGTCTCAAGCAGCGGCACTACCACTGCGCCAGAAGGGTAGCATTCAGCACTGTATGAAGGGCAATGCATAATACTTCTAAGTGATGACTATTTTTGATTCTAACTAATCTCTCTTGAACAACATCTATATTTACTCATGAGAAATTAATTACACAGCACAGTGATGTTAATGAATAGACTATACATTGCTGACATCACGGAGTTCTGAGGACCCTTTAACCAAGATAATTTATTTTCATATTCTCTGAGTTTGTTTTTACCACTGTTTAATAAAGTGGGCATGGTGTTTTAATTAAATGTGTTTACAAAGGATACATTAACTAGAGTGCTACTCTAACAAGGATTTTTTTACCTTGTAGAGTTGTATTTTTTTCGACTCTATCATTTTGTACATGTACGATAAGTACTGTTTTGGTCTCAGTGTGTCGTGGCTGCGGAAGGGCATTGTGACAGTGCAATTACAAGTTAAAATTAAATGAAATATTAGGACTTGCCATGCCAGTGAGATCCAGAGCTTGCATTTGTAAGCATATATTTTCAAAGTACATTTGAGCACAGATACTGTAACCTTTGGTGCCTTCCAAATAACATATTCTTTATCATTTTGGAGTGAATTACATAGTTATACCTAAACCAGTGCTGTACATTTCAAGTGCTCTTTGCAGGGCTTCACTTAACTGATGCAGGATAGGACTTTGACCCAGTTTTAACCCCGCCCCCGTGTGAGTATCCACTGTAAAAGATTACAATTTTGAAAACCAGCATCCCCTATAATCTTTGAATAGCTGCTGTTTGCAATTTCCAAAACCAGCAGGTGATCAGGCAAACAGTTGATCAAAATATAGTATAATGAGGGCCCCCCCCCCGGTACTGAGTTTGTGTGCCCATGTTGAAAATGGCACACATGATGTCCATACACTTAACACAGTCTTATTCAGTGGAAGCAAAATGTCCCTTTAAAGGTACAATATGACCTTCTGTTGCCATGGAGATGCAACTCAGTTGTTCTTTTCCATCACCTCTGATGTTGATCAAACTGAGATGGGACTGTCTGCATGACTGAGATCTGCCAGTATGTGGCTTGATTGGAACTAGTCCAAACTCAGCCTGGATAAGGTGAAAATACTGCTTGTTGTTGGGCAGGGTCCAAGATTTGGGGATATTGACAATTTCTTGACTGCACTTTTCATTGATGGGTTTGTCCTGTGGACAAAAGAGGACACCTGTAATTCTGGAGCCTTCATTTACTGCAGCGTTATCTTGGAAGAGTAAGTGTTGTGTAATGCCACCCCCACTTCCCACTAGGAGGATGATGCTGTTACTAAACCTCTCTGTTGTAAATAGCCAATGGAGCAGTGTCGATAGTGTTAGTTATGTAGGGTTAAGGTTTTCAGTAAGCTTGTGGGAGGAGCTTTGAAGAAGCAGCTGCCATTTTGGGTCAGTGGTGGTTGGTTCCCGGGGAGCCTCAGCTGTGGATGTTCCCTGGGGCCCATGGGGCCATGGCCCTGGGAAGTGTTTCTTGACCATTGTAGATAATCCTCAGTGCCAGCTGCAATCAGTGGAGACTGATGAGAAGCTGAAGTTCAGGAACAGCGTAGTAACATGCCAAATACAGCAGATGAAAACGTGCTCAAGGGCTTCTTGGTGCCTCGCTCCAAATAAATAGTCCCCAGCAAAGTACAGGAGACCACACTTACCTCCTGTCATGTATTAAATGAAAAACATACTCTATTTATAAATAACTGTGCAAACAAGCAGCAGAGTACTACAGGGTGGCTATAGAAAAATGCACATAACGTCACTGACCAAATATTTCATGTTGGTGCTCTGGCACTCTGTCAGTGGTTCCATTGTCACTGTAATCTGGTCTCTTTTATAGTCTATGGTGATATCATCTAGTACATCACAATGCAGTGACCAAGAATTACCGCATTAACTACATATAATAAGGCCTCTGGAATTCTGCAATTCTGTGGTTGCGGAATTTTCCACAGAACTTACATCATGCCACAGAATTCATGGTTTCTGGTGAATTTTCATTCAAATATACAGTTTTTCCATAGTGCCAGGCTCCCATACTCATCTTGTTTATCATGAAGCCCCTCCTCTATGCTTGGCAGGTGATGTTATCGATGACATCACATCATATTTTAGCCAGTGGCAGGACTGCATTCTGCCACAGAAATGAATAAATCATGCCACAGAAATCAGAAAATGCTGCCACCTAAGCCTAGAAGCCCTGCTGCAGAAATCAGAAAATGCTGCTGCAGAGCACTAGGGCCTTGCATATAAATCAGGTAAACTTGTGCAAAACACAACCATAATGCGATAACATATTAAAACACAAATAGTGTGATAGAGTCCATGAATAATCCACTATATTAAACATCACATGACTGATAATGATCATGATTATAGCAAGAGATGTTCTTGTGCGTGAACTACATCAGTTCCCATATTATTGACACTACACAGTATCTGCAAACAGGGTTAACATTTTTGTCCAAAAAAATGTAACTTATTATAAGCAAATACAAAAATGAACTAAGTAAAAATATCCACTCCCATGCCAGCAGATCAAGTAGCTAATTTATCTATTGCTCAATGCCAAGGGAGCAGGTGGAGAACATGCATAGACTGCATATATGGTTCTGTTCATACATGAACCCACAATGTGAGAAAAGGAGCTGGTGGGGGATTTCCCAGATGAGTACAGTATAACTTCCCATATGTCCCTTTAATGTCTTGCACTGCCCAAAAATTGTTTCAGTGCTAGTTCTCCATTTCAACCAAAAAACAGGTCAGGGACTTTACCAGATTTCTGGGGTTTGATCATTGCCAAAATAATTTTCAGACTTGACAACCTTCCCCCCTTGCCTCTCAAGATGATGATTTTCTATAAAACTGGGTTGTCAGACTGGCTAGATTGAATAATATAAGGCAATTACTGGAGGTATAATGGACATTTTAGTCAGTAATATAATTAACATAATAAAAAGTTAAAATCAATTATTTCTGCACATGATAGAAATTTAAAATAGGTTGGCACAAAGCCTAACAATAGTACAACAAGGGCCAACATTGACTTCCTGCCTGGGGCTTCCCAAAATGAATTAAAGCTTGCATGCAGACAAATGGATATTGTGTTTGACGCATTTCAAAGAACATTTTTGGGTACTCTTTGTTTATGCTGAGGCTATGTAGCAAAAAATACTTGCATTGTATAATAATACCTCCTCAAGGCTGCTTGTAATTTTCAGCAGTCTAAACAAATGATAGCATTTTAACAGAATGCATCAAACTCCACTTTGTAGTTTGAGTTTTCTTTACAGCACATAGAAATTCCAAGGCTTTCCAAAATCCTAATTCAAGCATTTGTCTTTTGAAATTAATCTCAGCTTCATAAAGGATGCGTCACCCATGACATTAAGTTGTTTGACAAAAAATGATTTCATCAAAGCAGCTTTTTGCTTATTGACAAAGGGAAAGTTAACATTTAGAATTCTGCTGGTACTGACTAGAATAGCCTTCTTCTCATATTTGTCATGCCTTCCTAAGTCTTCATACTTAGAGGAAGTAGAACTGCACACTCTGACTCCAGTACAAACAATAAATATTTACTTTACAACATTATGGAAGCTTAGAGAGTAGAGATGTATTGAAAGGACTAATCCTTGAAATGCAACTACATGACAAATTGGTATGTGAGTAAATCATTAAAAGCATATGTGTAAATCCACTGAGCATTAGCTCGAGGGGGAAGTGGGGTGCAACTTTGCAAACATGTTTGACAGCACAGCACGCAACCTACAGTAAGGTCTGTCATTTTACAGATTAGAAGCTAGTGCAATAAACCCTTTCTGAATAAAAATTAGTGCAGATGACTAAATATAAATATAAATGATATTACATGTATCTGTGCAGGGACTCTCTTTGAAGGGAATCCATGCCGTTGTGTATATTGGAACAGACCTAAACCACGTCCCTGAGGGAAAATCGGGATGTTATTTTAACATTGCAAAGTGTCTCACAATCTCTGGCCGGCTATTGTTACTGAAAAGCAAGGTTTTGTGAACATGTTACATAACATAACAAGTATCATATCATTAGTTTTTCAATTTTATTTTAGAATTTTTCACCGGGAAAGGCACACTGAGCAGGAGCTCATTTGCAGGTGCATCCTGGGAGTAAAGGGAAGTTTAATAATTTGCTCAGGGTCACACAGTATGCAAGTGGTGGTTGTGGGTTTCAAACTGCAGACTGCTGGGTCTTTGGATTCTCAGCTTGGGGCTTTAACTCTCTAGGCTATACTGCCGCCTATCATATCATAAGATAGCTTTCCACCTTTGGGCCTGATGGGAATTCAACAGTGGAGTAAGATGTGACGCAACCCAAACTTTGCCAGATGAAGCAGATGAAAGAGTGTGGTCCAGCAAGTAAAGCAATGATGTTTCAGCCCATATAATTCTGGTTTATATCCCAGTACTGTATATTACTTGTCTCAACGATGTTTAGGAATGACATTTGACTTCCCTCTGCTTTGCATGCATAGTAACATAGAGAATAATGTGAGGGCAACCATGCACACCCCAGCTTGTTTCCATCAAGGGGTTCTAATGACATCATAGGGACCTCGAGAAAGAAGCTTGAGAGGCCTCTCAAGTCATGAGAACCCTGAGATTGAAACACAGCCAAGTTTTGCCTGTTTGCCCTTGTCTTATTTTGTATAGTATATGGACTGAAACACCAAATAAAATATGCTGTTTTTTTTCTTCCCAATACATTTTCTGGTTAAATTTTATTATTTAAAAAAAAAAAAGAAACCAACCCTTACTTAGCTGCTAAACATTCACCCAGGTGAGGGGTGGGTTTCTGTTTTTTTAAATGATGAAATAACAGATTTTTTTTTGTTTGTTTGCAAATGTCCTTTTATTGATTTTTGTTACAGAAATGACAAGGGAACAAAACAACAACATGAACAGTGCTGCTAACACTTGAATACAGTGCAATTAGGCTGACATTGGAAAAGTTATCATACTTGGTGATAATCCATCCATATGTCTTAGTCACATCTTAGGCTTATATACAACATTACGCATTTGTACCACAACGCATTTGTACCACATTAGTGATCTGTTCTTGGAGTCCTTGTACTGTAAAGTAATGAAAGAACATTTTTTATGGGAAAAAAATATATTTTTTGTCCTAATATGAATTACACACCTCCTCCACCTTAGTCCAAATGCTGGATAGCTATTATTTAAGTAAGCCATGGATTTATCCATGAGGGAAATATGGCTCCTCATATCCCTCCATGTGTCTATTGTAGGGACAATTTGGTTGAGCCGTTGCTTGGTAATTGTCTTCTTAGCTACTAATTTAGCAATATTCAATAATTTTCTGGAGTTTGCTATCCCCTCAGCATATCAATCAATAGGAACAGGTTGTCAGTAAATTCTAAGTCTACCCCCGCCTCCAAAAAAATCTCCTAGTTCATGTTGAAGGTCTCTGAAAAAAAGGTGCTAACTTAGGACATGACAAGAATATATGACTATGACTCTGAGTCACTGTAAGGCTCCCACAATTCCTCTAGTAGGTCACTTTCATTTGTAGTAAATACTTAATTTGTTTGGTGTGATACAAAACCTCATGACTGTTTTTCAAGAAAACTCCTTCCACATGTAGGCAGAGGTAATGTTGTGTATATTCTTAATACAATTATCCCACTGCTGATCTGCAATAACTATCCCCAGGTCACTCTCTCAGGCTCTATGTATATGTATGGTCTATGCAAGCAATAAGACATGACAAGGTGTGGGTTATGGCCAGATAAGAGCACGCCTTGTATGAGTTATGAGGCATGAGGTGCTTGCGCTGAGTGCCTTTAGCACATGGGAAGTGCTCTTATTGGGCCATAATAACCCACACCTCGGAGTGCCTTATTGTGCTTATAAAATCAGCCCCCAAGTAGAAATTAAAAATAGCTGTCAAAATGGAAAAAAATTAGGAAAAAAGAGGTTTTCCAGTTACAAGAGTAAAAATAGTTCCTCTATGTACTGTCCTGTACAGTACAATACAATAGAGTACAGTGTATTAAGCTTGGTTGCCATTAGAGGGGCCCAACCACACATACACATACTGTTCAGGTTAAGTCTCCCATCTCCTTCAGGCAGACACACACACACACACACATTCTCTGTTTTTCTTTTGTGCAGAGTTTGAAATTCTGTGTTTTTTACACTGTGAATGGTGGTATTATAGGGAATGAGCACATCTCTCTTCAGCCTTCGTAGTGCAGAGTGGGCTTCCCTTACAGTGCATCTCACCAAATGAATGCATCTTTCAAAGGGAATGGAAAAGATTTACAGCGTGTCTGGAGTGACCTGGTGTTTACTGAGGAAGACGGTCAGTGGATAAGAGTTCAGGTGATGGTCGGTGGGGGGTGGGGGCTGCGCCAGTGCCTAAGAATGCAGAGGGTACTGGAGAAGCCAAGGAAGCAGGTGAGGAATGCAGTGGGGACCGTAGACAAGCTGCTGCATTTGTGAGAAATTAACAGGAGAGCTGTGGATCGGGGGCCTGGCAGGCGGTTTTGTGAATGAAAATAAAAAGTATGTGGAACATGTCTGAGTTTCCTTTTTGTTTAATGTACTGCTTGTGAGTGTTTGTGAGGTGGGACACAAGTACTGATTTTTACAGTACTGTGACACCACTCTCTCATGGCTCTGTTGGATGCTAGCTGAGGAGATGCAGTGGGAGAGCAGTGGCATACATTGATTTTACCGTGTGCTGTGTTTTGGTTGGCACAAGTAGTGCTGGTTGAAAGGTCATGTCCTGAGAAGGACATGGCTGAAAGAGGCTATCAGCCAGTCAGAATGGAGGAAGTTCTGTGCCCGTTTAATAAGCTAGCAATAAGACATGATGAGGTATGGGTTATGGCCTGATAACAGCACGCCCCAGGTGCATTTTGAAGCATGAAGCCAAGTGCCTTTAGCACCTGGGAAGTGCTCTTATCAGATCATAACCCACATCTCAGACAGCTGTGATGACACAACAGAAGATTTTATGTTATGGTAAGGACTTGGTTCTGTTTGTGTGGGGAAAGTAAACATGTAAAATGGCAGATGGCATGAGATTCCATTCCTATTAAAAAGCTTTTGTACCACATAAAGGTACAACAGCACTGTATGACTTTTGAAATGTGAAAACAAGAGCTTTCTTAGTTAGGATGGAAATCCATGCACAAGGGGTAGCCATATACTATACAGTAATTTAGGGACAGAGGGAACTTCATGAAGTCCTCCTCCCTTGCTTCATAAGCAGGGAACAACAAATATGCTGTTCTGACATGTATAAATTTACAGGGATTTCTTGCACACTGTACCACCAGGAGTGCTTTGTGAGTCCCTTGGTAGACAGAGATTTGTCTAGGCTTACCTTAACGACATGTACTGTTCTCATGTCCACTGTCTCTGCTGGTATTCTGTTCCACAGGTTCACTACCCTCTGCAAGAAGCAGTACCTCCTATCATTACCCTCAATTTACCACCTTTGAGATTCAGGATGTGTCCCCACATCCTGCTGTAGCACACCAGATCCAACATCTCTGTTTGATCTTGTTGGTTAATTTAGGATCTGCAGCTTATCCATTAGGTAGGAAAATGGGCAGACTAGGTGGGCCAAGCGGTCCTTATCTGCCATCAAATTATATGTTTCTATATGTTTCTATGTTCGTCAATATCCTTCAGTATGTGGAAGACAGATCATCTCTCCTCTCAGCCCCCTTTTCCCCAGAGTGAACAAATTAAATTGAAACTCAAAGTGACTTATTGGAGCAAATGGCTTTTATAATCCCAGTGTTGCCATGCTTGCTGCCCCCAAATGAAGAAACAGCAAGCATCGAAGTGCTAGGGGATAGAAGCCAACTGTCCAAATAAACTCACTGTGAGTTTCACCTTTTGCTTTTGCGCACTGTTTATTTCTTGCATTTTTCATATTACAGGGCTTTTCAAAAGCAACACCAGATGGTTCATCAAGCATGTGCCTGTTTCCAGAGTTTGACTCTGTACACATTAAGGTCCTCTAGACTCTCCTCAAAGCTTCTATCCTCCATACTCCTGACCATTTTGGGTACCCTGCATTGTACGCTCTCATCTACCTCTGTCATTTTTATGTTTGACTACAAACTGCAAAGCAAACATATTGGGAAAGTGTTTGGGTCTGTAGGTGTGTCAGGCTGCTAAGCAGTAAACGCTGGGGAAAGCAGCCCCTTTCACTTGCCAGCCAATTGTACTGTGTGTCACAAACACACTCCGCAGGTCAGGCCCTCTGTTCCTACAGTGCCAACCTCAGAGTGCAATAGTGTGAACAGGTAACAATCCCACACTCATATCCC
Organism: Neoceratodus forsteri; assembly: GCA_016271365.2. Classification (NCBI taxonomy): domain Eukaryota; kingdom Metazoa; phylum Chordata; order Ceratodontiformes; family Ceratodontidae; genus Neoceratodus; species Neoceratodus forsteri. The sequence continues at coordinate 1,328,088,811 of CM028131.1, read as the reverse complement.
TTGGCTGATTTCCTGTGCCAGTGAGATCTGAGGGATTTTGTGACTCTTCAGCTATTTGCTACAATGAGATGAACCAGCCCAATTCCCTTTTCCTCTTGAAACATCATAAAATTCGTATCTAAGTTCCAACTTCAAAAGCAGCAGCAGACAAGTAACCATTTCTGGAAGCATGTCTCAATTAATGGTTCTGCTGGTCTGTTTTATAACATCCTGTGGTCTCAGCTGCTGACTTTGTAAGTTGAAAGGCCAACTCTTTCACATACTGACATTTCATACACAGACCATTTTATTTATAGTAATAATATCATACAGGTAACCAGAAGCAGGGACAGAGCATCACACTGTGGACCTCTGGGTTACATTGAAATATAAAAATATAGAATTTGTTGGCAGAAAAGGACTGCTTGGCCTACCCAGTCTGCCCAGACTTTCCCTGCCTATTCTGCTTTGCAGACCCTAACTGATCTCTGATGACCCTCCTGCCTCCCTGCCTCCCTGCCTCGTATCTAATATACCTCTATGTTTCTCCCATGTGTGCTTGAAGCCCACCACTGTTCTAACCTCCACCACATCTGCTGGTAGTTTATTCTAAATGTCTACCACCCTTTCAGTGAAGAAATATTTCCTCATATCACTCTTGGACTCCCGCCTTCCAGCTTCATCGTATGTCCCCTGGTCCTGATGCTCTTTCTCATTTGAAAGAGACTCCCCACCTGCACCCTGTTCACCCCTTTGAGGTACTTGTAGACCTATTTATTGATTTATTTAAAAATGTCACCAGGAAAGACATACTGAGCAGACTTGCTCATTTCCCGATGCATCCTGTGGGAGAAGGAAAAGGGATACACAGTAAGTACAGCAGCAGCAGCAGTCAAAAAACAGTGCATAAATGAAAACAGAATGCAGACATACACATTATGATCAAAAAAATAGATGACAATACATTTCATTAAACATCAAACATTAACAAAACAGTGCTAGGAGACTAATAAAAAAACAAACAGTTTCATAATTAACATAGGAAGGTACTAATCTGCAAAAAAGTGCAGAGGCAAATATGGTAAGGTTAAAAGTCCTACATTAAACACATCTACGGGGTGGGGCATTGTTGAGCAGCTTTCTGGCAAGATGCACTATCTGATAGCTCTGTAGTTTTCTAATACAAAATACATCTAAAAGTGACTTTGGAGCAAAAATCTTGGAAATACTTTGACAGCATTGAATCGGCTACATCACTTGGTACAGATGGATACCAAACTTTAAAATGGGTTGCAACCAGAAACCGAGTGGGAGAGTGCTAAAAGTGCAGCTGTTCCTCCAGACCAGGCCACATCCTCATTGACACCTACGGCTAAGACAAAACCTCCGTGGATGGCATTGCAGGCCTCTATGCAGGCAATAGATTTGAAAATGGAGTAAATTTTGCAGCGATTCATGGAACAAGATGCTAAATTAGCTGCCACATCACAGACTGCTGAATCGGCTGAGAAGACCACTTGTCAAGTTATGGCAGCTACCTCAAAAGTTATGCAAGAGAATACACAACTCTGGTACCGATTGGAAGCACTAGTAAATGCTAGTTGAGCCTCCCATGTCTGCATTATTAGTCTCCCAGAGGGGAGATCTGTTATCCTTCCTGAAATCCTGGTTACCCGATGTTCTGAACCTGCCTAAGGACACTATTCAAGAATATCATACCAGGGCCTTCTGCATCACATCATGAGCAGCTGGGCCTCATGAGGACTCTCCTCGAGTGATTTTGATGGTCACAACCAACTCCAGCATTAGAGACATTATTCTACAGGCTGCTCGGATGGCAGAAGGACTCTTGTTTAACAGGGCTACAATTCATCTTTTCCCCAACCTGTCTTTTGCCACATGTGCCCTGCGCAAGAAAGTTGATGCCATTCATGCTCAGCTGCACTGCCTGGGGGTTAGTCACTCTCTCCTGATGCCAGCACGGCTAAGAATTTATTACGGCGGCCATACAGGTGATCCTTTGGAAACGGGAAAGAAGGCAGAAGCCATTGCCTGAGAGTTTCAATCCATTGAGAAGCCACACAATTCTGAATCTGAAAATGAGGACAATTGACATATTATTATGAACTTCTGTTCAAAGCGATACCTAAGTAGGGTTATCCCACTTCCCAGTTTCTACTTTTAAAATGCATTCTGTTATATGTATTGATGTTATCTTACTTAATTACTTAGTGTGGATCTGCACATTGTCAAGTAGTGCTAAGTATAGGAATACCTATCTTCTGGATTTGGGGGCATATCAACACTGGATGCTGAGTCATGAATATTTTAAGAGTTACATTTTGGACTGGTTCCCCAAAAGCCTTAGGAGGCTATAGCCTTTCTGGACATACTTTTTGTTTTCTTTTTAATGGATTTTCCTCCACCTCCTCATAAATTCTGTGTAGACTCTTTATCGTTCATACACTGGATGTATCCTTGTTTGACAAATTGTATGATGTCTTGCAGAAGTGTAAACTGTATGTTTTGCCTTATTATTAATGCAATAAACATAAAGTTAAAAAAAAAGCAACACATCTACAGGAAGGGGGGAAATGGTCCTTGAGGAGGGACTTGAGAATATGCAGGGAGGCAGCATGATGGATGGGAGATGGAAGGGCGTTCCAAATTTTTGGGAAACAGTGAAAGAATGCAGTCTGTCCAACTGAGGTTCTCCTGGATGGGATGTTTAAAGTGCGGTAGTCATGGTTTCTGAGTGAGTGAGAAGAAGATGGTTTGAGGGCAATAGAAGAGGATAGAGAGGGAGAGAATGAAACCTGAATTTAGCAAGAATGTTAGCACAGTGGATATGGTGCTGGTCAACTAGGGAAGGAAGAAAGAGAGATTGGTAAAGGGTACAGTGATGGGTATGGGGTGGACTGTCAAGAGCAAAATGGCAGAAAGAGTGGAAAAGATAGTCCAGCCTAGTCAGGAAAGATTTGGGAGCAGCACTGTAAACTACATCTCCATAGCCAAAAATAGGTAGGATCATTTTCTGGACCAAGCCACGGCATGCTGGCAGGGGAATACAACCACGATTTCTGTATAAAGCACCCAGTTTAGGGTGTAGTTTTTGTGGATGGCATCAATGTGACTAGAAAAGGTGAGGTGCTGATCAAGCCAGACTCCAAGGTACCTGAAGGAGGAGGTGTCATCAAGTAATGTCCTAACTAGGATGTGGTAAGAAGGGAGGGGTATAGCCGAGAAAGTCTCTGCTTAGTACCAAAGGTAATGGAGACTGCCTTCTTCCCATTTAAAAATAACTGGTTTGATTGAAACCAGAGCTGTACTTTGTCAAAATCCTGCTGACGTTTAGATGCTACAATAGAAGGGGAAGGGCCAGATTCAAACAGGACAGTATCATCTGCATACATGTGGAAGGAGGTGAGGGGGCAGGCAGTGGGAAGGTCATTTAGGAAGACAATGAAAAGCAGAGGGCCCAACACAGAGCCCTGAGGAACACCGGTGTTGATGGGAAGGGAAGGGGAATTTGCATCACTAATATGAATGGATTACCTTCGACCCACTAAATAGGAATTAAACCAAATGGTGGCTGCATTTGAGAGTCCTGCAACTGTGAGTTTAGCAAGCAGAAGGGAGTGGGAGACCGTGCTGAATGCCTTGGCTAGATCGATTAAAAATAGCGGAGATGATGATCCATCCCAGTGAGTATAGAATCAGAGAGCCTCAGGAGGGAAAAGGTGATGGAGTGGCGTTTATGCAAACCAGACTGGTAAGGTGTGAAAAAAGAGGAGGAATCAAGGTAGGAAGAGAGTTGGGATAGAACCAAGCAGTTCTGTAGATTGGCAAGAATAGGGAGCAGACAGATAGGCCTGTAGTTTCCAGGGGAGGAGGGATCACCTCCTTTAGCAAGGGGAATAACAGTGGTATGTTTCCAGAGAGATGTGACAAAAGCAAGAGTGAAAGACAGATTTAGTAAAGAACAAGGGGAGTAGCAATAGTAGGAGTAGAGAGGTAAGGGATTCTGGAGTTGAGATCAGAGGGGCACTTACCCTTAGTGGGCTTTAGGGCCAGAAGAGCATTTAGAGCATCAGATGGGGATAAAGAACAGAAGGAGAAAGAAGAGGATGAGGAGGAATTCGCATGAAAGGGATCAAGGGGGGAGAGTAGAGCTGAGAAGGGAGGGAGAGTGGAAAGCAGTGAGGAGGCACAAGAGGTAAAGAACTTGTTAAATTCAATGGCCACAGCCAGATGGTGCTGAGGTTTGAGGCGCTGGATGCCACACCTTGCGCTAAGCCAGCGACCCGGGTTTGGGAATGACCTCGGGTCATTGGGGTGCCAGCGTGGGGGGCGGAGCAGGATCGAGTATGCCGATGGGCAGCTCTCCTCTCCTGAGGGTGGTGAGAGTGGGTTGGCACCCCCCTGTAGTTCTGCTTCCACCAGATGGAGGTCTAGTGGGTAGTGCAGGCAGAGAGGGAGTGGCAAACAGTTCTGGGAGGTGGAAGGGCTGAGCTGGCACCATGGGGTGTGTAGCATGCTTCCACACACACACGCGCATGGCTGTGTGCTGGGGCTTCATGGGTGTTAGGGGAGAAAAATCTGTAAAATCACTATGTGTCCTCATCGCCAGTTGGCAGGAGGAGGTGGCGGGGACCAAACAATTGTATTAAAAAAAAAAAAAATTCAATGGCCACAGGGAGGAGTTCAGCAAGGGAAACATCACCCACTTTCAGAACAGGAGGCATTGGACTGGAAACAGGGGAGAAAAACAAGTGAATCACCTTCCAGAATTTAGACAGGTGGTTGATGTTAGAATTGAATGTGACTGAGAAGTAATCTGCTTTGGCCAGTCTAATTGCCCTAGTGCAGGGGTTCTCAAATGGTGAGGCCAGCCTCCTTGGGGAGGCCCCAACCTGTTCAAGGGGAGGCTCAAGCAAGTCTGAAAAAGTACTGTATTTAAATTTTGAGTTTTATTTATTTTGTGTGAAGAGATTAAACAAACTGAAAGAGAATAATAGTAGGTAAATCTTATGTATTTATTTACTAATAGGTGACAAAGGAAGGTGAATGAGCCAAGGCTCATTTAAGGTGTACGCGGGGAAGGGCAGGGAGTGAATAGATTTCAAAAGGTAACTGCAGAACAATCAGGAAATACACAATGAACAATAGTGCAAACAAATATGAACAATAAACTAATAATGAGTGGTGGTAATTGATCAGTTTGTAGCCTGATGGCAGAACAGCCCAAATACAAGGGTTGAATATAGAAGTGCTAAGAGCAATAGCAGGAAGGAGCAAAGTAATCCCAGAGAAGTTGCTTAGAAGCAGGGAAGGAGGAGAAGAGGCAGAGTATGTAGGAAGGGTATTTCATATATAGAGAGGAACAGAGCAAGCAGTCTGATCCATGAAAGTACTGCAACAAGGGGTAACAATGGTTCAAGAATGAAAATAGTGGAGCAAGTAGGCTGGCCTGTGGAGGGGGGAGTGGGGTACAATAAGCTCAATAATAACATTTGTTTATTTGTTATTCAGATAGCACCTTTGAGCACATGAGCTCTTTTTCAAAGGTTCCATATCAGTATAAGACAACAAACTCAATGTGAGCCAAGTACTCAAAGGGGTTTCAGTTTATTCATGGTGTACTGCGCAAAGTACAGTATGTTACTTTTCCTTGGGGAGGCCCAAGATTATTTTATTTTTGGAGGGAGGCTCAAAATCTTTTCCATGGATTTGGGGAGGCTCACTGTGACAAAGCCTAAGAACTATTGCCCTAGTGCAAACATTTCTGAGAGTGTGGTACTTTTGGAGGGCTATAGAGGAGCCTGTTAGATTGTGCAACTTCCATGCCTGATCCCTGGCACATTGACATGCTAACAGCTCAGCCGAGACCCAAGGGAGGTGAGGATCGTGCACCCGGGTATGTCTTAGGTGGGGGCATAACAATTCCAGGTAGTGTGTAGTTTGGAACTAAAATACTCCAAGACTGAATCAATGGAGGAAGACAGGGAGATGGGGACCAATCAGTGTTAGATAGGTAATTTAGAACAGGGGCCATATCCAATGATTTGTACGAGCAGATCAGTAATATTTTCGGGGGCTTTATGGCAACAGATTTTGCAAACAGTGTATATGAGGCGGTGATCATAGGGCATCAGGTAGTATACCAGCAGCAACAGTGTGATGTGGGTGGGAGATGAGAACCCAGTCAATTAATGAGTGATTTAAGGATATGGAGTTTAGAATTAGTTTAGATCTGTACCAGGTCACCTCTCTCTCTTTTTTTCTTCAAGGGTGTACATGTTGAGATCCCTCAGTTTCTCTTTGTAGGGCTTCTTGGACAAACCCTGGGCCATTTTAGTTGCCCTCCTCTGGACTACCATCACTCTGTCTTTATTCTTTCTGAGGTGCGGACTCCAAAACTGGACACAGTACTTCAGAGGGGGTTGCACTAATGAGCGATATAGTAGCAACACCACCTCCCTCCTCCTGCTGAAGATACCCCTTCCTATGCACCCCAGCATCCCATTGCCCCACCCACTGCCTTGCCACACTGCTCTGCCACCTTTAGATCATCAGATATGATAACACCAAAGTCACTTTCCTGTCTAGTGACTGTCTGTACCTCCCCTATATACTAAGCACAGGGGTTCCTATGCTCTAGGTGCATAATTTTGCACTTTTTGGCATAGAACCCCAACTGTACTGTTTTTGACCACTTCTTGGGTTTCCTAAGATCCCTGCACATTTTTTCCATCCACTCCTGAGTGTCCACCCTATTGCAGATTTTTGAGTAATCTGCAGAAAGCCATACCTTCCCTTCCAATTCTTCTGCAATGTCCCCTATGAAGATATTGAAGAGGACTGGTCCCTATACTGAGCCCTGTGGTGCCTTACTGGTCACTCTCCCATCCTCAGAGTGAGCACTGTTAACCACCACCCTCTGTTTCCTATCCATTGACCAGTTTCTAATCCAGTTCAGAACATTGGGTCCCACTCCTAGGCTGGTCAACTTTCTAATCAGCCTGCTGTGCAGCACAGTATCAAAGGCCTTGCTAAAATCCAGATGGGCCACATCCACTGCCCTCCCCTGATCTATTTCCTGGTCACTCAGTCAAAGAAATCTATTTGATTAATTTGGCATGACCTTCCCCCATTAATCCATGCTGCCTGTGGTCTTGCTGTCCATTCGATTCATAATACTCTACCAGTCTTTCTTTCTGTAGAGCTTACATTATTTTCCCACAACTGAAGTAAGACTGACCTGCCTATAGTTGCTAGCCTCCTCCCTGCTGCCTGTCTTATGTAGAGGAACCATGTCAGCCCTTCTCCAGTCCTTCCGAATGGTTTTACCTTACTGCAGTGACAGCGGTTACGGAACATCCCCAACAGCGACAGGCGCATTTGCAGTGTCGGCAATGGTAGTGTTGGGGATGTTCCAGCCTATAGGGGGTTGTGCTCTGAACCCCCCCCCATGTGGGGGCCCCATCCCTCACCTCCCAGTCTCTAGGATTCTAACTCCGAGTCAGAGTTGGACTGGGGGGGGGCGAAACACCCTGCGAGGCAATCCCCTGGCCATGCAGAGACCATCACAGTGACATGCAGATTTTGGCCTAATCCTGTCGCTGTGATGGTCTTCGCCATCGGGGAGTCACTGCAGTGATGGTATACCCTCCGGAATAATACCTATTTCCAATGAGATGACAAGACTGTCAGTGAGGTCCCTAAATTCTTTTAGTACCATGGGGTGAATCCCATTTGGTCCCATAGCCTTGTCCACCTTCAGGACTGTGAGTTCATTCAGCACTCTTTCCTCTGAAAATGGACTTGTGCACTCCCCCCCCACCCATTCCTGCTTTTCCCTAGTGGTCCGTCCCCTCCTTCCTTCACCATAAAGATGAGCAGAAGTACCTATTAAAGATGTCAGCTTTTTCTTGATCCCCTTCTGCACATTCTCCTCTTTTCACCCTTCTAATCCTCACTATCCCTCCTCTTACTTCCCTCTTCTCACTTTGGTGTCTGAAGAAAAGCTTACCCTCTTTAATGACCCCTTTGGCTTTCATTTCCTTTGTCTGCATGCACCTATGCTCCCCTCACTGCCTTGTCTACTTCCCTCTGCTTTGCTTAGTACACCTTCCTGTCCTCCTCACTCTGTTTCTCCTTATACCTCTTGAATTTATTTATTGAAATTGTTTCACCAGGATGGCACACTGAGCAAAAAGATGCTTGTCTCCCGGTGCGGCCTGGGGGGGTGAGGGTACAGTGGGAGATAACTCGCAGGCTATCAAGAGTTACATATACGAGGAAAACAGTAGAACATAGCTGAGCACAATTACAGCAATACAGTAGACTGAGATTCAGTTGAACAGTTTACAGAGAAAGTGTCAGTTATACAGTTGCAGGATACAATTGTGTGATGGAATAGGGACAAGACAACAGTACAGTTCAAACAACAACACTTGGCAGGCATAGATTATATTACAGACTTAACCAGCGAAATGTGCTGGATAATTTATAACTCTTGGGCTAGAACTGGATAGCTGAGGTGTGACGCTGGGAGTGGAGAATATGTGAGGATCGGGCAGTGCCAAGTAGGATTTAGGACAGGGCAAAGCCATGTACCAAGAAGTGCTGAAGTTGGTATAGATAAGCCAGCTTCCATAGCGTAAGCTAGGTGCCGCTGGTCAGGCAGTTGGGGGGGTATAAGGGGACACCTTCGGGGCTTAAATGCAGGAGCAATTTACCGAGAGGTAGTTTGCTAGTGCTGAAGACGGAGTGGGTAGAGGAGGAGTGGCAAATTTGGGGAGGGAGTTCATTCCTGGCCATGAGAGGGAGGCAGTTGCAGTTTCTGTAAAGGGCTCCGAGCTTGGGGCACAGTTTTTTTATGATGGCATCAATGTGGTAGGAGAAGGACATGTGATGGTCGAGCCAAACCCCGAGGTAGCGGAAGGAAGTGATGTCCTCCAGTACCGTCCCATCAAGGGTGTGGAAGGTAGGGAGGGAAGGAAGCCTGGTTAGATGTTGCCGAGTGCCGAAGGTCATGGTGGTAGTTTTGTTTGCATTGAGAGAGAGCTGGTGAGAGCTAAACCATAACTGTACCTTGTTGAAGTCAGCCTGGAGGTTGGCTGTTACCTCTTCTGGGGAGGAGCCAGAGGCAGAAAGGACAGTATCGTCTGCGTACATTTGAATAGACATGGATGAACACACTAAGAGGGGAGGTTATTTAGAAAGATGGAGAACAGGATAGGGCCAAGTACTGATCCCTGGGGAACTCCGGTGGCTATAGCGAGGGGTGAAGAGGTGACTTTGGTGATTCTAACTGATTGAGTTCTGTCAGAGAGGTAGGCGCTGAACCAATTGGTAGCTGAGCCAGCTAGGCCTGCTTCCGAGAGACACTGAAGCAGCAAAGGGTGGGAGACCATATCAAAAGCTTTGGCAAGGTCTATGAAAATGGCCGAGGTGATCAACCCTTTGTCCATGCCTGAGAGGATGGAATCCGTGAAACTAACCAGGGAGGAGGCTGTGGAATGGCCCTTCCTGAAACCAGACTAGAATGACGTGAAGAAGTTGGTGTCAGAGAGGAAGGAGGTGAGTTGGTTGAGCACTAAGTGTTCTTGCAGCTTTGCGAGTGCAGGGAGGAGGGAGATAGGGTGATAATTGGAGGCGGAGGTGGTGACACCCACTTTAGGGATGGGGATGACGATGACCTGCTTCCAGACCTGGGGGACAGTGGCAGAAGAAAAGGAGAGGTTTAAGAGGGTGGTTGCAATGGCTGGGGCAGAGAGGTGAAGGAGATTGCAGTCAAGGCCATTGGGGGATTTTCCTTTTGTTGTGTCGAGGGCCTGACAGGCTTAGAGGATGTCAACTGGCAGGATTTCTTTGAAGGTGAAGGTGGGGGGCCCACTGTAATTAGAACATATGAATGCCACCTTTGTGCTGTTACCACCTGTGCCACTTCCTTGAAGAACAATAACAGTCTCTCTCTCCCCTTCTGCTTTTGCTCACTTCATTCAGAGGTTGGTTGCTTTAATTTTATGTTTGCCCTTATTTTTCCCCACTGTACCTATATCACTCCTGGGCAATTCTGAAGCAGTCTGTCATTTCTTTAAACTCCACCCTCCTAAAGTCCAGCACCCTTGTCCTCGTGTGAATTACCTCTGCTGCTGTCCTTATATTGAACTACATTGCAGTGATCATTGGTACCTAGGGGAACTGCCCACTGTGACATCTATAATGCTATCCCTGCTTGTAATCACTAGGTCCAGCACTGCCCTGTCCCTAGTGGGTTCTTTGACTAGCAGCCTGAGAAAAGCCCTTTTTAGGGAGTCAAGTATTGCGTTGCTCCTTGCCAAAGTTGCAGTTGGAGTGCTCGTTGCCACATAAGACAGACTGAAGTCACAGACTAGCAGCATTTCCCCTTTGCTTGCTGTTCTGATGATGGCTTCCTCAAGTGCTTTATCCGACTTCTCCCCTGTACTGGAGGTCTGTACACTTCCCTGGTATGGATAGCAGTCCCAGATCCTGTCTCCAAAATGACTCACAACACTTCTAGCCCCTCCTTTTCCTCACAGTGCCCCAGTACCTCTGTGGCCTTAATTTCCTCATTCACATATAATACTCCCCTTCCCCAATTTCTACTGAACACAGAGTAATTCTGTTATAGCTACTAAATCTAGCTTAGCCTCCGCCATGATGACTTTCAGATCTGGGATTGTTTTCTAAGGCTCCATGCATTAGCACACATGATTCTCCACACCTTACTACCCACCTGGGTTCCTTTGAATGTATACATATGACAGCTTCTGCAGGGAGCTGTAAACTATTGCATGGCAGAATCATCCATTTTGGTGCCTGACAATGTTTTCATGTTAAAAGTTATATGTTGGGGGGATCACGTGACGCTCATGGAGTAAGGCAGCAGCTTGTGGGTTCCCCGCTCCCTGCCACAACAAATTCCATTTCTGCAAGGAAAAGCAGGGTGAGCAGGCATTGGGACATCATCTAGAGCCTGTAGGAATGAGTCCTGTAACTTTTGGGAACATTGCCCGTTTTTGTAAACCGACCAGCCGAATTTAATATCAGAGGTTGTGCGCCCGCAACCAGACAGCAGCTCGTGGGTCTACTGCTCCCTGCCAGCACAAATTTTATTTTCGTGCAGCAAAACGTAGCGATCAGACTCTGGGACACTGTTAGGAGTCTGCTAGAATAGGTTTTGGGGGACTTGGCGATAACACTCGTTTTTGAAAATTTTAAGCAGCCAAAGCAAGAACTGGTAACTGCACGCCTGTGGTAAGACAGCAGCCTGTGGGCCTTCCTCTCCCTGCCAGCAAGAATTACATTTTGCACAGCAAAACTTACATTTTGCACAACAAAGCCAGCTGAACTGGCACTGGGAAGCTATTGGGTGCCTGCAGGTGTGGGTTTTGTGGCAACCAGCGACAATGCCGGTTTTGAAAGATGCAGACAGCCGATTTAGAATCGGAAGCTAAACGTCCGCGAAGGGGCTCATCGCATCGCTCCAGGAACAAGAGCTAAAACCTGAGAAGATCTATAATGATCTTTCCACTATAAAAGATGCCTTATTCAAACTCATAGAGGAAGTGGCAGAGATAAAACCAGCTTTGACACAGCTAGCGAGAAGGGTGACCGATGCTGAGGCCAGAATCTCATCCTTGGAGAGAGCTATGGATAAATCAGGCCCCAATATAGTGGAGTGCAAAATAAATTTTGCCAAATTGGAGGATCGTCTAGATGACCTGGAGGGCCACAACAGACGTAATAATCTGGTCCTGCTGGGTCTCCCAGAAGGAGAGGAAGGGCCGAACACTATCCAGTTTCTACAGAGGCTTATTAAGAAATCGGTGGGCCCCTCACCCAATGGGCCGGAATATATTATAGAGAGGGTCATAGGGCCCTTAGAGCCAAACCTCCACCTTGAGCCACCGAGGCCAGTTATTTTCAAACTATTGAACTATTTGGACAGGGAGCACATTTTAAATGGAGTGAGGAAGCTGGCAGTTTTCCAATGGGAGGGTAAAAAACTGTGTCTGGTGCCTGACTTAACCTGGAAGATGAGGCAAGCTCGAGCTATCTTCAGGCCGATCACTTCGAAGCTTTGGGCGGCAGGGATCCGGCACCGTCTACTTTATCCCGCGAGGCTGGAGGTTACACTCAAGGAAGGCCCAAAGAGGTTCAACTCAGCGGAAGAAGCACTCGAGTCCTTGAGATCTCTGCTACCTGACCTGTTTCCTAAGGGATGAGTGTTAAGTTTAACTATATGGACAACATATAGGAACTTTCTGATTTTGGCGAGTTTGTGACCAAGATTCTTGGTTTGCTATTAACAATTATTATCTGGATTTGATTGGGGGTATTGGAGCAATAAATAATTCTAGTGTGCCCTAAAACCAGTGACAAGTTGGGTTAGGTACTATGTATGTTGTTGTGTGAGATACTTAACCCCTAAAAAGATGGGCAAGGGAGCTTTACCAACTATATAATTGCTATATTTTGGTTAGAAGTATTATAGTACTTTGGATTACAAATAAGTACGGGAGGGTTCCATGTTCGTCCTTGCAGTTATAAACTTAAGGTTAATATTCTAATGAGGAGGCAGGCTATAATGACTGCATTTACGCCTGTGAGAATACTTTTGTTCTTTTTTTCTGTGATACCTGCACGAATGGTGTTTTAGGAATAACAATAGTTTTCTTAATAGTAAATCATAGATGGGGGATCTAATTAGTTAAATAGGTCAAGTTAGGACCAAATTGCCAAGGGGTATAATGCTAGACAAGTTTTCATGGTAGGCCAGACAGCTTTGCTTTGATTATGCAATAGTTTCTGTTAGGAATAGTTCGGCCTGCCCTTGATTTTGTAAACCTAGACAGAGCCCTTTATAGGGACTAATGCTTGGAGTGCCATGGAATGGCTTATAATTTCGTTTGCCAATGTCTGGAAGACTGGAGGTATTTAACGGCCTAATGCATGCTTTATTAGTTCAATGGATGCATTATACACCTTAATTTCTAACTCTTATTGGATAATTCTTGTTTGTTAGTGTTTTATTATGTGACTTAATTGTAGATCCAAGATGGGAGTAAATTTTCTTTTAGTAGCCTGGCTCATAGATAGGGTCTGATACGACTATATATTCAATCACAATAATAATTGTGGCAGGGGTGGGTATACCCGTCTCTATGTAGCATCATGTTCCAGAGGACGGGGAGTTGGCTTCGGGCCAGGAGGGAAAGTTATAGGTTATTTATGGGTGTGTTACTATTTTGTTTGGGGGTTGGAGGGGTATTTCGGGAAGGTAAATTTTTTGTTTTTGAGGGAATTTGTATGGGGAGGAAGGGGGGCAGCTATCCCAAGACCTCTATAGTCTGAGTAATAAATGGAGGATAGGTTGAATATAATTTCTTGGAATATCAAAGGAGGAAAGGACAACTGTAAAAATTTGTCATTTGAACCACCTTGCCCACTTGAAACCAGAGATAGTATTTTTACAAGAAACCCATGTTCTTGCTGACCGACTGGCCATTTCAAGAAGAAGTGGGTGAATCAGGTCTTTGAGGTGATTCTCCTCCAGTAGTCAGGAGTTGCCATTTAATTGCTCGTGGATTCCATTTACGCATTCTCAAATAATATCCGACCCATAAGGTCGATTTATATTTGTTTTAGGTAGTATTGGAGGATTAATTTAGTCCTGGGTTCAGTATATGGGCTAACCTAGATTCACGGATTTTTTACACAGTTAGGATTGACCTTGGCTTCTTTTGAGAACGTCCCAATAATCATAGGTGGGGACTGGAATCTAGTCCAGGCTAACCAACTAGACAGATCGCACTGTAAAGGCTCTTCCCTCTCCCCAGCACAGAAGGCCTTACGGGAGCTTATGCTATCAATAGGCCTAATAGATCCTTGGCGTACCCTGAACCCCAGTCTCCGTGAGTATACATTTTCTTCTGCAGTGCATAAGTCACACTCGAGATTAGATTTTTTTCTGATCAGCCAGTATAGTTTGTCTTGGGTGGTGGAAGCAGCAACTTTGCCCTGTGTAATCTCTGACCATTCACCGATAAGGATTATATGTTCTCTACCACTTCAACCAAGTAGGTCATACTCATGGTCATTAAATAACAGTATTTTAAAAGAACCCAAGACATTAACGAGATTTAAATCGTTTCTAGAAAGTTCTATTATCAGTAATTGGGGTTCCATTAACTCCATTAACCAAACTTGGGTGGCTCTTAAGTCTATGTGGCGAGGTGAGTTAATACGCTTGGCAACAGTCTGCAAGGCGAAGTCAAGGAAACTACTGGATGAATGCTTAAGGGAGATAAAGGAATTAGAAAAGTTAAATGACAACCAAAGAACGGAAGAATAAGAAAATAAACTAATCTCCTTGAGAAATTGGTATGCGGGTAAACAGAGAGAGAAAGTTACTAGTTTAGCCTCCAGAGTCAAGGCTTTATACCTGAGACAAGGTAGCAGGGTAGGGAGGCTGTTGGCCTGGCAGTTAAAACAAAAATCTTCAGCAAGGTGGGTGACTGCTCTTAATCACCCTGAATCAGGGCAATTGATCACAGATCCGGCTGAAATACTAGGAATTTTTAAGTCCTTTTATCAAAAGCTTTACACAAGCCAGCAGCCCCCCACCCAGGTATTAGATGAGACCCAAGAGTTCTTGGAAACTATCCCTTTACCGAGATTGTCAAATGATGTTGGCCCTCAATTGATAGCTCCCATCTCTGTGGAAGAAATAGACAATGTTACTGACTCATTTTGCCCGGATAAAGCGCCTGGCCCGGATGGATTCACAGCTTTTTTTTTTTAGCAATTTAAAAATAATCTTGTACCCTATTGCAGGAGCTATTTTCTTTCTGGTGTGATCAAGGGATCAAGGACCAGATGCCATTCGAGGCTAAGATTATCTTATTGCCAAAACCAGACAAGCCCATTGATGAGTGAGTAGCTATAGGCCGATTTCTTTGTTAAATCTGGATGTTAAAATTTTTGCTAAAATACTGGCCAACAGATTAAAACGAGTATGGCGGACTTTATTGAGCCCAGAACAAGCCGGCTTTGTTGAGGGTTGCTCCTCAGCTGATCATTTTCGTAAATTGTTTTACTTGATTTCTGACTCTGCGGACCCTGCGTTGGAAGTGTCATTAGTTTCATTAGATGCAGAGAAAGCTTTTGACAGGGTGGAATGGACCTTTATGTTCACTACCCTGTCAAAGCTAGGCCTTCCAGATAGATTTATTCACATGGTTCGTATTTTATATTCTTGCCCGGTAGCTAAAATCCAATGCAACAACTTAACTTAGGAGGCCTTTCCTCTCTCTAGAGGTACCCGGCAGGGTTGCCCTTTATCGCCATACCTTTTCAATCTATACATTGAACCGTTAATTAGATCTATAAAGTCTAATAGACAGGTGAAGGGGCTAAGGATTGGAGACACTGAATTTAAACTATCTGCATTTGCAGATGACTTACTGTTACACATTTCGGACACTACTTCTTCCCTTCCTAAAGCTCTTGATTTAATCGATAAGTTTAGTAGGTTTTCAGGGTATAATCTGAATAAGGCCAAAACGTCAGTCTATTCTTTGACCCCATTTCTTCAGAGAAGTTGGTGCCTTTCCCTGGGACTTCGTTGGCAAACCAAATCACTAACCTATTTGGGGATTCAAATATCTAAGAATTTAGAGAAGTTAACCGATTTAAATCTTAAACCGTTAATTAAAACCATCAAGGAAGATTTGGTCAGGTGGTCAAAGCTTCCGTTGACTTTTTCGGGAAGAGTCAATACGATAAAAATGGTGGTTATGCCCAAACTTTTTACACATTATCTAATTTAAATGTTTACCTGCCAAAGTCTTTTTCAAGCCGCTATTTCAGCAATGTGTGGCTTTTTGTGGAATAAACCCCTAGAAGAGAGTTACCTCAAACTTACTTGTATGTGATGACTCGGATGGCTTCAATTACCGGATTTTATGTTTACTACCTTGCGATCCATCTGGCAAGGTTGGGAGCCTGGAGCTTGTGCGAGGGCCTAGCATACCCTGGCCTTCATTTAGATCGTCTATTGTTAAAGGCCTTAAGTTGGATTTAGAATCATTACTTTATGCCCCATGGGCTAAGATTCCCAAGAGGGCGGGGATCGCCGTTAGGATGGGATATTAAAAGCTTTGCAACAGTTTTATCGAAATTTCAAATCCCACAACGATATGATTTATCCCAACCTATAGTAGGAAATCCGAATTTGATCATTGGAAACAACCAATATCTAGACGGAATTGAAGGGAAGCAGTTGCGGATCAAGGATCTCTATCAGAATAATAGGCTACTTTCACTTCAGGCTCTGGCGGGTGGGAGGTAAACCTCAATCCTACCTAAAATTATGTCAAATACTAAGTTACGTTAAATAGTATTTTGGTAAAAGGCTGGGGCAAGACATTCTGGGACCTATGTTTGCGGAGTTGAAAGGGTTTGTGCAAGCGGGCAAGGTGATATCTAAAATTTACAAATATATAATAGTCAAAGGGAATTCGAAAGTGTCACCAGTCCTGGTACATTGGGAATTAAATTTGTCCTTGGGTAAATCAGCAGAAACATGGGAAAAGGCTTGGGTCGATATCTATAAACTTATCAAGCAGGATAGATTGAGAGAAGTTCAATTTAAGTTACTTCATAACCTATATTTTTCACCAGCTAAGCTCTCAAGGATGGGTAGTCGCTTTACAGCGAATTGTACTGAGTGTAATGATTCTCTGGCTACCAGCTACCATAAATTTTGGACTTGCCCCAAGGTGGTGGGATTGTGGCATTTGGTGAAGCAAAAGATCAGTCAATTTTATGATTTGGACAGGTTCTTCACTCCAGAGGCTTGTATATTCGGTGTGTTTGATAAAATACAAGGCAAATTAACTAAATGTCGATTAGCTATGGTAGCATCGGTAACTAAATTGATAATTTTGCGCCACTGGAGAGGTGACTGGACTCCATCGTGCGCGGAGTGGTGGGAGGAGTTTATGAACGCATTGAATGCAGAAAGATCGGTTCTCTCTTTTTATAATGCTTCACCAATATTTCAACAGTGTTGGGGGAAGCTATTCCAATGTTTGAAGGACAGGTACGGGTATTAGAGATAAAGTCCCTTATTTTCGCTTCTAACTATCGGAAGGATATCGATCCCGGCTTGGTACATTAATTTTGTGTATCCTTTCCTCCTTGGTGCCTCCTCTTGTAGACTCAGCTAAGCTACATATAGTTGGGTCATACTCTATCTGTCTTTCGGAGGTTACATTATGATTATATACATTAATCATGTGAGTCAGCCACAGGGATAGCTGCCAGGGGTGGTCAGGAGGGGTGGGGATTGGATAGGTACCTTTTTTCCTTTTTATTTTGGAGGGGGTTTTTTAGGGGTCTTGTTTCGCTTTGTTACTCCTTTTCTATTTATCGTTTTATGGTTTTTATGTACTATGCACTTGTTTGGTATATATTTTATGTTGGATATGTTTCAATAAAGCTTGGTTACTTGCAAAAGTTATATGTTACTTGGAAGTCATTTGTCAGTTAAGGGGCCAGTCTACCCATGTGGCTGTAATTCATTGGCTGAGCTGTCAGTCTGCCTGTGAGGCAGATATGTGGCCCATATGGAGAGTTGGCTCCCTTCCTGAACTGCTGTTCTTTCCTCTTTCAACCCACTCCACTCCACTCCCAAACCTCCCACTCTCACCTGAATAACCCCAAAACAGTTCCACTGGTATAGCCACTCCCATATCTATCACTCTCTATCAAGGGCATTTCTAGGGACTGAAAAGGTCGGGGGCTTGAGCCCTCACTCATCCTGGCCCATGAAACACAAACTTCAAGGATGGGGTCAGTTTTAGGAATTGGGAATCTTTTATGGAGGACTAATGAAGAAAGATTTGGAACTCCAGCCCTTAATTCCCACCCCTAGTGACACCCCTGCTCTCTACAGGGGAAGGGGACAGGCAGAGGGTAAGGGGCCAGGGGCTCCATATTCTGGGACAATGGAGGCATTGCCGTGTAGATATACAAATAAGACACAAAGAAGAATATCTGCGATCACAAGTTCAAACCCTGCTAGAACCCAATAATCACTGTGAGACTGAGCAAGACACCTAGTCTTCCAGTGCTCCAGTTCATCCAGCTGCATAAAGGGTAGAAACAGGACCCCAGTGGGAATGAGATGCTGTATCTCAACTGGGCTATCCTGGGTAAATAGATTGTAAAAACAAAAAACACTGCCAACATTTGCTGGCCTATTATGGTCTCTACAGGCATTAGAGACAGTGTGTTCTAGTGGTTAGAGCACTGTTGGGAAATGGGGGATCACAGGCTCAAACCCAGCTAAGGCTAAATACATAATGTGTGACCCCAAAACAAGTCACTTAACCTCCCACTACTCCAGTCCATGTAGCTGAAGAAATGGGTAGAATCAGGATCCCACTGGAAATAAGATGTTGTATCTCAGCTGGGCTAGCCTGGCTAAATAAATTGTAAAAATAAACAGATAAAACATTGGCAGCCATTGCCAGTCATTTCCAATGGTCCCTTCCCCCGCAGGCAGTGGAGGCATTGTGTTTGTTAGCAAGAGCACTGCTGGGAACCAGGAGATCTCAAGTTCAAGGTCCACTACAGCCAAATGCACACTGGTTGACCCTGAGCAAATAAATTAACCTTCCATTGCTACAGCTTCTGTACAACTACTCACTGTATGACCCTGAGTGACTTAACCTCCCACAACTCCAGTCCACACAGGTGTGGAAATGGCTAGAAGCAGGATCACACTGAAAATGAGATGCTGCAACTCAGTTGGGTAATCCTGGATAAATACATTTTAGAAATCATGTCAAACCAACCTAGTCGAATTTTATGACTGGGTGACAAGGTCCCTGGACAAGGGAAGGCCGGTTGATGTCCTGTACCTGGACGTCAGCAAGGCTTCCGACTCAGTGCTGCACGGAAGGGCTGATTGGTAAGCTAAGGAGCCTAGGGGTGGGGGAAAAATGGTGGGTTGATTAGGAAGCTGGCTAAAAGACAGGATGCAGAGTGGGTCTGGTATGAAATCCCAACTCTCACAATCCTGATGCACGAATGCCTGACATTGGAATCCTGACAAGTTTAAAATCCTGACATTTATAATACCGACTCTGAATCCCGACTCTGTAAATCCTGATGAACCCACAGACAGTCAGCCATTTCAAACTTGTCATGCTTCCGATGTCGGACAGTAAACAGTGCGCCCCCCGCCCCCATGGGTCAAGCAGCTCACTGATGCACCTTACCTCAAAAATACTGTACGCAGTCTTTGTGCTTTTGCTAGAGTTGTCATTCCCCTGTGGTCAGTCACTACCTTTGTTTGTCAGTTGGTTGCTGCCGGCAGCTGTGCTCATTGCCATTCAGGTCTGTAAGCACCAGAATGGACAGTGTAGAAGGAGCAGCATCAACCAGCCACCCTGACCCCAAACAGCAAAGTTGGCCCAACCCGCAAACGAACCGCACTCTCCCACAACATTTTGATCACTTTATTCACCTGTCCTTGCGTCACTCATGGCCCCAGATGTACTAATCTGTCCTCTGTGTCCACACACCCATTCTGGGCTTGCATCCATCTGACAAACCACCAACACCCAGACAGCTTCTTGAATTTTTCCATTTTTGTCCCCACTGTGAAAAGCAGTGTTGAAATGCTGTATCCCACATATCTGCAGCAACACAGCCTTGAAAAATATCCTGGCAGCCCGCCACCAAGAACAGTCCAGTCTGACATTTATGTACCATCCGCAGACTGCATGGTTTGACTGCAAGGAAATCAAACCGCTCCCATTCTAATGTACGCACGAAGCACACTGCGTGATCACACCATTCACCTGTAAAATCAAACTGGCTTCACTGCCCAAAATCAGAACAGTTGATCGACACCAGCCACCAGCAGCAACCACATGAAAATAAACACTGAGCTTGTGCTAGAGTTGTCATTGTTTTTGATATCTTGGGCTACAGGTTGTCATGTCCTTACAATCAGAGGATGCACACATAGGAGACACAACACACTCATTTGCAAACGCTGTTTTGTTTTTTGGAAGGGGGTGAGAATAATCCCTTCCTGAATGTAAACACGCATGCAGGAACATCTAACTCCTGCCACAAGAAAGTGATGTTAGTGGAGCTTCAGATATAAAAAGTACATTTGCACAATTGGAAAAGGTAACTTTACATGCAAAACTGATCTATTTACTGTGCAAATATCTGACATCAGATGAATAACACATTTCTACGGGTTGTTGGGATTTACAGATTCAGGAGTCACAGAGTTGATATTATAAATGTTGGGATTTGAAACTTGTTAGGCTTCCGATGTCGGGCATTTGTATGTCGGAATTCTCAGAGTTGGGATTTTGTACAGATCCCTGCAAAGTGTGGTGGTGGGGGGAGGAGGTCTCGACTCCCAGAGGAGTCATCAGCAGAGTCCCTCAGGGGTCAGTGTTAGGTCCACTTCTATTTAATGCCTTCATTTCAGACACTGGGGAGGGGGTCAGTAGTAGACTAAGTCTCTTCACTGATGACTCAAAGCTAGGAGCAGTGGTGGATGGGGAGGAAGGTAGGAGGATGCTACAAGAGGACTTGGAGACATTAGAAAAGTGGTTGCACACTTGGAAGCTGAGGTATAACACCAATAAGTGCACTGTGCTGCATCTGGGAATTAAGAATCCAGGGTTTGACTACTATCTAGGAGGGGAGAATATGACTGTCTCCATGGGGGAAAGGGATATCGAGGTGGCAACAGATGCCAAACTGAATAACTCAAAGCAGTGCAGGAGGGCGGCAGCAAAAGCTAACAGAATGCTTGGATGTATCACCAGGGGGATAACGTGTGGAAAAAGGGAGGTCATACTGCCCCTGTATAATTGCCTGGTGAGGCCCCACTTGGAGTACTGTGTGCAGTGCCATTTTGACGGCCATACTTGAGAGAGGACATCACCCTTTTGGAAAAAGTCCAGAGGAGGGTGTCAAAGATGGTTCATGGACTGGGGGATAAGTCATACGAGGAGAGACTTTGGGAGCTGAACATGTACTCCCTGGAGGAGAGGAGGGACGGGGGGATATGATTGAGGTCTTTAAATACTTAAAGCGGATAAATCAGGTCAGCATTGAGGGACTGCTCCAAGTGAAGGAGGAAGGGACCACGAGAGGGAACAGCCTAAGACTGGTGGATGGTAGGTTTAGCGGTGATGTGTGGTGGCACTACCTCACAGAGAGGGTGGTGGCACCATGGAATACATTGCCAGGGGAGCTGGTTGCAATGGAATCAGTTGCGGGAGGTCAAAAGGGGCTGGGACAATTACGTAGGAAAGATGTGGGTGGGGAATGAAGCCCAAAACACGGAAACTAAAGAGGTGCGACCAGAACTTAAGAGCTGAGAATGGGTTGGGGGAAGGGGCAGCTACAGAGTTGTAACTCTGTGCTGCATCTCGAGCAGACTAGATAGACCATTTGGCCTAATCCGCTGGCATCCTAGTATGTTAGTATTTAAATAGATAAAAGCAGAGCCTCACTGAAAATAAGATATTGCATCCTAGCTGAGTTATCACAGGTAAATAAATTGTAAAAAAAATATTGCTGGCAGCGGCTGGCCTTTTAGCACCCCCCTGCAGACACTGGAGTCATGGAAAAGTATTCTGGTTGCTTTGAGCACTTTTGAGAACAGGGAGATGACAGTTTCAAACCCTGCTACAGCAAAATTCTCACTGTGTGACACCTGCCAGTGCTTCAGTCCAGACAACTGCCAGGAGAGTCACCAGGCTGTTGCTTGAAAGCCTGGGACTTCATTTTAATTTGTACAGTTTTATGACTGTACTTTTACAACGTGGCCACTTCCCTGGCAGTTACTCACTCTGTGACCCTGAGCAAGTCACATACATCCCAGCCTTGCTATCCTGTGTAAATAAATTGTAAAAAACAAAAAATTAACAAGAAAAAATATTGCCAGCAGTCACCAGACTTTCCCTGCCCCCCCAGCCCCCCACCACCACAGGCAGTAGAGGCAGTATGGTCTAGTAATTAAATCCTTGTTAGGAACCAGGAGATCATATATTCAAATCGTGTTGGGGCTAAATACTCACTGTGTGACCCAGAGCAAGTCGCTTACCCTCCCAGTGCTCCAGTCCATCCACCTGTGGAAATGGGTAGAAGCAGGATAGCGCAGGAAATGGTATGCTGCATCTCAGCTGGGCTAGCCTCTGTAAATACACTGTAAAAATGGATAACGTCAGAACCCCAACTGAAAATGAGATGTTGCACCTCAGCTGAGCTATCCTAGGTAACTAAATTGTAAACAAACAACCAAAAAAGAATAAAACATTTCAGGCAGCTGTTGATCTTTCTTGGCCCCCCCCCCACCAGTACTGTTGTCTAGTAGCTATAGCTCAACTGGGAACCAAGAGAATGCAGGTTCAAACTCTGCTAGAGCCAAATACTCACCGAGTGACCCTGAGCAACTTACCTCCCAGTACTCCAGTCCACTGAGCTGCAGAAATAGGTAGAAGCTGATCCCACTGGAAATGAGATGTTGCGTCTCACCTGGGCTATCCAAGGGGAATAAATCATATTAAGAAAAACAGCCATAATTTCTTGGCCATTTAGGCTCTCCCTGCCATCTGTACTTAATCACTGGAGCAATGTTATGAACCAGGAGATCACGGGTTCAAACCATGCTAGAGCCATATACTAACTGTGTGATCCTGAGCAAGTCGTTTACCTCACTGGAAATGTGATGTTGTATCCTAGTTGGACTATAGTAGGTAACTGCATAGTGAAAACAGATAAAAGCAAACCTCACTTGAAATAAGGCGTTGCATCCTCCCTGAACTATAGTAGGCCACTGCATAGTAAAAATGTATAAAAGCAGGATCCCACTGGGAATGAGTTGTTGAGTCTCAAATGAGTTATCCTGTGAACTAAATAGTAAAAATAACAAAAATAAAATATTGTCTGCAGTTGCCAGTCTTCTTCAGTCATCCCCCTTTCCTTTGTAAGTAGTGATAGCAGGTTCAAACCCTGCTAGAGGCAGCTATTTGTATGTGACCTTCACTATGTCTCTTAACCTTCCAGTTCTCCAGTCTATGCCACTGAGGAAATCGATAGAAGCAGGACCCCACTGAAAATAAAAGGTTGCTGGCAATCACTGGTAAAGAAATTGTAACAAATAAACAAACAAAACATTCCTGTCAGTTGTCCACCTACCCAGTCCCCCATTACAGGCAGTGATATCTGATTCAAACCGTGCCATTCCATCAGGTTACTGGTTAGAGCACTGTTGGGAACCAAGAAATCACAGCTACAAACTATGCCACAGCCGAATAATCACTATGTGATGCTGATTAATTCACTTATCCTCCCTATGCTCCAGTCAACATAGCTGTAAAAGTGGGTAGAAGCAAGATCCCATGGCAAATGAGATGCTGCATCTGCACTGGGCAATTCTGGGTAAGTACATTGTAATAATGGATAAAAACAGGACCCCTCTGGATATGAGATGCTGACCTCAGCTGGGGTCTTCTGGGTAAATAAATAAAAAACTGAAAACAAAAGCAACAAAATCAAACCATCAGTTGCTGGTCTTTCCTGGTCAATGGGAGGGCTTGCCCGAGGGTCTATGTGGGGAATAGCCCCTCCCACAGCCTCTCCATAAGCCCTCCGCTGACACACCTTCCTTGCTTAGGGAGTGTTTTTCCTGGGCTCCCTGTGTGGCTTGTATGGCCATGTGATGCTTGCTGCCACTCGTTGTTTTCCTTGGTCTGCTCCTCCTCTCTCCTCCTGTTTTGTGTCCCGTGTTTGTACCTACCTGCCGTTCCTGTTTCCCCCTTCTTCCCTGGTGGCTTCTGCCACTCCTCCATCCTTGTCCTGGTTTTCCCCTTTCTTTTTTCTTTCTGTTTTCTTTTTGGGCTTCTTCCAACTCTGACCACTGGCGCTCCCAACTCCCAGCTGCTGAGTGCCTTCACTCCTCCCAGCATGTTCTGCCGTTCCTTCCTTTCCCCATGCATTCCCTCTTCCTGTCCGCCCTGTGTTCATTCCCTTTGTCTCCTCGCTACGCCTGTTCCTCTTGCTCAGACTTGGCCCACGAACATTGACGTGTACTTTAAACCAACGGCATGCTGCTTACATGTGTTTCATTGCTGTGCATTGAGTTTTACCAACATCTTCCTGCTTCACAGGCTGTGTACGGGGCCTGTGCTTACCGTGCAGTAGTTTTCCTCATCTGGCTTTTTCTCTGACATGAATGATAAAGCGTCTGTGCAGGAACAAGCATTTCACCTGCTTTAGAAGCAAGCATCTACTTCCTAAAGCTCATTCCCTTCACTATCGGATGCCAAAACTCGTATTCTGTAATCAGTACCCTACAGAGCCACAGGAATATATATCTCTGCAGCCATTCCTACACAATACTGGGCCGCTTACACCCCATGTCTGACTTTCATCTCCTGCTGTGAGGATTCCACTCTAGTGCACTGATAAGACAAACTACTACTACTGTACTTCTGCTCTACTACAGCTGGTATTATTCCACATGTAGTATGTACTGTACCAATTCTCCCATTTGTCTAAGCCTGTTCTCTACTTAGCCCTTTAACCTTGTGTCCGTACACCTTAGTAGTTGTGTCACTGCATTAAACTAATTCATTATTCATAGTCCATCCATCTGGCTACTCCATTCTAGCATTTCCCTTAAATATCTCATTGTTTCTGGGTGAACAACTAAAAAGGGGTATACTACAGGCCTACCATCTCGTTTGCAACTTTATACTGCTTCTGACAACTGACATGCGGTGCTATTGACGCTATCCCTCAGGATTAAAGGAGAGGCGTACCTAGTGCTCTAGCTCTATTACCTGCTCCTCATTTCCTTCCCCTGCTTCTTACATCATCCATGCCATCCATTACCAGCTACTTTGTTCACATATTTGTTGTGCAAGTTTCTTTCCTCCATTTACGCCCTCAGCACTTCCTTTTCATGTCATCTATATTGCTCTGTGCCATACCTACCATATCACGTATCTCCTACTGCCAACTACTTATCCCTCATTCTTTCTTGTTTCCCTGTTCTAATTCTATGCTCTCTCTGCAGCAGTGTCTGTGCCTTAGCCAGCCCATACCAGCAATACTCCGGTTTCCGTCCCTAGCTCACACTTTCTGAGCTGTCGAGCCAAGGTAGGCTTCCCCTGACTACCAAGGATGGGAGTCTGTTTCAATCATTGCATCCTACTTTTACCAGCCTGACATCCTCCAGCCCTAATTCTGCTGGACTGGATCGAGGGAAGGTTTGCTGCCCTGACGACTGGGGATGGGAGTCATGTCTACCATATACGAACTGTTATCATACCTTCTCTAACCATACCAGTTGCCGCTTCCCTTCAGGAACGGAACTTCATCCTACTACCACTTTGACATTCTCCATCCTTAACTCTGCTGGATAGCATCAAGTGAAGGTTAGCTCTCCCCGACTACCAGGGATGGGAGTCATGTCTACCATCTACGAACAGTTATCATACCTTCTCCATCTCATTCCAGTTGCTGCTTCCCTATGGGAACAGAACTATCTTCTATTTACCAACTCGACATCCTCTGTCCCTAACTGCTTAGCAGCATCGAGTGCAGGTTAGCTCAATGTAACTACCAGGGATGGGAGCCATGTCTCCAATCTACAGACCTATATCATACCTTCTCTAACTATGCCTGTTGCTGATTCCTTTGGGAACGGAACTTTCACTCTCTGTGTACTCTCATTGACTTTGCCTCTTCCGGTCACTACCATCCATCTACCGTCCCTGACAGTTGCTCGAGTCTCCAGTCTACTGCTTCATCTACTGTGTTCTTAGCCTGATACTTGTCTGCTGCATCCCTTCAGGAACAGAACTTGCTCATCTTGGCTTCTCCACCTTATCTCATCTGCAGCCTAGACGACTTCCTGTCCGGGAGCGTGACTTTCATAGAGCCTGTCTTCCCTGATTGCATCTACTCTGATGTGGATTGCCAATTTCATTCTGGCACAGGACATCTCCAACCAAGTTCTCGCATTGTTTACATTCCCTAGCCGGATCCAGCCTGGATCATCTTCCTTCAAATGAGTCATCTGGACCATGTCCTTCCATTCTGCTGCTTCACATGTGTTTTTTTTCACCTGCTGCCCGATGTCTCGACCTTCCTGGACTTGGACCTCTTGCTGCTGAATGGTCTCCAATTTTCCTCACTGCAGTTGTTTTTCCAGCCTCTCCATTCATGCAATACAGAGTCTACCTTGCCAGGTCCATTGCCCAAGCTCACAACGCTGTGTCCACTGTCTGCTTCTTTCCCTACTGCAGGTCATTGCTTCCCCTCGGGACTGGGGCATATTCACTCCTCCACCCTTCTGCCTCTCAGCTCTGCCTGTGACTTCAACTATGGAATCAGGACCTCATCGATCGCCCTCATCATATGGATCCTGCTGGCTTTTTCACTCCCTCTCTCACTCCAGGTTGACTGCCTCATGGACTTCCTTACTGCAGGTTCTCCGTTCGGCTGCTGCACAAACTTATTTCTTTTGCAGATATGGAACCTCTTCTTTGGTAGCTCCAGCATCTTCCATTATTTCTCTGGTCACTTCCAGCCTTCATCAGATGTGGTACTCCCATTACTCATAGTACTTAGATTGTCTCCTTGGCCTTCCATGGATCATCACCCATTGCCTTGCTTCACCTTTCCTGCACTTCGCTGCTGTTCACCTTGGAACTGACGTCGTCCTGCCCCTTCCTGCTCTGGATGTCATCTGGCTTGCCTAGCCCATAGCTTCCTCTGCTTATTTCTTCAGTTGCTCAGGATCCACTCCATACTTTCTTCTCATTTGACAGGCTGCCTTCTCCCCCTTCACCTAGCTGGCTCAGGGCTTAGTGCTGTTTGCTGTGGCTCTTGTTGGGCCTTGTACCTCAATTCAACCAGTACTCCTACC
Source organism: Neoceratodus forsteri (assembly GCA_016271365.2). NCBI lineage: Eukaryota > Metazoa > Chordata > Ceratodontiformes > Ceratodontidae > Neoceratodus > Neoceratodus forsteri. The sequence continues at coordinate 1,328,061,813 of CM028131.1, read as the reverse complement.
AAGTCATCTGCTTTCATATGATCCATCCCCTACTTCTGCTCCTACCCTTCTAACAGTACCTTCCGCTGCTCATTTGATCATTCATTCATTACTCTGGAGAAATATTTCTGCCAGCAAATCATTACTTGGCTCACATGCCCCACAGACTCTTATGTTATTATTGAAGTCACACACTGCCCATTCAGTTCTTCACAATCATTCATGGAATCCCATTCACCTGTACAATAGGAAGATCTCCTCTGTCTCTATTGGATGTACCCTCCAATTCCTGTCCATCCAATCACCATCATTCCTCAGATGCCTCTTCTCATTGGCCATCCTCATACATGGAAAGGACGTAAATCTTTCTGTTCTATTCAGACTTCATAATCAGCATCACCGCTGCAGATGCCAGGAATTGCAAGATAACTCATTCAACTATGGACTTCATCCTTTTACCTTATGCTGCCTCTTATTTCAACAATGACACTGATGACCATGTTACTCGACTCCCACTTCCCAACAGTCATTGCTAGTTTTAGGAATTGCATAAATGTCATTCAGAATATTCATTGTGGGATCTCCATCGCCTAGCTGATTCCCGACTCCACATCATCCACACCTTCAATTCACTCCCAGACATCGTTATTCCTTATACTGTTATCTGCACCTGTTCACCTAGTAATTTCCGTCAGGTTAATCATTCTTCCAGCATCCCATTCAGCTTCTTCTTCTCAATGTACCTTCATTAATCTCTACAGTAAAGACCATCACCGAGAACTGGGTCTCCTGAATTCTATCTGGCAATCTGTAACAGCCAAGTCAAATTCACCAACTCAGCCTTGCATTCCAATTGGCATTTATCTGTTGTTGCTCTAAATCCTATGGCATCCTGCATTTATAGATCTCACTACCAATCCAGCCTACAGACTCTTCCTCTCATCTGCCTCAAGCTTTCTCATGTGCTTCAGCATCAGGATTATCTATAAACTTAACCGCCTATGCCACCACTGTGCATCCCCTAAATGATCACACCGTTGGAATACCCACACGTACATCAGGCAGCGTACCAGCAAAGCATCGCTTCCTTATACCGTATTTCCAATCATTCCTCATATACACTAGGTTACCATCTGGATGGCTCCACAAATTATCTTCAGGGCTTTACTAATCACTTATGGCATTAATCTTATCAGGCACTCAAACTCCTCTACTCATTTTCCTCTGGGATACTTACCTAGCAACTTTCACTTACTAATTGATTCTTTACCTTCAGACTACCTCAAATATTGAACCTTAGACAAATTGGACCAGTCACTCATAACTTTACTAATCATCATAACTATCACAGTGTTCCATCTGATTGTATATTGATCTCATCTTGCTCTCCCCGCCTCATAACCTCCATACAATTCCTTGGACATCCTTCCTTTGTCACTTTGGATATATGGTCTACATTAGCTCTTCTTTAACTGGATCCACTCTACACATAGGACTTTACCATTCCTATGGAAAAGATATACCCTTCATCTTCAGGATCATCACTCAAGCTGTATCATCGTTGGATCAAGAACAAACCATCATCTCCATGGCATTCAAAGACTCTTCTACAAACTATACTCTATGGACGTTTCCTTAGAGACTCCTTGTTCAATATAGAATTCCTAGCCTCCAGACCATACCCTTACATTTGAGCCTCACAAGTTGGATCATTCACTAATTACTTCTTCTACCAATGCAGTTCCACCATTCCCAGTTTAGTACCTTATCAATCCACTTATGATCCCTCTGCCTATTACAATTCACTTGGACAAGCATCATTCATCAACTTGGATACGTTGACTTCCTTCCTCCTCCTTCACTTGGATATACTTTATACTCAGGATCCTATTGCTCATTCAGAATGGATCTCCTCTTCAACCTCAGGATCATCATGCGATCGGCATCATCCAAGGATCAAAGATAGATTATTGTCTCTCCAAGCAACTCGCCAACCTTGAATTACCTATGGTTACTAGAACCTAGATCCTTCTCCATTTAGTATGCCCAGAAGAACTAGCAGACCTCTGACCATGGGTCCTCAGAGGTTTCCTCTACCTGTTTTTTTTTTTCCTCTCCTGAGTGCCGGGTTGGGGGTGTCATACTTTCCATGAGTTGGGGGTTTCTTTTTGAGCCTTCTATTCCCTACAGATTACTACCTACCTACTACTACTCAAGGGTGGGAATAGCGTAAAGCCACAAAAAGTACCACAAAGTTACACAAGCATATATACCTCATCTCTCCTCATTGCTGTTCCACAAACATTGAATGGGAGGGCTTGCCCGAGGTTCAATGTAGAGAATAGCTCCTCCCACAACCTCTACATAAGCCCACCGCTGACACCCCGCCCTTGCTTAGGGAGTGTTTTTCATCCACCACCATCCCCTCCTCCTCTTCCTTCTCTGGCACTCTTCTCACCTTTGCTCATGGGCTTTCTATTCCCTACAAATTACTATCAACCTACCTACTACTACTCAAGGGTGGGAATAGAGTGAAGCCACAAAAAGTACTACAAAGCAACACAAGCAGATATACCTCATCTCTCCTCATTGCTATTCCACAAACATTGAATCAGTGATACTTACAAAAAGTGTTGGTGAGACCAGAAATGGAGAGAGATGTCGGGGGGGGGGGCATCACTAGCCCCATCTAGTTTTGCACATACATGATTCCGTAGCCCATGCAGAAGCAGGACTCCACTGGAAATGTAATGTTGCAATTCTGCTGTACTATACAAGCTGGAACCCACTGGAAATGTAATGTTGCAACTCAGCAGTACTGTACAAGCAGGACACCACTGAAAATGCAATGTTGCAACTCAGCTGTACTATAGAAGCAGGACACCACTGGAAATGTCATGTTGCAACTCAGCGGTACTATACAAGCAGGACCCCACTGGAAATGTAGTGTTCCAATTCAGCTGTACTATGCAAGCAGAACACCAATGGAAATGTAATGTTGTAACTCAGCTGTACTATACATGCAGGACACCACTGGAAATGTTGCAACTCAGCTGTACTATACAAGCAGGACCCCACTAGAAATGCAATGTTGCAACTCAACTGTACTATGCAAGCAGAACACCACTGGAAATGTAATGTTGCAACTCAGCTGTACTATACAAGTGGGACAAAACTGGAAATGTAATGTTACAGCTCAGCTGTACTATACAAGCAGGACCCCACTGGAAATGTAATGTTGCAACTCAACTGTACTATACAGGCAGGACATCACTGGAAATGCAATGTTGCAACTCAGCTGTACTATTCATGCAGGAGCCAACTGGAAATGTAATGTTGCAACTCAGCTGTACTATACAAGCAGGACCCCACTGGAAATGTAATGCTGCAACTCAGCTGTACTATACAAGCAGGATAAAACTGGAAATGTAATGTTGCAACTCAGCTGTACTATGTAAGCAGAACACCACTGGAAATGTAATATTGCCACTCAACTGTACTATACAAGCAGGACACCACTGGAAATGTAACATTGCAACTCAGCTGTACTATACAAGCAGGACAAAACTGGAAATGTAATGTTGCAGTTCAGCTGTACTATACAAGCAGGACAAAACTGGAAATGTAATGTTGCAACTCAGCTGTACTATACAAGCAGGACCCCACTGGAAATGCAATGTTGTAACTCAACTGTACTATACAAGCAGGACCCCACTGGAAATATAATGTTACAACTCAGCTGTAATATACAAGCAGGACCCCATTGGAAACGTAATGCTGCAACTCAGCTGTACTATACAAGCAGGACACCACTGGAAATGCAATGTTGCAACTCAGCTGTAATATACAAGCAGGACCCCACTGGAAATGTAATGCTGCAACTCAGCTATACTATACAAGCAGGACACCACTGGAAATGCAATGTTGCAACTTAGCTGTACTATACAAGCAGGACCCCACTGGAAATGTAATGTTGCAACTAAGCTGTACTACACAAACAGGGCATCACTGGAAATGCAATGTTGCAACTCAGCCGTATTACACAAGCATGACACCACTTGAAATGTCACTTTGCATCCCAGCAGGACTTTCCTGGGTAAATACATTGAAAAGAAGAGGCAATGTTAACTGCAGAACTACTTTATTTGAACATTTTGCACAGTACTAGACGGTAGAGAAAAACTAGCCTAGAGCCTGCATTGTCAGCAGGTAAATACTTAATTAAATGAATTTACATGCCATCACCGGGGCTGTGCAGAATTAGAAAATTCTGATTGTGACATTCCGTGAAGTTCTGCAGCATTCCACAGAATTTCACAGAACTTTTGAAATTTGTATATTTGGTTGAGCTAGAGACCTCAGATTTGGCATGCTTACTTGTCAATCTTTGTCCAAAGGATACAACTAATAGCATGATATTTGGATAGGTATTTCAGAACATGTAGGGTCTCAAAGTCTGCCATTTATCTGCCTGTAACCTGGCCAGCTTTGGAGCTACAATAGATAGACAGTATATGCAAATGAACATGCATAAGCTTTTTGGAATTGCCAAAGCAACTTCTAAATGTGGAGAGATTTGGTTTAGTAATTTTTATATTACAAGGGTTTGAATTTTCACTATATAATTATTTGTGACATTTTTAAAGTCTTGAAAAATGTGGATATTTGTAACTTCCCTGCTTTTGCAGGTATAGACCTGAAATTTGGCAGTCATATCCATTGTCCATGTATCCTGGTATCTAACAAAGCTGGGAACATGTGGCTTAGTAGTTTGAAATTTAGAGAGGCACGTCACAAATTATTATCGGCAACATTTTCTCAAGCATTTGTGCTAATGTAATAGGTAATGCCTACAAAAGTACACTCATGGAATGTTATGGAGGGGCTGCCCAAAGCTTTACAGCAACTGGCCATTTGTCTGGGGCCCTCCCTCCCTCCCTGGACCTGGGGGGAAGGAAGAAGGTGCCTCCTCTTGGGGTGGGCAACAGACCCCGGCAACACCCTAGGAGGAGGCTGAGGCTGTCCTCCAGGGCAGAGGCATCTGAGGGAGGGAGGGAGGAAAAAGAGGGGTTAAATAGAGCTGGAGGCCAGCAGCTCCCCCTCTTTCTTCTCCTTCCTTTTGGATTGAAGATATTGGTGAGCCAGTTATTTCAACAGAGACCACCCTCCCTTAACTCCAGGTAGGAGAATCTCATTTCAGATTATAGATCCCTGTGTAGTGGGCTAAGAGGAGCAGGGTTCAACTCCTGAAGCAGGAATTTCCTTGGGGAGAGATATGTGGGGGGTGTCACAAACCCACTCATGAGGGTCAAATCACTGACCTCACAGTGCCCACCCCTAAGTAAAATCCGTGACAGGGAGGGGGAAAACAGGGATACCCTCCTCGTGTCCTTCCAGAGTGCTCACTGGGTTTACAACTGAACACTCGCCACCAGGTCCCAGAGTATCCCTCTATACTTTGGATCAGGGCACAATATCAGTCTCAAGTCTTGTGGCCAAATATGAACCTTTTTTCATGGCTATTACAAACAGGAGGAAGGCCCAAGTGTTGCACTCTCTTTGGGGTAGCAGCGCACCACCTGATTTGGTCTTTGCCCTACAGGACATGCAATGGCACAGTTCACACCCCCAGCAGACTTGTATGAGACTTTGGTATGCTCCCCAAATCCATCCAGATTGTCCCCACAGACCTTTTTAATGTGGTTGCTATCTGTGACCCTTCTAAGCAAGTAACAGTTGTCACAGATTATTAATAAATCTTCTACAGTCATACATACAATAGAAAAACTCTCACGCAGACAGAATTTTTTTAAGAAACAAGTTTTATTAAAAACATTTAAATAAATGCAGTACAACTAAAAGAGAACATATATCAGTTTAGATTACAGTATGGAAACAAATTTGGAAAGTATACAGTACAAACACTTTAAAACTGTTTATGTCTCTACCTTAGAGATGAGTTTTAAAGTTCAGAGAATCTTTGGTTGGCAAAAGATCTCAGTCCTTGTGTAGCAGCCTGGCAGTTCTGCTGTGCTCAGGAGAAAGTCCAAAACCAGAATGACACTGAGTGACTGTGCTGAGAGTTTAACTATCCTTCTGAAAAATGCAGTGTTATCAACTTTTCAGATATAAGGAAACCAGTTTATTTTCCCACCAGTGACCCACAGCATGGTTTATGACAGTTCAGAATTAACTTCTCTGAAGTCTCAAGTTCTGACAATAACACACTGGAAGTGAATTTCACACAGTACTGCTAGAATGGTCTTTCCTGGTGAAGATATCCTATTCCCTCATAAAATGTGATATACTTATAATAGTTCCTGAGATCACAAGCAATCTGCTTCTGTAGTGCATGTTTATGGCAGGTAAATGGCTTTTGGCACATCTTTGTCAAAAGAACCTGGGAATGAAAATCTCCCTTCCTGGCAAGCAGGAGGCCTTCTAGTCAAAAGGTCACCCTTTAAAAAAAATCTAGGCTTTTTCCTATGCCTTGAATTAACATTGGCATTTTCTTGAGAATTACAGAATATAACATCACACATCTGCCTATCTGGCTGGCTGGGTCTATCTTGCCACAGGGGATTGAGGGAGGAGAGAAAGATAGGATTAGGAGCCACCAGCAGGCCTTAGTCCTCTGAACAAAGTGATTTATTCAGAGCTGCTGTGAGGTTAAGCTTGACAGGGTCTCTGTGACCTCTCTATTATGTGCTCATCCATAGGCATTGTTGGCAGCTGAGCAGCCACATGGCAGACCGTTTGCCTGGAAGTAGCCTTGGGGATCGAGAGGCTGATTAAATAAAAATACAACAAAACAATTTATCTATACAGTCATTTGCTAACAGTGGGTATGAGTGGTTACCTTAGGAACCTTACCCGGTTACCAAAAGACTAAAAAAAGTATGGCATTTCCATTCCTTCCCAGTGCTCCTATGTCCTGCAGTGTTGTGGTGGTCATTCCAAGCATGCTGGGGGAATCTGGCGGGGAGAGTGATTCTCCTTTGGTGGGCCGGTGTTACTCTACGGGCCAGACAGAAGGGTCACATGGGGTGAATCTTCCCCGGCAGCCTGCGGTTTGGTCCTACAACCACCTTGGCCTTAGGGAATGGAGGGTGGACAGAGTTCTGCAGTTGCTCTGGTAGGGACCACCCATGTGGTTTACAGAGATGGGAGAGGTCAAACAGTTTTAAACTCTGGTCTGGAGGGACCACCAATTCCCCTGCACTCCCATGCCACTTTTCCATATTTGCAGACCTGGGATGTCTTGCGGCTTGTGAGATCTCTGCAGCCATCTTGGTTATGGTGGCCAACGGTAGCCATATTGAGGTCTTGGCGCCATCGTCCTCCAGTGTGGGACTCGGGGAGGGTTTTTTTTAGCTGGTAGACTAGGTCAGCTCCTCTGTGCAAGGACAGACATACCAACTTTCTGGCGACCAGGACCGGTGGGTCAGGGGCTGGACAGCAGGGGAAACTTGCTTGGGTTCCATGGGGACACTCAAGATGGTGGCCAGGTTGCCACGGTGGCCATCCTGGGAGAGGCAGTGGCCAAAGCATTCTCTCTCTGTTGCTTCTAATTTTAAAGGAACAGGCCCACACCTACAGGCTGACCATGGCAGGGTTCTCAGATTGGAAAGGGGGCAGGTATCTGGCAGTGGGGAACAGGTACCATTGGCCTCCTACATTAAAATAAGATCACCAGCAGGTAGGCATAGTGTGGGTTGCAGGGTAGACAACTCTTCTAGGTGCTGCTGTCGTGGAATAATCTCTTCACTGTGGCCAGGTGGGAGCCAGGGGTTAGGATGTTGCCTGGGCTAGGCTCTGGTGATGCTAAAAGAAAATAAACAGGAAAATAAGAGGGAAAATGGCAAAGGGAAGCTTCTGTATGGTAGCCCCTCCCACTCCTGCCAATTGCGGTGTTCGATGGGGGGGAAGAAAAAGGGGGGGGTGCGGCTAGGCTCAGATGCTCAGGCCCACATTCCCCCCCACATGCTGTTGATCACACGTCTAATGAGCCTTCCATGGTGGGGGGGGTGATTGTTCTTGTTCCAGGTCAAAGATACCAACCATCAGAAGAACCCCTCAGCAAAGGCGGCAGCAGCTCTGGAGGAGCAGCTGCAGCAGATGTACTGGCTCAGAGACATGGCATGGCTGGAAGTGTGCCTGGAAGGTGTAGAGGGCCCATGCACTTCAGCAGCTGCAGCAAGGGTCACCACAGAGAAGAGACCAGCCAAGAAGAAAGTGATGCCCCCAGTGAAGGTACCCACACCCCACAATCTGGTAAGGCAAGGTCTGTGGCTCAACAGGTGGGAGCCCAGGAAAGTCAGGCAGTAATTGGGGCAGCTATGGTGAAGGGTCCTGAAGAGATGGGGCTGTGGTTGCAGAGAATAGGGAGGTTGCCCAGCCCTAGAGAGCATGGTAGCAGTCTTCTGAGAGGCCCTTGATGTGGAGGCACCTGCATCTGAAGTGCGAGCCTTGGGGGTGGGGGTGTCAGTTCAGGCACTGCCAGTGGTCCAGAGTTGGACTGCTACCAATGAGAGACTGGATAAGCTGATTGATCTGTTGGCAGACCTGGCCACTGGGGTCAAGATCCAGGTGCTGGTGGGGTCAGAGCAGGGAGCAGCAGCTACAGCCATTATTGCCACCCCAGCCAAACAGGTGGCCCTGCTGCCAACTCCTAGCTCATATGCCAGCCTAGACCAGCCAGTCAGGATGCACCTGATGGAGAAAGTCAGGCAACAAATCTATAATAGGGAGCACGTGGACCTATTTCCCTCCCGAATCAGCTGGCTGAGCAGGATGAAAAAAAGAAGGATAAGTCAGACGAGTCTGACAAGAAAAAAGTTGAAGTGCCTCACACTTACGACAACTGGATTGTGGCATTCGCAGTATATGCCACTACTAATTTGCAGGACAAGAAGGAGCAGGGCCTGGAGCTATTTAGGACACACCTGGAGATGAGTCTTGCCTCAGTGTGCCTTTCCCGGTCACCAAATGTTTAAATAAAAAATTATATGCACAGGATCTCATGGCTGCATAGGTGCAAAGGGGGGGATGGTTTGATTTTAGTATGACTAGGAGTTCCGGTGGTGGAGGCAGCAAGATACCACCGTGGAGTAGGGGAAGATAGATATGCCTCTCTTGGTGGATGTAATGTGGGGGGAGGGGTTGTGCATATGGACAGTGGTCTCCTTCTTAAGGTGACCGCACCCCAGCAGCATGAGACAGGGAGTTTGCCCCTCTCCCCTGGTATGCTGCGTCTATAATCAGGGGACCTGCAGTAGAACTGACTGCAGGTTTTGACACTCATGCATGACCTGTAGCCAGCAGCACCCCTTTGTGCAGTGTACATCTCCTCGACTGCCAAAAGAGGGCTTTCTGGTCAATCTCAGAAAGTCCCAGAAACCACCAGGCAGAAAACCTGTCCACCCCAGTAAGGGTGGACAGGATTAAGCCATGGCTGGACCAGTACCCAGACAGACCAGCCACCCACCTGCTAGAGAAAGGGCTTTTGGATGCCATACTCAGGCCCATGGAAGGGATATGAGGTGGAGAATTTGAAGTTCATGCAATATTGCCTACTGGTGGTCTGTGACAAGCTAGAAAAGGAGAAGTGGCTGGGGTGGGTGAGTGAGCCTTTCTCCACTCCTCCTTGGCCTAATCTGTGAGTGTCCCCAATTGGGTTAGTACTGAGGAAGATGCTTGGGAAGTTTATGATTATTCATCTATCCTACCCAGAAGGAGATTCAGTCAGTAACCACATTAATCTGCAGTAGACATTGGTTCTATATGAGTCATTTGACAGAGCTATCGAGGTGATTCACACAGCCGAGCCAAGGGCTCAGTTGGCCAAAGCAGAGATTGAGTTGGCTTTCCAGCTGTTGCCGGTGCACCCAGATAACAGGGAGCTTTTGGGCATGACGTTTGCAGGAAAATATTATGTAGACAACTACATGCCAATGGGGTGGGCGGTAGCATGCACCATCTTCGAGCGGTTCAGCACCTTCCTGCATTGGGTCATGGAGCAAGCTGCTAAGAACTCGGACGTTGTTCACTACCTCGATGACTTCCTGTTTGTGGGGCAAGCAGGGTCCCCAATCTGTGGGTTGACCCTGGCCGCGTTTGAGGACATGTGCTGGGATATCAGGGTCTCCTTAGTGCCAGGGAAGGTAGAATCTCCCAGCCCAGTAATGACATTCTTGGGTACAGAGAGTGACACACTGGGTCAGTAGTGTCACCTAACAACTGATAAGCTGGACTCCCTGCAGGCACTATTGGAGAGGGAAGAGGAAGCCAAGAGGGTGACTCTGAGGGAGGTGCAGCAGATGGTAGGGCACCTCAACTTTGCCTGCTTGGTCATCCCCATTGGGAGGACTTTCCTGTGATGCATGAAAAAAATGGAAAAGGACTGTAAAAAGCTGAACCACAGGATCCAGATTATGAAATGGTTCCAGAAGGACTTGCAGGTCTGGTGAACTTTCATGACGCACTTCAATGGGGTGGCATTGTGGCAAGAGCCTGGAGATGGTCAACCCCTAGAGTTGTTCAGGGATGCAGTCAGAGGGCTCGGGTTTGGGGCATACTGCCAGGGGAAATGGTGCGTGGTGCAATGACAACCAAAGTGGGCATCAGTGGGTTTGCACAGATGGATCACACTCCTGGAGTTCTTCTGTATGGTAGTGACATTGTGTGTTTGGGGTCTGAGGCTGAGGGACAGGAAGGTCCACTTCCAGTCAGATAATATGGGAGTGGTGCACACTATCAACAGCCAGTTCTGGCCAAAGGGCCCTTTGGGGGACTTGATGTGAATTTTTGTCTTGAAATGTATGCTGCTGAACATTCATTTTAAGGCAGTCCATGTACCTGATGTTGACAACGGAACTGTGGATGCTTTATCTCATTCACAGTGGCAGAGATTCAGGGAGCTAGCACCTGCAGTGAAACAAAAGCCACAGGCCGTTTCCCCCCCCCCTTCCTTTGGGAGGTGGTGACCTTGAGACTTGGAGATGCATAGGTAATTCCATTGCACTTCAGACAAGGGAGGCCTATTGATGTGCAGTAGAGCACTACCTCGTGGCTCAAGAAGATGCTGCATGGCCCAATTCCTGTCCGATTTCGGTACGTCAGCTGTGTACGTACATCATGCAGCCACAGGGGAGGGGCTATTGCTGAAGGTGGTGGGATGCCATCTTTCTGGAATGTTGTGGTTGTCTTGGCTGATGGGGTTAACTAACACCACTAGGGCCTTCGAGGTTCGAAAAGGTATTGGAAGACTGGAGAAAATCACGGAACGCTCAGCCAGATGAGAGGCATCCCATCACTCCGGCAATCTTGGCCAATATATGGACAGCTTTGCCTTCAGTGTGCTGGAGTGCATATGAGGCATGGCTGTTTGAGACAGTGTTCTTGGTGATACTTTGTGGGACATTTCGGGTATCAGAGCTAAAACAGGTCATACAAGCCAAAGGGACCTCTGGCTTACTGGCTGAGGATGTGGTGTCTTTGAAGGAGGGAGTTTTCATGCAGTTAAGGAAAAGTAAGATGGACCAGAAGGGAAGGGGCCATGGGTGTCCAATGAAGACCCCTCCTGATTCCTCTTGGCAGATCTCCGAGAGGATGGAGGCCTATATAGCTGCCTGCCTGAAGGTTGGGGGGAGGCGTTCTTTTGGCAAGAAGACAGGAAGCCAGTGATGGCTTATCAGTTTTGTTATATCCTGAATAAGGCCCTCCAACATGCTGGGTTGGATGCTCAGGAGTTTGGGATGCATTCCTTTTGGATTGGTGTGGCACCAAATGTGAGGAGCCTAGGACTGTTGGATGGAGAAATCCAGGTGTTGGGGAGCAGAGATCCCAGGCATTCTTGCTCTACATCCATCCGCACTTGCAGTTATTTTTATTTTTCCTTGTTTCTTGCAGGTTCCCCTGATGGTGCCAGGAGTGTGTGGATCTGAGGGCATTCCTTCATGTACTGGGCTATGACAAGAGTGGCTTGCCAGTCGGGGGAAGCAACTTATCAGTTGCACTGCAGGCAGCATGAATTCGATGGCTGGAAAGGAAGGGCATGCGCTGGGGGGAATTGCTTCCGAGGTTGCAGGAAGAGGTTGACACACAGAAGAGCCTGGACATTTTGCTGATCCACCTTTGGGGTGAAGACTTGTGGATTCGGAAAGTGATGGACCTGCTGCTGTCAGTGAAGAGAATCTGCATTCCATTAGATGCTGATGACCCCAAATGGTTCTCATCTGCTTGTGCCTGATTCAGAGGAAGCACTGGCCGCATGCTAGAGATGTTAGAGCTATTAATACTACATGCATTCAAATCAATCATGAGTTAAGAACCATTATGGAATCTATTGGGGGGATCTGTGGTGAGACACAAGGAAATTTACACATCCTGCCAGGGCCTTTGGGTGGGAGAGGAAGGGCAAGTACAGGATGAAGGAATAGATACGACACTGAATTCATTTAAGCAGGTCTTGGAGAAACAGTTAGAGCAAGTGGCTTGATGGGGTTGGACTGTGTCCATCCTGTGATGGCTTGGGAGGATTGCAGACAGAGGATACACGGGGAAGGTTCTTACTAAGGTAGATAGAGAGCAAGAGAGCTCAAAAGGCCCATAAATGCTCTCATACTAGTCCTGAGTCAATAATATGTTAGCGGTCTGACAGACAATAAATGTTTATCTAATCTTGTTTTAAATTGTTCCTTATCCTTACTTACAATTGTTTGTAAGGGTAAATTATTCCAAGGCTTAATCACCCTTAAGGTGAAAAAATATTTCCTCCTGATATAATTAAAAGATTTACCTACCAGTTGAAGGGGGTGACCTCTAGTGTCATAATCAGAATCCTTAAACTATAATCCCAAATCTACCATTAATGCTGGGTCCTGAACAACGTCATATAAAAATAATAAATCGCCACGTAATCTACGAGTCTCTAAAGATAATAGATCATAATTATAAAGTCTAGTTTCATATGGAAGATTGTATGAGCCTCTCAAATGTTTAGTAAATTTATGCTGTACTTTTTCTATTTGATTTATATTAGTTTTCTTATAAAGGCACCAAAGCTGAGACACAAATTCCAAGTGAGGTCTAACATATGCTCTAAACAATGGTATTAAGACATCTGGGTCTGCAGAGGAGACATTACATTTAATGGACCAGACAACCCTGTTTGCTTTATTTATAGATTAATTTATATGGTTAGAGAAATCCATGTTAGAAATAATTATGCCTAAATCTCTTTCATCAGTAGTTACATTAAGTTTGTATTTTTCTAACATGTATTTCTTGAATGGGTTAGTATGACCCAGATGCATGACCTTACATTTAGAATTATTTAGTTTCATACCCCACAGGGCAACCCATTCACAGATTTTGTCTAAGTCATGTTGGATTATGTCTGAGTCCATCTCACTTAAACATGGTCCACCAATCTTTATATCATCTGCGTATTTAATAGACATAGATTGGCAATTGGATGTTAAGTCAGATATAAAGGCCTGGAACATGCATGGACACAATACTGAGCCCTGAGGGACTCCACTGGTAATAGCCAATGTCCGATAAATATCCATTTATACAAACTTGCTGTGTATGTTTTAATAACCAATTTTTAATCCATTTAATAATATATTAATTTTTAAATTATGCAATTTTATTTCTAGGGCCCTATGTGGCATAGCATTAAACGCTTTGCTAAAATCCAAAAATATTACATCACAAGGTGTTCTACTACTATCTATTAATGAACTAATGCCTTCATAAAAGATCATCATATTAGACAGACAACCTCTACCCTTTTTAAATCCATGCTGTTCCATATCTGCATTATTCAAGATGGGACTAAGTATATCCTTAATTAAACTTTCAAGGATTTTGCAGAGCAGGGACGTAAGGCTGATTGGACGATAATTGGAACAGTCTGATTGTAAACCTTTTTTATATATAGGGACAACGTTGGCATTTTTCCATTGCACTGGAACAAAACCTTCTAACAGACAAGAGTCGAAAAGTAATTTTAGGGGGACACCTAAGCAATCCCTTAGTAGAAATAATAATTGCCCAGAGATGTGAACTGGCCCCATTGATATTTTCCCTTTTTGCAATTTTAATTTATTAATAATGTCTGTAGTTGTAAAGACAATGGGGTCTGAACCAGATATCTGGTTGATGAAACGGAGGTATATCTGAGATAGTAAAGTTCTCACAAAAAACATTATTAAATGTATTAGCCATATCCTTTGAATTATGAATTATTTGATTTTTTACTTGAGTAGGGCCCACCTTACATTTGGGTTTTTTGGGGGAATTTATGTAAGAAAATAACTGTTTACCATTACATTTCTTTGCGGTCTTTGCTAGACCCAATTCCCTTTTTTTTTTTTTAATTTCTTAATAGCATTTTTACAATGTTTCTGTGCATTAATATAAATAGACCAGTTATAAACAGATTTTAATTTGATAATTGGCATATGTTCTATATTTAAGCTTAATCAATTTCTTAATATATTTAGTAAGCCATTTAGGATTTTACATGGAATGAACTCCTCTTTGACATATATTATGGTATCATATAAAAACTCACAATATTCCTGTAACGTATTATCAGCAAGTTTTTTTACTCAATCTATCTGTCCAATGATTCTTTCTATACCCAAAATATTTGCCTTTTCATTCACATAAACTGAAACTGGTTCTGAGTCAATTTCACATGAACATCTTAACTTAAATGATGTGATATTGTGATCACTGTTTCCAAGTGGTGCTTCAGCAGCAACATCATAAACATCAAGACTATCACCATGCAACACTATATCTAATAAATTTGCACCTCTAGTAGTATGAGAAATGCTCTTCTTCAATTGCAGTTGGGCACACATTGCCAAAAGTTTTTTACTATTAGAAGTATATGCGAAATTATCCCGCCAGTTTATATCTGCAAAATTAAAGTCACCCATTAATAAGATGTTACCAATCTCGCATGCTATTTCTATTTCACCAAATATGGTCTTAAAATAGGTGACAGAGGAGTTTGGTGGCCTATAGCAAGTCCCCACAATTATAGGTGGCATATTTTTAATTGATGGTTTTACCCAAATAGTTTCAGTTATGATGTCATGTTTTTTAACTTGGTCAGATATGTCAATGCAATTTAAGTGTTTATTAAGAATAAGAGCTACACCACCTTCCTTTTTTCCCTCCCTTTTTAGGTAAAATACATCAAAACCCTCAATAACAGGGTCCCAGTCAGATTTATTATCCCACAATGTTTCCATAATTGAAACAATATTTGCAACTGCTAGTGTCATTCTACTTATAAGCTCATTCATTTTATTTTTTAAACTTCGAGCATTTAGGCTCAACACATTTAAGTGGGTTAAAATCTTATCATTATTTTTTATAGGTATAGAAGTTAAGGGCATATCATATAACAACCCCCATTATTCAGTTTAAATTTAAATCAATGATATCCAATATTATTTTACCCATAAGGGAGTTTCCTCTTTTTACTCAAATGTAGCCCATCAGCACAGAATAACTTATACCTGCCTATAAATTCCTCCCAGTAAGTAGTACATTTAACGTCTTGGTGAAAACACTATTTCTGGAGCCATTCGTTTAGGCACTTGATTTTATCATTTATAAAATCTGGGTCTGCAGGGCGTGGTAAAATCTCAGAAATATAAACGCCACAGTCAAGGGATATCAATTTACTTGTGAGAGTGACGTAATCCTCTTTTATTGAATGTATTGAATTACCAAAAAAGGTTATTTGTACCAGCGTGGACTATAACCATTGGATTTTCCTCAGAGCTTTGCAGAATATCATGTGCCATTTTGGTAATATCCGATATCAAGGCTCCCTTAAAGGAAGAACTGGTTCGATTTTGTTTATCACTATTACATACAGCCCTATCTAAATGTTTGATCATCGAGCCTCCCAGAACAAACAGCTGTCGCATTTCAGAAGATGGATTCATATCCATATCTAAGTTTTCCATCAGGGCTGTTTCCATAGAAAGAACAGAAAGGCCGTGATCAGATAATATAGGTACTGAGGGAGTACATATTTTTTCTCTCGCTCCATGCCCCTCTGGCTTAATCTCTTTTACTGGCCTCTCCTACTTTTGTCCTGCTCTGCCCTTAAAAGTAACTCACCTCCTCTCTCTTCTCCCACTAGCTCGAGCCCTGAACAGGATGCTGGGTCCATCTCTCGGTGCTGTTGCGGCTCCTGAATCTGGCCACACCAGCCACCTCTCCGGCCCGCCTCTGAGTTCCAGAGCACAAGGGTAAGACTCCTGCCTGGGGTAGGGGAAGCCGCTGGCAGCTTCCATTGGTCTAGCTCTCATTGCCTTGCTTCCTGATTGGTCACCCACTGCCTGTGCTGCCCCTGATTGGCTCCCTGTATCTCTCAGCTTTTGCTGTACTTGCCGGGCTCTGTGCTTATTGAAAATCATAGACTTTTTTGCTGTAAATTTTCACCTGCCCCATCCCCCCTCCTACCTTGGTTAAATATGCTTAAACCCCACCCCTGGCACCACTCACCCCACCCTTCCTTAGCCCATTGGCTCTCCTGACTCTGGTCCTTTCCCACCTCACCCACCTCTGTTTACTGTTCCTCACAATGTCTGCCTGCTATTAGCACTGTCTTACACTAGGCTCTAGTTCTACCCACTCTCTGTATTTTCCCTTGATACCCCCATCCCCTTTGTAAAATGCCTACCTCTTGGTAACCCCTCTCCCTTGTCTTACCCCCTCATCCTCGCTCTTCCTCCCATTTTCTTCCTCCCTGGCCCCTTCTACCCCTGCCCCCTCTCCCACACCACCAGCATCCATGACAACTCCTATCTCTTCAGAGGAACCCTCCACTACTCGCTCAGTCCTCCTCCTGGCCCACCTATTGCCAGCACTTGGTTGTGGCTTAATTCAACTAGGCCTGGATTGTGGGATGGAGTAACCTTGCTGCAACTTACTATATCCCTCTGAAACTGCTGTCTGGGACCTACCAACTGCTCCCACTCTAAACACCACCTCAAATTATCCCTTAAGGAGCTACGCCTTGGCTCCTTAAAACTCATCCTCCTCCTCCTACTGCTCTCAGGCAACGTCCATCCAAACCCTGGATCTTGCACACCAAGCAACAAATCTAATACAGGTGCACTTCGGCTTGTTACTGTCAACATCTGCAGCCTGCTGTCTAAGCTTGATGCTCTTCAAGCCTTCATAAGGCAACACAACCCTGATGTCCTAGCAGTGGTTGAAACCTGGCTGATGCTGAAAGTCCCCAATCAGGCAATAACACTACAAGGATACAACATCTTTAGACTGGACTGGGTCACCAAGAAAGGGGTGGCTATTGCCATCTCGTCAAGACTCCTGCTGATGCTTCCTCTCGCACCCCCAAAGTTAGACTCCTCGGCTCAGTTGCTACTCTTAAGAATTCTCCTTGGCCCAAACCAAAAAGCCTTAATGATTGGTTTCATCTACATCCCACCTATGGACCAGGTCTAAGGTCTCAATGGTGTCCTCGGGTATATCAATGCCCAATCTCCAGGCGCTGAACTTGTCCTACTAGGTGACTTCAACATCAATTGGTTAGCATCAGATACAGGGGAGCCAAAATATTCTATTGCCTCTGCTAACCTCTCACAGATGGTTGTCTCACCGACTAGATCTGACTATAAGACTGGGACTAGCACCCTGCTGGACTGGATACTTAAAAACCACACATCCAGGATCCTCAGCACCACCGTCCTGCCAGATTGCCTCAGTGACCACTCCCCTGTCACATGGGAATGGTCCAACAAATTTCTGAACCCCCCCAAATTCATTTACAGTAGGGTCCTCCCACGTGGACAACTTGCTCATCTTAAACACTACCTGATTCTCAATGACTGGCAACCTATCTTCAAGGCTACTAATGTCAACCTGGCCCTTGACTTCTTCATTAACACTTTCAACAAGGCCTGTGAAATCTTTGCACCAGTTAAAAACAGGAAAGCCAATACACTCTGTAATCCCTGGATTAATGCCAAGCTCCTATCACAATTGAAACAAAGAGACCACCTTTGCACGGTGGCCAGAAACACCGGCACGCTGCCAACCTTTAAAAATACAGACAGGCACGTAATGCCTGTACCAAGGCCATCCAACTCACAAAAAGCTCCTTCTATAAGGACGCACTAACCAACTCCTATGGTAATGGACGTGCTTTTTGGGATAACATGAAAGGAATCA
Organism: Neoceratodus forsteri; assembly: GCA_016271365.2. Lineage (NCBI taxonomy): Eukaryota > Metazoa > Chordata > Ceratodontiformes > Ceratodontidae > Neoceratodus > Neoceratodus forsteri. The sequence goes on along the minus strand of CM028131.1, from coordinate 1,328,043,597 downwards.
CAGGGATACAACAAAAAAACCCTCCTGCCATGCTGAAAGTTAATGAGACCATGACCATGGACCAGAAAATTACCTCGATCATCCTGGTCCACAAAAGCGGTGACAAGACTAGCCACTCAAACTATAGCCCGATCTCGATTCTGCCTCCCTTCTCCAAGGCACTTGAATGAATCGTAGCTGACTAACAAACTGATCATCTGGAAAAATACAACTTACTGTGAACTCAACAGCACGGTTTCAGAAAGGGTCACAGCACCTCCTCCACTCTGCTTGAATTCACTGGGGCAGTACATAAATCCCTCGATAAGGGCTTGCTTACCAGGGCGGTTTTCATAGACCTGTCCAAGGTATTCGATACTGTCCACCACCAGCTGTTGGTTGACCAACTTCGGAACATTGGTCTCTCCCCAGACACGGCCTCTTGGTTCAAAAGCTACCTTGAAAACCACTCACAAAAGCCGAAAATCGCCAATGCCCACACTGACACCTTACCAGTTCGGTCAGGTATCCCACAAGGGTCAATCCTGGGCCCGCACCTCTTCAGTCTCTTTCTAAACTCTCTACCACAATCCTGCACTGAGAATATCATCCTATATGCAGATAATGCTGTTGTTTTTTCCTCTCACAAGGATCCCATGGCCTTACAACAGAATCTCCAACTTGCCTTCAGTACTGTTAAGTCACGGTTTTCTAGGCATAAACTTGTCCTTAACCACAAAAAGACTAAGTCCTTGCTATTCAGCAACTCCCACAATCAGCACAAGCTTCACCCCTTGACTATCATCACATCGCATGGAAATACCCTGGATAAGGTCCCACACTTCAAATACCTGGGGATACTGTTGGACCCCTACCTCTCTTGCGGTGCCCATGTCGACTCTGTGGCAAAGGCAGCGAACACCAGAATTGGTCTCCTCTACAGACACAGACAACATCTCACCCCAGAAACCTTGAAGATTGCCGTACAGAGTTCCGTGGTCTTGATTATTGACTATGGTCTCATCATTTATGGCTCTGCCACAGCAACTACCCTCAGATGTATCTCAACCACCCTCAATAAGTCTTGTTGGCTCATCTCTGGTGCACAACATCTCACCCACACCTGTGATCTGTACTCTAAAACTGGCTGGCTACAGCTCTCAAATCGCATAAAGTACCTGACCTGCACAATGGCCAAGAAAATAAGCCTTGGCCTTGCACCTCCGGTGGTCACAGCCCTGCTACAAAATAACAGGAATAGCATGCAGGCCACCAGGGGGTCAAAATCTCAACTTCTGCAAGTTCCCCACTGTTGCACCTCCCAGGATCAACGTTCTTTCACTTACAAAGCTCCCCTTTGGCTGAACAGCCTCAGCCCTGCCATCTCTACTGCCCCTACACTTGGCACTTTTAAGTCTAGACTACGGTCGCACCTTACTGCCTCTAGCTCCTGTGACTGCCCCACGACTGTAGCTGACATGTCCCTGGGGTCTCCTCTGCCTCGCTTGACTCCTATCTGGCTGCACCATTACCCCTCTGATGCTCTTATTTCATCGACATCCCAACTTCACCTGCCTTCCACTACCCCCTCTTCCCACCCCCCTCTTTTCACCAACAATTATCCCCTGTTGTGTTTGTCAACTGCCTGTGGCTGCATAGTTGTTTGTTCCTCCTTTACCCCTCCCTTCTCTGTCTTCTTTACCTCTGTTTCTCTTCATCTAACCTCACCCTCGCTGCAGGTTATCTGTTCTCAACTGAACATCTAGTACCATGCCTTAAAATGTTATTTTGTCTATCCTATAACTATAGTGCCATATTGTTTGACTATTGTTGTAATCATTCCTACCACTGTATGTCTATTTCCTATGACGTGGAACCCTTGTAAAAGAGCCTTGGCTCAAAGGTATTTGTAATCTTAGACTTGAATGAATAAATAAATAAATAAAAATATAGAGGGGCAATCATTAACAGGGGCACTGGTGCTAGTTACGGCAGAGGAATTATGTTGGTCATAGGAAGACCCTGTCATAGCCTCTACGGACTGTTCCATATCAATCAAAGGATCACCTAAAAAATCAAAGCTGTTCCTTAATGGTAATAAAAATACATCAGCCTTTCTGCCTTTTTTCCTGGTTCTAGACATGGACTATATACCAATTGTCCTCGGTGCCTTCATCATCAGAGTCACTTCTAGATCTTTTATTATTTATGTCACCTTTTTTAATGGGGGCATCCCTTATGGGCACTTGTGTACTATCATTCTGCATGGGTGGAGTCACAATTTCATATAGATTTGGTGATGTTTCAGTAATTAGAGAGGTTATTATAGGAGAGGGGCCCAGTGTACTATTAGATACATTAGGGCCAGAGACATTACAACTTTGAAAACGTTATATCATGGTGATTTGGTTTTGTTCCAATTGGGACATTTTAGAGCTGAAGATATTAATTTCAGATTTTATTTCAGCCACTTCTATACATTTATTACATGTAAAGGGGGCAGATGGAAACGGAGGATATGCAATAATGTACATGCAATATCAACGTCCCCCTCCATTGTCATGATAGACTCTGCCATTGCTCAGTATTAGTATGGATAGTTTTCAAAGAACACTACAGCCTATAAACTCCACACAAACAAAGGCAAAAAGAAAGAAAACACACAACAGGGACCACTGTTTTTCTAACTGATAGATTGAAAGGAAACTTACATTAAACCAACACAAGCAGTCACAGTAGTGACATACTATAAATCATCTGTGGTCCTTACTTACATCAACACTAAATTCCTGATTCCCGTCTGTCCACCTGACACGCTGGACACACTAGATATGCGCTCAGACACGCGTGTCTCAGTGCGCATCTCCTTGCACATAGCCACGCACCTGCCCTCTACTCGTGCACGCAGAGGGGTGTGGTTTTATAGCCTGTAACCCAGAAGGAATTCCGGTGTGAATCCACAAACTTAAAATAGTATATATCCCCCTAAATTAAACGTGCTACGTATAGCAGCAACTCCCTTTTGAACTCAGTTAGAGCACAGCCACAGATTTTAAAATTAATTATAGAGTGTAGAAGCAGAGATGTAGTCACTACCCAGGCAGAACTGAACTACAGCCCTGCAGAGTATTTCCTGGTTTGCCTCACTAAGAGCATGCGAACAACACAGTACAGATAAAAGTATTTCAGCACTTCTTTAGCTCGTCCTAATACTGTCCCACATCAAGAAGGTGTCTCACAGCTAGAAGAGTGAAAATAAATGCAGCAATCAACGCCTCACGCACAGAGAGGGGTGATTTATAACCTGTATCCTGAAGGGAATTCCAGGTCTAGTCCACAAATTTAAAATAGTATATATTTCCCAAATTAAACACACTATGTATAGCAGCAAATCCCTTTTGAACTCAGCGCACAGCCACAAATTTTAAAATTAATTATAGAGTGTAGAGGCAGAGTATTTCCTGGTTCACCTCACTAAGAGCATATGAACAACACAGTGCAGATAAAAGTATTTCAGCACTTCTTTAGCACATTCTAATACTGTCCCACCCCAAGAAGGTGTCTCACAGCTAGGAGAGTGAAAATAAAATGCAGCAATCAAGGTGGGGGACGAGCTGAATTCTTCTGATGGTCTCGTCACCTCTGGTAGGCACGAGGCCAGGGGACCGCAGGACCTGGATCTGGATGGGAGGTCATGGTCTACTCTCATCAGGTTATCCTGCAAGGACAGTGATGCAGGACAGGGGCAGCTACAGGAGCCTTGCTCACATGACCTCCCTAGGAGCTACATCAGCCATTCAGGCACACACCAGGAGTGGCCCAGGATTGAGGGCAGGTGTGTATGATACCTGAAGAAACTATGCATCCTCCCAGCTACGCATGCTGTTTTAAAAAGGTGTGTTCACAACAATAAATGCATGGCTGCAGCCATTTCCTCTAAGACCTGTGTCAGTGTGGTTATTCCAGAGTAAGGGGTGCTGGGGGTTACCAGTCAATGTTTGCAAAGCACTCATTACCATTGCATCTGATAAGCTGAGCTGAGCTGTTGTCAGTTCTGTATTTGTTCCTGGGTGACTATTTTGTCCCTTCCTTCCTCCCCTTTTCTCTCTTTGCTTGACCAGATAGACTCAGTGGAACTACTTGCCCTCTGATATCTTCCTTGTTCTTCACAGCTATACACTCTCTTGAGGTACATTTATATATAAATTACCTGCACTGCCTCTGTCCACATTACTACTGCTGCTCACTTTGCACTGTCCCTGACCCGCGCTCCCATGCTGAAGATCTGCACCATTGCAGAGTCATGTGTATCATCTTCCAGCATTGCGCTGCCTTTCCATCTGGCGTAGAGGGTTGTGGACTTTGGGTAGGTGGTGTGGTGACTGCAACAATGTGACAGGTGTAGACTGTTTAGACTCAGCATGAAAACAGCCGCACTGCTATGTATTCCCTACAAGACAGGGAATGCAAACTCACAATATGGAGCAGCTTGCAATGGTGCACAGTGCAGTTAGAAGTGCACCATTGTAACAGATCTGTACCGGCCACAACCGTGCACAGTTTGCAGTGTGTAAATATGCCTATAAAAAAAGAGTCACCTACTCCTTTTACTTTCAGACCATTCCATTATAACAGCTAGAATTCCTTCTTTTTGGTGCTCCTGTCATTTTCTTCCCCAGTCCAGCTCTCTGAGTGCCTCTAAGTGCTAGACCTACAAGTACATCAGGCTCTCAGGCAAGTCAATTTTGCTGGGTGAGATTCTTGTATGACCTGCATACAAGTTAAAATTGTTGTCCCTCTGTGCTTCCTGGCTGTTAGTCTACTATGGTTGTGCTACCCAGCTCAGCTGTCCTTTTCTTGATGTATACAACTCCTGCCACTGGTGACCCCTTACACTGACTGCCTCCCCAACTCTATGTCCGTTCCTGAACCCAGGTCACCAGTGAGGCAGGTGCTAAGGCAGCCAGTGCCTCAGCCTGCCACACCACTGGGCTGATGAAGCCTCCAGGGTTTATGAACCTGTCTGGTCTCCAGTTCTAAGGCTACAAGGTCTTATCATTTTACAGTTGACATACTTGCAAAATTTAAAGATTTGCGAATGTTTGGCTACCTGTAACTTAATCTCCTTTAAAGTTAGGAACTTGAAACATGGCACACATATCCATGTCATACAGAAGTTTAAACATTTATCCATGTAATATAGTGATTTTAAACATTTCAGATTTGGTGGCATTTGAATGAGCTGTTTTAAATGAAGATGGGCAGCCTAGGATTGGGATCCAAAATGCTGAATTGGGTAAGGAATGACAGCAGGTGGTGGTTAACGGCACTCACTCTAATGAAGGGAGAGTGACCAGCAGGGTGCTGCAGGGCTCTGTGCAGGAATCAGTAATCTTCAATGTCCTCATAACAGACTTTGAAGAAGAACTGGAAGGGAAGAGATGCCTTTTTGCAGATGACACCAAAATCTGTAATAGCACGAACACTCAGGTGGGAGCAGAGAGAAAACATAGAGACCTTGCGGAAACTGGAGGAGTGGTCAAGAGCACGGCAGTTGGGGTTCAATGCCTAAAAGTGCAAAATCATGCACCTAGGGCATTGGAACCCAGGAGATGAGTATAGGATGGGGGAGGTATTGACAGCCACTAAACAGGAAAAGGACATTGAGGTCATCATATGGGTAACTTCATGAAATGGGGATACCAATGTGCCCAATACTTTGAATGTTGTTTTAAAAAAAATTAACAACAGCCACTGCAGTCATGATAAGTAAATTTAAAAGGTAGCCACAAGTACAGATACATTTAATAGTTTGAGAAACCTAGGTGCACTCATTTTATTTTTATTCCTTGTCCAACTCCAAAATGTCACAGATTTTCCCTAGCAAAATGTGACATGCAAACCACATTTCATCCCATTGCTTCTACGAAGACTTTATTTTAGTTGTACTTCAGTAAATTTATGTTAAAAACTGCCTCAGGTGTATGCAATGTTAGGTGTCCCTGTTGCACGTGCAACACCAAAGGTGCTTTTCTCTCATGTCTGATATGGCGTTATCCCACAACATAGTCTCTTTTTCACTCTTGGGTCATAGTGTCTTGAAATGCTTAGTAAAATAAATTAAAAAGAAAAGTAATTTTTTTTCCCCCCAAGATAAACATCTGTTGTATCCACTGTTGCATGTTTAACGTTTAGTGTCCCTATTGCACATGCAACACTGCAGGTTCTTTTCTTTCAAGTTTGATATGGAGTTATCCCACAACATAGTCCCTTTTTCACTCTTGGGTCATAGTGTTTTGAAATGGCAGTAAAATAAAGTAAAAAGAAAAGTAATATATTTTGTTTCTCCCGGCTTCTCGCCATCCCTCACATGTCCTCCGCTAAAGGTCAAAATGCTTTCAAGTACCGTATGCCTAAAGTATGGAACTCCCTGCCAAGAGACATTAGATAATGTGGCAACACCCAGAAGCTAAATTCCCTACTCAAGTTGTACTTCTCCTCCTCCTGCTCATGCACTTAGTCCTGCAGGATGGCTCAATTGTTACAACCCCGCCCTTACCATGCCAGGTGCAAATTAGCATACTCTGTATTTCTCTTGCTGCTGCATTTTAGACTCCGAGCAATACTTGCAATTCTAGTCTTCCCACGTGACTCTAACTGCATAATGTGTGAAGCTAGTATGATCTCTGTATTGCAATTCGTCTGTATATCCTGTGACATAGTTCTCGCTGTTTTCCCCTACCCCCAGGACGCATCTGGAATTGAGCGTTACACCGCTCAGCATGCCTTCCTGGTAAAACTTTTAAATAAATAAATAAGATAACACCAGTTGTGTCCACCATTGCATGCGCAACACTGAAGGTGATTTTTCTCAATTCCCTGCTGGGGAGTTGGCTCATAATCTGGTTCCTTTTTGACTCTTCAGTCACAGTGTCTTATCAAGCTTATTAAACTCGATCTATTGTGGATTTGAAAAATTCACCCTAATGTAACACTTTGGTAACCCTTTTTCATGAACTTACCCAAATCTGATGCCTCAAAGTGGCAGGACAGTGTGATAAAGCAGTGAATAGGGCCCGTGGGATGCTGGGATACATAAGGAGAGGTATCTCCAGCAAGAAGAGGGAGGTGGTATTGCCACTGCATCACTCACTTGTGAGACCCCAGCTGGAGTATTGTGTCCAGTTCTGAAGGCTGTACCTCATAAAATACATATATTATGTAGACGCAGTCCAGAGGAGGGCAACTAAAATGGTGCAATGAGATTAGAGGGGGGCCGATTAAGGGGGAATGTGAGGAAATTCTTTTTCACAGAAAGGGTGGTGGATGCATGGAATGGCTTACCACAAGAAGTGGTGGCTATGAATACAGTACAGGACTTCAAACAGGCATGGGATAGGCATAAGGGAGCAATACAAATGACTATGAATAGATAGGCCACTGACAGAGCAAAGGTGGATGGCACATTTATAAGGTAGAAAAAGAAATGGGCAGACTGGATGGGCCTTGCAGTCCTTATCTGACATCAACTTCTATGTTTCTATGTTTCTATGCAAGGATTGCATCAAAATCTCAATGAAGAAAGACTGAGGGATGTTAATATGTACATCCTGGAAGAGAGGAGAGTGAGAAGGTATGTGACAGAGACCTCCAAGTACCTCACCAGAGTGAAAAGGGTGCAAGAGGGGAGCCTTTTTCAAATGAGAAAGAGCACCAGCACCAGAGGGCATGTGATGAAGCTGGGAAGGGGGAGTTTAAGAGGGATATGAGGAAGTACTGCTTCACTGAAAGAGTGGTGGACAGTTGGAAAAGACTGCCAGAGAAAGTGGTGGAGGTGAAAAAAGTATGGAGCTTCAAGCATACATGGCATAGACATAAGGGAGTATTAGTAAATAGGAGGGGAGGATGAAGGGTGCCAGAGACCAGTTAGGGTCTGCTGAGACAGAATAGGCAGGAACCATCTGGCAGACTGAGTGGGCCAATGGTTCCTTTTTCTGCTGACAAATTCTATGTTTCTGTGTAAATGGAAATAACTGAAAATTACATTTTAATAAAATGTTTGGTTGCCAATAACTAAGCCCTCTTTCAAGTTACCCTAGATCACCACTAACAATGTTTCTTTCTTTACCACGCACCACATGGTGGGCTCCCCAGTCATACTTTCTCTATTTCCAGTACTGCATAGAATGAGCGGAAGCTAATTCCTCTTTCTTGCTCTTTTCTTTTCTTTATTCTTAAAATGCATTTCTTACTGGTAGCGCCATATGGTGTTGGAACGTTCCTTTGCTTAACCCGACCCAAAACGGCCACACAAGATAGAATGCGTTAATTAGGAATGCTTGAAGCTGACAGGTTTGTACACTCCTTTGACTTCAGAACCCACCATTACACTCTTTACAGTCAGCTAATCTGGATCAATTCATCCGAAGGTGCAGAAAAAATCAATGGTACACCATTCTGTTCAAAGTATCCACTGTTTCTACCTGAACTCAATTTTCATACTACTACTGGGGACTACAATGCCCTATGTTCAGTGGAGTCTCTACACTTCACATTACCAAGAAATGCTGAAAGGCTCTCATTGGCCGCTGCCTGTTGCTTCCATCTCCTATTGGACTGTTGTGCTCCATGCGACCACTGATTGGCCCAGCAATCTTGACTGATTCAAACTGTTCTGCTGAGCTCTTCTCCCACAGACTTCAGTGGGTTTCGGAAGAAAATTTTGGCTAAATTGCTAGACTGCTTGCTTATTTTTTTGTTAAAATCTCAATTAATGTGTAGTCCTGCCTTGGTGTTTTTTGCACTCAACTTTTAAAAACTCCAAATCTTTGCCAAAAATCTGGGCTAAATTGCCAGACTGCTTGCTATTTTTTTTGTCAAAGTCAAAATTAATTGTGTAGACCTGCCTAAATGTTTTAGCATTGAACTCTAAAGTGCAGTTAGGAAACTGTTGTAATTTAGAGCTGTGAAGTGATTCTTGCCCCTCTGCATTCACTCTTTTCTCTCCACCCTCCCCCCTGTTGCTAAACCCAGCATCTCTCTTCTCCCCCTGTGAATTTCATTTTCTACTAAATCACCCCTCTGTCATCCCTCTGGCACCAGTTCAAGCTTAATTCTCTTGTGTGTGGCTGCGCCCCCCCCCCACCTAAATCCCCTCTGTCTCTCCACTGCCCACACCCCTGATTTTCTCTCCAGCATCACCCTTTGTTATTACTGTGACTCACAATCTGTTGCTCTGTTCCTTCCCTTAGATTTCTCAGCCCCTGATTGGGCAAACATCTGAGTGTCCGGGGCTACCTGGGCCAGTTGCCCACTCCACCACTGCTTGCCGCCAAGCAACCCTCCTCTTGCTGGTAAGCTCCAAGGCCGAACTGGGAAGCACTGAAAGGCTCCCATTGGCTGCTGCCCGTTGCTTCCATCTCCTATTGGACTGTTGTGCTCCACGCAGCCACTGATTGGCCTGCAATCTTGACTGATTCAAACTGTTCTACTGGACTCTGTGCCCATAGACTTCAGTGGCTTTCGGAAGAAAATTTTCCCTTCCCCCACCTCCAACCTTACTTAAATAGGCCTTGGCTCCTACCACTTCTGCATAGGGACCTGCCCTTTCATTTCCTATTGGATACTCTCTCTTGTACATACTCTCTTTACCGCCCACTCTCCCTCCTTCCTGCTCCTCTCTCCCCTCTACTAATCAACTCTGTCCTCTCACTGCCTCTGCCTCCTTTCTGTGCCTGACACCCTCCTCATATCTCCTACTGCACCCTTCACATCCCCACCCGTATCACCTCCATTTTCTGACTGGCTATTTCCCCTTCCCTCAGACCTTTCTTGTCCTCTACTACCCTCACTTCTCTATCCACTATGGCTCTCCCCTCTCTGCCCCTCTGTCTGGTCATTGTTCCCTGCCTGTTTCTTATGGCATTCCTGCCTGAAGCCTGCCATCCCAATCTCTCACTGTGCTTCCAGCTGGACAACATCTACCGGCACTCGGGGACCATACCCACTGGGCTACACCCTCCATATCTAACCTCCACCAGGACAGGCTTGCACCACTTCTGGAATCAAGATGGAGTGATTTACGTTCGCCTGTTCCCACTCTCACTTCTGGCCTACGTCACCTCTTACTGGGATCATAGCTTACAGAGTAGCTTTCTCTCCAATAAGAAATGGTCAACTATAATCTCCCTTAAACAGCTACGCTGGTGCACCCTGAAACTCTTGCTTCTACTACTACTTCTGTCTGGCAATATTCACCTTAACCCAGGCCCCACAATCCCAAGCTCCGACCTCCGGCAGAGTCACTCTGGGGGACTCATCTTTGCAACACTTAACATCTGTAGCCTTCTACCCAAACTTGATGCCCTGCAATTATTTGCACACCAACACAACCCTGATGTTCTTGTGATTGTCGAAACCTGGCTCACTCCAAAAATACCCGACAGTGCAATTACCCTACCAGGATATAATGTATTCAGAATTGACAGGACCACTAAAAGAGGTGGTGGATGTGCTGTTTACCTCAAAGACTCTCTCTTGGGGCACCGTGTTCAACCCCCTGCCTTGGTCTCTTCCGCCCAGATACTAACCATCAGAATTCTACTCGGGGCTCACAACAAGGCACTGACTAATTGCTGCTGTCTATATCCCTCCCAAGGATCAAGGTAAAGGTCTAAACTCTGTCCTTGACCTTGTCCATTCCCAACCACCAGGCACTGAGATAATCCTAATGGGCAATTTTAACATAAATTGGCTTGGATCAGATATGGGTGGCTACAAGGATGCCATCTCAGTTGCCAACCTCAACCAGCTGGTCGTCTCCCCCACTAGACTCAACAATAAGACTGGGACAAGCATCCTAGTAGACTGGATACTGATCAGCCACCCATTCCGCAACTCAAAAGTCTATGTTCTCCCAGATACGCTAAGTGACCACTCCCCCAGTCACCTGTGAATGGCCTAACAAATTCAGCCCACCACCACTCAAACTAATTAATAAACAGCAGAATCCTTCTGTGTGGTCAGTTGAAGCACCTTAAATCACACCTTAGACAACAAGACTGGTCACCTATCTTCCATGCATCAGATGCCAACTCTGTGCTTGACTTCTTCATCAGCTCCTTCAATGCTGCATGTGACATCTATGCCCCCTTCAAAAAGAGGAAAGTAAAAGGCCTTAGCAATCCATGACTCACTGCTGATCTCCTAACATTGCTGAAAGCCAGGGACCACCTCTAGTTTCAGACTTGGGCCACTGGTAGGCAAGAAGATAAACACAACTACAAACGTGCCCGAAATGACTGCACCAAAGAAATACACCTGAAGAAAAGTAACTATTACAAACACCTGGGGAAAGGGGAAGTTCTTATGGAATAATCTCAAGGAAGTTACAGGGAAACTGCCCAAAACACCACCTTCAATGTTAGACATGGATGGGACTATAACTCTTGACCCTTCCACTATAGCTAACACGTTCAATAATGCATTCACTGACCTCAGTAGTGTTCTTCCTCTACACTCCTTCGATGAAGACCTCCATCAAACCCCCTACCCTCTTTATCAAATCACCCCCTTTTTACTTCAGAGCAGTCAGGACACATGAAGTCCATAGATATGTCAGTAAAGCAATTGCTGGATCTAGAATAAATGACGACTCACTCGACCTCAAACTGCTGTCACTTACTCTTGATGAAGTGCTATCTCCTTTAACCTGGATTTTCAACTTCTCCCTCACCCTAGGCCAGTTCCCCGACAGATGGAAATCTAACACCTTGACACCAGTTCACAAGATTGGGGATAAGGCACATCATGGAAACTATAGGCCTATATCCATACAACGCCCCCCCCAAGGCCATTGAAAGTCTGGTATCTGACCAACTAACGGAATATCTGGAGAAGTATAACATCCTTTGTAAACAACAGCATGGCTTCAGAAAAGGCCACAGCACCACATCTGCCCTCCTTGAATTCACAGGAGCAATTCACAACTCCTTGGACAATAATTATCTCACTGGTCTTCATAGACCTGCCCAAGGCTTTTGACACTGTCCATCATCAAATATTCCTCACAGAACTGTTAAAAGCTGGTCTCTCCCCTGAGTCTAGAACTTAGTTTAACAGCTACTTGGAAAACCATTCTCAAAGAGTGAAAATTGCTGCTGTCCTCTCAGATGCTAGACCTGTATGCTTAGAAGTCCCCCAGGGATCCATTCTCGGGCCACTCCTCTTCAGCCTGTTTTTGAACAATCTTCCACAATCCTGTCTGGAACAAATCCTACTCTATGCTGATGATGCTGTCATTCACACCACCCAACAGAACCTGCCACCTACTCTAAAACAAGCTTCAGAAGGGCTTCACCTGTATTGAAACATAGTTTAGTAGTCAAAAGCTGGTTCTCAACTATAAGAAAACCAAGTCGATACTTTTCTGTGGCTCCCACAACAAACACAGGCTTCAACCCCTTAATATTACAGACTGCTGTGGTGCTGTCCTCTAACAGGTTCACTCCTTTAAATATCTGGGAATCACCATAGACAGCAACCCATCCTACAGCATCCACACAGATAGCGTCTCCAAAGCTGCAAACACACGCATTGGTCTCCTCTACAGGCACAGGCAATGCCTTACCTCGGATAGCAGTTCAGAGCTCAGTGGTCTCGCTAATTGACTATGATCTGATTATTTACAGCTCTGTAACTGACACAGCCCTCAGATGCTTATTCTTGGCCCTAAACAAAGCCTGCCGACTCATCACAGGATCCCACCATCTCAGCCATACATGTGACCTCTATGTCCAAACAGGGTGGCTCCAGTTATCAAGCCATATCAATTACCAAACTTGTCTAATGGCTAAGAAAATTATGCTACATATTGCTCCTCCTGGAGTCCAAACTCTTCTTGATACAGCACGCAACCCCCGCCTCACCAGGGCTTCAGAAAATCAAATGCTGCACATTCCTCGGTGCCACACCACACTGGACCAAAGATCCTTTGTGCACCAAGCTCCTAGCTGGATTAATGGACTCAACAAAGATATCTCCTCTCTGCAAAATCTAGGCCCGTTCAAAGTCAACCTTCGCCTCCACCTAGCTGCCTCTAGCTCCTGCGACTGTCCCTCATAATCTGATCTCCTCCTTAGCACGTCAACTCCTACCCCTCCTCATCCTACTGCCTACCCTCCCATTTTTGCCCCTATCCCCCCAGCACTTTTTTGAGGCCTGACAAATGCCCGTGGCTGCACCGTTCTTTTTGTGTCCTTCCAAGCCTCAGGTACCTCTGTCTACCCTGCCCCCTCTGGTACCCACTTTCCCTAAATGTGATGTATTTTAGCTGCTAAAAAATGTCTGTACACCATTTCTGCATCGTTACTCAACTCTGTGTAATGTTTGTACTGTACCTCTATTGACATGGAACCCTTGTGAAAGGGCCTTGGCTCAAAGGTACTTGTAATCCTAGACTCTAAATAAATAAATAAATAAATAAAAGAAAAACTGTGGTGGTAGTGCTTTTGTTATTTTAGCTTCCAGTGATTGGAACAAATTTCTTTAACACCTGAAACATGCACCTGCTCTGTACTCCTTCAAAGCACAACTGATATGTTAAGGTTACAGGGGTTTTCACAGGGCATGGCCCCCAAAGCTCTGAAGTGAGTTCTGGTAGCTCACAGATCACAGCCTTTGATATAAAATGGGAAGGGGCTCAGTTTAAAGATAGGACCCCTATGGGCTCCCATAGCTCCCAAATTTCATAAGCTGTAACTCTAACACTGTATGTTACCCAGTCTCGGTTTCCGTCAATGCTATTGACTATGGACTATATGTTTGCATACTGTGTAATTTGTTTATTTTGTTGTCTGTATAGTGACATGGTTTGTTTAACTGGACTTGTATTACAAATATCTGATGGTCTGTAAATGTCCTCCTTGCCTTGATGACTGATTATTGTAACTATGATTGCGTGATCTGTCATCCCACCCAAGACCATCATGTAAATGAGATGCTATATGTTATGAGGTAGTCCCAGGGAAATAATCTTTAACTAAGTAACTAACTAACTAACTAACTAACTAACTAACTAACTAAATGTTGATCCATGGATACTGAAGCCCCAACATTCCAAAAAGGTTTCTCTCATCCCGTTTTGTTCTGATGACAAACTAAACATCTACTTTAAATACGTCCCACAGAGACAGAGCAAATTATGCAACTATTTTAATATTCTAGGCCCGATTTTGAAAAGAAAATGTGCTGTATCTCGCTGACCTTGAGAGACCAGTCTCTGGTATATGATATGTATAACACCCACCTCAGCATGGCATACTGTGGGGCCCTTTTGTGACCCAGTGGTGGGCACAGGGTACAAGAATCCATGTAACGGGTACCAGTATTTGAGGTTATGTTATATGGCCAGTAAATAAAATGCGTTGCCAGTACAAGTGCACTTACAGGGTTAAACTTAGCCCTCCTTTTCAGGACCTGAAATGTGTTCTGCAATGTAATGGTATATTCTGTTTCCTGTTTATGCAATGTACTCATGCTTAGTGACAATATACCTAGGTGCTAGCAATGCACCGGCAATTTCCTATTGGTCAGAAGGGTTTCTGGGCAATGTTTTCCACCCACTAAGGGACCATAAATAGGGGCTCTGGTCTGCCAAAAAAGTTCTAGTTTGAGTGTGTTACTTCAGTCTGGGGCACCTGTGTTGCAGTTTCTAACACCTGCTGGTGTGCTTCTCTCGCTGTGACCAGCCAGAGGTGCTGTTGGCCTAGGGATGGTGGCAAGGTACCTGGGTTTGGGAAGCACTTGTCCCCTCAGGTGCAGGTCTCTAAAGGCTTTGGCCTTAGCAGGGGGTCTGAGTTCAGGAACAGGGTGACCTGCTGGGGACTTGCCCTCAAGAAGGGTCTCCTGATGGCATCTGATCAATCTATCCTGTTTTCCAGTGCAGCTGAGAGTACAGCAGGTGATCTGTGCTGGCAAAGGAATTTAGCCCAAAGTGAAAGGTCTATCTGTGCAATTTTGGAAGATCAGGACAGCTGGCACCAAGATTCTGAACCCCAGGGGCAAGAGACGGACCTGATTGGCATGGTTAGCTACAGTTTGCTGTAATTGCATTAAAGGTGCTGACTCTGACCCCCATGGAAGAATGGGGCTCAGGGCAGACCATCAAGTTAGCCCCTACCTCATGTTCAATGTGATTGTTTGTTCAGAAGGGTATATCCATTCTTTAGCCCTCTGCCAGGCAACACTGGTGCTTCTGGCCTTTGGCAAAGACTCTGATTGAGTTGAAGCGCTGAGGCAAACTGATGAGAGGTAGCCAGCAGGCATAGCCTGGGATGCTAGTTTTGCACTTCATATTTCTATTAACTTATGTCTCGGCTGCAGTTTTTGTGTGTTCTGTAAATATCCAGCACCTGAAGTGAAGCAGAATATGGTATGTGGTATGTGACTACTAGAAACTGACAACCTTATAAAATCACAGAATTCATTGCAAACTTGAATCCTGCCTGGGCGTTTCATTATGTTTCCTCCTTGAGTGCTCAGCATTTATGTGTTTGCATTGTGAGCATTGGGAGTGAGCCCTCCCAGCTACAGCAAAGATCTCAGTACCTGAAAGCAAAGAGGTGGTCTGTGGTGAATATAGCACTGGTACTCCTGTTTCATGGCCTGTACGACTGTGGAAGATTGGGACCAACGGTGCAGAGGTACTTAACCCCAAGGGCAAGGGACAGACCCAGCTGGAATGATATGCCACTGTTTGCTGTACCAGCATTAAAGGTGCTGACTCCAACCCCCATGGAGGCGTGAGGCTTGAGTCAGACTGTCGCAGTAGCCTTTACTTCATGTTCTGTGCAATTGCTAACGTAACAGCTATATCCCTGGTGTTAGCTGAATGTAAATGGGAAAATGTGATGAAGTAAAGTAATGGGCTGGAGAGAATGGGTCTCAAGCTGTCAATATAACTGAGCTGCTTATGATAATCAAACCTGTAGCTAAACGACTGTTGTGACATGTACAGTGACTGTGATTGTGCAGATTTGAACTGGGACTATAACTGGAAGCTGCAGGTGGAAGTTTTCCACTAGCTCAAGCTGTGTGCACCTGCTTCTTTAAGCAAATGATGTCTTGCTGTGCCTGAAAATAGACATATTTATGCCTAGTGTATCTTACTAGGTTATCAAAAACAAACAAACAAATAAATAAATACAAACATCTGCCTAAAGTGTTGTTCCCTGTGTCCGAGTGCTTTCTGCCTAAAGGGTAGTGTTAAATCTGCTAATGCAACCGTAAATGTACTTGTGGCTTGCAGTTTGTACAAACTTGGCCTTCTCCAAGCTGCCACATAGGGACAGCAATGTGTACAGTGTAAAGTGCATAGTGCATAGTGAGATCTATATTTTGACCAACAAAGGTGGCCCCATTTTCCCCCCATGAGCCTAAAAGGGTTCATTGATGATGGTGATGATGGCAAAGACTGGGAGGAAGAAGAGGAAAATGCAGATGACCAGGATGAGCCCAGATGGGGAGTGAAGCCACTCATTATACCCAAGCCACACTGACAAGTCAGGCCACGTGGCACCCATGGATCCCTGTCCCAGCAGCTGGGACGTAACTGCGGAAACAAAGAAGGTAAGTGGTTCCGCTGAAGGGCACAGTTAGTCAGGATGACCGAGCAAAGCCATGACAGCAAATGGAAACTTTATTGTTGTGCCACTTAATCCACACCTCCAGGGTGTAGTGTAAGTGCCAGGCCTGGGAAAGTGCCAAAGGGGACAGGGAGGGGGTCTTGGTGAGATGTTCCATTCCATAAGATTAGACACTGGAGCTGACCCTGAGGTCATCGCCGACACCCCCTCCTCACTGTGGGGACTTGGTAGTGGCCAAGGAGTGTGAAAAATGACCTGGCTACAGTTTGCTATGTGAGGGTTTGTTTAGAGTCTATCATCTCTATTGGGGGGATCACTTGGCACTCAAGGTCAGTGGGGGATCTTGCATATCAGTGAAACAGTTTTTACATCAGATAAATACATTGTCCACACTTATAGCTTGTGACTCAAGCAGTTTGGGGTTTATCAGTGGCAAACATGGTACTGCTTTACTGTTCCCTCCTGTGAGCAGACACAAACACAAGCATTGATCATCATTCTGTGTAGGAATTAGGAATATTTCCTGGCTCCTTAGACATGGGTTACATCGCCCGGTAGCTACCATGTTCCATGGCATAGGAGGAAACTTGCTCTCAAGATGGACCCACAGGAGAGCCAACCCTCATTTGACGATACTTAGAGGGCACCTACTACCTATCCCCACTACTGGAATAACTCCTTGTTCGCTTCACAACCTCTGGGACCCTGTGGGAAAACACAGTATTGCATAGTACCATATTTCCTGTGAGGTCTCACCATCTTGACATCTCACAGCAACTGTGCTTTTTATGTTTGCTTGCACGCATGTGCAAGAAACATAGTGCCATCATACGAGTTTTC
Organism: Neoceratodus forsteri; assembly: GCA_016271365.2. Classification (NCBI taxonomy): domain Eukaryota; kingdom Metazoa; phylum Chordata; order Ceratodontiformes; family Ceratodontidae; genus Neoceratodus; species Neoceratodus forsteri. Next base: position 1,328,026,135 of record CM028131.1, on the reverse strand, counting down.
CAGAGGTGTGTCAGCCTCTTCTAATTCAGTCAGTGTATTTGCAGGCGCGGTCGCAGAGCGCAAATCACTGCTCCAGCTGTCTATGACAGCTGAAAAATGCAGTGGCATACAGTTGAAAGGGAGAGCTCCGCTTGAGTGAGCAGAGCTCTCCCTCCCCCCCACACACACATGTGCGCACGGACACCGCGTGCTCGCGCGCCCCCCTCACATTGTACAGCCGACGGGGTGCCCAATCCCCGCCGCCTCCACGCCCCACCCAAAGCATCCAGGTGCCACGCTGGAGCCCACCCCAGCATGGCAATGATGATGAATGGACAGGTGTCCAATCCCCGCTGGCTTTCACTGTCCCCCCACCTAGTACAGGGTGCCACGCTGGGAGCACACCCAGCGTGCACAAGATGCCATGGCTGACAGGGCCCAATCTCCGTCGGCTCCATGCCCCCCAGCCATCCTTCTGCCATGCTGGGAGCCCACCCCAGCGTGGCTTTCATCCCGCGTCGTCTCTTTAAAAAAAAAAAAAAAAACAAGTAAAGAAAAACATGTCCCTCGCAGTCTCTCTGCCCCCCTCCACAACCCACACCCACCCACTGCGCACCCTGCCTCCCCACACACCCCCACCCCATACTTACCTCTGGAGTCTGGTGCGATGATCTTTGCTGGACTGGGAACACGTCTGCACTCTTCAAAGCCGACCATGAACTGTGGAAATGCCGGTAAGCTGTATAATGGGATAGATAGGGTTCTTTCAACTTTGTTGCATATCTCAGGCATTTTTTGGAATTTTTGCACCAAATTTTCAACATGGGGTTTTTGGGACCCCATCTCATGAATTCTTGCACTGTCATGGTGTTACTCTGGCCCGAAGGGTGATTTCACAACCACTGTGCGAAATCACCTTTCCGGAATGATTAATGAAATGACACTGCCAGTGTTCATAAGGTGGGCTCTCAAAAAGCCTATTTTGAAAATTTGGTGGAAAAATTCCTAAAAATGACTGTTTTACAAGCGTGCGTTACGCAGTTCCTATGCACGCTTGTAAGTTCATGAATTTTCAATATTTTCACTCCAGAATTTCAACATTGCCTATTTTACCACACCTCCTATGAGCAGTACAGCTGTCATTTTCACATCTCACCCAAAATGTGTTTCCGCCATTACAGCTTAATAATGGCTAGTTATGTACAAATCATTGTATCGACACTAAGAAAATCACAGTGATACTGTTCATGAGCAGAGGTCTTAAAATGGCTATTTTGAAAAAATTCTTAAAAATGACTGTTTTGCGAGCGTGAATTGCGCAGTTCCTATGCATGCTAGTAAGTTTGTGAAATTTCAATATTTTCACTCCAGATTTTCAACATTGCCATTTTACGACACCTTCTTATGAGCAGTGCAGTTGCCATTTTTCACATCTTGCCCACAATGTGTTTCTGACCATGTAGCACACAATGGCACAGTCGGTGTGTCAAATCAATGTATGGGACACGTTAAGAAAATCACAGTGACACTGGTCATGAGCAGAGGTGTTAAAATGGCTATGTTGAAAATTTGTTGAAAAAATTCCCCAAAATGACTGTTTTAGGAGCGCACGTTGCACAGTTCCTACGCACGCTGGCAAGTTTGCGAATTTGTAATATTTGCACACCAGATTTTCAACAGTGCCATTTTTCCGCACTTCCTTATGAGCAGTGCAGCTACCATTTTTCACACTCGCCCCAAATGTGTTTCCGCACATGTAGTGCACAATGGTACAGTCGTATGCGAAAACAATGTTTGGGACAGAATAAGAAAATCACAGTGACACTGGTCATGAGCAGAGGTCTTAAAATGGCTATGTTGAAAATCTGGTGACAAAACTCCATAAAACGACTGTGTTTCGAGTGAGCATTGCGCAGTTTCCACGCACCCTAGTAGGTTTATGAATTTGTAATATTTTCAGTCCAGATTTTCACCAGTGGCATTTTTTAACACCTCCTTATGAACAGTACAGCTGTCATTTTCCACAACATGGCCGAAATGTGTTTTCACACTTTCAGTGCAGAGATGCGTGGTCGCTGTGGGAAATCATTGGGACAGATAAAGAAAATCACACTGACACTGTTCATGATTGGAGGTCCCAAAATGCCTGTGTTAACAATCTGCTGTAAAAAAAATACCCAAACTAGTTACATTACGGGTGTGTTTCACAGTTTCTACGCACGCTCCTGACTTCACCAGTTTTTTTAAGATTTTCACAGCAGATTTTCAACATTGCCATTTTTACACCTCCCATGAACAGTACGCTGTCATTTTTCACATCCTGTTCGAATGTGTTTTGCACCTGTGGTGCCAAATGCCATAAGGCGCTGCAAAAGCAGTTTTGCTAACAATCTGATATTGCCATTGTTCATGAGGTGGGGTCATAAAAACCATGTTGAAAATTTGGGTGAAAATACCAGCGAATGCCTGAGGCATTAGGGTTTCCGACCATAACGCCCCACCCTGTAGAGTATGACAGGCATCAGGGGTGTGACTTGGGATTCTTGCCTGTCATGCTCACACCATTCCACCCCCACCCACACCCTGCAGCCAGTGAGAGGCATCAAGGTGTGCCTCGGACTCTTCGGATCCAAACTTCACCCCATTCTCCTATACCGCACCCATCTCACCATGTTTTCTGATGGAATGGGGTGCACATAAGGGCCAAAGACCCCAAGGCACACCGTGACACTTGTCAGTGTCTGCAGGGTGGGGTGTGGTGAAATGGTGTGGTCGTTATGCCTGACGACCCAAGGGCACACCCCAGTGCCTGCCACTCTCTGCAGGGTGGTGGCAGGGTTGGCTTCAGTTCAATACTTCGCTGCCATTCCTATTATGCAGCTCTGTAACTTCTACACTACCAATGCCAGTGCCAGCAAGCAAACATTCGGCATTGACAAATGCTTGTTTGATACATCATCACCTTGTGTTGTTTTAACAGGACACCTGGCTAGAAGCCCTAGTCCCCTAGAGTCGTACTCTATCAGATGGCTTCTGACACTTCTGCTTCTGGGCTTCTTGGAACTCAGTTACACGGGGAAAGGCCTGCAGGCTCTGGAACTTCCAAGCATCTTCAGCAGCACTGCATTGAATTTGCTCTTGTGCTCTCTCTTTAGCAGGTTCCCTTCTTTTCTCTTCTTCTAGAAACTGGCTCTCCCTTTTTATGTTTGCTTGCACGCACATGCAAGAAACATAGTGCCATCATCAGAGACTTCGGAGGTGTGTCACCTCCTCCTCCAAGTCAGTCAGTGTGTTGGCAGGCACGGCCCCTGTAAGCCAATGCATGCTGGAGCTGTCTATGACAAGCTCCAAAATGCAGTGGCATACAGTTGAAAGGGGGAGCTACGCTTGAGTGAGCAGCGATAAGATATCGCCTGCTACATGCACAGCTCCCCACACACACACACACACACACACACATCGCGTGCTGTGCTGCCCCACGCACACTCTATGGCCGGGGTGCCCAATCCCCGTTAGCTGTGCTCGCCCCCAAGCCTCCCCAAATGCCACGCTGGGTGCCCACCCCAGTGTGGCAACTTGATGGTATAACCGACGGGGTGCTCCACCTCAGCCGGGTTTCACTGTCTCTCCCTCCTCATGCTATCACCGATGGGGGGGCCCAATCCCCCATCGGCTTCACTCCTCCCCTCGAGTACAAGGTGCCACACTGGGAGCCCACCCCAACGTGACAAGTGATGCTTTGGCCGATGGGGGTGCCCAATCCCCTGTCAGCTGAACGCCCCCCCAACTGTCCTTGTGCCATGCTGGGAGCCCACCCCAGTGTGGCAAACGTCCCAGTCCTCACTGGAAAAAAAAACAAAACTGTAAATTGAAAATGGTCCCATGGCGCTTCTCCCAGCCCCCCACAACCCGCACCCACCCTCGCACCTGCCTCCCCACCCCCCACCCCATACTTACCTCTGGAGCTTGGCGCGACGATCATCGGTGGACCGGGAACACGTCTGCACTCTTCAAAGCCGACCGCGAACTGAGGAAATGCCGGTAAGCTGTATAATGGGCTAGATAGGGGTTTTCAACTTTATTGCATATCTCAGGCATTTTTGGAATTTTGCACCAAATTTTCAACATGGGGTTTTTGGGACCCCTTCTCATGAATGATGTCACTGTCATGGCGTTACTCGGGCCCGAAGGGTGATTTCGCAGTCACTGCGTGAAATCACCCTTTGGGTCTGAATAATGCCATGACAGTGACATCATTCATGAGAAGGGGTCCCAAAAACCCCAAGTTGAAAATTTGGTGCATAAATTCCAAAAAAATGACTGTTTTACGAGCGTGCGTTGCGCAGTTCCTACGCACGCTCTTAAGTTCGCGAATTTTCAATATTTTCACTCCAGATTTTCAACATTGCCATTTTACCACACCTTCTTATGAGTAGTACAGCTGTCATTTTTCACGTCTCACCCAAAACATGTTTCCGCCCATGTAGCGCACAATGGCGCAGTCGGTGTTCGAGATCAATGTACGGGAGAAATTAAGAAAATCACAGTGACACTGTTCATGAGCTGAGGTCTTACAATGGCTATGTTGAAAATTTGGTGAAAAAATTCCTAAAAATGACTGTTTTATGAGGGTACATTGCGCAGTTCCTAGGCAGGCTCGTAAGTGCGCAACTTTTCAATATTTTCACTCCAGATTTTCAACATTGCCATTTTACTACACCTCCTTATGAGCAGTACAGATGTCATTTTTCACATCTTGCCCAAAGTGTGTTTCCGCCCATGTAGCGCACAATGGCGCAGTCGATATGCAAAATCAATGTATGGGACACATTAAGAAAATCACAGTGACACTGTTCATGAGCAGAGGTCTTAAAATGGCTATATTGAAAATTTGGTGAAAAAATTCCTAAAAATGACTGTTTTACGAGCGTGCGTTGTACAGTTCCTATGCATGCTCGTAAGTTTGCAAATTTAATATTTTCACTCCAGATTTTCAACATTGCCATTTTATTACACTTCCTTATGAACAGTACAGCTGCAATTTTTCATATGTCGCCTAAAAGTGTGTTTTAGCATATGGCATACAATGGTGCTGTTGGTGTCTAAAGCAATGTTTAGGACAGATTAAGAAAATCACAGTTACACTGTTCATGAGCAGAGGTCTTAAAATGGCTATGTTGAAAATTTTGTGACAAAATCCAAAATGACTGTGTTATGAGTGAGCATTGCGCAGTTTCACGCACCCTCATAAGTTCATGACTTTGTAATATTTTCAGTCCAGATTTTCACCAGTGGCATTTTTCCACACTTCCTTATGAACAGTACAGCTGTCATTTCTTCACAACATGGCTGAAATTGTTTTCACACTTTCAGCACAGACATGCGTGGTCGCTGTGGGAAATCATTGTTCGGCACAGATAAAGAAAATCACAGTGACACTGTTCATGATCGGAGGCACCAAAATGCCTGAGTTGACAATCTGCTGTAATAAATCCCCAACCTAATTATAATACGGGTGTGCATTGCACAGTTTCTGTGTACGCTCATGACTTCACCATTTTTTTAAGTATTTTTACTGCAGATTTTCAACATTGCCATTTTTTACACCTCCCCATGAACAGTACAGCTGCCATTTTTTACATCCTGTTCGGAATGTTTTTGCACCTGTCGTGCTAAATACCGTAGTCACTGTGCATAAGCAGCTTTCAGCTAACAAACTGATATTCCTCCTGTTCATGAGGTGGGGTCACAAAAAAAACATGTTTAAAATTTGGAGTGAAAATACCAACGAATGCCTGAGGTATTAGGGTTTCCAACCATAACGCCCAACCCTGTAGAGAATGACAGGCATCAGGGGTGTGACTTGGGATTCTTGCCTGTGATGCTCATACCATTCCTCACCCTGCAGCCAGTGAGAGGCATCGAGGTATGCCTTGGACTCTTTGGCCCCAAAGTTCACCTCATTCTCCTATATCGCACCCATCTCACCATATTTCCTAATGAAATGGGGTGCGCATAAGGGCCAAAGACCCCAAGGAACACCGTGACACTTGTCAGTGTCTGCAGGGTGGGGTGTGGTGAAATGGCATGGCCGTTATGCCTGACGACCCAAACGCACACCCCAATGCCTGTCACTCTCTGCAGGGTGGTGGTGGGGTTGGCTTCAGTTCAATACTTCACTGCCATTCCTATTACGCAGCTCTGTAACTTCTACACTACCATTGCCAATGCCAGCAAGCAAACATTCGGCATCGACAAATGCTTGTTATTCTCAGAGGCTATACCATCTGGCCTAGCCAGCATGGAGTAAAGGGGCAAGACCCCACCAAGGGAACTACATGGGCTCAAGGTTACAGTGTGTAATACAGAAGGCCTTCCATTTATACACTAACCTGGTTGAAAAGGCATAGCTAGCTAATAATCCAGCAGGTACAAATGAAGGTGTAATAAGAAAAGAATATTGTAAATAGCTAACTATGAAACAGTGAAAATTCTAATAATATATCAGATGTTCAGTAAATACAGTTTGTATAAATTCTTGTAGCTGACATTTAAATGCTGTTGCTATGTAGGGCCTCTGTTTTCCACATAACAGCTTGCACCAAGGCAAGGACTTTGTATTGCATTTTATTTCTTGTTAAATAAGCATTTGTCAATGGCGAATATTGGCTTGCTGGCATTGGCACTGGTAGTGCAGGAGTTAGAAATGCAAAATAGGAATGGCAGTGAAGTACTGAAGTAATGTCAACAACCCCCACCTAGAGACTGAAAAGTGTTGGGAATGTGGCTTTGGGTCAGCCATAAGACTGATACAATACCACCTCCCCCACCCTGCAAAGAGCGACAGGTGTTGGGGTATGCATTGGGGTCTTCGGCCTTTATGCTTACCCCATTCCATAAGGAAATAAGCTGAGATGGGTGCAATATAGGGGAATGGGGTGAATGTTAGGGTGAAGAACCCAAGGCACACCTCAATGCCTGTCAGTGGCTGTAGGGTGGAGGGGGTGGTGATAGAATTCTGTGAACATTATGGCCAACTAACCCAAGTTATGGCCACCACACCTGTCCGTCTCTACAGGGTGGGTGCATGGTTGGAAACCTTAATGCCCCAGGTGTTTGTTGGTATTTTCACTCCAAATTTTCAACAGTGGCTTTTTGGGACCCCACCTCATAAACAGTGCGCTATCATTTTGTTACTCAGTCCTGAAATGATTTCGCACAGCAACTGCGCCATTGGTAGCCACAGGTGCAGAAACATATTTTAGGCAGGATGCAAAAAATTACAGCTGTACTGTTCAAGAGGAGGTGTAAAAAAAAATGACAATGTTGAAAATCTGGAGAGAAAATATTAAAAAATATGCAAACTTATGAGCATGTGTAGATACTGCACATGCACTCCTGTAATGTGATCATTTTTGGGATTTATTTTGCCAAATTTTCAACATGGGCATTTTGGGACCTCTCCTCATGAACAGTGGCACTGTGATTTTGTTACTCTGTCCCAAAAGTTGATTTCACACAGCAACTGTGCCCATCGTGCGCCACAGGTGCGAAAACATGTTTTGGGCAGGATATGAAAAATGACAGCTGTACTGTTCATACGGAGGTTTACAAAAATGGCAATGTTGAAAATTTGGAGTGAAAATATAAACAATTCTTGAAGTTATGAGCATGCGTGGAAACTGCGCAATGTGTGCTCGTGACATGGTCATTTTGGAATTTTTTCACCAAATTTTCAGCATAGGCATTTTGGGACCTCCGTTCATAAACAGCGTCACTGTGATTTTCTCAATCTGTCCTGCACATTGAATTCCCACAGCGATCGTGCCATTGTGCACCACATGTGTAAAAACATATTTTGGGCAAGATGTGAAAAATGACAGCTGTACTATTCATAAGGAGTTGTGAAAAAATGGCAATGTTGAAAATCTGAAGTGAAAATATTAAACATTCTCAAAGTTTCGAGCATGCATGGAAACTGTCACTTTTTGGAATTTTTTCACCACATTTGCAACATAGGCTTTTTGGGAGCCCACCTCTCTATCAGTGGCACTGTAATTTCATTAATCGGTCCCGAAAGGTGATTCTGTGCAGTGACCATGAAATCACTTTTTGGGACCGAATAATGAAATGACATAGACTGATTTCATGAGGTGGGGTCCCAAGAACCTTGTATTGAAAATTTGGAGCCAAAAGTAAAAAAAAAATGGCCGCGATATCACTCAAGTTGAACCCCCCCCCCCCAATTTATGTCATTATATAGCTTACTGGCATTTCTTCAGTTCGTGATCGGCTTTGAAGAGTGCAGATGTATTCCTGCTCCAAAAAGATCACTGCACCAACCTCTGGAGGTGAGTATAGGTGAGGTTGTGTGGAAGTGAGGTAGAGGGTGGGTGCGGGTTGGGGAGGCATCATGGACAATGGGGATCATTTTCTTGTTTTGCAGAGAAAAATTGAGAAAAAAACTTCAGGGGAAGGTTTTTTTTTTTTTTTACAGATGACACTAAGACATTTGGGCACACTGGGGTGGGCTCCCAGTGTGCCACCTGTTTTTTTTTGTTGGGGGGACTGAAGCTGACAGGGATTAGGCGCCCCATTGGCAAAGAAATCATGTCTGTGTTGGGGGGCATGATGCGAGGGAGATTAGGCACCCCGTCCGCATACAAATAAAACTGGGAAGGGGGACATTATGCCGATGGGGATTGGGCACCCCATTGGCAAACAAATTGAACTGGGAAGGGGCATGCCGAGATGGGGACTGGGCACCCCTGAAGTTGACTTTCTAGGGATTGTGAGAGGTGGAGGTCAAAAGCCGCATCCATGTTTATTGAAATGTTGCACCAGTAACAGCACATAATGGAGGCATGCCAGATCTGCCACTGCAGTGACGAGCCTGTCTCTCATTGCAGTGGTGGATTTCTTTCAAGTTGATGGCACTCGGAAACTGCTGTCATCGGCATCATACTCACTGGTTGGCAGCTATGGCACACACTGTTTAAAGCATCCTCTGGATTTACAACAACACTGACACACCTTTGAAAGTGCTGGTACAGTGCTGCTATAGCAAAATGTTGCTTGCACATGCACTTTTAAGCCAACATAAAAATAGAGCAGTTCTGTTACTGACCATAACTTACAGCTACACAAAGCCTCTCTGACTTTGATTACAGGCTTTCCTTTGTCTTCTCTTTAATATGGTATTACCCATCAAAGAAACATTTAAATCTTGAAAACTTAAGATGTTGAAAATACATGTGCCCCCATCCCAACTCCTGGCAATCACCTTTTCCCAGGAATTTGTTTAGGAGTTACCAGTGGATGCAATTAAGATCCGCTAAGATTGCTATTGCAAACCCTATTACTGTGCCTTAGTTGTAATTCATTTAAACTCATAGAAAAGGTTTCCCAGGGTTCAGAATCTGCAGTTAGGACCAAGTGGAGGCACTTGGCAACTCTGATTATTTTGCTGAACTGGGACTTTGCAACCCCTTTAATTCTACTGAAATGGACTTTGCACACCCTGCCCTGTGGTTCTACTGGAACTGGATTTTGCAGCCCCTCTGATTCTGCTGAAATAGGACCTTGACAACCCCACAGAGTCAGACTGGGGTACAGGGGCCCACTTGGAAAGTGGATACAGGGGCCAACCTGGAAAATCAATATGGGAGGGCCCAGGGTGACACACTTGTATCAGGATTCCACTTCAATTTGGTATACTAGCTCTGTTTTTGCAACTTACATTTACCTACTGTGCCCCATATACCCCATTTAATTAGAAAAAAAGATGATGAATGCAAAGATTTTCAGAGTTTAAAGGTGGCCAGATGCCCACCTAGAAATTTCCAGGTATCCTGATTGGCCAGAAAACTCTGCCCTTCCCCCCTCCACCACCACCACATGATTCTGCTGCAGTGGGACTTTGAAACCCTCTGTATTTCTGCTGAAATGGGGCTTTGCAACTTTTATGATTCTGCTGAAATATTTTTTTTTCAGTTGTTTTACCAGGAGTATAAGAACCACCCGCCATTTCCCCAGCATCCAACAGAAAAACCTCGACCGCAGAGGGTAGTTGGTCCAGGAGGTTGGCAGGTGGTTAGGAGGAGCAAATCAGGTGCCCCATCACTCTCTGCACTCCAACACATTACCTCCAAAAACCATATAAACACTACAAACAGGTATCTGCCTCTATCTCTGAAATCAAATAAAGAGGCAGAAGACACTGCAAGCAGGACACTGCGCACAGGAGCTAGCACAACAATACTCACCCAAATCAGGAACCAAAACTAAACAAGCACAAAGGAAATCCAAAAACTTTTGATCATTAGGAGACTCCATGATTAGGGAGTTGATACCATCTCCAGCCAGGGTGATGGTCAGATGTCTCCCAAGTACATCAGCATGGAGAGACACTGACCGCATTGCTAAAATGTTCACAAAGCAGGAGAAAACATTGATGTCCTAGTACACATAGGGACTAATGATCTAGCCAGCCGGTCAGTTGTGGAGACCAAGGAACACCTGACTAAGCTGGGTGACAAACTATCATCTATTTCGTCCGGCATCTCCTTCTCTGAGATCCTGCCAGTCTGGGAGAAGGAGCAGATGGACGGAAGGTCAGAGAAGGGGAGATAGGGAGCTAAACACGTGGCTCAAGGACTGGTGCCAGGAAAAGGACACAGATTTGTAGGGAACTGGCAACAGTTCTGGGAGCGAAAGTTCTTTAAATTTGATGGACTGCATCTGACTAAAGAGGGAGTCAGTGCATAGGGGCAGAAGTTTGACGTCTTTGCAGAATATTTAAACTAGCAAATGGGGAGAGGGTGCAGCACCCCATACGTCGAATGGGAAGAACACCCCTCCCCCCTCAGCTAGTGGTCAAACAGGAATTCAGCGTGTTTGCCGTTCATTTGCATCACCAGGTAAGAAAAAAGGTTTGTCTCCCCATACGATGCACAAGGGTAATGCCAAACTTCACCCAACAACTAACACACCAAATCTGGCCAATGGAAAATCATGTACACAAATGCTCACAGCCTGGGAAATAAGATCCCAGACCTGCAGGCAATAATGTCAGAGGCTAAACTGGACATAGTAGCAATTAGTGAGACGTGGTTTACCAGTAACCACACTTGGGAGACTTCAGTACCTGGCTATGTATTGTTCAGAAGAGACCGAGGTGCAAAAAGGGGGAGGAGGGCCCTGTATGTTAATGAAAATATCAAAGTTACAGAAATTCAGAATACACATAAGGAGCCAGAAGAACTGTGGGTCACCCTGGAAACAGGAAATGGGACAGCCATAAGAACTGGGGTTGTCTACAGGCCCCAGACCAGAGGGAGGACATAGACACACATTACTGTTAGAAGATATACAAACATGACAGCTAAAGGGAGGTTCTGATAATGGGAGACTTCAACATGCCAGATACAGATTGGTCAATACCAGCAGGAACATCTGCCGAACTAGACTCATAGTGGATTCCCTGCGGGAGGGCCTCAAACAACTGGTACAGCAACCCACAAGAGACAGGGCTATCCTAGATCTAGTACTGACTAACAAAGAAGGGATCACAGATCTCCAGGTAGAAGGTCACCTGGGGCCAGTGACCATCACATGGTGTGGTTCAATTTGGCTACTACATCTAAATCATCCCATTCCAAGGCAAAATATGGGACTTCAGAGGAGCTGACTTTGATAAGATGGCCAACAGAGTTAAGCTAGCCCTGGCAAAAGAAACACAGGTGAGGAGGTACAGGCAAAGTGGGCAAAACATTAAGGATACAATACTTGAAGCAACATCCCATTGTGTTAGACAGAAAAGGAAGTGCAAAAGAAGAAGGAAACCACTTTGGTTCTCAAATACAGTAGCAGAAAAGGTCAGAGCCAAAAGGTCCTTTCAGGAAATATAAGGAACACAGCGGGATGAAGATAGGAGGCATACCAAACTGCCCTAAGGAAGCAGGTAAGGCAGTAAGGCAGGCAAGTCCCAAACTGAGGAAACACTACACGAACAGTAAAGAAGGTGACAAGACTTTCTATAGATACATTAGTGAAAGGAGAAAGTCCAGAGGGGTATTGCTAAGCTTAATGGAGAAAAGGGAGCATGTGAGGAGGAGGACCCTGTAAAGGCATCTATCCTAAATAGATACTTTGCTCAGTATTTACTGAAGAGAAGGCAGGCAGGGCCCACAGCTCAGCATCATGGACACAGGGGAGGGAGGTGAGCACTACTCCTCTTCAAAAGAAAGGGTCCTACAAGAGCTTGCTAAGCTCAGGGTGGATAAGGCAACGGGACCTGATGGCATACATCCCAGGGTACTTAAGGAGCTAAAGGAGGAACTAGTAGAGCCATTAGCAGAATTGTTTAGTGAGTCTCTGAGCACAGGAGAGGTCCCAGAAGACTGGAGAAGGGCTCATGTGATCCCGCCCACAGAGTGGTAGCAGGGAGGAGGCGGGGAACTACAGACCAGTCAGTCTTACCTCAGTAGTGGGCAAGATTATGGAGGCACTCCTTAAGGAAAGGATAGTGCAACACCTGGAATCCATAGGGGCACAGGATCCAAGACAGCATGGGTTTACAAAGGAAGGTCCTGTCAAACTAATCTCATAGATTTCTTTGACTGGGTAACCAGAGTGGTGGACAAGGGGAGCAGTTGATGTAGCCTACCTTGACTTCAGCAAAGCTTTTGACACTGTTCCACATAGAAGATTGATAAATAAGTTAAGTAGGCTCGGGGTGGGTCAGAAGTTGGTCAACTGGGTGGCAAACTGTTGACTGGCAGAAAACAGAGAGTGGTGGTAAATGGTATACAGTCAGAAGAGATGCAAGTCACAAGTGGGGTAACTTCAGGGATCAGTCCTGGGGCCAGTCCTATTCAACATCTTCATTAGTGACCCCAGATGGACTAGAGGGTAAGGCTTGTCTGTTTGCAGATGACACCAAGATCTGCAACAGAGTAGATGATCCAGATGGGGTGGGCAGAATGAGAAGAGATCTGGATAAACTAGCAAAATGGTCAGAAGAGTGGCAACTGGGATTTAATGCAAAGAAGTGCAAAATCATGCACATAGGAAAGAGAAATCCTGAAGCCACTTATAGGCTGGGAGAGTTGCTAGCAGTCACAAAGGAAGAAAGAGACTTGGGCATCATCATCACTGATGACCTAAAATCATCCAAGCAGACCTCTAAAGCAGTAGGTAAGGCTAGGGGTGTTAGGGTGTATTAGTAGGGTATCAATGTCGAAGAGGGAGGTATAATCCTCTGTACAAGACATTGGTTAGGCCCCATCTGGAGTACTGTGCAGTATTGGAGGCCACACCTTCACAAGGACATTAACCAAATTGAGGCAGTCCAGAGAAGGGCAACCAAAAATGGTGCAGGGACTGCATCAGAAGACATATGAGGACAGATTAACGGACCTCAATATGTATACCCTTGAGCAAAGGAGGGAGAGAGATATGATCGAGACATTTAAACACCTTAAGGGCATAAACAAGGTGAAAGAGTCTAACATGTTTAAATATAAGAAAAATAGCAGGACAAGAGGACACAGCATGAGATTAGAGGGAGGCGATTAAGGGGAATGTGAGGAAATTCTTTTCACAGAAAGGGTGGTAGATGCATGGAATAGCTTACCACAAGAAGTGGTGGCTATGAATACAGTGCAGGGCTTCAAACAGGCATGGGATAGGCATAAGGGAGCAATACAAATGACTATGAATAGATAGGTCACTGACAGAGCAAAGGCCGATGGCACATTTATAAGGTAGAAAAAGAAATGGGCAGACTGGATGGGCCTTGCGGTCCTTATCTGCCATCAACTTCTATGTTTCTATGAGTAACACACTAAGCTGAAAGCTTGTTTACAGGTGCAACCTGGGAGCACAGGGAAGTTAAGTGACTTGCTCAAGGTCACACAGTATGCAAGTGGGGGCTGTGGGATTGAAACCCAGGTCTCCAGCTTTGCAGCTCAGAGCCTTAAACCACTGCGCTATACTGCCTACTATAGAACTTTGCAACCTCTATGATTCTTCTGAAATGGGACTTCGCAACCCCTATGATTCTGCTTAAATGGGACTTTGTGACTCCTTTGATTCTGCTTAAATGGAAAATCGCAACCCCTGTGATGCTGAAGTGGAACATGGTTTGTAACCCCTGTGGTTCTTGCAAAATAACATTGCTGGAAATTTTTCAATCTGCTAAAGGTTTGAGGGACCTGGTGCAGACAGAATTATATTTGAAAACTGCCTTTACAACCTATTTACCCAGGATAGCCCAGCAGAGATTCAATATCTTGTTTTCAGTGGGGTCCTGCTGCTGGGTGGCCTGGAGTTCTTACATGTTTAAGTGATTTGCTGAAGAGCATACTTATTTGGCTGAGGTAGAGTCTGACCCTGTGATTTCTGTTTCCTAAGCCTGTGTATACTAAATTGTTTTAGTGCAGTTACAGAAAGCTTAAAAAACACTGCACAACCTAAAGTTGGAATTTGTTGCCTACATCACTGTTATGCTCTAGATCTATTTAAAATTTCAAGTATCCTTTACAACTACACGTTGTCTCATTGTACAACTGTGACTGTTTTTTTACATAATCATTAACTTTATATATGCAGCTGATGTATGGCATTTTATGCTTCATGCTTTGTATTGTAATTATTCTGTGTTGTTCTAGCATGTGTTGGTCACTTTTGTGAACGGGTGCTGCTGTCTAATGACTCAGTCTGGTTATCACGTATTGTTACTCTTTACTGATTTTTTTCTTCTATAGCCGGTCAGAAGATGCTCTATCTGATGGTATGAGGCATGATGCGTAGATTAAAACTGCCCTTTACTTTATGCTGACATATTGTAGTATATGTGGGACTCAGTCTGTGAGCAAATCCATTTGTGAGCAGCGCCATCTAGATGTGATGGAAGACACTGCAATAACTGAGTCCAAGCATCAAAGAATGTAACATGGCCACTTAGGCTTCCACTGTGTAGATAGGTAGGTAGGGTGACCACTAGATGGGCCACTGTGCTTTTTTTTATGTTGCCACTTTCTATGTTTCTATATAACAGCAACTCCCTCTACAGGCAATGTGAGATGCTACAATAACAGAGTCCTGTAGTGTTTAGGAGTGGCAATGGCATTGCCCTCTATTTGTGATGTAAGTTGGGTTTGCTGCACACCCAGGAGCATAGTGAGGCATGGGGCGGCAGACTGAGTGCTTTCAACCTCTGGAAGTATGCTAATCCTGGCACAACCCATGTCCCAGGGTGTCTCATTACTTACATCACATGTGTTTTTAGTGACATTAAAAAAAAAAAGTTTAAAACATAGGAAAAAAGTATGTAAACACTAATAGTTCCTCCACTTGTTGGTGCCATCAAATGACACTATGCAAGTTGCTGTGTGCTGGATGCTTTGAAGTATTGCCATTTTTTGTTGGTGACTCATTCATCACTTTTACATTAATATTAACAATAAAAATGTTTGTACTGAACTCATTTTTCTTTTGTCATTTGTGCCACTTATCCCTTTTTTTACTGCAGTTAGTGTGGGACCAAGCAGACAGGCTTGTATTGTCTAACACCAAAGCGAGAGACACTGTTGCTTGCACTTTTGGATTCAGAAAGGAATGGCAGTTGTGGTGGTTAAGGAAACGTAGCAAGCTGAGTGCTGTGCTCTACAGTCATTTTATTTAATAAGTAAACATAAAATGCACAAGCACTGAGCCAATGAACAAGAATCGAGTGGGCACGGGAGGAGAGAGCTAGCAGCCGAGTGATCTGGCGAGGGAATGAGTGAGATGGAGAGTGGCCAAGTGGTCCCTCAAGAATCATAAAAAAACAGACACACATGAAATAACGAGAAGACAGTCTGTGGAAAAATAATAAAAAACTTTAAAAGCTGTAAAGATGATTGGAGGTGGAACCTGATACAGTGTAGGTATGTTTGACATTTTTCGTGTGGAGTAGCTGTATAAAAAAAACATGGCTAAAGTTTCAAAATGAACATTCGATGCAGCTGGCGTATGTCTTTAGAATGCACTGTACCCAGGTTGGCAGTAACTTGCTTTTAGTTATTGACTGTGCTCTTTCAAGACCATGGCTAGAAGCAAGTCTTAGCCAATGAGGATGGAGGGATTTTCTTACCCATTTTATATACACACCTAGTAATGGGACGTTGAAGGCACAATCTGACTTTGCAGCTAATGTGAATTTCTCTTTAGCTGAATGGTTAGAGCTGCTGCCTTCAGGACTCCTGAATGCTCCTCAATGTGATTCCTAGCAAGAGTTCATCCTGTATCAGACTAATGGAAGGGACAGGCATATTTACATATTTCTAAGTCTGTCTGATTGGTTTGTGCAGTGCTTATATATACTGTTTATTTTCACCTTTCTCTGTTATATCCACTCTCAAAGAGGTGCCTGACAAGGATCAGGCTGAAGGACATGAAAGGGCCCCAAAACAACTGAGTGTTACTGAACCAAGAGCCTCCTCCAACTCGCGAAAGTAGACCAGTAGTGCAAAGGAAAAGAAAAACCCCAAGGTGGAGGAAACCTCTGGGGATCCAAGGTAGAAGGCCAGCCCTACTTCCAGGCATTGCCTACCTAGTCAACGTACTTACTGATAGCCTTGATGATGTGTGGTGGAATGGTCCTTGGAGGCAAACGTAGCCATTCCTTCTGAATGGATGAAGAAAAAGAGAGGGGTCGAGGCCAAGCAGAGCTAGTAGGATTCTGATATTGCACAAGAACAAAACAGTAGACATCACTTCAGCAGACTCTGTATTCAGTAATGGCCCATTTTTACTCTTCAGATGATCTTTCAGTTGATTGAATATAGCAATAGGACATTATTTGAATATATTGGGTGGTAAGGAATGGTATAAACGATATGCAGTTGGAGTGTTCGGACTCTTTGAGAAGCAGATGGTAGAAGTCAGATGTCCTTCTTGAAGGTTATATACAGGGAGATGATATTCTGGAATATAAAATGGGCAAGGAAATCCTTGTGTCCTGACTGACTGAGACTTGGGTCTAGCCATGGCAGTGAGAGAGCACCACCAATGGATAAAAATAAGTCCCTGCCAACCAGGGCAACTCACAGAATTCATAAGCCACCTATTTCCTAATTTCCATCACTAACATGGCTGCAACCTTTAGTCAAAAAAAAAAAAAATGCATAAAAAAACTTCAACTGGGCCCTAAAAATAAAAGTCCATTAAATTAAATAAAGTAAGTCAATAATGTTATTTTCACTCAAGACCCCCTTCTTACACACATACACAATTTAAAAAATCAAATACTATTCAGAGTTTACATTGCTGGTGTTTCTTAGATGACCATGAAAAATCCTCCTCCTATTCCTACCAGTTTGCCACAGAACTCCCCGGTCCTTACCTGGCATCAGATAAAATTCAGGTTCTGGCTCCGCTTGAGGCCTGTCTCTGTGTGTATGCCAGTGGAACTCTGAAGAATTTTGAGTTAATGTATTCTATGTTACCATTCCGTGTGTGTGTGTGTGTGTGTGTGTGAGCATTCTACTAAAGAAATAATGCAGAGCTTTGAATTCTTCTATTCCATGGTAAACAATCACACAATGTATTGAATATGAAGAAAGACTGATAAATGACAGGTGAAAAACATCTGTGGAGGAACTTTTTACATTATTTAGCAACATTTTATTATATTTTTGTGGCTTTGAAAACTTTTAGTGTTTGTTTTTTAAAAGTTGCCTATGAGCCCATTTTGTATAAGCAATAAGGCACTCTAGGAACATTGGTGGTGCTAGGTTACGCCATGATCAGGGGGCTGAAGGCACTCAGCTTCGCCTCGTGCCTCACTACACCCCTGACTATGGGATAAACCTAGTACTACGGGGTTTTAAATAATTGATTAGCAGTTTTTTTTCTTGGGACAATGCTAACTGTATAGAAAGTATTTATAATAACTGGCAGCAGTTTCTCTCAATGTACTGGCCAGGTTGATATTTTCCATAACAACCAGCTGGTTGTTATGACATTCATGAGCCATGCCAGTCAAACTATGCTGCTGCCTCATTGGCCAGCATTCTGTATGTGGACGGGGCCAAACAGTCTCACAAACTGCTGGAGAAAAATTGCTGGTCTGTTATTATAAAAAATAAAAGATGGGAAGGGTGTTTAATATGAGAATTTAATGCACACCCTCGTTGTGGGATGCTTTGATAAACCCCTCTGGCTTCGCCCTCGGGGTTTATGTAGCATCCCACAACTCGGGTGTGCATTAAATTCTAATATCAAACCCTTCCCCTTCCATTATTCTCTATATATAGGTTTTCTAGAACTGTTACGTTTGTTAAACACAATGAGACAAGTGCTATGCATTTTCATAATGTTTTAGCACTTTTACGAGCAAAACACTAATGAAATTTTTGAGTTAAATAAAACCCTGTCACTACCAATGCCCCATCGTGCCTTATTGCTTAATTGAACTTGGAAGAACTTGATGACTTCTCCAGGAAGCCATAATAAGCGTGTGTTACGGCAGCTTGTAGATTGAAGTCAGCTGGTTGTCTAACTACTGAAGAGGTGAGGAGATCCATGAGGCTGGAGTTGCAAGTTCAAGTTGATTGGGTATGTATGCAATCAGTTTATAGGGTTTTGTCTTTTAATGCCATGCAGAAATGTTTTGAGAGACTAATTCAAAAGGTCGGGTGAAGGTTGAGTTAAACAACAAAGGTAGTGCACATGTTGGACAGCGGCAATATGCTGCTTGATGGAGGGCTGGATCATACTATTTTCTGAGGAGCAGAGAGATGCAAAGTGAACCTGCTGAAGAGAGACTGTAACAGGATCAAGGGTTGAGTTGGCACAGAATGCAGAGTACTTTATCTAGGCTGAAGTGTACGCTGTTTTTGTAACTTTGTCTAGTGATGACCATGTTACTGACTGGGCTGACTCTTAGTAATACTGTAGTTCATTGTATCTGATGACCTGAGAGATTTTTGAGGTAGTGTCATGCAGGTGTCCACTGTGGCATTCACACTGAAAAATGGCTGAAGTGATAGCAAGATACAGTGAAGCCCGCCAGGATGAAACACAGTGTCACAGTTTCCTGCATGATGAAAGGGATTAACTCCGATTGACATTGCCTTGTTTCCTGCAGTAAATCTGCTGCAGAATATTGCAGAATTGGGTTAAACCTTAAGGCTTGCTTCCCCTGTCATGTTCTCCCTCTTCAATTCCTTGTTCCTGAGGACCTTCTCTGAGGGCAGACTAGGTGGGCCAAGTGGTCCTTATCTGCCATCAAAGCAGGCCCAAAACGAACAGTGGGCCATCCAACCACACCTGGGGGCACAGGATGCTCGTTCATACTAACCGGATGCCCTCCCATAGGCCCACTATCTGAGGACAAGCTCACAGCATATGAGTAAAGTTTGCTCTGTGTTGCTGGTACCTCCAACGCATGCCCTCCGGTAGCAGTCACAATTTGAATGATACTGCGGGGATACGGTACCATTGGAGCATCACTTTGTTTAGAATAAGCCTGCTCTGCCTATCACAACATGCTGCATGTGCTCCGTAAAGGTAGGTGCTCAAGGGCTCTATGTCTATTGTGATGCCTTGTTCTTGCTCCCAGGCTGTTCTGGAGGAGAGACCTTGTCTTGAGTATTATTGGTTCAGGGGCTGATCATGCTCCTGACCTGGAGAGTATCACCGGAAGTCTTGTTTAGGAAGGCTGTATCTCACTTTCAGCTTGATATCAACTGCCTCTGCATGCTGCATATCCTGTGTTAGGCGATCCCTCACCATAACAATGCCTTTCTGTGCTCATGTAGGCTAGTTAAGTGGGGACCCCCAATTTTAAGTGAGATATTACCTCAGAGGGGCTCATCCCTGGGATGGGAGTAGATCTGGTGAACTTGTGGAGGCGGGTCCAATCCCACCTGGAAACATAGAAACATAGAATTCGATGGCAGGTAAGGACCACTTGGCCCATCTAGTCTGTCCATTTCTCTACCTAATGGATAAGCTGCAGATCCTAGTTAACCAACAGCCTACTTCCTCCTACCCCCCACTAGAATTGCCTTATGTCTGTCCCATGTATTCTTGAATTCCCCCACTGTTTTTGACTCCATGACCTCCTCAGGAAGGCTGTTCTATGGCGGCAGTAATGGTAGGGTGCCCCTTGTCCATTTGGGAGAGGTCACTGTATAGGTAGGTAGCTACTAAGGGTTTCTCGAACAGCCCTGCTCCATGTGTAACCACAGTGGTGATCTGCTTGTGGCTGGGGTGAAATCATTGAGCCATTTATGCCATGAGAAAGGCTATATGATAGCTTAAGAAGCTTGGCAGCCCACAGCCTGCTCTGGACCAGTGGGCCTGGAGCTTCAGCTGGCTATATTGTGGTGGTTTGCCCTCCTATAGATCGTCACTGATGAACCTATCCAGTTTCTGAAACTATTTTTTGAGGTACGTGGATAGGTGGATGGGACAGATATGTGTGACCTTGTGGGCTATCATCATCTTGAAGGCCTCTATCTTGCCCCCCAAAGATAAGTTTAACAGTCTACACCTAGTCATTTCAGCTTTGGAGGAGTCTATGAGAGGTGTGAGGTTAAGAGGAGTCATTTTGGATATGAATGGGTGTATTATGATTCCCAGATATGTGAGGCCTTAAGCACCCAGTTCAGACCCTTCATCACATATGGCTCTGCACTGGAGGACAAGTACAGAGGGAGTACCTCCATTTTACTCTGATTCACCTTCAGCCCTGAGACCTCAGTAAAGTCTTGTAGAAGTCATAATAATGGGTCCAGTGTGGCTTTGAAATTCTCTTGTAGGATGAAAAGGTCATCAACATATAACAATGCTCAATGTTCTTGTCCTCCATCCTGGATTCCTTTGAGTAAGGGGTGGTGCCGTACTGCTATGGTTAGCAGTTTGATGGCCAACACAAACAAGAGAGGTGACAAAGGACATACTTCTCTTCCCTCCTTCTGGAGCTAAAAAGGGAAAGACTGCAACTCATTTGTTAGTACGCTGGCCGTGGGTGAGCTACACATAAGCTTCACCTATTGAAGTTACGTGTGGCAAGTCCCCATACATTCTAGAGTTTACAGAAGATGCTCCCATTTAACTAAGCTGAATGCCTTTTTGAAGTCCACTGCCATAGCAACTGCTGGTGTGGGCACGTTGTTTGTGCCATGCAGGAGATTAATGATTGTGCATAAGTTATCTGAGCTCTGCCTACCTTTAATAAACCAGGCCTGAGTCAGATGTATGAGACCCTTCAGTATCAGCTCAAGCTGGGCCATTAGGATCTTGACCAGGATCTTAGTATTGGCATTTATGAGGGAGGCGGGCCTACAATTGGTTGCCATTGTGACATCTTTACCTTTCTTTAGCAGGACTGCTATAATGGCTTCCACCATAGTGGGAGACAGGGACTGACTCTGGAGGCCAGTTTGGAATACCTCCAATAGGATGGGGCTTACCTCCTCGCTCATGAACTAATAATCTACTGGTATTCCATCACTTCCTGGAGCCTTCATTTTGTTCAAAGAGTGGATTAGTTGCTTAACCTCAGAAAGCATAATGGGTTTGTCCAGAGCTTTCTACTGGGCAAATCCTTGGTACAGGCCATTTATCCATTAAGGTTATTAGTACAGCCTTCTTAGTTAGGCATTCGGAGGATGCATAAAGCCTCTGATAGAAAGTCTGCATAATTGTATTCATGGCATGGCCTCCATATGTGCCTTGCCTTTGTAATTCTTCTGGCTCACAATGTGTTTCAGCTTACTGCTTCCAAACCCAGTAGGCTAAGAAGTTTGCTGCACATTTGCCCCTTCCTAGTGTTTGTGTTTTAAGTAGAAAAGGGCCAGTTCAGCCTTTCTCATTAGAAGCTCATTGAGTCAGAGTCTCATACTGGTCAGGCAGGTCACTAGTTCTTTTGGGGGATGGTACTGTTACTTGTATTGTGTCTCTACATCTGCGAGCACCTTTTCCAGCGTGAGGAGTTCAGCTTTGCACTTTTTCCTCCAACGTACTGCAAAGCTTATGATGTTTCCCTGCATAGTGTTTTTTATATCTCCCACTTGTTGGCTTTAGAAGTGGCCCTGTTATAAATTATCTGAAGGAATGCTTTGTTTCCCTAATTCACCCACTGTATGAACTTAGAGTCCTGCAGCAGGAGAGGATCAAGCCTCCAGGACTTTGATCTGGGTTGTGTGATGCCTCAGACCAGTGTGAGGGCCACTGGGGCATGGCCCAAGATCACAATAGGTAGGATCATGGTAGAGATTGTACTGTGGGTGATCTCTGGGGACATAAACCACATATCAATGATCTCGAGGATGAGTGAGATGCTGAGAAGCATGTGTAATCCCTTTCCCAGGGATTCTGAATTTTCCCGGAATCTGCCAAGTTATGCTCCTCCAGCAACTCTCCCAGAGCCTCTAATGCCTTTGTATAGGGTTCTGTATTCCCACCACTACAAGCTACACAGGCCTCCGTGGAGAGATTAAAGTCACCACCTAGCATTAATGGCACTGACTGTGGTGCAAAGTTAGTTATTGTTTGGCTGAATGTGTGAAAAGACGGCAGATCATTTTGATTGGGGCCTTAGACGATGATCAGGATAATAGGTTCCCGAGATGTGATAGCTTCCACCATTAACCAACAGGTTACCAAATAAAGAGCGCTACTGTATATGGATCACTGTAATCTTTTATGGATAAGGATCAACACTCCTCTCTTCTTCACTGAGGCTGTACTGTGCACCTCTACCCCAACTCAATCCCTGAGCAGTTTGCTAGCCTCTGCCTTTGTCAGTCAGGTCTCCTGCAAAAAGGCAGTCTCTGCCCAAAGATGTTTCAGATAGGACAGTACCTTTTTCCTTTTGACAGGAGAGTTTAATCCCCTCACATTCTATGATACAGCTTGTATATTACCAATTGTTACAGTACAGGCAGGAAATGCTCTGAGGATTCAAGATCTTTGCTGATTGGAGATTACAAAGGGATAGCGTGTAAACTTGTATCTGTTCCTTAAGAGAATCCTAAATGAAGAATGGACACCAAGTGTTGCTCTGTAAGGACAGTTAGCAGTTGAGATAGAATGGAAATAGACAGCGACATAGATGGATGTCCTAGTCATGGTCTTTCCAGTGGTGGATTTGGATATAGTCATCTGTGTTGTGACATTACATACCTGTTTGGAGAGCTTCACCACAGGACTACAGATGTGAACAAAATATCTGATGAAGTACAGCAGGCTTCCTCCATTGAATTGTTGTATAAAGATTTTCTGCAGAGAGAGGTTGGTGGGTTCGGTTTGAGTGGGGTATAAGGAGTAGTGGACTTGACAGTAGCTAAGCTGATTGCATGGTTTCTACTGTGGCAACTGTCAGGTTTAATGAGACAACTGAGGTATTGAACTGCAGTAGTAAAATCTGAATGCAATCAAACAGAAAGTTGAATACTGGAATAAAGGATGGTGAGGATCGGCTGAAGAGGCACACATGAAATGAGGAGATTGATCAGACAAGTGCGAGACCAGTAGGTTGAGTAGGTCTCCTTTCTTAGTGAATGTTGAAATTGGCACGTGAAACTCCTTGAGGTACATCATCACTTTTGGAGTAGTTCATTACTTGGTGGATATCTTTAGTTTGGACAGTCTTCTTGGTATCAAGGAGATGAGTCTTGAATGGCTAACAGCTGGATTTTCTTGTCCTGGAGAGAAATGTCAGATGGATATAGGTCGTGTGGTCATTGTGGCTGGAATCAAGTATGAAAGAGGTGTTGAAGGAGCTGGCAAGTGGGCTCAGTGGAAGGCTTCACTTCAGGAGGAAACTGATGGCAGGATGTCTCCCAGGTCTCAGGCATGTGCCCCAGGAACAGGACCAGGATCCTGAATAAAGCCAAGGTTAGGCACACAGTAATAGGTTACTGTTCCACACAGCTGTTTCCTACCGTGAGGTTACCATATCCCAGGGGCTGAGCTTATGAATATTGTAGTCAATGAGTAGCACGGAGGAGGATCCCCCTGTCAACAACTGCTTCATGCTGTGCAAATCAGACGGCAGCTGGATTTACCCTGGGGTTGTATAGTACAGCTGAAGGAAGGCAAGATGGAGAAAACCCTGGATTCAGCAACTGCAGGAACTGCAGAGTTATGAGGAGAGAAATGTTGCCATGAGACACTGAGACAGGAGGCTTCAGTGTCCTATACCATGCACTGAGGCAGAAAAAATTGAAGGGAATCCAAAGAGCTAGAAGAGCTGCCATAGTACTTCATACTATCGTGTTTTCTGTTAAAGTCAGATTGTATATGATAAAAGTTTTCCATAGTACTGACTGAGCAGATGCAGGCAGGCGGACTTGTATGGATGCATTCATGGAGCCTGGTGGCATGAAGGTGGACGTTGACCAACTGAATAATGACTGCTGAAAGGAAGGACTGAGTCATAGATCTTGATGGCATGATGCAGAAATGGATTGACTGGTGAGCAGCTTGCTGAGGCCAACAGGCTTGATGCTTGCGAGTAGCATGACGTGGCTGATAGGCTGATTGTTTGTTTGACTGAAAAAAGGATGGGTATGATAGAAGTTGAACTGAATGGCAAGGTACTGAAAATATGAACATACAGCAAAGGCCATTATATGGAAAACATTAAGCCATAAGCAGAAAATGCAGGAGCAGTAGTGCAACCATGACTGCAGGAAAATGCTGAAATAGACTGACTGAGAAGGCTAGGTGTAATGACTGAGTTAAGTGACTGCAGCTGCTGGCAGAGCCGGGTGAAGTAATGGAATGAAAAGCATACAGAGGAACTGCAGTGAAATGGTTGCAAGTGTTGGTTAGGAGCAGCAGGTAAATTAGTAAGTGTTTAGATGTGTAAAGCAGATAAAATAGACTATCAAAACAGGCACAAAATACTGCAGCATAAGAGTGAGTGAGTGAGTGAGTGAGTGACTGACTGACTGACTGACTGAGTAAGGTTGACTGACTGTGTAAGGTGGACTGAATTGTCTGAGTAGGATTGGTTACAGCTTCCTGGCCATGAGAAGATGGATGGACATGTGCCCAGTTGAACCACGATAGTACCCTGTGATTACGGGTTAGGAAACAGGCTTCTTCATGATTTTGATAGTAGAAGGGATGCATTCTGGTTGCTGAGCTTAGATATAATTGAACTAATAATTCGTATGTTCATAGCCCTAGGCTCAAAATAGATGCAGCATAGAGGTAAACTTGCAATCCACTCCTGAATTATTGTCTGAACATTGAATCTGTTCCTGTTTTATGTTCTTCTGTTAAGTATTGCTGTTCTCACACTGTACCAAAGGTAGGCAATCACACAGCAATCCAAGGGCTGACATTCATTGGGAGCTGCTGCAGGCAAAGCCATGTTGAAGCATTAGAAGACAAGGCATACAGGCACTGCAGTAACTGCGGAAAGAGCTGAATATGAACAGCAGGTAAATCTGTGAAGAGGTTGCAAATGTGAGCTGGAGCAACAGATAATAGGGTCCAGGAAAACATAAGGAAATACAATAGCATGACAGAAGCAGGCCTTTAAACACAAAATAAAAGGGCACTTACTTAGTAACTCTGACATAGAAGGTAGAAGAACACTGAAAGCACACAGCAGGGAAGCACTGATTGAAGGAAGGAAAAAGAGCAGCAGGGTTGCTGCCCTAGCGAAAAGCAGGTGCACAACACTACAGCCAGAGAAAGCAACAAAATACTAATCCAGTGAGCAGCACAAGGCATGGACCAAACAAAGCCAAAGGCAAACCAAAACAGAAAGACCCCAAAACAACAACAAAAAGCAGCAACGCGGGGGTGCAGAGCTTCCAGCAGCAGCAAACATGCAGAACAACACAGCTAATGCTGGAGGGCAGGGGGCTGCTGGGTATCTATAGAACTATGGACTGTGGTTAGCCAGCCTTAGAACTACAGGCATTAGCCTTTCAATTAAAGTTATTCCTCTTCATACCTCATTAACATGGCCACCTTGCTAACTATGACATCACCATCCTAAATGACCATGGGAACAGCAGGATTGTCGGCATGAAATGAACTGTTTCATGTCACAGTTCTGGAGCTCAGATTGCTGATAAGTAATGAAGGAGAAAAGCACTAGATGTGTCAGATTCTAGGTTAAAGGGACATTGTCGACCCCCTTTGGCTTCAAAGTGACTGCAGTTTAAACAAGCATTTGTCAATGCCGACTGTTGTCTCATTGGCATTGGTAGTGCAGGAGTTAGAGATGCATAATAGGAATGGAAGTGAAGTATTGAACTGACGCCAACCCCACCCCCACCCTGCAGAGACTGACAGGCATTGGGGCGTGTCTTTGGGTCATCGGCTATAACGTTCATGCCATTTTATCTCACCCTACCCTGTAGACACTGACAAGTGTCGTGGTGTGCTTTGGGGTCTTTGGCCTAATACTTACCCCATTCCATAAGAAAATACGCTGAGATGGGTGCAGTGTAGGAGAATGGGGTGAACTTTAGGGCCAACACTCCAAGGCACACCTCAATGCCTGTCAGTAGCTGCAGGGTGGGTGGGGGATGGCATGAGCATTACAGCCAATGACCCAAGTCACACTCCTGACACCTGTCAGTCTCTACAGGATGGGATGTTACAGTTGGAAACCCTAACACCATAGGCGTTTGTTAGGATTTTCACTCCAAATTTTCAACATGTGCTTTTTGTGACCCCAGCTCATGAAGTGCGGCACTATCAGTTTGTTAGCTGAAAGGTGGTTTTGCACAGCGACTATGCCATTTGGTGACACAGGCATGAAAACACATTTTGGGCAGGATGTGAAAAATGACAACTGTATTGTTCACGAGGAGGTGTATAAAATGGCAATGCTGAAAATCTGGAGTGAAAATATGAAAAATTGGTGAAGTCATGAGCAGGCACAGAAACTGCGCAACACACGTCTGTAACCCAATTATTTTCGAGATTTTTTTTAACCACATTTTCAACATAGGCATTTTGGGACCTCCCCTCATGAAAAGTGGCACTGTGACTTTGTTACTCTGTCCCAAAAGTTGATTTCCCACAACGAGCACGCCATTGTGCACCACAGGTGCGAAAACACATTTTGGGCAGGATGTGAAAAATGACAACTGTAATGTTCATAAGGAGATGTGAAAAAATGCCAGTGTTGAAAACCTGGCATGAAAATATTGCAAATTTGCGATGTTACAAGGGTGCATGGAAACTGTACAATGCACACGTGTAACACAGTCATTTTATGGACTTTCGTCACCAAATTTTCAACATAGGCATTTTAGGACCTCTGCTCATGAACAATGTCACCATCATTTTCTCAAACTGTCCTGAAAACTGATTTTACACAGCAACTGCGCCGGACATGCAAAAACACATTTCAGCCAGTATATGTAAAATTACAGCTATACTGTTCATAAGGAGGTATGGAAAAATGTCAATTTTGAAAATCTGGAGTGAAAATATTACAAATTCACGAAGTTATGAGCGTACATGGAAAATGCGCAATGCACGCTCGTAAAACAGCTGATTTCACCAAATTTGCAACATAGGCTTTTTGAAAGCCCCCCCTCATGAACAGTGGCACTGTTGTTTCGTTAATCGGTCCCGAAAGGTGATTCCACGCAGTGACTGCGAAATCACCTTTCGGGACCAAATAATGCCATGACAGTAACTGAATTCATGAGGAGGGGTCTCAATAACCCTGTGTTGAAAAGTTGGTGCTAAAATTCTCAAAAATGCCCCGAGATATGCACCAAAGTTGAAAATACGCTATTTATGCCATTATACAGCTTACCGGCATTTCTTCAGTTCGCGGTCGGCTTTGAAGAGTGCAGATGTGTTCCTGGTCCGCCAAAGATTGTTGTGTCATGCTCCAGAGGTAAGTATTGGGTGGGGGTGTGTGAGGAGGCAGGGTGCGCAGAGGGTGGGCGCGGGTTGCGGGCGGGGCCACCGGAGTCGACAAGGGACCGTTTTCTGCTTTGCATGTTTAAGAAAAAAAAAACACATTGTGGGATGTCGGCACACAACAAATGGGGGGGGGACATTATGCTGATGGGGAGTGGGTTCCCCCATCGGCAAATTAAACTGGGAAAGAGGGATATGATGCCAAGGGGGATTGGGCACTCCCTCGGCACACACTTTAAATGGGAGGGGGGTTGCATTATGCTGATGGGGAGAGGGCTCCCTGTCAGCAAATGAAGTGGGTCAGGGTACTCTGCGGCAGCATGCCGCCATGTTTTGTAAACTGGTTCACCAGGAAAGGCATGCTGATGCGTGAGAAGCTTGGCTCTCATTGCAGCAAACCTTTTCCTTGATCTGGTGGCCAGTTTAAGTGTTGCTGGTGTCCGCATCTGCAGCTGCCTTATTGGGGAATGAGAGATGCACCTACTGATGCGTGCCCTGCATTCGCCCATAGTGACCGCACCTCCATATCTGCTGCTAATGCAATATGTTGGCTGCGCAACCTCGAGCCAACATAAAAACACATGCTCTGATTGATTACATTCTGTAATGACTGCTGGTGTAGCTGCTAGTTTGATTCTGATCCCTTTTTTCCTTTTAACAGTGAAAAACAGACTGTCCACCATACCGGTGTAACAATACGAAATTGTGTTTGCTTGTATTCCTTGATCGACTCCTGCAGCATCATTCCTGGAGATGGGAACACTCCCAACACAATCTAGCCACCCATGATGCAGTGGGAAGAGAGTAAACTATTGTATCTTGAGTGGCAGCACTGTTTGGGGTAATCCTAATGTTCAGAAAGTAAGCATTAAGGGTAGATCAAGGATTTGAAATCAAACAAAGTTGATATAATTACACCATTAGCATGCATTTCAGCTCTCATAAAAAAGAAAGCAGATTAAACAACTTGCAACCTCAATGAATAAAGCAAACCTAAACTATATGGTTTCAACTAGAAATATTGTGATGCAAAAAGGGTTAACAGTGTCCCTTTAAGTTCTACACATCACACCTTGTACTTTTAGGACCTGTTTAGACTGCCACATTTGCCTTGTAGCAACCTGAGTGCTCAGGCTGCTGCAGTGCAAATGTGGCAGTGTGGATACTTACTGGATCATGGTACATCAATACCTGATCCTCTCCCGGAGTCGCAGCCAAGTTGGGGATGTGTTGCGATGCAAGCAGTTTAAACTGTAATTTGGATGTGCAGCCCTGTTTGCACTGCTGCAACATGAACTCTCTCATGATGCTGCAGGTATAAGTCAGACCTTCCCCGTACATTCAGCGGTATGGCCAACCAGTTGGCAGCACAAAAAGGTAGATTTTGGGGAGAGAAATAAATCAATAAATTACACAGAGCCCAGAAAAGATAGGAGGATTCAAGCATGCCCCCTCTCCCCTGAGAGTATGATGTCAGCAGTTCAGGCATCATCCGTGGTGTCACCACTGATGTCTCCAAACACCAGACTGCCCCCAAACTCATGAGACTTTCTCAGCATGGCTTGCATTGGTGCTAAGAGGGGTCATGTAAACATGCTTTGGCATCAGTACTGGAGGTGGGGGCAGGACCAGGCAGACCACTGGAATGATCAGTGCAACTGTGACAATGTAGCTTTAGCAAGAATCTCTGAGATGTGGCTTATGGAAACAAAATGTTTCATAATAAAAAAAGTAACACCTTCTTTGACCATCTTTACATTCCTTATGGAGCCTGTCCCAACAATGGTCCCATTACGTAGGAGATATCTGGGAGTTTAGTTTGTCTTGCCATACCAACCTAGCTGATATCATTGGATCTGGTTGGGCATCCCTCACCACCCTATACAGCAAACTAGCTCTACCTTTCTATACCTTAGTAAGTTTATGTAAGGGGTGCTTCTGAGAGAGAGAGAGAGAGAGAGAGGGGGGAGGTTTTGCTTTCATAAGCTTCATTTTTTGAACAGCAACCCTCATTTTTACAAATCTTCACAAGTCCTGCTGTAAGACCTAAAATCTCTAGATCAGATTGTTAAATAAGTCAGTGTATGTTAGGTCAGAGGCGAGGAGATCTTTAATGAGGTGGATGCCTTGCTTTTCCCATGTTGGCCTGTGTACTGGCCGGCCCCAAATCAGAAGGTCTGGATTGCACTACAGTGGGGACCAGATCCATGGGGCGGGTTACTGTCCTAGCCACTGATATAATTTCCTCCAATATAATCTGGAGAGTGATATGGTGGGGGAGAGGCTCCTTTGGGGTCCCCTTTTGGAGTAAAATACGAGAGCTGGGGAGTGCCCACCAATTAAGTATGCCTCCCACTACCTTCACAGAGGGCCTTCAGTATGTGCTGGTTGGAACCGTCCAGGTCTTCCATGTCAACTCAATGAATAACAGCAGCTGGAGTGGTCTCAAAATGCCTCATTCTGTGCAAATGGTGGTCACAAGATGTCCCCACAATAACTGAAAGGTTCCTGTCACTTAGGCAACTGGCTACCTATGAATGCTTATCCAGCTTTGCCAATCATACTATGAACCAATACTTTTGGTGCTTGGCTCCCTTTCTTGAATCTCCATTCTGTCAACTTACTACTGGTCAGACCAATGTGTAATCTCAGAATTTCCTTCACCAGTTTCCCCCCAAACCTCTCATTCCCCAATATGGACTAGGTATCATCTCTTAACCTTACCTTCTCCTGTGTATATGCAGGCAGATATGGTTCTTTTGGGTTAATATTACTCTGTTAGTAGGTACTGTAGTTGTTCCAGTGTTTATGTCACCTCCTGTTTTTTTCTTCTGTACTTTCTTCCTTTGTATTCTGATTGTATTCGACTAACTCAGTTTAGGACTTACCTGAACATATACATTATTTTATAAATATCCTCTTAAGAAACATGTTCTTGTTATCCAGAACAATGCATATTATGGTGTTGTCCTAATGAATTTCTCTCATTTTGTTACATATGTATGCTGACATCTGGATATTGTTTGTTGTTTGTTTTTTGTTTTTTCAATAAACATTAATTAACCACAAAGAAAGTAACACCTGCTACTTTAAAATATTCTGTATGTTGTCTGAGGGAGTACTAGACTCTCAAAACCAGAGTAGAAGATACCAAATACTAATGCAGCACAAAGTTTGCAAAACAATTCTGACAACATAGTCTGAGCTAATTTCCATTACTGGCTCTCTGTCCTTCTCTTTCTACTTCCTCCAGGAGTGTGCGTGTGTAAGCAGTTGCATGGTGGTAATTTCAGTTCGTTTTGTTTATTCCATGGTTTCTTTTGTTTTACAGCTGAGTTTTGTTTTGTGTGCCTTTCAGATTTGGTTTGTTTTCCTAATGTAGCTGTTTGTTTACAACTACAGTATGCTGATTATACTTTGTAAAGAATACAGTGCAAAGAAAAGAAGTAGCAGGCAAGAAGTAAAAGAGACTATGCCAAGCACACTAGGGGAGCAACATAACTTTGTGTGGTCCTAGTCAAAGACAGATTCACGGGGATCCCCAAACTTGTGACAGGATTGAGGCAGAGAGATTTAGTGGCCACAGCAAGTCACCTGGTTTGAGTTACATCTGGAATAAACAAACTGATATGGGGAAGGGGGTGCTGTATGCTACCTGTGAGCAAACTAAGGGCCAGATATTCAAAACTTTGCCCCCGGGGCTAAATTAGCACTGTGCAGCAGGCAAACTTAGCCCAGAGCACAAAGCAAGCCATATTCAAAAGGAATAGCCCAGGGCAAACAGCTTCTGAATATAGCATGAGAATGAGGCCGAGCAAACTGGGCTGGGAGTGCAGGGCAAACTTAGCACTGGAATAAGACAGCTCTGAATATGGCAATCAGGAAGTGCAAACCACAACAGCAACACAGTGCACAGTGATGTGAAGGTAGGTAGAGGTGAACTCTGTGGCCAATGTGTGTGCCAGCAAATGTGTGGACCCAGTACAGCTGCAGGCAGCAGCATATGAAAGCACAGTGTGTAGAACTGTAAAATATTCCCTTGAACTGTCTGCGCATCACCAACACACGCTATGCCGGGTTTAGTGCAGGCTAAACCGCTAGGGTGGTGCAAACATGTTTACCCGGCGCTAAACTTTGCCATATTCAAAAGAGATATGAAAATGAGCCTACTTAGGTAGTCTCTGGGCAAACATCCAGATTAGCATCTCACTATGCCCTGATTTGCATGCAGTTTTCACCAGGCTAATGGTTTAGCCCTGCACTAAACCCGCACAAATGTGTTCGCGCTGTGCAAACAGTTTGGGGAATATTATATAGTTTTGAACACTGTACTTTCACATGCACTGCTGCCTGCAGCTGTACTGGGACAACACAGCATAGGCACAGATGGTGGTGGTGCTGCATGCAACTGTCACACTGTAGGTCATGCTACAGTGCACAGCACATACTACAGTATCAAGGGGGGGCAGTAGTGTGTGGCCACAGCAATGCCTATGGTGTGTAGGACAGTGATGATGACTGCACTATACACAATGAGAGGCCCAACCTACAGGTGTTTACTGACAGTGGACATTACAGTTACACTGTTGTGTGACCCACAGATGCTGCA
This sequence comes from Neoceratodus forsteri, assembly GCA_016271365.2. Lineage (NCBI taxonomy): Eukaryota > Metazoa > Chordata > Ceratodontiformes > Ceratodontidae > Neoceratodus > Neoceratodus forsteri. Next base: position 1,327,993,638 of record CM028131.1, on the reverse strand, counting down.
CCTCTGGCATGGGATGCTCACAGTGACATATACATGTCCAGCTTTGTGTGCTGTGGCAGTTGTACAGCGGTGCAGTATGTGGCTGGGGGGGGCATATATTATCAGAAAGGCACACTGGTGTCGGGGTATTCCCAATACTGGCCCATGTGCACTGCATGATGTGTCCCAGCCTTGTGGCCACACCTGGTTTGTGGTACAGCCTGGCCACCCATACAATCTCCCCTCAACCTCCTCCATGCCCACAGTGCTGCATGTGTGTGCTGGCATCTGTTGGTGTCCACTGAAGAGTGGTTCGCAGGTGTGTGCTGTATGGCCACACTGCCATGCTGTCCACTGGCAGCCAGGGTCACCATTTACTGCCTGGCATGGCTGGGACTGGTGGCAGATGATGGCATCATTGTGATGCCATCAGTTAGTAGCATGTTTCCGCTATGTTTGTCTTTGTCTAGGTGTCATATTTATTTGTTAGGGTCGTGCAAAGCCATGCAAAAGCCGTCCAAACACCGCACAAAGCCAAAGTGTCTTGCAAAGCTGATTGCCCAGGGTTAAGACCAGCTTTTCCTGGGCGGTAATGTGCACTGTGCTAAGTGTCATGCTAAGTCACGCAAAACCTCTTTGCATGGCACTAGTCGCTGAATATAGCATTGCGCCTGTATTCACGTCAGTTTGCCCCTTGCATACATTATGATTTTGCCCGGCGCTAATGCAGTTTGCCCGTGCTATTTGGCCTTTTGATATAGCAGACCTGCACTAATCCCGCGCTAAACCTGTGCAAACGGTTTTTGCCTGGCACAGAGTTTTGAATATCTGGCCCTGAATGTCTGATTACTAAATATGGTTTGTGATAATGGGAATTAGACAGCTGCCAGCCAAAGATGGTTTGCAGATGACACAAAGATCTGCAACAGAGTTGATGCACAAGGTGGGGTGGAAAGGATGAGAAGGGTCTTGGCAAGGTTAGAGGAATGGTCAAATGTATGGCAGCTTAGATTCAGTGCTAAGAAGTGCAAGGTAATGCACCTGGGAAACAAAAACCCAGGGGAAGAGTACACAATGGGGGTGAGATAATAACAACAACAAAATAGAAAGGAGCTGGGCGTAGCCATCAGATGACTTAAAGGTGGGCAAGCAATGTAAGAGGGCAGTAAGGAGGGCTGGGGGATACTGGGATGCATAGGGAGAGGCATCACCAGTAGAAAACAGGAAGTTGTTATCACTCTGTACAGGCAGCTGGTGAGAACCCATCTGGAGTACTGCGTGCAGTTCTGGAGACTCTATCTCTGCAAGGACATAGACAGGATGGAAGCTGTCCAGAGGAGGGCAGCTAAAATGGTGCAGGGTCTGCACCAGAAGACATATGAAGAGAGACTAAAGGAGCTTAGTATGTATAGCCTCAAGGAAAGGAGGGAAAGGGAGGACATGATAGAAACTTTCAAGTACCTCAAGGGAATCAACAAAGTCCAAGAGGGTAGCATCTTTCAAAAAAAGAGGTGTGCAAGAACAAGGGGGCACAATTTGAAGATAGAGGTGGGGTGGCTAGTAGGTAATGTAAGGAAGTATTTTTTCACAGAGAGGGTTGTGGATGCATGGAACGGCCTTCCAGAGGAGGCTGTGGAGTCAAAAACAGTGGTTGAATTCAAGCATGCATGGGACAGTCATAAGGCAATTCTAGGGGGTGGAGGTAGAAAGAAGTAGGCTGCTGGTTAACTAGGATCTGCAGCTTATCCATTAGGTAGGAAAATGGGCAGACTGGGTGGGCCAAGCGATCCTTATCTGCCGTCAAATTCTATGTTTCTATTGCTAGAGACACATATTCAAACTGTTGCCCTTATCTACTGCAACGTTCCATCAACGTCTCAGATTTCGATAAAGCCTACAAGGCAGAAACTACCTATCTACCTAATACTACCTATGAAATATAAAAGAAACCTACTTATATATATAAAACATATGCCATTGTGGCTAGTTAACTACAGTACTTAAATAGAGCATTTTGTCCTAGAAATACAGGATAACTAAAGAACAAGGACTAAATCCTTTCAAAGTTAAAAATGTACCTAAACAGTGTGTACACAGTGACTAAGAACCAAGAAAAATCAGTAGGCATGCAGAGGCTGTGGTTCTGGTAGGGAAGGCAGAGTGGGAGAGTTATGAATATAGAATATGGAATATAGAAGAATACACTGGAAGAAACAATTGCATGAGTAGCTGGGATTATGTGGGGGAAGATCTCCTCCCCCACAGCCTACTTAATGGAAACAGCTGAGTCCCGTGCTGCTTAGAGCGAGTTGCACTCGCTGTTGTGTCATCGCTGGTCCGTGGCTGCCTTTCTTTAACCGCTTGCCCTGCCGTTTTTTCTTGTCCCCCCCCCCCATTCATTTGCTTCCCTTGCTTGTTTGTTTGGGATCTAGCTCTGTTATGCCTGCTGCCTGTTTTCTCCATCCCCTTTCTCCTGCGTTTCCTTGTCCCCCCCCGTTTGGTTGTTCCTTTTGTTTGTTCTTTTGGGGTCTAGCTACATTCCGACTGATGCTGTTTGTTCTATGTGCTTTCTTCTCCTGTTTTCAGCCCTGGTGTCATTGCCTCCCCTTTCCAGCAGCCCGGCTCCATGTGTGGTTTGTCACCACTTCGTTCTGTCTCCAGTTAGCCTGGGGGTTTCTTTCTCTCACCGCCACGCTGACTCCCTGCTCCTCTGCACTACAGCCTTTGCAGCCCCACCTTCAGCTCGTCTGGCCGCCTGTCTGGATTGTCTGATCAGTTTAGAAGCACCTTGCTTCTCCTGTTTCTGTGCTTGCCTGCTATTCTGCATTTGCTCAGCTCCCTTCCATTCACATTCCACCGGTGCAACCTATGCGCTCCTGCAAGGCGCTCTCTTCCATGGCTCATTCTTCTCCTACCTCAGCCTTTGCCTCTGACATGAAGATTTCACAGTTTTGGTCGCTCTTACTGAGATGCAATGTGGGACTTTCTCCTCGGTGTGGGGACACATCACGGCATGAAGCTGCCAGCTCTGCATACTGTGCACTGCATAGTGTTTTCCTGATGCTACTCTGTTTGACTTTAGTCATTGTATCTATGGTGCATTGCGAGTCGGCTCAGCCGCTACACTTCCTTCTGCCTTTCCTGCCATCTACCTTTCATCCTGAATTATCTGTTCTGCCTCCTGCCTCCACCTCCTGCCTCATCAATCATGGATTAGGTATCCGACACTCGGGACTATGGCCAGAATCCGGGACCCGTCTTCACATATGGTGATATCCACTCAGTCTAGTTGTCTGTCGCGGTTCCTTTTGATGCTCCTTCTGTACACTTCCCTGTTTGATTTTTTTGACATCGTATTTCAATCATCCTTTCTCCACCTTACTTCTAAGACTAGATTTGCAAGCATTACGACTGCCATGACATTTACACTTGAGCACTTCAACTTGGCTATACCATTCTCAGCGATCCTGCCATCTGCTTACGGCAGACGACCCAGGAGCTCCTTACTAAGGATTCCCATTTGATGTTTCGACATTCCTCGTCTATTTGGATGCCTTGCCCTGCTTCTCTGCTTCTACATCTTCATCATGCAGCTTGCTTACTACATTTATATGCAGGTGCACTTTTTTCCCTTTCTTGCCCGGGTTGCCTGCTTTGCCCTTATAGACCTTAGGGGTCATCACGACTACTCTGCCATTACAATCTACTGTGCTCCTCCTGAGCTGGCAGCCATCTTCCCTATGTTTACTTATTTACTGTGATCCTATCTACCAGGACATGACCCTCTGCATTACAAGCAGTTCAGCATTCTGCCTTCGCCTTTAGTTAGGCCTGTGCCCCTACGGGCCCAGAGGTTCTCTGTTCCCTATTTGTTGCTACACCATAATCGCCTGCTTCTATGACCTGCCTTCGCCCATCGGGCTGGAAGGTTTCCATACTACCCGACTGCTTCTGTGTCCTGCCTTTGTCTATCGGGTTGGAAGGCTTACCTACTCATCACATGCTTCTATGACCTGCTTTCGCCCATCGGGCTGGGGGTTTACCTACTTCTGCTCTACTTCTGCCTCACCAGATCGGGGCCTGTAGATTCCCGCATTCTACTATGCACTTACCTGCTGCCATGTCAGCCAGCCGGAAGCTCCTTTATTATGGATCCGCATCTGGCCATTTCTTTGTTCCTCCTTTATTCTTGGATGCTTTGCTCTGCTGCTTCAGCAGTGCAGAATTGCTGCTGCTTCACCCTTTCCAGGACACTTGGTTGCACCTCTCATGAAGACCTTATCCTGATTGTGCTCTACTGCTTTTTTTTTGACATGTGACAACGCTACTCCATTTGACTCAGCCTCTTCAGTTATCTCCATCCAGGAATCTTATGCTCGACTATTCGGTTCTAGTCACGTTATTGCTGCCTCAAACATTGCGTGCCTACAGTTTTGAATGCTATTCCTCATCAAGTTGCCATCTCTATGCTGCGGTCTCTTCAATGTGATCCCTGCCCTCCTTGATCTACTGGATCCGTCAGTCCTCAGCACCATTCCATTCTCTACATCTGCATTACAACTGCAGTACTACTCTGCTCTAAACTGACTCATGGTACGTCTCCTGGAAGCTGTCTACCACACAATATCCTACTGGCTGACCATAGGTCTGGCTGCATTTTCCTGTTTCCTGGAGCTAGTCGCCTCTCTACTTGCCTCTCCAGCTGATGGTAAAGCTGCGCTTCTCATCGAGGGACTACCTGCCACGCTGTATTCTACCAGCAGATTTCCATGGGTCTGTCTGCGCTTTCCATACCTGGTATCAGCCGCCTCTCTCTATCCTACCTCACCAGCTGTCAGTTAAGCTGTGCTTTCTTCAGGGGCTGATTGCCACATCCTGTTCCTTCTCATCTGCCTTCGTGGGTGCAATCCCTGCTCCTACTATCTCTCACTTCGGATTAGCAGTTCAACTGACTTGCTTACTTTTTGGGCTCACCATATTCTACTACTCGGATGCTTCATACCTCGCACCAATGTCTCCGATTATCCTCTACAGCTTGCCATTATTCCAGCTCAGCTACAGCCGTTGCCTTCAGATCAATTCCTAAGACTATACTTCACTTATCAGAACTGGATTCATCATACGGTAGCCTGGCTACAAGCCTTCTTTCATGAAATGTACTAAACAAGCCCTCTAATTGAAATCAGGAAGTCATACTACTTCTATTTATCCTGCCTCGTTGATGTCAAGTTTGGATGCAACTACCTGCGTCTGGTATCCTGTACTGAATTCGTCAGTCATCAACTTTATATCCACCATCATCATTTCCTGGATTATGCCCTCTATCAACTGAAGTCTGGAAGAAGGTTCTGCATATATCCACTCTCCATCATTCCGAATTATACATGGATTCTCGGACTCAGACTTTATTAGGAGGAAATTACTTCACTGGACATTACAATTCAGTTCTTTCTTAAGCTCCATTCATCTGGATTGAATTCTACAATTAGAATTCAGATTTAGCTGATTAATTTAGTTTAATTAAGATCTATCTGCTTTAGTATGCCCAGAAGGATGGGCAGGTCAGTAGCCATGGGTCCTCAGAGGTTTCCCCTCCAAGGGGGTTTTTCCTCTCCTGAGTGCTACTGGTCACACTCTCTGGAGTTGGAGGAGGTGATCGTCTATTCCTTCATTAAAGTGTTATGCATGACTTCTTCAGCATTCAGTTATAGAACAATCATTGATATTTTATTCTTTTGGGGCTTTCATAATTCTAAACCAAGCTTCCTTCCTACAGGTGGGATACAGAGAAAGGCCAAAACCATCAAATATTATCAAACAACTCAATTCAAGCATCCAAGTACCTAAGCACAAACATTCTATACTACTACCTAATAAACATTGTCCTCTTAATGCTGGCCTCTGGATCCAACAACCATCTACATGTTACATAAGCACTGAGCTATGAACCACACATACTTGCAGGAGTAGCCGGGATTATGTGGGGGAAGAGCTCCTCCCCCACAGCCTACTTAATGGAAGCATCTGACTCCCATGCTGCTTAGAGTCGCACTCACCCACCATCCTCCCCGACACCTCCTCCTTCTTCGGCACTCTTATCCCACTGGGGGGCTTTCATAATTCTAAACCAAGCTTCCTTCCTACAGGTGGGATACAGAGAAAGGCCAAAACCATCAAATATTATCGAACAACTCAATTCAAGCATCCAAGTACCTAAGCACAAACATTCTATACTACTACCTAATAAACATTGTCCTCTTAATGCTGGCCTCTGTATCAAACAACCATCTACATGTTACATAAGCACTGAGCTATGAACCACACATAATATCACTAAGGTGAGTAAATTTTCTTCTAACCCCATATATTCTTCTATATTCATAACTGTAATAAACAAATTAGTCAGCCTGGGGGTGGGTCCCAGGGTGGTAGCCTGGGTAAAACATTGGCTGGACAATAGGACACAGAAGGTAATAGTAAACGGAGTCCACTCTGAAGAAAGGGGGGTTACTAGTGGGGTATGCAGGGTTCAGTACTGGGTCCAATCCTTTTCAATGTCTTTATAAGTGATGTTGCAGAGGGACTGGAAGGAAAAGTATGCCTCTTTGCAGATGACACAAAGATATGCAACAGGGTTGATACACAAGGAGGCGTGGAAAGGATGAGAAGGGACTTGGCAAGGTTTGAGGAATGGTTAGAAGTATGGCAGTTTGGATTCAATGAAAAGAAGTACAAGGTAATGCATCTGGGAAACAAAAACCCAGGAGAAGAGTACACAAGCGGGGTGAGATAATAACACCAACAAAAATTGAAAAAGACCTAGGAGTAATTATATCAGATGACCTAAAGGTGGGCAAGCAATGTGAGAAGGCAGTAAGAAGGGCTGGGGGGATACTGGGATGCATAGGGAGAGGCATCAACAGTAGAAAGCAGGAAGTTATTATCCCTCTGTACAGACAGTTGGTGAGACCCCATCTAGAGTACTGCGTGCTATTCTGGAGACCCCATCTCCGCAAAGACATAGACAGAGTGGAGACTGTTCAGAGGAGGGCAACCAAAATGGTGCAGGGTCTGCACCAGAAGACATACGAGGAGAGACTAAAGCAGCTTAATATGTATACCCTTGAGGAAAGGAGGGAAAGGGGGGACATGATATAAACTTTTAAGTACCTCAGTGGAATCAACAAAGTACAGGAGGGTAGCATCTTTCAGAAAAAGAGATGTGCAAGAACAATAGGACACAATTTGAAGATAGAGTGGGAACAGCTCAGGGGCAATGTGAGGAAGTATTATTTCACAGAGAGGGTGGTGGACACATGGAACAGCCTTCCTGAGGAGATTGTGGGGTCTAAAACTGTGGGAGAATTCAAGAATGCATGGGACAGATACAAGACAATTCCTGTGGGGGGTAGGAAGAAATAGGCTGTTGGTTAACTAGGATCTTCAGCTTATCCAGTAGGTAGGGAAATGGTCAGACTAGGTGAGCCAAGCGGTCCTTATCTGCCATCAAAGTCTATATTTCTATGAGGGTGAGGAGGTGGCTGCAACTTTACTTCAGTGAATTTTTGGCAAAGGATGGATATAGGAAGCATTTTGTTTTCATACCATCTTATATACCATAATGTTTATACATATGACTTGTATATTGTACTTCTGCTCCCCGTGTTCTCTTTCTCCCAAGGTTGCACATGGAAACAAGCCTTGGCTCAGTGTGCCTCTCCAAGTTACCATTTTCAACTAACTAACTTACAGCATACATACTAGAAGTTGTTTTTTTTTTATTTACTTACTTTTTTTCCTCCCCGTGGCTCCCAGTCGGCTCCTTTTTTCTTCACGGCATCCCCTCTTTCTCCGTCCACCATCCACCACACCCATCTCCCATTCAGGCCACCACCTAGCTACCCCCATGGCTTACCCCCATGGTGGGGTGGCAGGGCCCCCAACTCCCCACCAGAACCGGATCCATATAGGTGGCACCCTCAGAGATGGCGCATGGGATGGACAGCCATCAAGCCGCTTAACCTGGGTGCCGTTTCCTTTTTCCTTTACGGCAGCGGGGCATGCAATGCAGACAGAGGGCATGTCATGCATGTATTCCCCCCATAGCATGCCCGCCAGCTGCTCCACCTCTGTGCCCCACTGTACTGGACAAGCATGCCAACAAGTAGCCTCTGCTAGGTGACAGGCTAACACTGGTTGTTGTTCCCCACCCTCCCTGGGAGAGGAGAGCAGACCTCCAGATGCTCGATCCTCTTTCACCCCAGCCAGCCCCTGATGACCCGTGCACACCGGAAACATGGGTCACTGGCATGGCAGGAGGTAAGGCATCACTGCCTCAGCCCTCCACGCCACCGGGCCGGACTAAAAAAAAGTATTGAAGTTCATTCCCAAAAATTACATTTAGACCCCAAGTTGCCAAAGGGACAAGTAACTTTAGAGTAAACATTTTTCTATCTCTTGGTAATAGTTTAGTGCACTGTTCCAAGGGTTTGAATAATTACTCAAAGCAGCATTGGTATTGCTCTAACTTCATCACCCTCTTGTAAAGCTTAACAGCAGGGTTTGTTGGTTTGTGAGAACATTTCTTTGCTTTAAAAGTCAGTGCTGACTGGCCCAGTGGAGCTGGTGGATCCTGCCATGTTCACATGTGGGTGACTGGGATTTGTGTTGTGAATCCAACCAATTACACTGGGCTAAAAGTTTCTAGGGAGCAGTGCAGAGGCAGCACCCTTAGACCCTGGGGGTGGGCAGTAGACTCCATACAGCTTGAGCGCCTTCTGCGGTGGGTATGAGATGGTGCTGGATTTTGTGGATAACCACACAATACCCACCTCCCTCAGGCCATATGTGGCATCACATGCTACTAAAGATTCAACAGTGGGTGGTACTTCAAAAGTGATAAAAAGCCATGATTGGCAGATGACACCAACTATCCCCCCACATCGCCAGCCCCAGTGTGAGTGGCCGTTATCTCCTTTTTGATGGCTCTCTAAAGGTAGTCTATAAAGCCTGGAAACATGGGGTGCTCAGGCCCCAATGCAGGGGCTTTCCCATGAGTTGGAGAGACCACTGGGCAACTTCTGAGCCAGAGGCAGTGGTGAGGGACCTGCAGGACCAGCAGTCATGGTGTCAGGTTGTGAAAGTGAAGAAAGAGCAGGTGGACAATCAGTAAGGACAGAAAAAATCAGTGCTGTAAGTTAGAGTAACAGCAACACTTCTTTAAGCAATCACTCAAATCCTTGGAACCTACACTACACAAACATTAAGATTCAGGAACATTTTTACCCTAAAGCCCTGTTCACACTGTCATTTGGGTTTCTTAAACATTTAAAAAAATGTTTTAAGTTTACTGTGTCAACATGTCCATATTGCTCTGAAACCCTGTTTGAACATGGTTGTGACATGTCAGTCCTACTGATATTTGTTTGATACATGTTTGTTCCTTTCCAGCACAACATCATAATGACAGGAGAAGTATTCCATGAGGCAGAGGGCCATTACCATGGTAACACTGTTAAGACATGGCAGCGCTCATTGCTATTTTTATGTTGGCACTGATTTCTGTCACATACAGTGGCCCGGATATTCAAACTGTGCCAGGCTATGGCGATAGCCTAGGCACAGCTCAACTTTGTTGCGCAGGGGTGTGGCCTGGGCGATATTCAACGGAGCTGCAGTATGGCACAGCAGCTTTAAATATCGCACCCTGGCCACCCCCACTGTGCATGGCACAGTGGCACTGTGCCAGCGTAAGTGGCCAGAGTGGAGCATGGAGATGCGCTAGTGCAAGTGCCATTGCGCCATGCACAGCACCTGCGATATTCAAAAGGGGATATGCAAATGGGGCCATAATTTATGCAAGGTGCACATGGGACCATTTGCATGTCATTATGGCCCATTTGCATTCCATTAGCATGCAGGTGCGCCGATCCCTGACCCTTGGCGCCCTGCCAGGCAGCAGCCATCTGGGACCGACGCCCCTTGCAGCCCGATCACGGGCATTCATCTAAAAGAAAACCCCCCTCTAATATCCCTGGTGGTCCAGTGGACTGCTATGTGCCCGATCGCGGGCATCGGCATAAATCCCAACCTCCAATATCCCTGGTGGTCCAGTGGACCGATCGCTGCCCAATCGCGGGCATCTTTTGAAATCACCCCCCCTCCAATATCCCTGGTGGTCCAGTGGACCGATTGATGCCTGATCGTGGGCATCTTTTGAAATCACCCCAATATCTCTGGTGGTCCAGTGGACGCACTCTGCCCGATCACAGGCATCTGTAAAACATAGAACAATCCTATTACCCTGGTGGTCTAGTGTACCCCTCCCCACCCGCCACTGAGCCCCACCGCCCGCCCCCCATCAGCCGGTGGTGGCAGCACCCACCGCCTCCTGCACTGCTGCTGCTGATGACAAGTCAGTAGGTTGCACACATTGGTCACAGTGTGAGCCAATGGGCGCAGCTCATACCAGATATGATAGTCCAGATATGTGAATGAATAATTCACATATCTGGACTGAGTAGTAGGTGGTTGCACGCCCATTGGCTCACACTGTGAACCAATGGGCATGCAGCCCTACTGAGCTGTCAGTCGGTGGGTATGGGTGGCAGGAGGGTGGGTGCTGCCACCACCGGCTGATGGGGGAAGTGGGCGGTGGAGCTCAGTGGGTGAGTGGGGAGGGGGTACACTAGACCACCAGGGTAATAGGACTGTTCTATGTTTTACAGATGCCCGCGATCGGGCAGAGTGCGGTCCACTGGACCACCAGGGTTATTGGAAGCGGGGGTTTATACCGATGCCCGCAATCGGGCACATAGGGGTCCACTGGACCACCAAGGATATTGAAGGGGGGTGTCTTTACATGGATGCCCGCAATGGGGCATGGGGGGGTGCCGCCAGGTGCGGCAGGAACTCGAGTGGCCACCCACAGGTGGCAGCTGATGTGTTGTGCCCTGCAGTGCGGCAGCTCACCTGTGGGTGGCCATCATTTGTTCCTTTTTTTGGGGCTTAACTTTGTGCAGGCGCAGGTAGGAGTTGCACATGCATGACTCTGCACATCCCGGGCTGAATATTAGGCTGTGCAGGTTATGCATGGGCACGCCCCCCACCTGTGCCTGCATGCATTACTGATGCGCTCCTGCACATTGGGATTTGTGCGGCGCACTTTTCCATTTTGAATATCGCTCTGGGGTGCATCAGTGGGTTGTGCATGTTGCAACACTGTTGCGCCATGTACAACCCTTTTGAATATCTGGACCAGTATGTTTAGCAGCCTCATACAGCAATGTGTTGATAGGAGTCATGAGATTAGGAAATAATGAGCACTCAGGTTTTAAATGATGCATGTAGAACTCCTGAAAACCCTGCATCTGTTACAAAATACTGAATAATGGTGCTAATGTGTCAGGATTTGTACACAAAACTATTTAGTGCCATGAGAGAACAAGTCCATGATAAACTGAAATAGTCCTGGGTACATGGCCAAATGAGCAATGGATTGCCAATTTTCAATGTCCAAACATACATTTAAAATGCTGTGTTCAGAGCTCTCACCTTATGCACCTCAAATGGATACCCAGCTGTGAGATGCTGTACATGTAGACAAACAAGTGACAATCCCTTCATGGCACTTTGCTACAAACATAGGCTATAGAGCATTAGGGCATTTGGTTGGAGTTGGCTAGTCCACTGCTGGTGACATTTTTATCAGTGTGTGCAAGGCCAGTGTGCAAGTACTACTACTACTGTCCAAGGTTATTGTAGTTCAAACTGTACCTTAAATGATATCCAATTTTGAAAAAGAATTGGGGTTTCCAAACAGTGAAGGAGCAGTTGATGGCCCACGCTTTCCCATTATTTGTCCCTTTGGGAATGCGACTGAATTCTACAATTGCAAATGTTACTATTTTACATATTAATATGCTCCCTGGAGCCACTTGTTGCAAGATAAGAGGGGTTTCATGCGCGTTCTGCTCTGGCAAGAACAGCGAAGCTAGGCTGAGCTCTTCTGGCTGGAACAGAATGCAAGTGAAACCAGTCTTATCCTGCAACATGTGGTGGACATATTAAAATATTATAGACTGAGGAAGTACCCAGTGTTATTCGGAAAAAAAAAAAAAAGTCCAGGAATGTGCCCATTTCCAGGGCATCTGCGCGTGAAACACTCTTCACAGAATAAGAGTGTCTCAAGTGCAGGGGAAGGGAGTGCTCTAATTGGTCGGGAGTGCTCCCTTGCTTGATCTATAAAATAGTAGTTAAGGCACTTGTTGAGCAGAGGTAGTGGTTCACAGACATAAATGTGGGCTAGCCAGGTGAAATGCACAATATAAGAGTCTCTTAAAAAACAGTACATTGTACACCATGAGTAAAAAGGTCATGCCGTTTTCAGTACTGATCGGAAATATTTGTGATATCAGTGTGCCTGTTGTCATACTTGGTGATACTACTTATCCTGTTCTGCAATGGGTAATGACACCGTACTCAGATTATTCAGATCCTAGAAGAAGAATCTTCAGTTATAGACTGAATATGGTCAGCATGGTCATAGAATGTACTTTTCAAAGACTAAAAACAATGTTATTAAAAAGAAGCAAACTCAGCATTGCCAACATACCGCTCATTATTGTATTATTATCCCAGCTGCTGGACCTCCATCCATTTGATGATCCTTCCTGTCAACTGTTTTATACAGGTGCTCCAGGAGGTGGGTATCGGCAGGAGGTGGGATGGTTGGTGGCAGGGGGCTAATGGGGGAACCATAGGTCTGGTAAGGAACAGGAGGCACCCAGGGGTGAAGTGGGTACCAGAGAGGGGCAAGACATGGCTGGTACCAATACCCAGGGCTCCCACCAGACTGAGTTGGCAGGTAGCTGTTAGGTTAGAAGCCTTCTCTCATTTCCTGAGGGCAGTGTTTTGAATGCCAGATTGATGAGGAACAAGGCAGCCATTATGGCAGATGTAATGTCTTGTTCTTCATTTATCTGGCTTGCATCACGGAGACCTGATTGAAGGCTGATGCTAGTCCTGTTTTGGAGACGGCTGTTACAGCAAGGTTCTCTGTGGTTCACTGCCCTCAAAGGGATTGCATGGGGGTGGCTATCTATTTTCTACCCGAGTTGAGCTTCACAATACTACCAGTTGGGGAAACCCCGTTGTTTGAATGTGTGGTCATAGAAACATAAAATTTGATGGCAGATAAGGACCGCTTGTCCCACCTAGTCTGCCCATTTTCCCTACCTACTGTTACACTACAGACCCTACTTGATTTCCATCTTTACACCTCCCATCTTTACCACTAAGGTTCCCTTATGCCTATTCCATGCACTCTTGAATCCTGTTACCATTTTTGCCTCCACCACCTTCACTGGGAGGCTGTTCCAGGCATCCGCCACTCCTTCTGTGTAGAAGTACTTCCTCACATCTCCTCTGAGTCTACCCCCTCCAGCTTCATAGCATGTCCCCTTGTTCTTAAGCATTTTTTTTCCTGAAAAATGATTCCCTCTCAAACCTTATTTATACCCGTGAGGTATTTGAAGGTCTCTATCACATCCCCTCTCCTTCCTTTCCTCCAAGGTGTACATATTGAGGTCCTTTAGTCTCTCCTCATAGGGCTTTTGATGCAAATCCTACACCATTTTAGTTGCCCTCCTCTGGACTGCCTCTACTCTGTATATGTCCTTCCAGAGATGTGGTCTCCAGAACTGGACACAGTACTCTAGGTGAGGTCTCACCAGTGATCTATACAGTGGCAACACCACCTCTCTTCCTGCTGGCGATACTTCTCCCTATGCATCCTAGCATCCCACAAGTTCTCCCCATTGCTTTGTCACACTGTCTGGTCACCTTTAGGTCATCAGATATGATTACCCCAGGTCTCTTTCCTGTTTGATGGTCATTAATACTACACCTCCATGTTGCATTCTGCCCCTGGGTTTTTGTGCCCCAGGTGCATGATTTTGCACTTCTTCGAATTAAAATTTAGCTGCCACTAGTGTTGCTCAGATAGTATCCTAGCAATTCGGATACCACCAAATGTCTGCCATTTGGCAGGATAGTGGATCTGGTCAGATAGCAGTGCTATCCAACTGTGGATCGCCCCCCCCGATCCAGGTCGGATCCCCCAGCTCCCAACGTCAGATCCCTAGATCTGGTGTCAAATCCCTGGATCCAGCATCGGATAACACTGGATCTGACCTGGGATCCGACCTCCAAATTTGGCTGGATTCCAGATCGGATCTCGCTCAGATAGTGCTGCTATCTGATGGATCACAATCGGATCCACAGAGGCCCTATCCGAGCAACACTAGCTGCCACACCCTTGACCACTCCACTATCTTTCTTAGATCTCTAATCATTTTTTCCACACACACCCCCAGAGTATCTACCCTATTGCAGATTTTAGTGTCATCAGCAAAAAGACATACTTTCCCTTCTTGCACTCTGCAATGTCACTAATGACATTAAAGAGGACTGGTCCCAGTACTAATCCCTGTGTTACCCCTCTGGTCATGCTCCCTTCCTCATAGTGAACTCCATTTACCACCAGCCTCTATTTCCTGTCCCCCTAACCAATTCCTTACCCAGTTTATCACCTTTGGACCCGCTCCTAGGTTGCCCAGCTTGTTTACGAGTCTCCTATGTGGAACAATGTTGAAGGCCTTTCTGAAATCTAGGTAGGCCACATCCACTACTTCACCCTGATCTAATTCTGTGGTCACCCAGTCAAAGAAATCTATAAGATTTATTTGACATGACCTCCCCCCAGTGACTCCATGCTGCCTCAGATCTTGTTAGCCACTGTATTCAAGATATTCCACAATCCTTTCCTTCAGTAGTGATTCTATCAATTTCCCTACCACTGAAGTCAGGCTGACTGGCCTGTAATTGCCAATCTGCTCCTTGCTACCACTATTGTGTAGTGTGACTACACCTATCCTCCTCCAGTCCTCCAGAACCACTCTCGTCTCCAGTGAGTGGTTGAACAGGGCTGTCAGATGTTCATCGGTTCATAGGTTCATAGAAGTGTACGAGCAATGAAGGCATATGTAAGGATGCCCATTGTATGCTCGCCACCCATATGTCCTATGGGTGGAAATCAAATTTTTTGTTTCCCATATGTTTATCCATTCTTTGCTTAAAGGTATTTAAATTATCACTATTAACGACACTTACAGGTAAGTTATTCCACAAGCCCACAACTCTCTGTGTGAAAAATAGACTCCTGCTAGTGGATATACATTTTTCTCCAATGAGTTTATAACCATGACTCCTAGTTGATTTGACGTTGGAGGCAGTAGTAAGTCTAGTTGTGGTTCTTAAATAATCATTGTTTAAGGTTTGATATACCAATATTAAGTCACCCCTTATTTGTCTGTATTTTACAGAAAATAGGTTAAGTTTTTTTAATCTATCTTCGTAACTATTACTATGTAAAGATGATACTTTTTTAGTGAATTTACGCTGAACACCCTCAGCGAGTTTTAAACAGAAGTGCAGCCAGCACTTATCCCAGCTCTCTCAGTATCCTTGGTTGCACTCCATCTTGCCCCATTGCCTTGTCCACTTTCAGCTTTGCAAGTTCTTTCAGGACTCTCTCCTCTGTAAATGGACTAGTGTCTACCTCCCTTCCTTTAATGTTCCTGGCACTTATCTGTGGTCCCTCACCTTCCCCTTCCTCTGTGAATACTGACATGGGTGTAGGCAGGCATACTCCAAGCACTCCATGGTGTGCAATTTTATTTAAGGGGGGTAGCAAATAGGCTCTGAACTGCTTCCTTTTTCCATTAAAACTAACAAAGAAAATACTGAACCTTTTTGTAATTTTATTCATAGGAGTCAAAATTAGAAGAACTGGTCACTAATACTCTCTTTGCATCCCAAGGACAATACAACTTTACAGGCGTCTGGGCTGGTATGTGGGTGTCTTAGGGAACAATGCATGGCATTTGTATTTACCCATGCATGGCAACAACCACTGTCATGAGATACAAAAGTTGTATTTATTGTGCCAAATGAGGCAACACAAACAGTCCTAGTGTACATTTGTATATTGTCTGGCTACACCGGGGGTAGCTCACCTTAACAAGGGGGGGTAGCAGTGAGTCCACTTGGTGTGCAGATCTGAAATCCCTGGCTACACCCCTGAATACTGATAAGTATTTGTTCAGTATGTCTGCTTTTTCCTGGTCCCCCTCCGCATACTTCCCTCCTAGCCCTTAATATCCCTCCACTGGTCTTTCTCTTTTCGCCTACGTACCTGAAAAATGTCTTGTCCCTTTTCTTTACTGCCTGGGCTAGTTTTTCCTCCATTTGTGCCTTTGTGCTCCTAATTGCTTTTCCTGACTCCCTCTGTTTTTCCCGATGCATCTCCCTATCCTCCTTTCTCTGTGTGTATCTCCTTATACATCATGAATGCTAACTTTTTTGCCCTTACCTTCCCTGTCACCTCTTTTGAGAATCATGGCGGTGTCTTTTTCCTCTTGCTTTTGCCTAATTGCCTGATGCAGAGGTTTGTTGCCT
Source organism: Neoceratodus forsteri (assembly GCA_016271365.2). NCBI lineage: Eukaryota > Metazoa > Chordata > Ceratodontiformes > Ceratodontidae > Neoceratodus > Neoceratodus forsteri. The sequence continues at coordinate 1,327,977,141 of CM028131.1, read as the reverse complement.
TCACTAGCCCCTCTTTTAGTTTCACCCACTGTCCCTCCACTCCACCAAAGTCCTTCCCCCGCTTGCCAGGGCATTCCTGAGGCATTTTTCCATCTTTTTAAAATTAGCCCTCCTGAAGGTCAGGATCCTCACCTTTATGTGGTTTAATTCTGCCACAGTGCTATCATTGGACTACACTGTACAGAAAATCACTGGTCCCCAGGTAGCCACCCACTGTGACATCTGCAACACTGTCCCCATTGATGAGTACAAGGTGCAGTTGCCGCTTCACGAGTGGGCTTTTACTAGTTGCCTGAGGAAAGCCCCCTGCAGGGAGTCCAGGATGTACCTCCTCTTAGCTGAAGCTGCAGCTGGGATGCACCAATCAAGATCCGGCACATTGAAGTCCCTTACCAGCAGTATCTCCCCCTTATTTGTCATCTGGCCTGATGGGATTCACCCAAGAATTCTAAAAAAAATAAGGGTAGAACTAGTGACACCGCTGACTACTCTCTTTAACAAATCATGGGAGGATGGGGTGGTAACTGAGGACTGGAGGATGGCGGATGTGATTCCTCTTCACAAAAGTGGGAGCAGGACAGAGGCAGGACCAGTTAGTTTGACCTCAGTGGTAGGGAAGATGATGGAATCACTTCTGAAAGAAAGAATTGTTGAGTACCTAGAGGCCAGTGGGGCACAGGATCCAAGGCAGCATGGATTCACGATGGGAAGGTCATGTCAGACGAATCTAATAGATTTCTTTGACTGGGTGACCAAAGTAGTAGACCAGGGAGGGGCTGTGGATATGGCCTACCTAGATTTTAGCAAGGCATTTGATACAGTCCCACACAAAATATTAATACACAAGTTAGCCAGCCTTGGAGTGGGTCCCAAGGCGATAGCCTGGAAAAAAAATTGGCTAGACAACAGGACGCAAAGGGTAGTAGTAAACGGAGTCCACAGTGAAGAAAGCAGGGTTATTAGTGGGGTACCACAGGGTTCAGTATTGGGACTGGTCCTTTTTAATGTCTTTATAAGTGACATTGCAGAGGAACTGGAAGGGAAAGTATGTCTCTTTGCAGATGACACAAAGATCTGCAACAGGGTTGATACACAAGGTGGAGTGGAAAGAATGAGAAGGGACTTGGCAAGGCTGGAGGAATGGTCAAATGTATGGCAACTCAGATTCAATGCAAAGAAGTGCAAGGTAATGCACCTGGGAAACAAAATCCCAGGGAAGAGTACACAATGGGGGTGTGAGTACTGACAACAGTAAAAATGGAAAGGGATCTGAGGGTAATTATATCAGATGACCTAAAGGTGGGCAAGCAATGTGAGAAGGCAGTAAGGAAGGCTGGGAGGATACTGGGATGCATAGGGAGAGGCATCAATAGTAGAAAACAGGAAGTTGTTATCCCTCTGTGCAGACAGTGAGACCCCATCTGGAGTACTGTGTGCAGTTCTGGAGACCTCATCTCCGCAAAGACATAGACAGAGTGGAGGCTGTCCAGAGGAGGGCAACCAAAATGGTGCAGGGTCTGCACCAGAAGACATATGAAGAAAGACTAAAGGAGCTTAATATGTATACCCTTGAGGAAAGAAAGGAGAGAGGGGACATGATAGAAACTTCCAAGTACCTCAAGGGAATCAACAAAGTCCAAGAGGGTAGTATCTTTCAGAAAAAAAGATGTGCAAGAACAAGGGGGTACAATATGAAGATAGAGGGAGGACGGCACAGAAGTAATGTGAGGAAGTATTCTTTCACGGAGAGGGTTGTGGATGCATGGAACAGCCTCCCTGAGGAGGTTGTGGGGTCAAGAACAGTGGGGGAATTCAAGAATGCATGGGACAGACATAAGGCAGTCCTAATGGGGGGTAAGAGGAAGTAAGCTGTTGGTTAACTAGGATCTGCAGCTTATCTGTCAGGTAGGAAAATGGGCAGACTAGGTGGGCCAAGTGGTCCTTATCTGCTGTCAAATTCTATGTTTCTATGTTTCTATCTTTTGGATAACTTCCACCATAACCTTGTCCAGCTCTTTCCCCCCTCCCCACACCTGTGCTGGAGTTCTGTAGATCACGTCAGTGCAAATTGAGGCACACTATTCCATTTCTAGGGTGACTCACAGTACCTCCACCCTTCCCTGTATCTCTGTACCTCTGTTGCTTTTATGCTATCTCTCACATAAAAAGACACTCTTTCTTCCCACCCTGTCCTTCAAGAACAGAGTATAGCCTGTTATGGCTATATCCTAGTCATGGTTCTCATTGCACCATGTCTCGGTAATGGCGACAATGTCCAGGTCAGCCTCTGTCATAATGGCATCTAGAATTGGGATTTTATTTCCCAGACTTTGAGCATTTGCACAAATGGCCTTCCAGATTCTGCTACCATCCTGCTTGTCAACTCCCCATTTTCCCTTTTGCCTTCTCTCCTTAACCCCTCTACTCTCATTCCCATCTCTTCATTTCTACCATTTTTTGTTGTTGTTAGGTACCCTTGGGGGGTTTTCTCCCTCAGGGTTCTCCCTATTGACTACTTTGGCATGTGGGTGGGGCAGTCTATGTCTTTCTACTTCCTTCCACCACCCCCCTTGGCTAGTTTAAATACTGACCAGTGTAACATTTAAGCTGTTCATTGAGGACTGTGGTTCCTCTCCTGGATGGATGCAGACCATCTCCCTTGTATAGGCCCTTATCCTTCCAGGTGGGACCCCAGTCCCCAGTGTAGCTGAACCTCTTCTCTCTGCACCACTCCTTCAATCATGAGTTGAAGCTCCTGATATGGAGTACTCTATCCCCCACCTGTCATAGACAGGCAGCACCTCAGAAAGGGCCACTGAACGTGCTACCTGCCTAAGACCCCCCCCCAGCTCCCTGAACTCCTTGTGCACTATCCTAGCCTTGTCCCTAGCCAGGTCATTAATCCCTAGCTGGACAATGACATCTATATCCCCTCCTGTTCTGCTGCTGCTATGATCCTCAGAATCCGCTTCCCATCCCTTCGAGCTGTAGCACTGGGTAGGCACCTAACCTCCCTCTCCACCTCCTTCCCATCCCTAAATCTATCCCCCTCACAATGGCATCCCCCACCAGGAGTTGCTTCCTCCTTTGGAGTCCTCTTCCATCCTCTTTGAGGTCTCCACTGTGGAGGATCCCCACATCCTCCTTGGTCACTACTATGGATGCTTCCACGGGACAGTGCCATCCTACCACAGCATTGTAGGAATTGTGTAGTGGTACCACATGTGGAATGTACTTCTGACCCACCACCCTCACCCTTTTAGAGCCCACCATAGTCCTGCAGCTCCTCCTCCTTGGCATCTTTTGAGGTAGCAGTGGCAGACAAGGTGGGCCCTGGGCGGGGGTGGAGCCCCCAAATCCTAGCCAACTTGACCTGGAGTCTAGCGTCCTCTTCCTCTCTCAGCCCAGATAGGCACATGCAGATGGGGCAGCACCGCAGTCTCCAGAAGGCTCCCTGAAAACTGCCGCCCCACAGCCACTGCACTGCACCACTCTCATCATAATTTCTACTTTGCTATCCCTGGATATACTTGGCCCCTTATGTTCTGACCTGGATAGGTATCTAGCTAGTGTCTCCCCTCAATGTTTTTTTGTTTCTTAAACAAAAACTCTTTTGTACCCCTACCCTAGATAGGACGTTTCGCCCACTCCCACTTCTGGTCCACCCCTGCCTTCCCTTGCAGACCTCCTGTTTCCCTGCTTCCTCCTTGGCTGCCTACTTTACTCACTCACTGCTGCAGTGCAGAGTGTCCAGCTGCTGGCTGCCTCATTGAGCCGACTCTGGTGGTCAGACTCCAACATCCTCTGCATGTTGGTCCTTTGCAGGGGGGGCCGCAGTGTGGGGGGTCCACTTGATGGCATAGTCCTTAAGAAAGCCCCTGTCAACTTCTTGGTTCCCAGGTAGCGCCCCAGATTGGCTGCTGATCAAGGATAGCAAGATTGCTCTCTGGCCAAAAACTAACTACAGGGGAGTCTAAATGCAGTCACCTGCTTCACTTCTGCCTAAGTCACATTCCCCGATTCACAGCTCTCCTCTTGACCCAGTTAACTGCAAAGATGATTATCAGTTCCCTTCCTCCAACTCAGAATAGCACACTAACTCTTGTGGTTTTTTTTGCAATTAAATGAACTTTATTGAACTATTAGTGCGAATACTACACAACCAACAAACAAAAAAACACTGAACCAGTCGACACAGCTTAACAACACCAACTATAAAAACAATAACATCCCAACACCACCCAACCCATCCCCATGGCCATTCTGGATGCCGGTCAGAATAGCACACACAAAGAAAACCAAACAAAAAAGTGCCCTCGAAACCTTCCCCTTTACAGAGTCCACCCAACAATAGTACACTATAAAAAACCATAACGATTCAAAACTAAAAAAAACATCAGTCAAGAAAACAACAGAAGGCTATGTAAATTCTCCCATCTGGCCTTAGAGATGTGATACATATTAAAGAAAGAAGCAATAGATCTTGCCATGTTGAGAGCCTGTAACATTTCCGCCACCCATTCTAGACAAGATGGCGGAGAAGCATCTAACTAATGATATAAAATCAAAAGTTTAGCCACTTCTGAAATTAACACCATATGCGCATTTCTGGGCCCCTACAGAAATGAAACATAATCACCAAGAATACAAATCTCCTGGGTAAAAGTCTCCTGGAGGCCCAGAAGAGGATCCAATCCAGAATGAATAGACTTCCAGAAAGGATGACTATGAGGACACTGACATAACATATGAAATAAATTACCATCCTCAATACCAGATCGAGGACAAAGTGGAGAGATCTGTTTCCTAATCTGATACAGTTTCATCAGAGAATAGTAAAAGTTGTGGAGAATATTGAACTGTTGAAGTCTCAGTTGGTCCTGCTTGACATATTTATAAACGTTAGTCCAGATACGGAACCAATACTCCAACGACCATTCCAGACCCAAAATATTAGCCCAGTAGAAGGCCGTGGGAGTTGTAGTATCCCAAAAATATCAACAGATTGTTTTATACAGATTTGAAACTGAATGTGTTTGTCGGGACATATTTGATAACTGAAGGCCTGCTTTATTGGACCAAAGAGGGCAGCCTAAAAATTGAGACAAGCAATGCCGTAATTTACAGAATTGAAAAAATTTACTAGAAGGCACACCAATTCTCCAGAACTCCCCTACCCTGTTTTCCCTGACCAGCTGTCTTGTTCCTGTCTGTTTCTTCCAGGATCCTGTTTTTCTGTTCATCCTGGTGTCCTGGCAGTCCACGGAAGGGCTGTGGTTGGGTGATGTTCAGACTCATTCCTGAAGGGGTGTCCTGTTTCAGTGGTCTGTGGAGACCTGAAGCAGCAAATCAGTGCAGGCAGGCAGGCAGGCAGGCAGGCAGATGTGGGTTCATGAGGATTCTGAGATGGAGTTCTTGGGCCCCATTTAAACAGCAACAGCCATTCTCTTCAGTTAGTTTGGAGCAGTGAGGGGGAGTGATCAGCCTGCTGGGGCAGAGCCTGTAGGGAGAGACTTACGTCAAGTTCCTGCCTCCTTCCCGTGTACCAGCCAGTCCAGCAGGTCAGCGGCTCCTCCTCCTCCTGGCTCCCCAGCTAAGTCCCAGTGCTGTGGCTGTGGTAAAGTCCTGTCAGGAGGGGTGGCGAGTCCAGGTCGGCCACTCCAGCAGCCCAGCATTAGATGTCCTTAGGGAGGGGGCGGCAGCATCAGCATAAGGCTGTCCCCTCCATCAGCAGCACCAGCAACAGATCCATGGTGAAAGGTGGGATGAGGCAGATCCAGGCCTTGAGACTAAGGCCTCTAGCAGCAGTCCTAGCCCAGCCGAGAAATGCGGGAGGCATGGTGAGTGGCAGCAGCACCACAGTCGGGTGCTGGTAGCCGAAAAGGAAAATAAAAGACTTTGTTTTAAAAAAAGTAAATAATAACTTTGGCACTTACAGGCACTGGCAGCAGCCATTGGGCTGAGCAAGGCCCCAGAGAATTGGACCTCCCATGGGGCAGAGTTCAAGGAAGGCTCCATTGAGGAAGGAACTGTAGGGGTGGGCAAGGCCCTGCCTTAGGACTGCCCATGGGGTGGAGCAAGAAGGGAGAGCCCCATAGACAGTGACAGAAGGGACAAGGATTATTTAAATGTGATTGAATGTTTGTGAATGCCTAAAGGGGAAATGCAACAGAAACTGGATTTAAAGGGGCAATGCACCCTCATTAAAGAACTATTGCTAGAACTGTACAGAAATGAATAATTGTAACATTTTGGAGCCCCTACAATGGTATCGTCTACTGACCTAGTGTCTAGGAGCCAGCCAAAGATAGCCTGTAAGAGACAGTGCCTCTGTATTGAACTGTCTACACAAAAATGCCACTAAGAGACAATGCCCCTGTGTTGAACTGTTTAAACCAAAAATGTTTTTAAAGAAACTGTGTACAGTTTTAGGCCCCTAGGGTGAACTGTGGTTGCCAAATGTGTGTTTGCCCCTTGAGACTGTCTAAATGCCCTGAACTGTGCTATGCAACCTGTAATTGCCTGAACTGGGTGCAAGTAGTGCACAGAAAGCTATGCCTGACAGAATGACCACCGCAAGGTTTCAAAGAATGTTTTTATTGTACCACCACCCCTTCCTGTGTGTGGTCCCAGGTACCCCAACCCTGTTTTTCCAGACCAGCCATCTTGTTCCTGTCTGTTTCTTCTAGGATCCTGTTTTCCTGTTTGTTCTGGTGTCCTGGTAGTTCACTGAGGGGCTGTGGTTGGGTGATGTTCAAACCCGTTCATGGAGGGGTGTCCTGTTTCGGTGGTCCATGGAGACCTGAAGCCACAAATCCGCACAGCCTCAGAAGAATCTTCTGTCCTATATCCTTGTTTGGTGTTCTTCTTGTCCTGGACAGCTGGTTCCCCATCCTGTTCCCTTCCTTTCCCCGTAGAGAAACATGCAAGGGTGGCTGGTTGAGTACAGTACTGCAAAGCTTGTGGTCATGATTGATTTAGTCAGGTTATAGAGCTCTTTTAGCTTTTAGAGTTTAGATATTTAGTGTAATATTGTTATTTTAGTTATGTTCAATAAACTTTTGCCTTGTTTGCATTCAAGTCATCTTCATGCCTCTCCTTGTATGTTCCAGCTAGTGACTATTAGGCCTAGGCCCCCACCCCTAAATTCCCTGACACCCACTGACCGGGCATCACCTGATAAATCCACCTCCGGGTGGTTGTCGTAGTCGGAATTTACTTTTCCCCTCCAAGTGGTAGCTGGGTGGACCTGTGCACTGACCCGACCAGGCCATTTTGAGAGTGGTCAGTGTCTGTCGCCCCTTGCCCATTACATGTGCCTCAGGGACTGATCCTCTGTCCCATATTGTTTGCAGTGTATATGCTGCTGAAGGGGGGGGTATCATTAGGTGGCATGGGTGTTGGCAGTCATACTTAGTGTACTTTGCTTAGTACGCTAACTTGTGGAAAATCCAGGGGCAATGTGAGCTTCAGGCCAGGACAACAGACAGGAAACAGAGCCTGATATACCTGAAGAACCGTTTTTACCCCTCCTTGGATGCTTTAGTGTGAGTTTGTGAATGCTCTTTGGAAGATGCGTGGGTGCTAAACTTAGAGGCCAAGATAGTATGAGTGGCCCAGTCGAGTATACATAAGTGACATAGCTAGATAGAAGTTGTTGGCAGATAAGGACCTAAATTCTCTACCTGTAATGTGTCATTGTGAATGGACTTCTGTAAGGCTACCTTGATGTGGTACAGAGGCTTAATCTTATACATTGTAACTAAAAGCCAGCCAACTTCTCTTTGATTGACAGGGCTGTGTGAATTGCATTTCCTTAATATTCGGCTGAACATTTGGTATTCGGTGGTCAAATATTCAGTATTCGGCAATACAAAAATCAATAAAGAACCACAGTCCCCTTCCTCCTCTCTCAGCCCATGCAAGCAGCTAAACCCCCATCCCTCCACCTCTGTGAAATGAGCTTAGCACCCCTCCCCCAGCACCCACAAGTTGTTTTTTTTTTTCTTTGCAGATGAGGCCCTGTAAATTTTAATAATACTTGCCGTTGTCAGGTTACTGGCTCAACCCACCTACCACCATGTCCAGTCAGTAAACTCTGTAAAGCATGCTATGCCTTTAAGGAAAATAATACATCCCCCCAGCACCCGACCCTTGCACCCACCCAGTCCAGCACCCAAAAAGAAGGCGACTTGCACTACCATCCCTCCTCCACGGCCGGCTGCCTTCCCATGAATGAAAGCACTCACCCACTTGCTATAGTAAAACCAGCTGATCACGTGATCAGCTAGTTTTACTATAGCAAACGCACAAGTACTTTCATTCATAAGAAGGCAGCCAGCCGTGGATGAGGGAGGGTAGTGCCATTCTCCTTCTTCTCACCTTAAATATGGATAATTGCCTGGGTGCTGGACTTGGTGGTTGCAAGGGTCAGTTGCTGGGAAGGGATGTGTTCTTTTTCTCAGTGGTATAGCGTGCTTTGCAAAGTTTGCCGACCGGACATGAAGGCGGGCAGGTTGAGCTGATCACCCAAAACCGGCAAGTATTATTAATATTGATGAGGGCTCATCTGTAAAACAAAATTAAAAAAAAACTTGTAAGTGCTGGGGGGAGGGGGTACTATGCTTGTGCAGAGGATGGAGGGATGGGGTTTTAGCTGCTTGCTTGGGGTGGGAGAGAAGGGAGGGGGCTGTTCCTTGTCTTTTTTTTTTTTTTGCACTGTGTTTTCTGAATACCGGATGAATAGTGCACTACTTGTTATTTGGGATCCGAATACCGAATAATGTTATTATTCCTGGTATTCTGGAAATGATATTTGGACCGTGCACAGCCCTACTGATTGGTAGTGTGTGTGTTAGATAAAATAAAATGTGAATCTATTAGGATCATTGGCTTACTACATATTGTTGACTGAAATGGGGGTGGTGCAATTTTTGTGTGGAGGGGTAGCACATATTTTGGTTTGTGTTTGGGGGGGGCAATAGTTCCGTCAACTCTCAAGTACAAGTTTAAAATTCCTGGCTACATCCCTGTTAAACGGTACAATTTGGGTTTTCACTGCTATGCTGAAGATACTCAGTCATACCTGTCTTTTGCACCTAGGATACCAGACTCAGTTAAGGCACTAAATTTATGCCTAGCCGAGATCCAGGACTGGATGTCGTTAAGCTGGCTGAAGCTTAACCCAGGCAAGATGGGGGTACTAGTGACTGAGCCTTGTCATTGGTGGGGTGCAGAGATAACAGAAGAGACACTGAACTTAATGCTTGGTTCCTTGAGTTTGGTGGCCTCTGCTAAGAAGAAAAATCTAGAGGTCATTCTGGATGAGAGACTGATACTTGAGGCTCAGATGTCTGCTGTTGTCCAGAGTGGATATTACCATCCCACAAACATTGCCCAGATCAAAACCTTGATTCCTCTGAAGACTTGCCCTCACTTGTACATTCCTTTGTCCAGGGTCGGACTGGCCCACCTGGATACCTGGAAATTTCCTGGTGGGCCCCCCTCAGTTGGATACCTGGTCATCTTCTGAACTCTTAAAACATTTGTATTTATCATCTTTTTTCTAATTAAATGGGGTATCTGGGACACTGTAGATAAATGTAGGATGTAATCACAGAGCTAATGTGTCAAATTGAAGTGGAATACTGATATGTGTGTGTCACCCTGGGCCCTCCTGTATTGATTTTCCAGGTGGGCCCTTGTATCCTCTTTCCAGGTGGGCCCTTTGTACCCCAGTCCGACCCTGCCTTTGTCACATCCAGACTTGTCTCTTTTAATGCTCTATATCTCAGGGTCAGTGGATATGTCCTATGGTAACTGAGCTAGTGCAGAATGCTGCAATCAGGTTATTGACGGGCCTTTTCAGGTCCTGCCATGTTACCCCAGTCTTGCACAAACGGCACTGGCTGACAGTAAAGTGGTGTATCACCTTCAAGGTCAGTTTGCTGACCTATGAGGCCTTATATGGATTGGGTTTTGGTTATCTGAGGGACCTACTAACTCCTACTGGACCTCTTGCCTGCTCTGCTCCTCAGAGATGGGCCTCCTGGCTGTTCCTAGGGCTAGGTTAAAATCTTCTGGAGATCAGGCATTCTCACTCACAAGGCCAGCTCTATGGAACAGGTTTCCTTGAACTCTTCAGGAGGTCCCCTTGGTAGAGGCCTTTAAGAGGGGCCTAAAGTCTTTCTTGTTCTAGGAAGCTTTTGGTGTGGTGTAGTAAGCTCCTGATATGATGCCTCTTAAGTATTTAACCACTTAAGCACTTGCACCCAGTCACGGTGAATGGTGTACAGACACAAGGGTTAAGGAACACAGGGGTTTCCCTGACATTGGTAAAAGGGGATCTGGTAGAGCCTGGTTAGTTTACACTCAATAAATATCTCACTGTACAGGACTTCACTGGTGAGGGGAAAACATTGCCCCTCACTAGTGTTCTCCTAGACTGGGGTGAAACAGGGGGAACTATGCAACAGGTGGCTGTAGCCAAAACGTTAGCAGTTGACATCATCCTTGGCAACACTCTCCAACAGGGGATGGTGTGTGCAGTTACCTGTAGCCAAACGGGAAGGGGAAATTGTTGTTCCCTGGACCCCACAGATGCCAGTGTGGAAATCACTGGGAGGCTGGTTCCCCAGCCTGTGTCACCTGATATGGAGACTAACGAAAAGGGGGTAGAAAGTTCCCCAGTAGCAGTTAACCATACAGCTACGGAGGGTTACTGCAAAGAAGGAGGGGTGATCCATTGTCAGAAGGTTAGGGATGACAGTGATCCTGAGTGCCCTGATGCTAGTGCTAGGGACCCTAGTCTAGAGACTGAAGGGGACCTGTCCCATACCTTGGGAATGTGTGAGGAGTTTGCAGCTGCTCAGGGAAGTGACCCCAGTCTAGAGAAGCTGAAGGCTTGCGCAGACTCTGACAGATTACAAGGAGGTGACAGTAAACATAAGGTTTATTGGGAAAATGGACTGATGTATACTCAGGCTGTGCAGACAGAGGGAGGGGTGATAGGCAGGCAGCTTGTTGTTCCCCAAGGGTATCATGAGCAGTTGCTCAAGACTGTACATGATATTCCCTTGTCTGGTTATCTAGGAATCATGCGCACTATGCAGTGGTTAGCCCAGAATTTCTATTGGCCCAACTTCACTCAGCAGGTGAAGGAGTATTGCAGGTCTTGTCACCAATGCCAAGAAACAGGGAAGGCAGGTAAGAAAACCCAAGCCACCCTAATTCCATTACCTATAATGGAGGAGCCATTCCAGAGGATGGGAATGGATATTGTGTGGCCTTTAAATACCCCCAGCTCCTCTGTGAAGAGGTTCATCCTGACTGTGGTGGATTATGTCATCCGGTACCCAGAGGCAGTCACCCTATCCTCACTGAGGACAGACAAAGTGGCAGATGCCTTACTTGGGATTTTCTCCTGTGTTATCACCAATTGATGGGGTTCCTTCATGTCGAACCTGATGAAATGTTTGTGGGAAATGTGTGGGGTGGTGCAGAGATGCACAACACCATATCACCCACAAGCCAATGGGCTTGTGGAAAGATTTGATGGTACCTTGAAGTCAATGCTCTGAGCGTTTGCTGAACAGCATGGGAGGTACTGGGAGAAATACCTTCCTCACCTGTTGTCTGCTTACAGGGAGGTGTCCCAAGAGTCAGCGGGATTCTCCCCCTTTGAGCTCTTATGTGGATGCTGGGTACATGGGCCCCTAGACTTGATCCAGGAGGACTGGGAAGGCAAGAATCTGTAATGCCCCAAAGTTGGGGCATCCCAGAAAGTTTAAAATAAATAAATAAATTAGGGGTTCACAGGTGCTCAGGGTACCTGCTGTAGGTGTAGGCAGCAGGGTACTATGTTAAGGGACCCCTGAAAATAAAAGATTCACCTCCTTGTAATGGGAAACTATAAAAGAATAGTAGAAAAGTGCCCTGTGCACTTACAGCGTGGTCAAAAAGCAGATTTAAAAGCAATAGATGTCACAATGGCCTGGATGGAATGCTGTGCTGAGTGGCTCATGCACAGCATTCCACTCCAGCCAATCTAGAACCTAGGGAGGTTCAAGTTTGAAAAATATTTTGTTCTGTTGTCAGTTGATCCTGGGCAGTGGTAGAGGAGACAGGACACAGAAGTCAAGGGACAGTTCAGGGCTTACCTCGAGTTGAAGCCGTCCTCTGTGCTTGCTGTGGTCCTGTGCTGCCTCCCTGCCTGAAGACTCCTGCTCTGGGTGTTTAAGTAGTCAGTGGTGCCATGGGGCACCATAGAGACTATAAAATGGCCGTTTACCATGGTTTGGGCTTGTAAGCCCCTTCATTTTATTGTCTTTAGCCCCGAGTATCTTTAAGTTTAATTGGGTCCCACGTCGGCACTGAAGCACCGCGATCGTCGCTTCCTCCTGTCGGCCGTCCTAGGCCCCCTTGCCATCCTCCCAGCTGCCTGCAAGTTCCCTCCCACTGCCAGCATCCCTCCCGCCTCCCTACAGCACAGCAGCCCGCAGAAGACGGCGGAGTGGTGAGTCGGCGGCAGCACAAGTAGAGTGCTGACTGCCTGTTTAGAAAGGGAGACTTTGTTCTGTGTGCAGCGCACTAAAGGCACGAAGAAAGGCGGCCGAGCGCCGCAGGGGCATCGGATCGCAAGGACCCTAAATTAATATTCAGGAAGGAGGCGGGACTTAGCAACACCCACAGGGAGGGGTCAGGACAGTAAGGCCAGTATAGCGGCCTATAAATATTGATGTGGAGGTGGGATTTGGGTCGGGGATTTGTTATTGAATGACAGCAGCTCTCAGTGAGCTGCATATTTAAAGGGGCTTTGCCGCTTTTGGGACTTTTAGATTTAAAAGGGCAATCTAGGCCCACAGTACAAGGAGGGCTACCAGGCTCAAATTAAAGCAGGGCTACCAGGCCCAACATAAGAAGGGCACCAGGCCCAATACAAGGTGGGGTACCAGGCCCATTTTAAAGAGGGGCACCAGGCCCAATAGGAAGTGGGGCACCAGGCCCAATATCAAGTGGGGCACCAGGCCCAACGTAACGTGGGGCACCAGGCCCAAGTTTTGGTACGGCGTCAGGCCCGAGGTAAACGTATGGCATTAGGCTCGAGGTAAAGCTTGGTACTATAGGGAGGCCCCGGCCTAGCGGAATAGGGCAAGCCAGCCTAGTGGTACTAAAGGGAGGCCCCGGCCTTGCAGAATAGGGCAAGCCAGCCTAGGGGTACTAAAGGATTCCTTAGCCACGACATCCAGAATGGGATTCTATTCCAGAAGACCCTACATTTAGAAACAGGGGTTCGTTTAAGAGTGTTCGATTTGCCTATACTGTGAAACTACTGTAATTACTGCACTGCTTATGCTGAACTATTACCCTAAGTGCTTGAACTATTGCCCTAAGTACCCGAACTATGCTCTAAGTACCTGAACTATTGTCCTAAGTACCTGAACTATTGTTCTAAGTACCTGAACTATTGTCCTAAGTACCTGAACTATTGCTCAAAGCACCTGGACATTGGCCCTCATCAGTAAGAATTACTCCTGAAGTTATCATTTGCCCTCCTCCGGCAAATTATTGTATCATACCACAGTTCTTTGGGCATTTTTCAGTTATATGATTACTATTGTATGAAGACAGTCTCAATCTTCTACCACACTGCAGTCTCATAGTGTGGTCTATAACCCCACGAATCAGTCTCTACTCAGAAGAAGATGTCCTCTCAGCATTCTTCACTGCTGGGAGATCATCCATCAGCTCATCACATCCATCTGTGTCATCTGCTGAAGTCGAGTCCATCGCCAGTCGTACCTGCCATTTCTTGTTTTTCACAGCTTGAAGGTACATCCGCCGAAACGTATCACGACAGCCGTGCCAGTGTCGTTCCCTATGGTTCCTGTTTCAGATGTCCCAAAGTTGGTCGCCCTCTACAGAAGAGTGAGCTCATCCTGGAGAACCTAGTCTGCGCCCCTCCTGGTCGTTCGCTGAAAGTCAGTCTGTCAAGCCCAGTACGGGACGCATCTGCCGTTTCTTTGTTTTGTGTTAGTTCCTGATCCTAGGATTGCAGAGTCAACCATCATCTCTTCAGATTCTTATGGTTCCTGGTCCTGTCAGAGTTCCTTTCAAGTTTAGCTGGCCCTTGGAGTGCTGCAGCATCAGTCAGGTCATGGTAGTCCTCCATTGGATTCATCGCCACGCAGATCTTGATCTATCTTCGTCCTTGGCAACCCTGGAAGTGGGTTTTGGCTGAGGAACCCTTTGTTTTCAGTGTGTTATCTCAGGAACCAGTTGCTCTGGTTCTACATTCCAGCAGCCTTGGAGAGAGTGGGCTTTTGCCGACTAAACATATAGTCTGTTTACCAAACCTCTCACCACCCCAGTGGCCTTAACTAGGTCTTTGCTGGGAGTTATGATTAGGGTTCTACAGTTCTGATTTGTTTCCCTTGTAGCTACCAATGAAGAATGACGGTGTACACGAAGACGCTGGATCTCTGGACTCTTGTAATATCTGGACCCTTGCAATATCTGGACTCTTATGGAAATGTGTGAGGATAATTACCCTAGTACAGTTCTGAGAAGCTTATGTTACCTGATCCTCATCTAAGAGTATAGAAGTGTAGAATAATTTCAGAATAAGAGTGGCAGTAGGACTAAAGTTTATTCTTGTGGTAATACCTTTATCTACGACTACTAAGGTTATTTCCCAGTTTATTGCCCTATTGTTCTCGGGCAACCCCTCTTCCCTCTGGTGACTGTGTCTCTCTACCCTTGGTACAGAATAAATGCCCTGCAGGCATTGAAGCACTAAGTTGACTCCTGCCTCTCCTTATCTGGGTAACGGTTATCCTATCCACATAATTCGGACCTTTTTGCCTCGCTCATCTCTTTTCCCCACCTTTAGAGTAGAGCACTTCACAGAGCACCTCTAGACCATTACATCAGGGTTAGACCATCACATAGCAAAATTTCTTGGCTTAGTCGGCAGGATTGAGATAATTATTTATCCGAGGAGTCCAAAGTTGGAGTGGCTTAGTAAGAAGCACAGATGGAGCCAGGGTGTAGTAGTGGATTGTCTGGGGATGATAGAGAGTCGACGGAGGAGACTGAGATGGACCTAGAGGGAATATCCCACCATCTCCACTAACCATGCTGTATTACTTCAGAGCGCCATGGCTTCCACAGTTTTCCAGAGAAAAAGATGGTTACGGAACCAGCAACCTGGGAGAATTCCATTCAAAGATGCAGGCCATGTTTCGGCTGTATCAGATCCCCGAGCAACAGAAGGTTGAAATTTTAATCGGGCAACTAAAGGGAGCTGCCCACCGAGAAGTCCAATCATGGTTGAGTGGAGCAAAAGCCACAGCAGACCAGATACTCCAGAGGCTACAGCAAATCTTCAATGCTAGGACCATGTCTGACCTCAAAATGAAGTTCTTTTTGCATACCCAGAAGTCTCAAGAGACCCTGAGAGAGTTTGCACTGAGTTTGCAAGAGCTGTGATGAGCGATAGAGAGAGTAGATGCAGCAGAGGTCCGAGATGCAGATTGAGAACTCGACAAAAAATTTGTTGAAGGAGTGCAAAGTGAGGCCCTGAAAAGAGACCTACGCATGCTGCATTTACAAAACCCTGAAGTCGACTTTCTGGATTTCAAGGAGAAAGCCATTCAAATATTTGGTTCGGGACATTCCAGAGAGGAGGCTCCGGCATACCCCCAAATGGCAACCTCTATGGGAACTCGATGGCCAACCTACACTACAAAATGATGGAAAGAAGATCATTCTTGGCAATCTAGACTCCTGCCAGAAGAAATGTCCGTACAAAGACTAGAACCGGGAAGAGAAGCTGTTGCCTAACCGAGCCAGTGTTCAGAACATGAGCAGATGCATGAACCAAGGATACAGACACCGATCTGTTCTGTATAGACTGACGCTCGTCAACACTCAGAGCTGACAGAGCAGATTGCTACACTGACCAACCAGATGGCAGAGATGTATAAGGAAATGCAGAGTTGGAAAGCTGGTTGGAAGAATGAGAGAAGCTTCGTTCCATCAGGGAAAGAAAGGAAGCATGACCAAATGAACCACTTGAGAAGGAGTGAAGGGAGATGCTCTACAGATCAGTTTGATGGCCAAGGAAGGCCTATATATCACCGGTGTGGTGTTAGTGGCCATATAGAAAGGAGATGTGGTCAGCCAGTAAATAACACCCTAAATTTAAACAGGAATTCTTCGGGGATGAGTACCGACCCTCGAAGAGCAGCTGATCAGGTCCAGCAGTCCCACTAGAGCAGTCGTATTTTGTTGGTAGAAGCCCAATGATACCAATCAAGGTCAATGGCATCGAGCTTATAGCATTATTAGACACTGGATCACAGGTTACCACATTGCAAGGATGAGAGTTCCAAAGATACTGGACACCTAATGATCTCAAGCCACCTCCTAGATCATGGGTAAAGTTGATAGCGAGCAACGGTGACGAAGTACCATATTTAGGCTATCTAGAAGCCAATGTACAGCTAGGAAAGAACGTTCAATGCAACACAGGCATCATTGTGAGCAACATTGAGAGTGATCAGCTGCCACCACTAATTCTAGGGATGAATGTTCTACAAAATTGCTTTGGTGAATTAGTGAGCATCCTCCAGCAGCAAGCCAAACATGTACCTCGAGTGGAGAAACATGCCCTGCAGCAAACTATCTACAACTTGCAATGCCATCAATGATTCGCTAATGCTGAGGGTGAAATCGGTAAAGTAAGAGTGACGGATGCTAGACCAGTAACCTTAAAGCCAGGCACTGAAACCATTCTTTGATGCAAAGCAAAGGTGGGCCCGAGGGGTCAAGATTATGATGCCCTAGTGGAACCTTACCCAATGAACAAAGAAGAGCCAATAATAGTGGCTCAGAGTGTAGCTATGGTGATCAGAGGTAGGACACCAGTCCGAGTGCTAAATTACGGGACTCATGATGTACAGCTGTACCAGAACCAGCCAGTTGCCCAGATCCACACGATGTGTTTACAGGACATTGTCAAAGCTGGGGAAGAAATAGAGGAAGTACCTGAAGATGGGATGGAACGTGACCAGAGACCAGAATGGACCAAGGAGATTAAAGTAGGCAATCCGAAGACCAGCATGAAGCAAACAGCAGATGTTTTGAAAGTGGTTTTACACCAGAAGGAAGCTTTTAGCCAACACCCCTAAGATTTTGGGTTAGCTCATGGGATACAACATCACATCAGTACCCATGGACATCCGCCTATCAGAGAATGATTTAGGCCTATTCCACCAGCCATGTACCAGCAAGTAAAAGAAATGATTAAAGAAAAGAGGCTGATGTGATAAAAGAAAGTCACAGCCCTTGGGCAGCGCCAATTGTTCTGGTAAAAAAAAGATGGTAAGATCCGATTCTGTGTGGATTACCGCAAATTAAATGCCATCACCCATAAGGATGCGTGTCCTTTGCCTAGGATAGAGAATTTTCTCATGGCTCTTCAATCAGCAGCCATATTCTCCACTCTAGATTTAACCAGTGGATACTGGCAAGTTCCTATGGCGTTGAAGGATCAAGAGAAAACAGCTTTTATTACCCACATGGGTCTCTTTGAATTCACCAGGATGCCTTTTGGATTGTGTAATGCACCAGGAACTTTTCAAAGACTGGTGGGACATTGTCTTGGAAGCCAGAATTTTGATACCCTGTTGCTATATTTAGATGATATCATTGTATATTCAAAAACTCATGAAGATCATTTGCGTCACCTGGATGAAGTGTTCCAAAAATTGATCCAATACGGTCTGAAGATAAAACCCTCTAAATGTCACCTGTTGCAGACTAAAGTGAGTTATCTGGGACTTATAGTCTCCGCGGATGGAGTGACGCCAGACCCAGAGAAGATCGAAGCAGTAAAGAAATGGCCTGTTCCTACTACCATTAGAGAGGTCTGAAAATTCTTGGGATTTGTTGGATATTATCGTAGATTTATTAAGAACTTCTCCAAAATTGCTGTACCTTTACACGAACTTTTGAGAGGATCAACAGAGGGTAGAGTCCCAAAGAATCATCTGGTTACATGAGGTACTGAGCAACAAGAGGCCTTCAATCAATTGAAAAAGATACTAACTAAAGCTCTTATATTGACGTATCCAGATTATGCAAAACCTTTTCTGTTATATACCGATGCCAGCAACAAAGGATTGGGTGCGGTACTCGCACAAGAACAGAAAAGAGTAATAGCCTATGCAAGCAGAGGATTAAGAGGATCCGAGCAGAATGATGCCCGCTATAGCTCTTTCAAACTGGAATTTTTAGCTCTAGTCTGGGCTATCACCGAGAAATTCTGGCAATATTTAGCTGCCACCCCCTTTCACGGTTTTCACGGACAATAATCCTTTAGCACACTTGAATACTGCAAAGTTAGAAGCCCTCGAGCAAAGGTGGGCCTCTCGACTCATGAATTACCAATTTTCCTTAAAGTATCGCTTTGGTAAAGCTAATGCAAATGCTGATGCCTTGTCCTGGATGCCTGCACAAGGAGAATCAGAAATAGATGATACCCCGCTGGAAAACATAGAAATGCCACCTTTTCTGCAGGTACCAGCTGAGATTGTACAGGCATGTTGTCAAATTGCTCCTGAGTTTAAAGTAGAAGATCAACCAGAAGTGGATGACATGATTGCGAACCAAAAGAATTTATGGGTAAAACTACAAAGCCAAGACCCTATAGTTCACCAAGTAAAAGCTCTAGTTGCTCAACAGAAGCGCATGACCCAAAGAGAAAGAAAGAAGTTGAACACAGAAGTGATGAAACTTTGGAGACACAGAACTCGTCTGACCATAGAAGATTATTGTCTGGTTAAGAAAAGTAGAGATCCTACCACACACACAGAAGTAACTCAGATCGTGGTTCCAAAGACCAGTGCTTCCGTAGTGTTGGAAGCGTACCATGATAATTCAGGACATTTTGGTTACAAGAAAATGGAAGCTATTATCAGAAGGAGATTTTATTGGATAGGAATGCGAAACGATATAATAAAATGGTGTGAGGAATGTCCAGTAAGTAACTTAAAGCGCAAGGAAAAGGTGAATCAGAGAGCTCCTCTCCATCCAATAGTTAGTAACGCACCATTGGAACTAGTTGCTCTTGATCATTTGAAGTTAGACCCTAGCACAAATGGACACATTTACTGTATATCCTCACTATGGTGGATCACTTTTCCAAGTTCGTGGTTGCAAGTGCAGTAAAAGACCTATCTGCTCGAACTACTGCTAAAACCTTTATGAGATGTTTTGTACAACCTTATGGATATCCTACAAAAATCCTCACAGATCAAGGAACGTCTTTCGAATCTCAACTCTTTCATGAACTTTGCGCTCTGTAAGGAAGCCATAAGTTAAAAACCACTGCTTACCACCCTCAAGGTAATGGACTTTGCGAAAGAACAGATCAGATTCACCTAGAAATGTTGTGAGCTCTACCAGAATATAAACGTCCCTTCTGGCCAGCTTTACTTCCTGAACTCACATATCTTTATAATAATACTATTCATTGCTCCATGGGTTATATCCCTCATTATTTAATGTTTGGACGACACGGAAGACTTCCGATGGACTTAGTGCTGGAAGTGCCACAAGAAGAAATTAAAGGAAAGAAGCCAGTGACAAATTGGGTCCAAGAACATAATCGATGTTTGCAGGAAGCTGGAAAAATTATTGGTAGACACATGGAGCAAGCACTGCAAAAGCAGAAAGCAAACTATGATATCAAAGCCAAAGCTATACCATTACTTATTGGAGAAAGAGTAATGTTGAAGAAGACCCAAAAATGCAGCAAACTGTCTTCAAAGTGGAACCAGAACCTTATTGTATTATAGAGATACCTTATCCTGAACTACCGGTATACAAGATCCAACAGGAATTTGGACATGGTACCAAGATTGTCCATTGCAATCTCTTAAAAGCTTGCACTTTCAGAGACACTGTGATCGTTAAAGAACAGGACAGTCCTACACCAAAAGAAAGGCAGGAGTCAACAAAAAACAAAATGTGGGAACTAGAATCACCAACCAATTGGTGTACAGAACCTTGGACTCATACTTCATATATGCATTCCCAGGACCATTCAAATTGTGTACCAGTGATAGCTCCAGAAATACCGGATTTCCTGGAAAGAGAACGTATTGTTCAAGAACCTGTTGATTTCCAACCCCGCAGATCTCAAAAATCGAACGCAGGTATCCTTCCTAGAAGGTATATCACAGAAGTGTCTCAACTCGTATCTTCCTACAACAGGTAGATCTAATCCAAGTAAGTTCCGTGATACAGTCACTTTAGGGTAAAACTTCACAAATTTACAGTATAGTAGATGTTTTAAGAATATTTTAGAGATTTTAAGAGTGTTTTATTAACGTAAGACTTCATAGAGTGTTAAGTAAGATTTTAGAGGTTGTTAAGATGATAAATTTTATAAAGTGTTAAGGGAATACATGGGGACATGTATTTTTAGGCAGGCCCGTATCTGTAATGCCCCAAAGTTGGGGCATCCCAGAAAGTTTAAAATAAATAAATTAGGGGTTCACAGGTGCTCAGGGTACCTGCTGTAGGTGTAGGCAGCAGGGTACTATGTTAAGGAACCCCTGAAAATAAAAGATTCACCTCCTTGTAATGGGAAACTGTAAAATAATAGTAGAAAAGTGCCCTGTGCTCTTACAGCATGGTCAAAAAGCAGATTTAAAAGCAATAGATGTCACAATGGCCTGGATGGAATGCTGTGCTGAGTGGCTCATGCACAGCATTCCACTCCAGCCAATCTAGAACCCAGGGAGGTTCAAATTTGAAAAATATTTTGTTCTGTTGTCAGTTGGTCCTGGGCAATGGTAGAGGAGACAGGACACAGAAGTCAAGGGACAGTTCAGGGCTTACCTCGAGTTGAAGCCGTCTCTCTGGGCTTGCTGTGGCCCTGTGCTGCCTCCCCTGCCTGAAGACTCCCTGCTCTGCGGTGTTTCATGGTCGGTGGTGCCATCGGGGAACTATGAAGACATAAAATGGCCGTTTACCATGGTTTGGGCTTGTAAGTTCCTTTGTTTTATTGTTTTAGCCCCGCCGAGTATCTTTAAATTTAATTCGGTCCCACGTCGGCGGCACTGAAGCGCCGCATCGTTGCTTTCCCTGTCGGCCGTCCTAGGCCCCCTTGCCGTCCTCCCAGCTGCCTGCAAGTTCCCTTCCCACTGCCAGCATCCCTCCTGCCTCCCTACAGCACAGTAGCCCCCAGAAGATGGCAGAGTGGTGAGTCGGCAGCAGCACAAGAAGAGTGCTGACCGTCTGTTTAGAAAGGGAGACTTTGTTCTGTGTGCAGCGCACTAAAGGCACGAAGAAAGGAGGCTGAGCACCGAAGGGGCATCAGGTCGCAAGGACCCTAAATTACTAGTCAGGAAGGAGGCGGGACTTGGCGAAGCCCACGGGAAGGGGTCAGGACAGTAAGGCCAGTATAGCGGCCTATAAATATTGATGTGGAGGCGGGATTTGGGGCGGGGATTTGTTATTGAATGACAGCAGCTCTCAGTGAGCTGCATATTTAAAGGGGTTTTGCTGCTTTTGGGACTTTTAGATTTAAAAGGGCAATCTAGGCCCACAGTACAAGGAGGGCTACCAGGCCCAATATAAAGAAGAGCACCAGGCCCATTATAAAGAGGGGCACCAGGCCCAATAATAAAGTGGGGCACCAATATAAAGAAGGGCACCAGGCCCATTATAAAGAGGGGCACCAGGCCCAATGTAACATGGGGCACCAGGCCCAAGTTTTGGTAGGGCATCAGGCCCGAGGTAAACGTAGGGCATTAGGCCCAAGGTAAAGCTTGGTACTATAGGGAGACCCCGGCCTAGCAGAATAGGGCAAGCCAGCCTAGTGGTACTATAGGGAGGCCCCAGCCTAGCAGAATAGGGCAAGCCAGCCTAGTGGTACTAAAGGATTCCTTAGCCACGATGTCCAGAATGGGATCCTATTCCAGAAGACCCTACATTTAGAAACAGGGGTTTGTTTAAGAGTGTTCAATTTGCCTATACTGTGAAACTACTGTAATTACTGCACTGCTTATGCCGAACTATTGCCCTAAGTACTTGAACTATTGCCCTAAGTACCTGAACTATTGCTCTAAGTACCTGAACTATTGTCCTAAGTACCTGAACTATTGTCCTAAGTACCTGAACTATTGCTCTAAGCACCTGGACATTGGCTCTCATCAGTACGAATTACTCCTGAAGTTATCATTTGCCCTCCTCCAGCAAATTATTGTATCATTCCACAGTTCTTTGGGCATTTTTAAGTTATATGATTACTATTGTATGAAGACAGTCTCAGTCTTCTACCACACTGCAGTCTCATAGTGTGGTCTGTAACCTCACGTACTCAGAATCAGTCTCTACTCAGAAGAAGATGTCCTCTCAGCATTCTTCACTCCTGGGAGATCATCCATCAGCTCATCACATCCGTCTGTGTCATCCACCGAAGTCGAGTCCATTGCCAGTCATACAAGTCGTACCCACTGTTTCTTGTTTTTCACAGCTTGAAGGTACGTTCGCCGAAACGCATCACGACAGCCGTGTCAGTGTCGTTCCGTATGGTTCCTGTTCCAGATGTTCTGAAGTTGGTCACCCTCTACAGAAGAGTGAGCTCATCCTGGAGAACCTAGTCTGCGCCCCTCCTGGTCATTCACTGAAAGTTGAGTCCGTCGAAGCCCAGTATGGGACACATCTGCCATTTCTTTGTTTTGTGTTAGTTCCTGATCCTAGGATTGCAGAGTCAACCATCATCTCTTCAGATTCTTATAGTTCCTGGTCCTGTCAGAGTTCCTTCTGAGTTTAGCTGGCCCGTGGAGTGCCACAGCATCAGTCAGGTTGTGGTAGTCCTCCATTGGATTCATCGCCACGCAGATCTTGATCTATCTTCGTCCTTGGCAACCCTGGAAGTAGTTTTTGGCTGAGGAACCCTTTGTTTTCAGTGTGTTATCTCAGGAACCAGTTGCTCTGGTTCTACATTCCAGCAGCCTTGGAGAGAGTGGGCTTTTGCTGACGAAACATATAGTCTGTTTACCAAACCTCTCACCACCCCAGTGGCCTTAACTAGGTCTTTGCTGGGAATTGTAAATAGGGTTCTACAGTTCTGATTTGTTTCCCTTGTAGCTACCAATGAAGAACGACAGTGTACATGAGGACGCCGGATCTCTGGACTCTTGTAATATCTGGACTCTTGTAATATCTGGACCCTTGTAATATCTGGACTCTTATGGAAATGTGTGCGAATAATTATCCTAGTACAGTTCTGAGTAGCTTATGTTACCTGATCCTCATCTAAGAGTATAGAAGTGTAGAATAATTTCAGAAGAAGAGTGGCAGTAGACCTAAAGTTTATTCTTGTGGTAATAACCTTAGTAGTGGTAGATAAAGGTATTTCCCAGTTTATTGCCCTATTGTTCTCGGGCAACCCCTCTTCCCTCTTCCCTCTTCCCTCTGGTGACTGTGTCTCTCTACCCTTGGTACAAAATAAACACCCTGTGGGTATTGAAGCACTAAGTTGTCTCCTGCATCTCCTTGTCTGGTCCACATAATTTGGACCTTGGTGCCTCACTCATCTGTTTTCCCCACCTTTAGAGTACAGCACTTCACAGAGCACCTCTAGACCATTACATCAGGGCTAGACCATCACACATGCCACCCAGGGAACTATCATAGTGGATTTCATCCTTAGGTTTAGGGAAAGGCTGAAGGAGGTTATGGGGACAGCCCAGAGCAACCTGGCAGCTTCCCAACAGAAACAAAAAGTGTGGTACAACCACAGAGCCAGAGCTTGCTCATACATAGTGGGTCAGAAAGTCATGGTCCTTATTCCAGTCCCAAAAGACAAGCTGCAGGCTGAGTGGGCAGGACCATACAAAGTAGTTAGGAAGGTAAATGATGTGAACTATATCATAGAGTTACCTGATGGAAGACAGACAGAAAGGAAGTACCATGTCAACCTGATGAAGCCATATGCTAATAGCGCTGACATGGTTTTTGCAGTGTGTAGTCCTGGTGAGGGGATGGATGAAGGAGACCCCCCTTCTGGACTTGCTTTAAGAAAGCAAGTGGGAGTCCTGTGTGGAGGCAGTTAAATTGTCTCCCCAGCTGGCCCCAGACAAGATCAAGGAAGTAAGGCAGGTTTTAGCAGACTTTGCCCCACTGTTTAGCGCCAAGCCTGGACTAACCCCCTTAGTGATGCATGATGTGGAAACAGGGACACAGACGCACATACGGTGGATAGCATATTGGGTGTCAGAGGCTGTCCAAAAGGACATTAGGAGGGAAGTGGAGGAGATACTGGATTTAGGGGTAATCCAGAGATCCCACAGCTCCTGTGCCTCACCTGTAGTCCTTGTGCCCAAGCCAGATCACTCTACTCATTTCTGTGTGGACTATTGTGGACTGAATGCAGTCACAAAGTCAGACACCCAACCAATGCCCCAGACGGATGAACTCCTGGACAAGTTGTAGGGGGCGACCTACCTTATTACTATTGACCTGACAAAGGAGTATTGGCAGGTCACGTTAACTGACAGAGCTAGGGAGCGGTCAGCCTTCATCATTCTGATAGGCTTATTTGAATTTAAAGTAATGCCTTTCGGAATGAAGAACGCCCTGGCCACTTTCCAAAGGTTGGTGAACCAGGTGTTAAATGGCGCTGAGGAGTACACTGTGGTGTACCTGGATGACATTGCCATCTTTAGTGCTAATTGGGAGGAACACCTGTACCACCTTAGGGAAGTGATTGGCAGGATACAGAGGGCTGGGGTCACTGTCAAGGCTGAGAAGTGCTAGGTGGCTATGGGGGGAAGTGGCATACCTTGGGCATGTTGAAGGCCGGGGACAGCTCTGTCCTAACCAAGTAAAAATAGAGATGATCAAGGCATGACCCAGACCAGAAATGCAGAAGCAGGTCAGGAGTTTCCTCGGGACAGCAGGTTACTATAGGAAATTTGTACCCAATTACAGTGCCCTGGCTGCTCCCCTGTCTGACCTGGTAAATAAAAAGGACGTCTAAGAAAATTACCTGGGAACCAGCCTGTGAAAAGGCCTTTACCAGACTAAAGGAGGCACTGAGCAGTGCTCCCTTATTGACAAGTCCTGACTATAGCAGACTCTTTATAGTTCAGACTGTTGCCTCAGATGTGGGTATTGGGGCAGTACTGAGTCAGACATCCAACCAAGGGAAAGATCACCCGGTAGTGTACCTGAGTAAAAAGTTACTTCTCAGGGAGCAGGCATACTCTACTGTGGAAAAAGTGTGCCTTGTTATAGAGTGGGACCTAAAGAAGTTAGAGCCATTCTTATATGGGCACATTTTGTGGTGCAAACTGACCACAACCCCCTGGTTTGGCTGACGCAAGTGGGAAAAACTAATGGTAGATTGTTAAGATGAAGTTTTGCCTTACAAGGGTATGACATGACAATCTTACATAGGGCTGGAGCGACCAATCAGAACAGTGATGGCCTTTTGCGTCTTTATGAGGAGAGAACTGATTTGGGAAGCTCATCCCATGCAGGGGATAGAGCCCCCAAATTCAGCCTATGTGGGGAGGATTTGTGATGCTTGGCCAGCTGGTTATGATTGCTCTATGATATTTGTATATAGAATGTGGTATGTGAGTGTCTCTCATGAGAAAATCTGTGGGATGCCCCCCCAACCAGGTTTCAGTTAAAATGACGGGATATATATTAAACAGTGGATCTCTGTAATGTGATTAACTTCCAAGACATTGCATTTTACGGCCTGTTGCTGCTTTGAAGTGGAAATGAAATGGGGCTTTATGAGTCTGCCAGAGGATGGAGATCATAAACATTTTATGACAGCTTAAAGGAAAAACATGCTATCCCACTATGGTGTTAAGAAGCTGTAAAAACCCCTTTGATGTCCTTAAAGCAGGAAACCACACAAGATCAAAGGAGAGGCTTGATTTAAAGACAGATTTATAATTTGGGTACTGAGTTTTTGTGGATGTCACCTTATTTAATATACCTCCTGATAGGACATCCTGTTTTGTATATTTTTTATATTCTAAAAGGAGGAGCTAGATGGCATCATAGAAGGGGTGGAGACACAAAGTTTAAATTGTATTCTGTATTTCCACTGAGACACATTTCTTTGTGGACTCTTAGAAACAAGAACTAACTATAAGCACTGCAAGAAGGTAATACATTAGATAGAAAAAGTCTAATTGTATTGTGGTAGGAGTTTATGTTTGTACGTTTCCTTGTTTTCTTTTAAGTGATTGTATGCTTTGTGATATAGTGTTCTGTGTTTACATTTTACATATTTTTATCAATTTTTAAGTAAACCTCTTATTTTAAAGAGACTGCCTGGTTTGTCTTCGAAGTTCTTTCTTTAGCGTGTGAAGTATAGACGGTTAAGACTGACTAACACTGTTCAAAGCTTGATGGTGTACTTAACAAGGGAAAGGTAAGAATACACATAAGGTCTTTTATAGAGTTTTAAGGGTTCTTTTTGGATACCTGGTTAGGTGCCCTTAGGCGAAAGATATCTGGCATCTCCTGAAGAGCAGATTATCTGAGCCTGTACATTTGGGTACGCAAGCATAAGGTTCACAGTTTGAATCCTCCCAGAACTTGAGACTAAAGGTGATTTGGACTCACAAGCAGACAGGAGGGTTACCCTGTTCTATTACCTGTTCACAATACTGTGCTTGGAGGTTGGTAGCGTGGGAGCAGAGGGCCTGACCTGCTGAGTGGGTTTGTGACAACTGTCATCTGGTTATTTGGTCCCGAAAGGTGATTTCACAGTCACTGTGTGGAATCTACTTTTGGGACTGATTAATGAAACAACAGTGTCACAGTTCAAGAGGTAGGCCCCCAAAAACCCTATGTTGAAAATTTGGTGAAAGCATTCCCAAAAATGACTGTTTTACGAGTGTGTGTTATGCAGTTCCTACGCATGCTCGTAACTTTGAGAATTTTTAATATTTTCTCTCCAGATTTTCTTCTTTGGCATTTTTTCACACCTCCTTATGAACAGTACAGCTGTCATTTTTCACATCCTGGCCGAAATGTGTTTTCGCACTTCTGGCGCAGAATAGGCGCGGTCGCTGTGGGAAATCAATGTTCAGGACAGATTAAGAAAATCACAGTGACGCTGTTCATGAGCAGAAGTTCTAAAATGCCTATGTTGAAAATTTGGTGACAAAAGTCCATAAAATGACTGTATTACGAGCGTACATTACGCATTTTCTACGCACCCTCGTAACTTCATGAATTTGTAATATTTGCACTCCAGATTTTCATCTTTGGCATTTTTTCACACCTCCTTATGAACAGTACAGCTGTCATTTTTCACATCCTGGCCCAAAATGTGTTTTCACACTTCTAGCGCAGAATAGCATGGTCACTGTGGGAAATCAGTGTTCAGGACAGATTAAGAAAATCACAGTAACACTGTTCATGAGTGGAGGTCCCAAAATGCCTATATTGAAAATCTTGTGCAAAAATCCCCAAAATAATTGCATTATGGGTGTGTGTTGTGCAGTTTCTATGCACGTTCGTGACTTCACCAGTTTTTTATATTTTCACTCCAGATTTTCAACATTACCATTTTTTTACACCTCCTCATGAACAGTACAGCTGTCATGTTTCATATTGTGTTCAAAATGTGTTTTCACACCTGTGGCGCCAAATGGTGCAGTCATTGTGCAAAGTCACCTTTCGGCTAATAAACTGATAGTGTCACTGTTCATGCAGTGGGATCACAAAAAGTCCATGTTGAAAACTTGGAGTAAAAATACCAAGAAATGCCCAGGGTGTTAGGGTTTCCGACCATTACACCCTACTCTGTGGGGACTGACAGGCATCAGGGGTGTGACTTGGGATTGTCGACAATAATACTCACGCCATTCCAACCCCACCCCCACCCTGTAGCCAGTGACAGGCATCGAGGTGCGCCTTGGATCCTTTGGCCCCAGAGTTCACCCCATTCTCCTATACTGCACCCAATTCAGCTTATTTCCTTGTGGAATGAGGTGGGTGTAAAGCCCGAAAACCCCAAGGCACACCTTGACACATGTCAGTGTCTGTAGGGTAGGGTGAGGTGAAATGTCGTGACCGTTATGGGCGACGATCCAAAGGCACACCCCAATACCTGTCCATCTCTGCAGGGTGGGTGTGGAGCTGGCATCAGTTCAATACATCACTGCCATTTCTATACTGCATCTGTTTAACTCCTGCACTTCCACTGCTAATGTCAGCAAGCAAACATTTGGCATTGACATATGCTTGTTATTTACCAGTACTCACTCACTTAGTATTATTGGTGCCTGTTGTGTTCTTTACAGTGTGCACAAAAAGAAATGCAAAGAGTTTAATGTCAGCCGGATAACAGGAAATGAACCTTCCCATCAACCTCAAAATGAAAACAGGAGCAGGACGCAAGACAAATAAGGAGAAGCTGCAAGACCTGAACATGTGCAATCTTGAAGAAAAGGAGGGAAAGTGGTGACATGATCCAAATGTGCAGATACCTGCATGGGATAAATAGGGATGATGCCAGGGTTTTTCCCCTTGAGTTCAAATACGTAGCAAAGGGAAGTCACTGAAACATGGGAAGGGGGATTTTTAAAAAGTGACATCCACAAGCACTTTTTCACTGAAAGAATGGTGGGTAAGTTAAACAAACTTCCGAAGGAAATGGTACAGGCCAAATCCATGAGCAGCTTCAAACATGGATGGGGCAGGCATATAGGATTAGTTAGAAAAGGGGTGGCTGAAATTAAGGGGAAGGGGGATGGCCACAAAGGCCAGTGCAAAGTAATTAGGCGAGCTGGGCAGACTGAATGGGCCTTTTATCTGCCCGCATTACCTATGTACAGTGTCTATATAAAGCACTGCTTGCAAGGAAATTTTAGCTGCAGCACAGATTAAGCAGGCTGCTGCTGGGAGATATGCCCTTGTAAACTATTTTGAAGAATTAGACAAAAATGTATTTTTTGTTCTTTCTGATAAATGCTAAACAAAACACACCTGATATGTATGGAAAACATATAACCAGTTTATTGCAAAAAGTTCAATTACATAAATTCATGCATAACAAATGCTCATATAATGTTCTTTTGCCAACCCATGTTATATGCAAGCAATAACATTTGATGAGGTGTGGGTTATGTGTTGATAAGAGCATGCCTAGGGGTATACTAAGGCATGAGGTGCTTGCGCCGAGTGCCTTATGCCCTTGGATGTGCTCTTATCAGCACGTAACCCACACCTCAGAGTGTGTTATTGCACTTATAAAATGGGCCCCTGGTAAAGAAGTTACTTTGAAAAAAAATGGAGTAATAATTTTCATAAAATAATTAAAAACATGATATCTGTACAAAATAGAAAAAAGTAGTCCTTCTGTTTAATTGAAAATTATTATAGTATGTCATTGTGTGTCAGGTCACTGTGTGTGTCTGTGTCTATAGTAGCCAGTCAGTGACTCTGTCTCGAGAAGATACCCACAGAAACTGTGAAAAACATTTTTATTTTGTTTAAAATATTTTCCATACTTTGAGAGTTTAAGGCATCAGGATCGAGTGTTTAAGAGCTGGGCTGCGCTATTATGTGTGCTGTTTCTTGCACACTGCCGAAGATGTAGACAGGGTTTTTGTGCATGATTTCTTTCATTTATATATCTATTTTTTTATATGCCATTGTTTTGTTTTGTTTTATGTCAGGATTTTTGAGAAGTAGCTGGGTGTGTGGGAGCGAGCACGTCCCTTAGCAGCCTCCGTAGATGGATGTTTCCGGTTTCTGGTATTTTGAAAGTACCGTTAGGCGCTTGCTCTGTTTAAGAAACAAATTAATTTTTTTAAGGTGATTTTCATTTGTAGAACAGAGCGAGCACCGTATAACGTAGTGTGACAGGGTCACGGGGATATCATAGAGACCCTCCTTCTAACTAAGTCTGTTGCAACAGCATGTTGATTGTTTTCTCTCTTTTTCTTTCTCTAAAGTCCTTGTTTTCCCCCATCAGACAGGAAAGCCACCTATTTGATGTCCTATCTATCCCTTATCTGCTTGTGGTCTCTTAGAAAAATCCCCAACCCCGCCGAAAGTGCCTCTCCTTGGCTGTGCGCACTAGTCCTGCATGAAAGTGTGCACTAGAGCTGCACGAACATGCAGATACATGGCTCGGTAAAATTAAATTTAATATTTAGAAAAGCCATGGAATTGAGATACAGGACCATAAGCTGTAAGAGTCGTTATGAGAAACAGAGGAGTAGATCTCTTGGAGTCTCTTAAAACAGATACAATAGTTACTCGAGCCTTGCTCAAAGTAAATAAATAAACAGATACAGGTTTTACAGCCATGGAGATTGTTTTAAACACCATACAGAGGTTCTGACTAGTCTGCACAACACGGAAACAGACTACTTAGTAAACCAGGTACTAAAAGTTCCTAAAAGGAAAAAGGCTAATCTAATTCAGAAGGGAACAACATTTAAAAGGAGGTATTTGTTTAACACAGTTTTAAAATGAGTAATTGCTTTAGCGCAGCAGTTCTTCCGAGAAGCCTCGTTTTGTTGTTGTGTGGTTTTTGTATTTCAAATAATGTGTCTTAAACTCAGGTTGTTGGAATATAGCTAGAGAGTTATTGTAGAGCATATTTACCTATCTGGATATGCTAATACTGAAGACAGTCGGGTGTATAGTGTCCAGTGATCATTTGTGGAGATGGGGGAGGGGCCTTAGACAAATAGCACACACTGTAACCTTCTCGGAGGTGCTGCCTGTCTATGGCATGGATGAGGCTAGGGTGCTACACACCATGGGATTCAATCAGTGGTTGAAAAACTGGTGCAGAGCTCAGGGATTTGGCTTCATTGGGGACTGGGGGTCCACCTGGATGGATGCAGGCCTATACTGGTGTGATGGTCTGCATCTGTTCAGGAGGGGAACCAGGATCCTAGGTGATAGGTTTAAATACTTCATTGGCAAGCATTTAAACTAGCCAAGGGGGGAGGCACTGGAAAGGAGCAGGGATATCCTAGCCCCCCCCCAAAAATCAGGGTACTAAGTGAGGTAGACACCAACATAGAGATGTCAATAGGGAGAAGTGCAGGGATAAATGGAGAAAGTGACAAATGCAATAAAGACAGGGATGGGGCAAAAAGGGGTAAGGCCATCAAGAAATGGAGGGTACTGAGTACCAATGCCTGTAGTCTGGGCAACAAGCTCCCTGAAGTGGTGGCCTTGATGGAAGAGGGATGCCTGGATATCGTAGCAGTGACAGAAACATGGCACACAGAGAACCATGACTGAGATGTTAACATACCAGGGTACACAACCTACAGGAGAGACAGAGAGGGCAGAAGGGGGGAGTAGCTCTCTATGTAAGGGAAGGGAAGGGATAAAAGCAACTGAACAAAAGAGTAAACAGGGAGGAGAGGATGCACTGTGGGTCACCTTAGAGACTGGAAAAGGCACCACAGTCTGCACAGGGGTTGTATACAGACCCCCATATCAGGGGGAGGGAATGGACAAGGATATGATAGAAGGCATACTTAGGATGGCAGAGAAAGGGGAGATACTGTTGATGGGGGACCTTAATATGCCAGATGTTAACTGGAGCATCTTTGCTGCAGCCACATCCAAAAGCAGGGCCATTCTTGATGCCCTTTACGTGGCATGCCTCAGACAGCTAGTTTTGGAACCTACTCATGAGGGAGCAATCTTAGACCTTGTACTCTCAAATGGGAACAATAAGAGGATCTTAGATCTAGAATTGGGTAGCCATTTGGGAACAAGTGACCACCAAACAGTGTGGTTCATGATAAACTGAGCTACAGAGTCAAGCCATACAAAAGTGAGGGTTCTGAACTTCAGGAGGGCTGACTTTGGCAAGATGGGAGAGTGCCTTAGAAAAGCACTAGCAAACAGGCTAGAAGGAGGGGTGGAGCACCAAAGGGGAAATATCAAAACTGCCATCACAGCGGCAACAAACCTTTGTGTGAAGCAAATAAACAAATCAAAATGAAAGAAAAAGCCATTATGGTTCTCAAAAGAAGTGGCGGTGAAGGTTAGGGAGAAAAAGATAGCATTTAGGAAGTATAAGGAAAGACAGAAGGGGCAGGACAGAGAACTGTACCAGTTAAGGCAGAAGGAAGCAGGGAGGGTAGTCAGAATAGCAAAGGCATAAACTGAGTAAAAGATAGCCAACTCAGTTAAGAAGGGGGATAAAACCTTTTATAGGTATATCAGGGGGCCTAGAAAGAGAAATGGAGGGATAGTGAGGCTGAATAGAATGGTAGGTGGGTGGGCAAAGAGTGACAGTGAAAAAGCAGGGATCCTGAATGAATACTTCTGTTCAGTATTCACAAAAGAGGACGTGGGGGAGGTGCCTAATCCAATTAAGAGAAGCACTCTGGAGAGGGGGGTCGATCCCAGTCCTTTCACAGAAGAAAGGGTTCTGAAAGAACTCCTAAAACTGAAGGTGGACAAAGCAATGGGGCCAGATTGAATTCACCCCAAAATTCTAAAAGAATTAAGCAGAGAACTAGTGACACCACTGACTACCCTTTATAACAAATCATGGGAGGATGGTGTGGTACCTGAGGACTGGAAGAAGGCTGATGGATTCCCTTCACAAAAGTGGGAGCAAGACAGAGGCAGGAAACTACAGACCTGTCAGTTTGACCTCTGTAGAGAAAGTGATGGAATCACTTCTGAAGGAAAGAATTGTTGAGTACCTAGAGGCCAGTGGGGCACAGGACCCAAGGCAGCATGGGTTCACAGCGGGAAGGTCATGTCAGACGTATCTAATTTATTTCTTTGACTGGGTGACCAAAGTAGTAGACCAGGGAGGGGCTGTGGACATGGCCTACCTAGACTTTAGCAAGGCATTTGACACAGTCCCACACAAAAGATTAGCAGTCAAATTAACCAGCCTTGGAGTGGGTCCCAGGGTGGTAGCCTGGGTAAAACATTGGCTGAACAACAGGACATAGAAGGTAATTGTAAATGGTGTCCACTCTGAAGAAAGAGGAGTTATTAGTGGGGTACCGCAGGGTTCAGTACTGGGTCCAGTCCTTTTTAATGTCTTTATAAGTGACATTGCAGAGGGACTGGAAGGAAAAGTATGCCTCTTTGCAGATGACACAAAGATCTGCAACAGGGTTGATACACAAGGAGGCGTGGAAAGGATGAGAAGGGACTTGGCAAGGTTGGAGGAATGGTCAGAAGTATGGCAGCTTGGATTCAATGCAAAGAAGTGCAAAGTAATGCACCTGGGAAACAAAAACCCAGGGGAAGATTACACAATGGGGGGGAGGTAGTAACAACAACAAAAATGAAAAGGGACCTGAGGGTAATCATACCAGATGACAGAAGGTTGGCAAGCAATGTGAGAAGGTGGTAGAGAGGGCTGGGAGGATACTGAGATGTATAGGAAGAGGCATCACCAGCAGAAAACAGGAAGTTGTTATCCCCCTGTACAGACAGTTGGTGAGACCCCATCTGGAGCACTGCATCCAGTTCTGGAGACCCCATCTCCGCAAGGACATAGTCAGGATGGAGGCAGTTCGGAGGAAGGCAACTAAAATGGTGCAGGGTCTGCAAGAGAAGCCATATGAGGAGAGGCAAAAGGAGCTTAATATGCTTACCCCTGAGGAAAGGAGGGAGAGGGGGGACATGATAGAAATGTTTAAGTACCTCATTGGAATCAGCAAAGTCCAAGAGGGTAGCATCTTTAGGAAAAAGAGATGTGCAAGAACAAGGGGACACAATTTGAAGATAGAGGGGGGGATGGCTCAGGGGCAATGTGAGGAAGTATTTTTTCACAGAGAGGGTAGTGGATGCATGGAACAGCATTCCTGAGGAGGTTGTGGGGTCTAAAACTGTCGGAGAATTCAAGAATGCATGGGACAGACATAAGGCAATTTTTGTGGGGGGGTAGGAAGAAATAGGCTGTTGGTTAAATAAGATGTGCAGCTTATCCTCTAGGTAGGGAAATGGGCAGACTAGGTGGGCCAAGTGGTCCTTATCTACCATCAAAGTCTATGTTTCTATCCTCCTCAGCATCTGTCTACCTCTCTATAGAGCCTGCCAGCCCATTCTACGCTATTGTTATAGACAGAATGCTTGAGGGAGGAGTCAGTAGGATACTCGAACAGCCCATTCTCTGTCATTTTCGTTTAAATAATATTAAACCAGAACTGATATACTTAAAAACATTATATTCATGTGTTGAATATGTTTGATACTGTATGACTTGTTGTAAATCCCTAAAATAAAAAAGATTTAAATTGAAAATAATTAAAAGGGGAGGAGACTTCCCATCATGTGACCTACTAACACTATATAAGAAGGAAATTCACTATCAAGAGTCAGTTCATTGTAGGGATCAGCAGGGAGCTGACCCATACCCAACCCTAGTACCTCCTAGTGGTGAAGTCTATAATTGTAAAATTTGTTTTTCTTTTGGATTTTCCTCTTTTATTTCTTTGTTGACAACAGTTCACTTATTTATTTCTATAACTGCTGAATAAAAGCTGGATTTTTGGTTCTTCAAATTTGGTGTCCATGTATCTGAATCCCACAAATCTTCTACACTGGTGTTAGAAGTGGGAAATCTTCTTCGAGGAATCAACTTGAAGGTGGCATACCGGATCAGGTATTGTGGTGCACCATGTTAGAACCTGCAGCAGTCAGCTAACCAGTTGTTAGTCAGTCCAGTTCAGGTGGGATCCAGACCCACAGGATGGCTGAGATCATGTAAACTCTGTTATTGCCTAGGTTGCCAGATGTAAGGCGTAAAGCGACAAAGAAAGAGGAAGAAGAGAAAGGAAGAGGTGCTACTGCCCTGGAAATAGAGGAGGCTGAGGATAGACCACCTGAAGATGTACTTGACCTGCTAAAATGGTTGTGTATACACCAAATAGATCTAGAGAGACAACAGGAAGTAGACCATCTACAGAATGAGGCCTATTGGATGGATGCTTTAAGAGCCATTCAGACATTAGGTGCAACAAGACCCTCTACCACTGTAGATCCAGATGTACCAAAAAACATTAAGTTGTCAAAATTAACTGAGTCAGATGACATCGAGGCATACATAATGACTTTTGAACGTGTGGCAGAGGCTTGCCGTTGGCCTAAGGAACAGTGGATAGTATGGTTAGCCCCTTATTTATCAGGGAAGACACAATTAGCTTATAGCCACCTGGATAGTGCCCATCTGAATGGCTAAGATTATGTTCACCAAACAAACTATACTGAAAAGATATGATATCAGTGTGGAGACTTACAGACAGAGATTCAGAACTTTTAAATATCACATTGCAACATCCCCCCAAGAGGCCTATCCCCACCTTAAGGACTTAAGTTACAAATGGCTACAGCCCACCTCCAGAACAATGGAACAAGTAATGGAAGACATCACATTGGAAAAATTTATCAAAATTCTCCCACAAGACATTCAGATGTGGGTGAAGGAACATCGGCCGGAGTCAGCACAGAAAGCCATCACCTTAGCAGAAGATTACATTACAGCTAGACCTTGTAGAACAAAAGGATATTCATGAACCCATGGACCCTCACCCACGGTAAGAACCATTTCTACTATTACCCATCCTGGAACTACACCACCGCGGTACTGGGGGAACTACTGAAGGGACATATTTTGGAGCCATTAGGGTGGGGAGAGGACACAATCCTAATATCATGTGTCATGAATGCCAAGGTAAAGGACATATCGCTAGGTATTGCCCACGAAAAAAGAAAGAGAATACCCATCTTGCCCTTGTTAACTGGGGTCAATACCTGACTATAGCCCAAATAAATGGGAAAGAGGTCCCTGCACTCTTAGATTCTGGGAATAAACAGACTTTGGTACAAGCCACTTTATTGCCTAAAGAAAGAAATAAGGGTATAACCAAGGTTATTTGTATTCATGGGGATATTCATGATTATCCGTTGCAGCATATCAATTTAAATATTCAAGGGCAGGTACAAGAAATGGATGTTGGATTGGTGCCTAACCTACCCGCACCTGTAGTGATTGGACGTGACCATCCTCATTTTGAGACTCTTATGGTTAATGACACTATTTTAACTGCTGTCACCACCAGGGCCCAGAAAAAGCAGACATTAATACTGCCCCAGGTATTTATTTTTGATGATGACATTTTTAATTGCCCTGGAAAAGACAGAAAGTCTAAACTGGAAAGAATAAGGGTAAAGCTTCAGTGGAACTGTAAAAATGACATTTCAAATATTATGGACAAACCGACTGATAATGAAATGTTTAAAACTGAGCAAGCAAAAGATGTTATGTTGGCTCCTTGTTTTGCACATGTTGTAGAGACAGATAGCAAAGGAGAACACCCTAGATAAGTGATTCTTGATCAATTGCTGTCCCGAGAGTGTAAAAATCCTAAAACAGAAGTGGTATTAGAACAGCTAGTAGTACCTATGAAATACAGACAACAATTAATCGCTCTTGCTCATGATATTCCTATAGCAGGCCATTTAGGGAGGGATAAGACCCTAAGTCGATTGTTATACCACTATTTTTGGCCTGGGATTCATGAACAAGTAGCCACCTACTGCCAAAGTTGTCAAGAATGTCAGAAAGTGTCTACTGTTTCTAGAACAGACAAAGTACCGTTGCAGCCCCTCCTATTAATAGATGCCCCTTTTTCCCGCATAGCAATGGATATTGTAGGACCCCTATCAAAAAGTAGAAAGGGTAACCATTTCATTCTCATGGTATGTGATTATGCCACAAAATACCCTGAGGTGGTTCCCTTTCGAACAATCACAGCCCCCAGAATTGCAGAAGAACTCCTAAAAATATTTAGTCGAGTCGGGGTGCCCAAAGAGATACTCACTGATAGAGGCACCAATTTTCGATCCTGTTTGCTAGCACGTCTATACCAGTCATTGGGTATTGGGGCTATATATACTTCCCCTTACCACCCACAAACTGATGGGCTTATAGAAAGGTTCAATAAAACACTGAAGAAAATGCTTATGAAATATGTACAAGCCAAGGGAAAATCTTGGGCTCTCAATTTACCTTATTTAATGTTTGCATACAGGGAGGTACCTCAAGCTTCCACTGGGTTCTCCCCATTCAAATTGCTGTATGGGAAGAATCCAAGGTGACCACTGGACATTATGAAAGAGAAATGGGAAGGTAAGAAAGGACTCGAGGGTACACCGACATTAGAATATATTACTCGCTTGAGACAAAAGCTAACAAAATGTATCACGTTAGCTCATCAACATAAACAAGAGAAGCAAGTGTATCAAAAGAAACATTATAACCAAGGAGTGGGATATAAAATTCTAAAAACAGGGGAGAAGGTGTTGCTGTTGTTATCCTCTACGGAAAGTAAGCTTTCCATGAAATGGCAAGGACCATATGTTATCCATAGACAAACAGGTCCGGTAACATATGAAATAGAAATGCCAGATAGAAGAAAGAAATTACAAGTATATCATGCCAACCTCCTTAAAAAATAGCATGATAGAAATCCTGCCCCCATATGTTATGTCTATCCAGAACAGTCAAACTGTGAGTTGGAGCAGGCATATAAAAGACTGGAATATGTGGGGGGTATGAAGATTTATCTATAAATCCTGATCTTACAGAACTACAAAAGAAAGAACTAGAAACAGTGATATGAACCCATAGGGAGACATTTTCCTGCCAACCGGGGAAAGGAGTAGGGGTGAAACTTGATATACATGTAGCACAAGAGACAGTCATAAGGCAAAAACCTTATCGACTGCCAGAAAGGGTAAGGGAAGAGGTTATTAAAGAGGTCAAAAAAATGCACACCATAGGAGTAATAGAACCATCAATGAATGAATGTGGTTCACCCATGGTGATAGTAGATGAAAAGGAAGGTGGCATCAGAATTTGTTTAGACTTCAGGCATCTAAATGCCATACCTAAATTTGATGCCTACCCTATGCCCAGAATTGATGATATCATAGATCGTCTTGGCAAAGGTAGATATATCAGTACCCTTGACTTAACTAAAGGGCACTGGCAGATCCCGCTTAAGACTCAGGCCAAGAAAAAAACTGCTTTTATCACCCTGCTAGGACATTTTCAATTTACTACTATGCCCTTTGGGCTGCAAGGGGCACCAGCCACCTTTCAGCGAATGATGGACAATCTTTTGCATTCACATATGAATTATAATGCTGCTTACCTGGACGACGTTGTCATATTCAGTTCCAGTTGGGAAAAACATGTACAACAGTTGTCAGAGGTACTAAAGGCCATCACACAAGCTGGATTAACTATAAACCCTAATAAATGTGTATTGGCTATGAGAGAGGTAAAATACCTAGGCTTTAGGATTGGATATGGTCAGATAAAAACAGATATCGGAAAGATATATGCAGTCGCTAATAGCCCCCTCCCACTCACGAAACATCATGTGCAATCCTTTTTAGGGCTTGCAGGCTATTACAGACATTTTGTACCCGATTTTGCAACTATAGCCAGCCCCTAACAGATCTAACAAAAAAGGTCACCCCAATGTTGTAAAGCGGACACCAGAATGTGAGAAAGTATTCTGTACCATAAAGGGTTATTTGTGTGCTACACCTATATTGAGAAGTCCAAATTTTGATCTCCCATTTATTGTTCAGACTGACACATCCAACACTGGTCTTGGGGCAGTCTTAACGCAAATAATTTATATAAGTAGAAAGTTACATGCTTGGGAAACCAGATACTCCACTATTGAGAAGGAGTGTTTGGCAGTAAACTGGGCTATTGAGACACTAAAATTCTATCTATGGGGAGTAGATTTTGAAGTTTGGAGAGATCACAACCTGTAGTGCTGGCTAAAAGTGATGAAAGAAAAAAAAACACGAATCATGCAATGGTACTTGGCCCTGCAGCCATATCGATTTACTATCAAACATAGATCAGGGCCTGCTAATAAAAATGCAGATTACATGTCTCGTTATGGGGCAGATATGGTTGATGCTATTAAAGCAGAAAATATCAGACCTTGGGGTAATGAGCGTATTGATAGAAATGAAACATAACTGATGTTGAGTTACTTTGATGTCTAAAAAGGGACCCTGAGGTGGAGCTTCAGAGAGAAGGGAGGGCTGAAGCTCCATCTCTCTTCTTGAGAGATCTGAAATATCATTTCTGATTTTTTTTTTCCAAAGCTCATTGGCTGAAAACCTTACAGGTTTTCACTTAGGTGGAGAGGAGTATGCGACAGGGTCACAGGGATATCATAGAGACCCCCCTTCTAACTAAATCTGTTGCAACAGCATGTTGATTGTTTTCTCTCTTTTTCTTTCTCTAAAGTCCTCGTTTTCCCCATCGGACAGAAAGGCCACCTATCCGATGTCCTGTCTATCCCTTATTTGCTTGTGGTCTCTTAGAAACATCCCAACCCCACCGAAAGTGCCTTTCCTCAGCCATGCGCACTAGTCCTGCGAAATGTGTGCACTAGAGCTGCTTGAACGTGCAGATACGTGCATTAGAGCTACCACGGCTCGGTAAAATTAAATTTAATATTTAGAAAAGCCATGGAATTGAGATACAGGACAATAAGCTGTAAGAGTCCTTATGAGAAATAGAGAAGTAGACCTCTTGGAATCTTGTAAAATAGATACAATAGTTACTCGAGCCTTGCTCAAATTAAATAAACAAACAGATACAGGTTTTACAGCCATGGAGATTGTTTTAAACACTGTAAAGAGGTCCCAACTAGTCTGCACAACACAGAAACAGACTACTTAGTAAACTGGGGACTAAAAGTTCCTAAAAGGAAAAAGGCTAATCTAATTCAGAAGGGAACAACATTAAAAAGAAGGTATTTGTTTAACACAGTTTTAAAACGAGTAATTGCTTTAGCGCAGCAGTTCTTCTGAGATGCATTGTTTTTTTTTATATTTCAAACAATATGTCTTAATACAGCTAGAGAGTTATTGTAGAGCATATTTACCTATTTGGACATGTTAATACTGACGACAGTCGTGTGTATAGTGTCCTCTGATCCTCCTCAGCTTCTGCCTACTTGTCTATAGAGCCGGCCAGCCCATACTACACTATTGTTATAGATAAAATGCTTGGGGGAGGAGTCAGTAGGACACTGGAGCAGCCCATTCTCTGTCATTTTCATTTAAATAATATTAAACCAGAACTGATATACTTAAAAACATTATATTCATGTGTTGAATATGTTTGGTACTGTACGACTTGTAAATCCTTAAAATAAAAAGATTTAAATTGAAAATAAGTAAAAGGGGAGGAGACTTCCCATCATGTGACCTACTAGCACTATATAAGAAGGAAATTTGCTATCAAAGAGTCAGTTCATTGTAGGGATCAGCAGGGAGCTGACCCATAACCGACCCTAGTACCTCCGAGTGGTGAAGTCTAGAATTGTAACATTTGTTTTTCTTTTGGATTTTCCTCTTTTATTTCTTTGTCGACAACAGTTTGCTTATTTATTTATGTAACTGCTGAATAAAAGCTGGATTTTTGGTTCTTCAAATCTGGTGCCTGTGTGTCTGAATCTCACAAATCTTCTACACGTAGGAAGTGATTTTGTGTGAATGAGTCAACCGCTGAGAAATTACTTTTCATTTTGTGGTCGACTTCAGACATCGCGGTCCAGTTTGTAGAGCAGTTCAAGATTTTTTTTTACCATTTGCTTGCAGTGACAGGACCCGAGTTGATGTGCAGAGATGAGGCTGCCTGCAAGACAGTTCAGAAGGTAGTTTTGGGTCTTTTGTTAGGGGGAGGAGGGGTAGCGGCTACTTTGTTTTATGACGCTCATTTTATGCCGTAGCTGTTTTGTGGAGCTGCTGTGAGGGTGATGCCATTTTGCAGTATTGCGAGGTGAGACGTGCCAGTGTATGTTTTTTGTTTTCAGTTGGCACACCTCATTGATTTTGTTTTGTAATGTGGTCGGGTAGAGGAAGTCAGTACCGGTTGGCACAATACATGCTGATAAGGACACAGCTGAAACTAGGTTTTAGCCAATCAGGATTCTGGATTGTTTAAGCCCATTTTATGAGCTCATATGATGTCCACTCAAGTCTATAAACATTAATTGTAAAACACAGTATCTATGACAAACATTGGTATATTTGATATGTTATATCTAATTGATGAATTAGTGGAACTCAATCAGTGAGGCAGTTCCACTGTGCTTAGAATTGCTGTGGCTGTGTCCCATGATTCTGGCATTCCACCACCCTATAAAAGTTCTCATAGAGTGCCTAGAAGTCTTCCTTAATTGCCTTAGAGTTCTGGACTGTGTTCTCTTACCCCTCCTTGACCCCTGCAACTTTGGTGGGCCCCCTTTAGCCCTGTACCAACAGCACCAACAGTGGCCCGACTTATGACCCAATGCAAAGATTCGCTGTTGTGCAAAGAATAGGGCTGTTTTCATCTCTCCCATGAAGAGCAGATTTAGGGCTTCTCTGGTTGCTGTCAACTCCCTCTGGCTTTCCTTCCTGCCCCTTTCTGCCACCATCTTTTCCAGCTCTTTCAACTGAGATTCCAGCTCTTGCTTCCTTTTTCTTTGCAGCCTCTTCAGTCTTGTCACAAAGCCAATTATCATTCCCCTCAATATATATTTTTCACACTTTTTCTTGCTGTTCTTTTGGCTCCTCCTTACCTCTCTCTCTCCCCTCCGGTTGTGCCCCGCACGACCCACTGACCCTTTTGTTCTTGTTCCTTCCCCAGCATCTGCCCAGTCTCTGCCACCTTGGACAGAACACAGGGTCATGAGGGCTGTGTTCTCCTGCCTTCCCCTCATCGGGGATCACCGAGACCCTTGGACCTGACCCCCAGTTACATTGCCCAGGACAGAACACTCACCTTGCAGCATCCGGTGCAGTCTTGGCATGAGGATTTTAACTCGGCAGACTTGTCTGATTATTTTCTGACGCTTTCTGCCTCCTTTAACTGTAACGTTAACTGTAGGACAGTTGACTATATCCCACCCACTTGCCCCCCACCCTCTCACTTGGGATCGACACTCTGGCTTTTATACATCCCCTGCTTCTGTCCCTACACTGCATGTCATCACCTCACCTGCACCTGTGCTGCTGTTCCTTCCTATGTCATTAGTTAATGGATACTCCTCCAGTGAACCTTATGCTAAACCTCCGAATGATTAGACATAGGTTCCACAGTTACTCCTTACTCATGTCTGCCCAACGCTACCTCCTTTCTCTTTTGTCCACCTCTCTACCTGACATTCAATGTATCTGCACAGCAGCAACCTTGTGATTATGCTCCGTACCACTAAACTTTACACACAATAGAACAGTTCCCCACCTCAGAGCACAGAGTAATGCACCCACACTCCTTAGACACTTCCTCACACCTATCCAATTCAAACTTCTTGTATCCAACAGTCCATGACTTGCACTGGTTTACTATCACAGGGTACTAATAATCTACACTTAACCCACCCTGCCTTGAAAATCCGCCAACCTACCAACCTCCTCACAACTAGTAGTACCGCTTACTACTGCTGCTTGCAGTGCCTTGCCATCATCAACCCACTAGCCTACCTGTCACTATCTCACATTCCTCAAACCTAATTTTGCCATGTATAGTGTACTTCTAATTCTGTGTGTAATATTCTCCATGGCCCCTGATAGGGGGCTATACCACACGGGGACAAGTGACCCCCCGAGATCTATAAACAGTGCTGTATTTTCCTTTCAGAATGCCACTATAGCTGCACCCCCAATCACAACTAGTACCCCCCTTCTTTCCCTCAAGTGCCCGTTTGGGGTACCTAACTTCTGTAGATCAGATGAAGCATTTTTCCTCTGCTTAGATGGTTTTCTCAATTTTATCTATTATCAGCAAAGTTGTTTCTCCCTCTGGGGAGGTTACCATAGGAAGCTGACTAGCCACACTCCCATCACTACCCCCAAGAAGGAAGCAAATTACCTGTAGGCACAAATGCCTTCTCTTGCTGCTTCTACTAATCTCTGGTTCTGTCCACCCGAACCCTGGCACCCTCTCCCAAAACTTGAACACTCAGGGCCCCCCCTGCACTGGATGGCAACACGTTCACAATTGTCCACCTAAATATTCAAAGCTTACTGGCAAACAAATCCCAGCTTTGAATTCTGGGTCTCAGCCAACAGATTTGATATCATAGCTTTAACGGAGATTTGGCTCACCGATAATATTCCATCCTCTGAAATTAACATTGCTGGACACTCAGTCATCAGAATGGACAGAAAGGGTAAGGTGGGTGGGGTTGCCTTTTTTTAGTCTCCGATCACCTTACATTTATGGAACTAGATATCAAACTCAGAACTCCCACCCTAGAATCACTTTCCTTAAACCTTGTTCTAGGTAAAAGCAAAACTCTCACACTGACTGTTGCCTACCTACCCCCAGGCACCTCTTGCAGTGAGTTAGAAAAACTCCTAGATGTAAAGAACTCACTCCCTGGGCCTGCCCGGTGGCACTGCGGGTTGAGGCGCTGGACACCACACCTTGCGCCACACTGGCGACCTGAGTACTGGAATGAGCTCAGTCGCCGGGGGTCTGAAGGGGAGGGATTGGATTCAGCGCCCACAGGGCTGCTCTCCTGTCCCGGGGGGAGGGCATTGCGGAGCCTGGTGCTCTAGTGGCCCCTGGTGGAGATCGAGGGGCACCACAGAAGCACAGGTGGGACGTAACAGCATGCCCAACGCTGGCCTGGTTGCCTTGCACCAAGCGTTGGGGGGTGTACAGGCAGGGGGGGGTTGGACAGAACAAGGAAAAATCTGGCTCACTGAGATAGGTGATGGCACCTATCCTCCATGCCCAGTACCGGGTTCATCTCTGCTGGCCTCACTACTCCTCCACCCGGGCCTCACCTGCATGTCAGAGTCTGTCTTTTAAGAGTGCCTAAGGTAAGGAGTCGGGCTACCCTCCCAGGGCGGGTCAAACCAGGGTGCTGGCTGCAGGGGAGGGGAGAGAGAAGGCATAGACTGCAGAGAACCTTAGGTGGGCAGGCACAGGGATATGGTTGCCTGAGAGAGTTCCCACAAGCCACGACCAGAGGGGAAAAGAATAAAAAAAAAAAGAAAGAAAGAACTTCCAAAGTGTCATGAATGGATCATCCTGGGGGATTTCAGTTTGAACTGGCTAACAAGCCAAGCTGACAAACCCAGAGAGATCATTGTTGGACTCAGCCTGCATAAGATTATTTCAGCCACCACACACACACTATAACTTTGGTTATGAATCTCTCCTCGACTGGATTATTGTCTCTAACCCCAACCGGGCCATCAAATCCGGTGTTCTTTCCAGCTCCATTAGCATTCACAGTGCTGTTTACTCTCATTGGTCAGCAAAAGATCTCAAAAGGAATCAAAGTACGTTTTCTCCAGATAATTGAAAAAAAAAACTGAACACTGAGGACTTTGCTAAAGCCATATCAACCATTGACTAGTCCATCACCAGTAACATCGAAAGTACTGATGATGCAAAGGGCTGTTTCAGTAGAATCTTCCTTAGCATCTGCAACTATCTCATCCCTTTCAAAAGGCTCCAAGTCAAAAGCCAAAGAAATTATTGGATCACTACCAATTTTTTAAACCTTATGTGGAAGAGGGACAGGGCATCGACTACATACAGAACGTTTAAACTCCCTA
Source organism: Neoceratodus forsteri (assembly GCA_016271365.2). Lineage (NCBI taxonomy): Eukaryota > Metazoa > Chordata > Ceratodontiformes > Ceratodontidae > Neoceratodus > Neoceratodus forsteri. Next base: position 1,327,932,471 of record CM028131.1, on the reverse strand, counting down.
ATCTCCTGCAGCAATATAAAACCCTTTGTAAAAAGTGTAAAACAGATGTCTGCGCAGCCAAAGTTAATTTCCTTAGAGATAAACAACTCAGTGGCTGAGGCAGTTCTAACCTCACCTGGAAAACCATGACCCAGTTGCTGGGTAGGGGTGCAACGGAAGAGTAAATTACCCTCAACCTGGATAGAAGGCTCATAAATGAGCCCAGAGAGGTTGCCTACCTGTTTAACTCTCACTTCGGTGACCTTGACATATAAAAGCCTATAGTCCCTCAATCCATTGAACATAGTTCGAAAGACACCCCTAACCCTATCCTTAACCACTTCATTTCATCCACAAACTGCCCCAAATTTTACTTTCACCTTCTCTCACCCACACAGGTGATTGACTACTTTAAAAACTAATGATCCCAGGCCCAGTCTTGGATCTGATGCCCTGGATGGTATACCGACTGCACGTTGACACTGCCACAGTGAAGACCATCACAGCAACAGAATTAATCAAAAAGCATTGGATCACTGTGATGGTCCCCACTGAAACTGGTGGTGCATCTCCTGGTGTGTTGCCCCTCCCTGAAACAACTCTGACTTGGAGATATATAATTAGAGACCAGGGGGTGTGGGGGCAGAGCACTCCACATGGGGGATTTTGGGGCGCAGCTCCCCGAAGAAAACATACCGGCATCCCCGACAGTACAATGCCGACGCTCGGCATTGTGTCTGTCACTGTCGGGGATGTTGGGACAGAAGATGTTACAGTGCTATAGGTAAACTGCCATGGACTACCGGATCCTTAAGCTGGTAAGTAAACTCATAGCACTTCTCCTAACCAATTTTCCCGACCACTCACTATGTATAGGTGTTTTCCCCAGCAGATGGAAAAGTGCCACAATAAAACCCCTCCACAAATCCGGGTCTAAAAATAATGTTTGCAACTTTAGGCCAATTTCTCTACTAACTCCCCTCTCCAAAATTATGGAAAAAAATGGTTCTTGATCAAACTATTGAATTCCTGGAAAGCTATAACTTACTCACAGAGTCTCAGCATGGCTTTAGGGCCAGTCACAAGACAGACAGCACTGGTGAAACACCTTAACTTTATCAACAAGGTCAACGATGAAGGTTTCTACACCAGCTCAGTGTTCGTAGACCTCTCCAAGGCCTTTGATTTAGTGGACCACCAGGTACATTCTCCTACCTAAAATTTTCTGATGAGGTACTGAATTGGTGAAGGAACTATCTAAGCAGAAAATCCCACAAAACAATGAATGGGTAACTATACTCAGATTTGTGTCTCATTGAATATGGGGTACCTCAACATTCCATTTTAGGCTCCTTGCTTTTTCACTTGCCATTAATTCCCTTCCCAATATATGTAGCCACACTGAGCTAATCCTCTTTGCAGATGATGCAGCACTCTTCTATAAAGTCAAGAGTCCCTCAGCCCTCCTAAAAACTCCAGCATGATTTCAAAAAACTGCACTCCTGGTTCTCCTGCCTTGGACTGGTCTTCAGCACCAAAAACAGTAAATTTTATTCTTGGGTGTCAGAAAAACCTCCAATTTTGACTTCACTATAATAGACCACGATGGTAATGCTGTGTAAACAGTCACATAATTTAAATACCTTGGTGTTTATGTTGAGCCCCACCTGTCCTATGAATACCACATCAGTCAACTTACACCACCAGCTTGGGATGCTCTTTCACGTGAATTGATTCCTTATACCTCAAACAAGGGCACTGCTAACTAACAGCTTCTTGCTGCTGCTAATCGACTATGGGTCTATGGTATATTACGCCCAAAAAACTGCAATAGGTTAAGGGCAACCTATCATAACATTATCAGGTTTGTCACCGGCCTCACTAGAAGTACCCATCACTGTGACTTTTTATAGGGCAGCAACTTGCTTATCGTTTGAGGACAAATTAAACAGTAAAATACTGACTTTCTTCTATAAAATCCTTCATGGCCATTTACCTAATAGCATTGTCTCCATTTTCCAGAGGCCCACCAATGCTCGAACCAGTAGACTCATCTCTGATCACTCTATCACAGTTCTTTTCTGCCACACTTCTCAAGGCCAGCACTCCTTCTCCTTCAGGGGTGCAAAATGTTTTAACAGCCTCCCCTACTCTCTGGTCCAATGTCCCTCCCTTGGATTACTTAAACTCAAGTTAAAACAATACCTCTTGGGCAGTTCAGTTTGTGATTGTACTTAAAAAATGTTGTTTTACCCATGACTGTGTACTTAATGTATAACACCCTTGACCTTGATATGCTCAGTTTTGTGTTTTGTCACTTCCTGAATAAGTTTCTGTACACCTCCTGTCCCTGCTTAGTATTCTTTGATGTGTTGTCACTGGAAGCATGTGAAAAATGGGCATCTTTTCTCACATTCCTTTTCAGTATAAAAAACAAAAAACAAAATGAAATTCAAGAGTCAGTGAAAGACACTTACTGTAGGCATAATTTACTCTGAGGCAGACAGTCAGACAGTATCAGTCTAAATCTGGAAGTCAGTGAATCAAACAGAAAAAGCAGACCTGAAACCTCCAGGTGAGCAGCCCCAAGGGTTAGGGCCCTTGGGCTCCTACAGGTAGCTGGGAATATATTATGGCATATATGCAGTGGGATCACCCAGAGGGTGTAGGGACCATGGGGGCTGCTCCTCAAAGTGAACACACTGAAGACAGGAGAGCTGGCATTGAAACAGTTCCCCTGAAGTTCAGAGGGATACCTTTTGGGAGATGTTGGTTCATGTCAGTGCTAAGGCGCATGGCACACAAAGAAGCATGTGGAGGACCCAGAGACTGCTGTAAGGTAGAAAATGCCTACTCCTTAGATTTGAGGAGTCGCGAGAGAGTGGGAAACCAGGTCATGAAGCTACCTTGAGGTTTGGGGATGTAGCAGATGTCCACAACCATGCTAGCCTGACATGTTTTTATGTAGAAAAGAGTGTGAGTTCTGGAATGCCTGCATTGCTACAATTCACCCTAATGCTACTGAAGTTAAGCTGCACAGTTTAAAGAAGAGTTTAATCTGATGCCTTATTTGTTCACACTGAAGCTTTATTCTTAAAAAAGAGAGCCTGAGGAAAGTTACAAGGAAGGCAATTGTTATTGAAGCATCATGGATTGGCCCCCAATACTTTGCACCTTTATAACAAAGGTTTATGTAGACACTGGGTTTCACAGTCTCATGTCCTAAGGGGATATCTTAAAGAAGTAGCAGAGCTCCATGATCTGGCATACAGGCCACAGAGAAAAAAGTCTGCCTGAAGGTTACTTGATGTGTGACGCTAATGTTGATTGCTTGCATAGAGGTATAAAGTAATGTGTTTAGGTGGAGAATGAGGCAGGATTATCATGCCTTCTCCTCCCTAGGTCTTGTTTATTCTACTGAGGTGCAGTTAGTGGAGTTGCCCTCATTAAAGAAGACCTGATGTGACTATACTGATGAATTGCTGCACAAGAATGAATTGGGTCCCTTAAAGGAAAACTACACCCAAAACCTGAAAAAATATATGTTGTGCAGAGTGTTTTAATTTGTATGTGAAGTTCTAGTGTTTCCTTCCCTCTGACTGGTATTAGGAGTTTTTCCCAAATTAGCCTGCTAGCTTTATGCTAGTTTTACGACCCCTGGGGATCTCCATACCTGATAGTGTAATTGTATTTCTGGTTCCCACAGTGCATTTTGTCTCATGTGACTGTGATGTAAGAGAGACCCAACATTCAGCACACGCATGCCAAACAAACTAAATATCTTAGAAGCTTTACAAGCTGCACAAAAATTACCAGCAGCAAAGTTTTTCAGGACAGTAAAACCTTTAGGGTGAGGGTGGTCACCAAGCTGAATTCTACATATTTTAAAATATAGCCATCTCTGTTGTTGTGAACTGATTGTAATGCAATGCTTTCTGCTGGATTTATGGGCTTTGCTACATCACCATTACATGAAACAAGGTGCACAGTAGGACAAAGAAATGCAATAAAACTATTTGATATGGTGATCTCCAGGGGTCGTAAAACTATCCTCAGTGAAACTACATATGAACCTTGGTGAATTAAGTAATGTCTAATCTGCCACAAGCATTGTTTGCTAGGTCCCAAGATGCAGACTAGCTAGCTCCACATTAAAACCAAGATCGAGGAATAAATGTAGATGTTCACTGTGAGATATTCCACCTATCAAGGTGAACCCCCGGACAGACAGGAAGGGGGATGCTAGGGCATCACCCAAGAAATAACAATGGTACCCACCTGCCTCTTCTGGTATTCTAGCCAGGGATAAAGGGATCATAGGACGAGTCACAGGTGGGCTTTATACCTCTAGGGTTAGACTAACAAAGGTAACCTGACCCCTGAGGTGTCTTAATGTTATTATATAAATAAATGTTTTCCTGTTTTGTAAATGATTTGTTTTGGTTTAAAATCTAATTGTTCTATTGTTCACAAGGGTTTCCAGCAGTTAACCAAACCCTTTGGAATGTGAGTTGAGCAATCCAAATACTCAGTTTCCAGCTATTGGTTTACAAATTATAATTACAGAACCAGGCTCTTGATCTGAAATGATTTATGTTCATATTCTAAATTATTTTCTTCTATTTTGTATACTGTACTGTAAATCATTATAACAAAAATGTAATATCTATCTGCTCAAACTAAAGGACAAAATGTCCTGTGTCAAGTAGTCAAGAAGGTTGTTGATCAACCCATAGATCCTTTCATAAAGATAAAATAAATTTTTATGTATGGCAGTAAATAGTAATAAAAATAATGCAACCTCAAATACTAAAAGTACAAATCTCATACAGAGATTCATAACCTAAGCATACTAATACAGCATGAGCTGAATATTCAAAAGGGTTGCGCCATGCGCACTAGGGTTGTGCCTGTGCAAGTCCGAAATTGCGCCATTCTGCCATATTCAGCAGGAGGCAGTTGCGCCCCTCAAGTCAAGCTGAGCAACAGCACAATGCTAATGAAGGCATGCTCAATTGGAGGGGGAGGAACCATGCATAAACTGCACAGCCCGATATTCAGTGGGCTATGCAGAGTTTTGCAGGCGCAACCCCCAACCTGTGCCTGCACAACTCTGAGCAAAAAAAAAGGAGTAAGTCGAGGGCCACCCACAGGTGAGCTGCCGCATTGCAGGGTGCAACACAGCAGCTGCCACCTGTGGTGTGGCCTCGACTACTCTTGCCTACAGCCCAATCGTGGGCATTATAGTAACCCTCACCCCGCCTGCCCGATTAGGGCAGAACTGTTGAAATCCCTCCCCGACTGACCCGAGGTCGTGGGCAGAACCGTAGTAACCCCCATCTCCCACTAGCCGATTGCGGGCATTAGAGGTCAACCCCCAAGAACAATATCCCTGGTGGTCCAGTGGACATGAAGCCTGATCGCAGGCAGTGAGTCCCCAAGGTCTCAGTAACCTGGTGATCTAGTGGCCCCCACCCCACCCACCCACGGAGCCCACCACACCGCCTCCTCCCCGTCAGCCGGCGGGTGGCAGGACCACCAGGGATACTGTTCTTGGGGGTTGACTCTAATGCGATCGGCTAGGTTGGGGGAGGGGGTTACTACGGTTCTGCCCGCATTGGGCCAGTCTGGGGTTGGGGGGATTTCAACAGTTCTGCCCGCGATCGGGCCAGTCAGGGGGAGGGAGATTACAACAGTTCTGCCACAATCGGGCTGCAGGGGGTGTCGGTCCCCGATGGCTGCTGCCTGGCAGGGCGCCAGGTGCAAGTCGTCGGGGATTGGTGCACCTGCATGCTAATGGCATGCAAATGGGGCCATAAATAGATGCAAATGGCCCCCCCTGTGCCTTGCATGAATTATGGCCCATTTGCATGTCACCTTTTGAATATCGGAAATTTGCGCATGTCGCAATGGAACTTGCGCCACCACATCTTGAATGCTCCACTCTGACCACTTGCGGTTGCATAAGTTCCACTGTGCCATACACAGTGGCTGTGGCGGGGGGGGGTGATATTAAAGGAGTTGCTCAATGGTGCAACTCCGTTGACCTAGCCACACCCTAAAGCGCAACTATTTGTGCACGCAAGGGGTTTACGCCATAGAATGTGCAGTTTGAATATCCAGCCCTATATGTTTTCGTTCTCTTTTCAAGCAGTTGTTGAACCAAGTACCCCACTGGAGGAAAAGAACTTTTCTCTTAATGATTGCTGCATGTATGGTTTCTGCTGCCGGCAGGGTAATACTCATCATTTGCAGTTAGAATCATATCTAATTTATCAGTATCTCAGACAGCTGTTTGTTAATATCTCCCAAATATGTTTCTTTCAATAAAGAATAGTATTGGCAAAAAAATCAACATGCAATGGAGTTTCAATTTCGTTTAATTCACAGTGAGACAACCCCTTTTCCCTTTTAATTTTTTTTGTAACAGCCTAATGAATACTGCGTGCAGAGTCTAAGGTCTGGAATCTGAAGGCCATGAAAGCGTTCCCATACCACAGGTTGCATATCCAAGAAAGAAATGGCTCTAAATTAATTATTCTTTTATTGTTCCACATGCCGGGGAGACATTTGATGGGCGCTAAACATGTATATCTGTTTATTAGGTAATATCTAAAAGTCTCTGGTCTAGTAACTGGGAACTGTCAGTGCTAACAGCCCCACAGCAAAGTGTAGGGCTGATCCTGATTTGCACTTTGTGTACAGAAACAGTTTTTACTTATTGTTTATCGTACTATGATAGCTGATGGCTGAGTGACCCTGCTGACCCCTGCTCTGACATTATCCCGAACCAGGCTCCCCAGAATGCTCTGGGGCAGACATCGGAGCCAGGCAGAGGCAATTAGAGATTCGGTTGGCTAAAGTTTGTCAGCTGTTTTAAAAGCTCTGATCAGCAGTTCCCCGATTCCGCTGTCCTCCTACAATGCCAGGTGACTGTGCTTAGCCCAAGAAGGACCACAGGAGTGGAGAACAGCTGATTGGATGGTTTAAAAGCTCCAACATGAACTGCAGGCAATTGAATCTCCCACTCATGTGGCCCAACTCTGACTTCAGCTGCAGGGGATCCTGGTATGTCTGTTTCAGACAATTATTGGGATGGGAGTTGGAAGAATCAACCAGATGTAATCTATTGTAGCACAGCAAATATTAAGTAAAAAAAAATATTTTTGCATACAGTGTGCAAATCAGAAGCAGACCCACACTTAGATGTGGGGCTTCTTTGTGTTGACAGTTCCCCTTCAACTGCTTTAAATTGTTTATATTACAGAGTATCCCTCTGTGCCTTTCAGACATTTTTCTTACATTCCACTGTTAAATAAGAGCTTTTGAACTCTGCACATCACCAAGAAGAGATGGCGGAGTTTACAGTTAATAATGATTTCTTGAAGTATTGAACAGGTAGTCTATTAGTAGTCTATTATGGGGCATAACAATGACTTTTAGTCAATAATTAATTAGTCTTGAATCAATCAGGGGCCTCATTCTGTATGCAGGGACAGTGTAACATGATGATGATAACACAGATTTACAAAAAGAGTTTACAGGTGTTTGGTGGTTGCTGAATTTTGGACCCCTCAAATTTCAGCTGCATTAAGGATAATAGCCACTGCTCTTGCCTGCCTCACTCTAACTATTGCCCTAGGATCCTGACCCCTGTATATATAAATAAATCTTAGTACCCTCAGACTGAGCTATTTGCTCTTGTTTCTATGCTTGAAAGACTGTAGCCTGTAGTTCAATGGCTGAAGCAACATTCACGCCCCCTTGCCTGACCTATTTAAACTTTTCCTTCCTGCTTCACTCAGAAGCTTTCTTCTTTGCAGACAGAGGCTCTGTTAGTCTGTCTTCTCCCCTGGGGCCTGCTGGGACTTGCCCTTCCCCCACCCAACCCTGCTAGTGCTTTGGGCTCTGCTTATTTTGTGCTAGACACTGTTTGTTGTGTTTCTCCTGCTTTGGTTAGTATTTGCTGCCTCCAGCTGCTCTATACTCCTAGTGTTGCTTGTATTTTCATTTGTTGTTCTCTTTTTGGGGCTTTCTAGTTTTCCTAGCAGCATCCTGTTGCTCTTTGTTTGTATTCTTTGTGTTAATCCTGTGCCTGTGTTTTCAGGCTCCCCTTTTTACTCACCAGATGTTGCAATCACTCGGTCCACTGCAATGTTATATTCATGCCTTAGTTCAAGCTGCCGACTCTCAGTTTTCCTCCAATTGTCATTGTATGCTTCAACTCCCACTGCTGTATTTCTGCTGTCTTCTGTGCTCCTACCTTGATTGTTTGCACCTGGTCCAAACTCATATTGCTTAGCATAGCTGCTACTCTCTGTATTTGTGTTATTCAGGCTCCTTTGTTGCTATTTCATAATAGCCTCCTACCTCTCCCAGTACGCTGGCTTTGCCCGGCCTCCTCATTATTCATCTGCTTCCTACTCTACAGCCTCAGTAATTTACCAAACCATACTTTTACCAAAAACCTTGCAGTCCTTTGCTACTTCTGCCTTGCTGAAACTTTAACCATTCATTTAGGTCTATTTTCGGGGGGAGGGGGTCTACCCTACCAACATCACAGTTGCTTCTATCTATACTGCAACTTTCAGTCATTAAATTAGCTGTTTCGTCTCATAGTACTCAGTTTGTGGCTTTCCTGTTATTCCCATGGCAGGGGATTGTGATGTCACGATGGGACATCATGGGTCCAGATAGCAGGAGCATGCTTTTATGTAAGCTAAGTGAATCCTGCTCCTTTGCCTACATGGCTTCTCAGTTATCTATGCATAAATATATTACCCTCATAGCCTACATGGCTTTCACAGTATTCATCACATGGATTTCAAGATTTTCATTCCATTCCATTACCGTGCTGTAAATGCTTCTTACTCAAATAACCTAACTCTGCCTTAAAGGCATTTAAGTTATTCATGACATTCATATCAGTCCTCTCTTTATGGTGCAACCATAGCAATCATTGCTAAACCTCATTGATCCAATTTACCAAACCTCATTGAATCAATTTCTGGCATCACAGCCTATCACTGCCTAATTGCTTCACAGCCTCTCACTACTTAGTCTCTTACCTATTAGTCATACTTTTAAGTTGTGTTGTTATTTAACTTGAAATAGGGTTTATAATTGTGTGTTTAAGGGTTTGTAGTGTGGGAGGTGTGGATAAATTGTTTATATTTAGTTAAAGGGATTGTTTTAATTATTTGTATAATATGTGTCTGGGACAGGAACTTGAAAGGCTCAGCTACTCGGGGGACTACTTCCATGACCTATGTCCCTTTGAGCTTCCTGGACTTCCAGCTGCAGCCTACAGGAGGTGTAAAGCCTTGGGAATAACTCAGAGGAAGGGGTGGGGTGGTGGTGGTGGTACCTGAGTGGTTGTCAGGGTGTCTGAGATTTGGGTGGTGAGGCCAAGGAGATGCCCTGGGGTGAAATGGGAACTGGAGAGGGGGTTGACATGTTTAGTTCACATACCCAAGGGTTCCACAGCGGATGGTTGGCAGTTAGCGGGTTCAGCTGCCTCACCTTATCCTGCTCAGGTTGTGTTATGCAATGCCAGGTCAATGAGGAATAAGACTGCCATAATGATGGACTTGATATCCTCGGTTGACCTGGCTTGCATCACAGAGACCTGGTCGGATGAAAATGCAGCCCCCATTTTGGAGGCGGCAGTTCAATCCGAGTATTTCATGATTCACAACCCGAGGGAGGATCGCAGGGCCGGGGGTAGCCATATGTTTTAAAACCAGCCTGAACTTCACGGTGCTACCTGTAGGTCATATGTGATAATTTGAGTGTGTGGTCACCTGAGGAGGCGTAGGGGCAGGTTTCAGGGTCTTTGTGATTTATTATCCCCCCGGAGTGTTTGGGGATTTTGTTGCTGAGGTTGAGGAACTTGTTCCCGGTCTGGTGCTGGAGTCTCCTAGGTGTTTCATTCTTGGGGACTTCAATGTCTGGGTCAATGGTGGGTTTTTGGGTGTTGGGAATGATCTTTTGGAAAGCATGGGGGCCCTGGGCCTGTCACAAAAAGTAACGACAGCTACGCACTCGGGTGGCCACACATTGGTTTTGGTTTTTTCATTGGGTTTATATGTTAATGATCTCAGTGTTGATCCTGTATTTTGGTCAGATCATAGCACCGTGAGGTTGACGCTTGGTGGCACCCCCCTAGATGGTCCTGCCCCTGTGGAGATGATCCGGTACCACTCATTAAGAAGAATTTCCTTGACGAGACTATCAGTGGGGCTGGACCTATCAAGTGGTGGGGCAGCTTGTGTGATTGGAGCAGAGGAAGCTGTGGTAGCCTATAATGGGGTGATTGCAGCGGCCTTTCGATTCCATCACACCCATTCGTGTCTGTCCCTTGTCTGTTCACTGGAGATTTCCCTAGTTTGATGGGGATCACCGGAGTTTAAAGACTAAGGGGCAGAGGTTAGAGAGATGCTGGAGGAGATCTGGCCTGCTGGAGGACATCTTGGCCCTGAGGTAGCATTATACCAAATATCAGGGGGCAATCTCTTGTAAAAAGGCGGAATATCTGTCTAGAGAGATTGCTGAGGTGAGGAACAGACTAGCTCAGCTTTTCCACACAGTGGATGGGCTATTACATCCTGCCTGTCTCTGTGTTGGAGGAGCAGGTTCAAGCACTAGGTGTGAGGAGCTGTCTGTATTCTTTGCCGACAAGGTGTCCTCTATCAGGGATGCGGTCTCCTCGAGTATTTCTCAAAGGGGATGCATGGACCAGCCTGGAGAGAGAGTCAAAACACTCCTCCTGCCTGGGATGAGTTTGAGCTGGTTGGGGTGGAGGAGGTGGTGAAAATAATCTTGAAGTTGCGGCCAACCCAGTGTGAACTGGACCCATGTCCTATCTGACTGTTGGTTGGTTGTTTGAACCTGGTTGGGCCTGTGATTGCTGGGGTTGCCTGGAGTTCCTTAAGGAGTAGGGTCTTCCGAGTGGCCTTGAAAGATGCCTTGGTAAGACCCTTTTGAAAAAAAACACTCCCTGGACCCGGACTGCCTCAGCAATTACAATCTCAAACCTCCCATTTTTAGGGAAGGTTATTGAAAAAGTGGTGGCCATGCAGCTTGAGAGACATCTTGCCTCTTCCTCCACCTATGAGCCTTACCAGTCTGGGTTTCACGTGGGACATAGTACAGAGACCGCCCTGGTAAGGGTGCTTAATGATCTCCTGGTAGCGAGGGACAGGAGAGACCGGACCATCTTGGATCTCCTGGACCTCTCTGCAGCATTTGACTCCGTGGACCATGAGGTGTTGCTTGACTGCCTACAGTATTGGTGTGGCCTGTCTGGTATTGTCATTAACTGGTTCAGGTCATACCTGAGAGGCAGAGTGCAGAGGGTGACAATGGGGTTAGCCTCATCTAACCTGAAACATCTGCACTGTGGGGTACCGCAAGGTTCGGTCTTGTTGCCCTTGTTGTTCATGGTGTACATGCTGCCACTGGGGGACATTATCAGGCAGTACAGGCTGGGTTTTCTCTACTATGCAGATCACACCCAGCTGTACCTGTCCTGTGCGCCCAATACCCGGGTGTCAGACTCAGTATTTAACAGCTGTCTCGATGAGATCCAGGCTTGGATGACTCAAAACTGGCTTAGGCTCAACCCTGACAAGACAGAGGTACTTGTTGTGGATCCAGTTCACCAGGGTGGAGGGCGCTGTGAGGGGTTATACCCTGAATTTGTGTTGGGGGTGTTCACCTTACTCCATCTAGTCAGGTGAAGGATTTGGGCATGATCCTTGATGATGGTTTGACACTTGATGCTCAGGTATTGGCTATCGTCAGGAGTGGATTTTATCATCTAAGGAACATTGCCCAAATCTGAGCCCTGACTCCCCTGGAGGATCTGACCACACTTGTGCATGCTTTTGTCACTTCCAAGCTGGACTATTGTAATGTCCTGTACCTAGGGTTATCTGGGGGCAACCTCCGCAGGCTACAGTTGGTGCAGAATGCGGCAGCAAGATTATTGACTGGGGTGAGATGAAGTGATCATGTCACCCCGGTCCTCTGCAGACTGCACTGGCTGCCAGTCAGGTGGAGGATTGTCTTCAAGGTAGGGCTCCTGACCTACAAATCCCTACATGAAAGGGTACCTGTCTATCTGCAAGATCTTCTTGTCCCCTATCACCTGCCTCGGGCATTACGTTCTGCCGGGGGGGGGACTTCCTCTGAGTTCCCAGAGTGAGGTTGCAGCATTCTGGAGATAGGGCCTTAACTTTAAGATGCTCTACGGGTCGCCCAGTCCTAACAAAGTTGTTAGGTCTTTCAAGGCATTCTGTGGCCTATAGGTCCTATCCAGATCTTGGGTTGGGGGAATGTTCCAATCCCCCCCTAAAATCACGGGGGAGGGTAGGAGCATTGCAATCTTGTTAGTTAGATCCATCAGGAAACCTGGATCTCCTCCCACTGGACCATATATTGAGCCCAAGACCACTGTACTGTTGTTTAAGATACCCTTAATTAACACATATCTCCCAAGAGGATCAGTGATCGTCGAATCTACCTGAAATGCCATGTTCCTTTTGAGTAAAATAGCCACCCCCCGGCTTGAAGATGAAATCCCTTCTGCGAAAACCTGGGATACTCCCTGTCTATGGAGACATAATGACTCCACACCTGTCAGGTGAGTTTCTTGAAGCAGAATAATATCTGCCTTTAAAAGTGCACAGTGCTTAAGTATTTGTAGACTTTTCAAGACATCCCTTACTCCTCTAACATTCCAAGTAATTATTTTTATTGGATTATTAACCATTGTTACCACCCACTACAGATATCAGCCCCAAAAAATTCAGCATATCCCAGATTAATCCCCTAAGGCACACTCCAGCCCACCCCCCTCCGCTCCCTCTCCCCACATTACAAAATACATATAAACTTGTCATAGCAGAGAGAAAAGCACTATTTTGTAACATGTGTACTCTTAAATCCTCCCTCCCCCCAATCATCCCCATAATCACAGCAGAAACATCAGAACTCGACTTCCCAAAGAGAAATACATCATTCGTCCTGTATACCCTTAGATCCATAACTCGGATAATAACTGAAAAACTTCGCAGAAATACCCATTCCCCTAATACCCCAAAGCTCCAACCCTTCCTCCCCCTTAGTAAACCCCCATAACTATTTACAATAGGCCTTGCCCCCCAGATCTGAATGTATACATGCCGAAATAACTTCTGTGTGGCTGGCCAAGCCCCGATGGTGTTGTTGTTTCTGGTACATATGTAAAAACTGAATAATAAGTTGTTGCCCTCAGATCACAGAAAGATGCCGCGGAACTCTGATCTAAGGGGTCCTTGGGATAAACGATACTTAAATAAAGAATGATCCAGATGCCATCCCCGAACTAGTACGTCTTGCAGTGTTCCTGAGTCCCCCCCACCGGAGCCCCCACACCCCCATTGATTCGAATAGGCACCTTGAAGGTAACGGACCTTAGTCTGGAACATGGAACCCGAGCATTCCAAGACTAAACTATAGAAGAAACCAAACAAAATCCCTTTAATGTGCCTCTTATAAATAGCCACTGCCAGCCGTGTAAATCATTAACTGGCCGCTCCCGCTTCCAAAAACTTACTATTGCATAGCAGCTGTAAATAGATCGGGGACATAATTCTTATTAGGAGCTACCCAAGCGGGAATAGCAGCTCTCCTCAGGGTCAACATAACTCAGTAGGGATTACTTCACGCTGATGTGAGCTGCCTATAACCCTAGTGTCTTTATCCCTAATCTGGTACAGTAATAACTTAAAAAAACAACCTTAGGCCAGCAAATCAAATAAGGAGACTAACCTGAAGCCTGCAAGTGACCATACCTGCGGGATGACTGGGGGAAGGGTAAAGAGGGTACTCACAACAGTCCCTGCATATTGTCCCATTGGAAACCATATAAAAGAAAGTTCCTATTAGAACCCTGGTGGCCGAGGAACCCCGACCGCTACTTACCCTGCCCCCCCACAAACACCAAACCCCATGAAGTCCGTCGAACAGACCCAGTACAGTCCAGAAACAAGCAAATCTAACAGGTAAACAGCTTAAATATGAGCCCTAACTTTGGGTACAAAATTGTTACAGTACTTTTAAGAGAGTTCATCCATCTTTAAACAAGCCAGGTAATTTCAATGAGAGATCTGAGGCTGCTTGTTCAGGCGTATCATGCGTGAACCAGGACCCTTGGACTGAAACGCAGAGCTTAGCCAGGTACTGCATGTGGAAAGGGATACCAGCAGCTATAAGCTTCTTAAAAGTAGCATGATAGGCTGCCCTTTTCTGTTGTGTCTCCTGAGGCAGGTCTTGTGTTATTCTGAGGGTGACATTCTCCCACATGATTTTCTGAAGCTCTCTTACTTTGTTAATAACATGCTGTTTCTCAACGAAACTCAAAAACCTCACAATAACTGGTCTTGGTGGAGCACCTGGTGGGGGTTGTGGTCTGAGGGAGCGATGTGCCCATTCAATCTGATAGCTGGCACTTATTGGGGAAAGGCCTACAACCTTCTGTAAGAATTTCTGCAGGAAAGCCATGGTATTGCTCCCTTCCTCTGATTCAGGTAGCTCGAGGATCAAAATATTCTTCCTTCTGCTCCTGCCCTCCAAGTCCTTGGCTTTCAACTGCAATCTCTGTATTTGTTGATGCAGCTACACTATCTTGGGCTCAACTTTCTCCCTCCACTTCTCTGCTGAAGCCATCCGGGCCTCTGTATCACCCACCCTTCTTGTAAGGCCGTTAAGATCGCTACGGAGGGACTTCAGTTCTGATGAGATGTCGGAGAGAGTCTCTTTGAATGGCAACATTTCTTGTAAGAAGCGGTCCTTCGTTAACGGAGTTGCAGCTGAGGGTGAAGGCATTGATTTCCCATAGTAGCTCCTTGAGCCCATTGCTTTTTTGGCATCTTCTCCGGCGAGGCTGGTGGAGTGTGCCTGGGCAAGGCCTGTTTCATTTTGGACTCCATCCTGTTAGTGAAACCAGTCGCGAGGCTAATTTCACTGCTAGCCTGACACTGAACTTCGCAACTGACCTGAAGTGACTTTTGATCATTGTCACAGTAAGCTATTAATTGTAAAATTAAGCCAACAGAGAGGCGAGGTGCTGGAGCTCCGTTTCAGTGCTGCTACCAGGAACCCTGCATCATGTGATCTCTCCCAAAAACCTGACCCATTTGTTGCCTTCTCAAAAGCAGCTCCTTTGCTTGGTAAAGGTGAGTTTCCTGCAGAAAAGTGACCTCACTGCGCAAAACCTTAAGGTGTTTTAGGATTTTTATATGCATATTAGGGTGCCTTGCGCCTCCGACATTCCATGAGCCGAATCTGATTAAGTGAGTCATAATACTGTATTCACTTTCATATAAATCTCCTTGAGTATGGCAATTTTAGAAATATTAAACCAGTAATGTTTCTGCATATGAATTCATGGCTGGCTCCAATCCCAACTCCCCATACAAACTTGCAGTCTGAAATTCCCTTCTTGTGATCCATTCCCTCCCCCTTTCCTTCTCCCTGCTAATCCCATAACAACATTCCCTTTCCCCTCCATATGCCAAGATCGCAAGATAGGCCCAGCGTAAGGAAAGAAAAAAGTTCTACTCTGTTCTTGCATCCTGAAATACACAGCACCCGTTACTGAACTACCCTCCCCACCATCATATTGGTCCATAGTGATCAGCGTTCTAGTGACGCACCCATCGCACCACCCATCCGTCCCCCATGAACTGTTGCCGCCTATTGTAAGCCTAATTTAACTTATTCACCTATAATCTTTGTATATGAACAACAAACTCTTAAATTAGCCAGTAGCTCCTCTTACTTGGGGTATATGTTGTAATGCAATACTAACCCCTATCTCCAGGGTTGCTATAAAATTATGACCAATGAGGTGTAGATTAATTCAACTACCATGACAAAAAACTAAGTCAGTATAACATAGAATATATAAAATCTTGTACATTTTATGATTTTCAGCAAGTCCTGAATTAGATCTCTACAGGAAATAACAATAACAATCTGGTTCTTTAGAACAAAAAGATACTCAGCTGATCCTACAACGTGGAATCGGAAATTAGTAATGCTGTCAGAAGAGTACAAAAGTCTGATTTGAGACTGATTCTGCATCTAACAAATGGGCTAGAACAGGACCTAAGTCACAATGTGCTGAGGTATCTTGGGGAACTGCTTCAGAACCAGTTTATATGTACACTTAGCCCAAAAGGCTCCTTGCGGGTGGAGAGCAGCTTTAAAATACTGGGGTTTGCAAAGAGACAGTCAGTAGCCCTATGCAAGTTTAAGTCCTGGTAAAATTGTTTTCTGTTTGGTCACTCGCACGACATGATTTAAATTGGATGCAGGCATTATTTGCTCTGATTCTGATAGATGATCCGCTTGCTGTTATGAGCTTTCACCAAAACAGTCATTTTGATTTAATATATAGAGAGCAACACCATATATACTCTCAGGAGCCAGTCAGCGGTCCTTGAATAGCGCCGCTCTCTTTTGCTTCAAAAGAGAAAGAGCAGGACCTGGCTCCTCAAATGAAAACCAAGAATTGTCAAGGAAAACTTGAAATTTAGCGGGATAAACCACATGAAACTTAATTCCAGCGGCAATACACTTGGATACTATGGGGTGGAATAGGGTGCGGCGTTGGTGTACTAATGCCAGGAGGTCCTGGGTTATTCGGACTTTCTTCCCTTCCCATAAAATCTTTTAAAGCACCTTTGTTTTCTAAAGTATATACTGCTTCTCCTGGAAATCAAGTAAGCAGCATATCAGAGGTCTAGGATTTGCTGTGGCGGGGGGCATAGGCCTAAGTGGCCGATGTGCTCTTTCTAATGTGTATGTAGGCCCAAAAGGAGACATGCCAGCTCTTTTTTGGAGAAATTTCTGCATGAATAATAACACATCAGAGCCTTCTTCTCTTTCAGGGATGCCAATAATCACGATATTATTATGTCGGCTTCTCCCTTCCAGGTCCTCAATCTTGTTTTCAAGTTTTCTGATGGTTTGTTGGGTTGTGGTAGTCAAGTCCTCCATCTTGTCTATCTGCTTCTCTATGGAACATATGCGGGCTGTGTTATCACTGACCTCCCTGTTCGTCTGCTCCAAAGCCTTCGATATTGATTTTACTTCAGATATGAGGGATCTAACCTCTTCGCGTAAGGGCTGAAACTCTGATAGAAATCTCTCCAAACTTAGAGGAGTTGCTTCTGCCAATTGTATAGCCATGGTCACAGGTTGTTGAGAGTGGGCTAATGTAGTAGTGCTCGCCCTGGGCTTTTTGGGCTGTTTTTCTGGAGTGACTGGCGGTGTATGTCTGGGAACCTCCAGTTGCATCTCCGTTTCCATTTCGGTTTAAAAGCCAAACTTAAGGCTGTTCTGAGGGTAGTAGCAAAGAAGTAGCTCTGTTTGGAACCCCGAATATAGTTAGATTAATGAATTTTAAGTAGATTCAGAAGTCAGGTGAGTGGAGCGCTAGCTAGATGTGTCCTACCCATTCAGCTGTATCACATGACTCCCATGCAATTTCAATACTTAAAGCTGCTGAGTATTAGTAGATTTGTTAGCCAGCATGAACAATTTGTGCAACAATTGTATGATACGTGTCTTTAATTGTTTTTCATGTTATATTGATAAATTGGCACATTTTATCTCATTTACTCTTTTAGGTTAATGTCCTCCATTTTCCTAGAACTCCAAATTACAATAGGAAAAATAAGTGCATTTCAACCTTTTGATGGTGGGTTTGAGGTCAGAGAATAACTATTGCCTCATATTGGGCACTATTCACAAATGGTGTGGATGGGCTAAGTGCTGCTTAATCCAGGTGCATAGGCCACCTGCACCCAATGCGGCATGCCCAATGCAGTTATGCCCCCCTCCACATGGATTCCCCAGCTGAGCACGGAGCTCTGTGTGTGGGTGGGCCAGGGCCTCCGCGGGGGCATTCCAGCACTCCGCACTATTCACTAATGTGCGGAGTGCTGTCCGTGGGTCTCAGCAGGTACACAGCTGGAGGGCAGCCGTAGTGGCTATGCGCCCCCTCCAGTTGCTAACGCCGGACCCACTGATGCAGGCCAGGGGTCAGCGGACCCCTGCAGTAGTGTGCCTCTGTCATGGGGGGACAGTGATCGGGCCGGGGGTGGGTGGACAGCACATGCCCCCCGCCGGAAGCTGTATCAGCACTCTATGCACCCCCTCCAAAATAGTGCCAGACTGGCACAAGAGATCCACTGCAGACCCGGGATGGGTAGCTGATTGGCTGCCAACCCGGGTCTGCACTCATGCCCCCATGTACCTGCGTGCCGGGGAGCCGGGGACATGGCGTGGTGCTGGGTGGGGACCACTGCTTCATGAATGTGGTCCTTGCATGGTAAACCTATAGGTGTGGAGCTACCTTCACCTTTATGCACCGGCTCCATGCATCTTTGTAAATAGCAACAATTGTTTGTGCAAGATGTGTATCTTTAACATATAACCACATTTCATTTATTCCAAACAAAATAAGACAACTATTGTGGCTATTAGGCCAGATAATAAAGATGACAAATGGTATTTATTCATTGGGGCCCACATATTCAGACGAGATACGTTGCTCATCTCCAGACTTGCAAGGGCTGTCAGGGACCTGGCAATATTTAGAAGCCGCTGATGTGCCCTGCAAACCTGACTGCGCCAGGGTGCAGAAAATTGCAATGCAAGAATGCAAATGAGAGTTCCCTCATGCATATTCCTCGCATCACAATATTCAGCCACCCCCCCCCAAGTGTAACTATGGTCAGCTGTTCCAGTGCATAGTTAGGTTTTTCAGACCTTACTTTAATGATGTGCAAGACAGGTTGGTGCCCTGTGCACAGTCTTGGACTGGTGACACGTTCCCCCCTCCTCAGCCCTGAACTCATGTAAAATGTGAAACACCCTGATCCCCATTTCCATAGTGTAGAGTCACCTTCTCCATGGCCACAATCACCTTAATAAATAAAATAACCTCCGATCCCTTTTTCCATAGTGTAGGGACCTCCCTGGCCCCAAGCACTGTAATAAATAAAATAACCTCCAATCCCTTTTTCCATAGTATAGAGCCCCCCTCCCCAGCCCTGAGCACCATAATAAATAAAATAACCTCCGATCCCTTTTTTCATAGTGTAGGGACCCCCCACCCTGGTATGCAGTAACCCGTCAGTACAACCAATGAGTGCGTACTATTTACTGTATGGGCTCAGGTACAGATCAGTTGGTGACTGGCTGTGGCAGGGTAAGGAGATCTGTGCCAGTCACTGGCACGGATTGGGATGGGGGCTGTTGGGTGGTGGGTTACTGCATACCAGGGTGGGGTGGGGTGGGTACTACACTATGGAAATGGAAATCAGTTTTATTTTTTGATTACAGTGATCAGGGCTGGGGCCTACACTATGGAAAAGGGATCAGAGGTAATTTTATTTATCACAGTGATCAGGGCCGGGAGGGGGTCCCTACACTATGGAAATGTGGATCAGAGGTTATTTTATTTAATACAGTGATCGGGGCTGGGGGGGGTCCCTACACTAAGGAAAAAGGGATGGGAGGTTATTTTATTTATTATGGTGCTCAGCACTGGGGAGGGGGGATCCCTACACTATGCAAAAAGGGATCTGAGGCTATTTTATTTATTACAGTGATCAGGGCTGGGGGGTCTCTTACACTGTGGAAAAAGGGATCGGAATATATAATATTTATTTCAGTGATTAGGCCAGGGAGGGGGGTCCCTACACTAAGGAAAAGGGGGTCTGTTTTATTTTATGTCTTATGGCGATCGGGCGGGGTGGCACACTAGACTACCAGGGTGGTCGGGTAGTGTAGATCACTTCTCTGGAGATGGGACTTGCGGGGGCAGCCCGGTGCGTTCCCCCAGATGCAGCTATGCTAATGAGTCCATAATGGGCATGCAAATGGACCCTTTTTGCCATGCATGCTCAATGGACTCATTTGCATGTTTTGACTGAATATTGCCCATGGGGGCTGTGGTGCATACAGGTATATGCCATGCATTCCCCATGGGCTGTCTTCAGACCTGCACTCTGTATGCGCTGTGTTATACATGGCGATACTTGCTATGCACTGTACATCCAGGGTCTGATATTCTTACAGAATAAGCAATCTGTTCTCATCATACATTCTGTTTGAATATTATAACAGAGCCAGCCAGTGCATCTTTTTTTGCGTGACACACTGTTATGTGCGTGTATCCGGCCAGCTCTGAATATGGGGCCCTGTGTGTAATGCCTTACCTACAAGCCACTGACTGAACATCAAACTGTGCTTGCAGTAATGCTATGTTTTGCAGTTACAGCCAACTGGTTTCTAATGTTTGGTGTATTCTTTTGGTATTTAGAAGTGGCTTTTCATCAATGCTGATGGGAGTTTTCCACATGTATGAACTACGTACATCACCAACCCTATTTACAAGCATGTTGAACTGCTTTTAACCACAGAAGAAAACAAAAAGAAAATCAGTTACTTTTCTAACCCCAACTGTAACTTACAATATAAACAGCAGGTCGGTTAAGGCTATACTGCCACATCTGCCAAAGTGAGACTCGTTCAGAATGCTATCAAGTTCATTCTACAAAGAAGAGGCTGAAAGTTAAGATAGAGGCAAATATTTTTGCGTCCTGTCTTACTCTGCCATGTTCTGCCTGCCTGAATGATCCGTACTGTACCCCTAAACTGTTCCACATTACGTGGGTAGGTGAGTCTCTCATTTTAGCCCTCCAAATTGCTCCATACCACTCTCCTCCCATGTAGAAAAGGTTATGCTTACACAGAGAGGGTGCTTTAAGCTTAGACTTATAAGCAGAAATGTATAATACTCTATGTTGTAAATCATAAATATATGCACTGTAAAGGCAACAGTTTTCTTTGTTTGCTCTCCTGGCCAGCACATGGATTTACCACTTATCTGATCACAGACACACAGGAGAACTGTGACTTTCTGCTCACGAGGAGCTCCCCTCTGGGAGAGACCGAGATCTCCTTACAGCCCAGCTGAGACTTGCATCTGGTGTTCAGCAGTACAATGGCCCCGGATCCTGGGCTTCATACTGTTTCCCCCTGGAGATGTGAATGTACTGTGTTGCCAGCATGTGGACATGCATGCTCACATGCACATCTTGCAAATGTCTGCCGTTGTCTTCTCCCCTTCTACGTGGTCCCAAGCAGTCTCCACTGGGTGTCACTCTTGCGCTGGGAGCCCAAGACCCCCTCCCAAGAGGAAGAGAGCAGTCCATGGGATGCTCATCCTACCTCTCCCCGGTCAGCCCTCGGACAGTCTGGGCTCATTCCCAAACCTGGCTCATTAGTGTTGCAGGTGGTAGCTCTACCGCTGCACTGGTGGGCCGGCTCAGTTTCCTTAGTGTTTTGAGCTTGCATCTTCATGCCTGATGATGTGTCCCACAGCAAGAGACCAATATCACACATTTTGAATGTCTATGTCCCACATTTCAGTGAGAAAAGGTTCAGAGGTATGTGATCTCTGATGCTTACTAAATGTCAAAGAAGAAAGAACCAGTCTGCTCAGCATCTTGTCCACACTATATCTACTCAAAAAAATAAAAATCCAGCACTCACCACCAAGACATATGAAAAACAAGCATTTGTCAATGCCAAATGTTTGCTTGCTGGCATTGGCATTGGTAGTGTAGAAGTTACAGAGCTGCATAATAGGAATGGCAGCGAAGTGTTGAACTGAAGCCAACCCCACCACCACCCTGTAGAGAGTGACAGGCATTGGGGTGTGCCTATGGGTCATCAGGCATAACAACCATGCCATTTCACCACACCCTACGCTGCAGACACTGACAAGTGTCACGGTGTGCCTTGGGGTCTTTGGCCCTTATGCGCACCCCATTCCATCATGAAATACGGTGAGATGGGTGCGGTATAGGAGAATGGGGTGAAGTTTGGGCCCGGAAGAGTCCGAGGCACACCTTGATGCCTCTCACTGGCTGCAGAGTGTGGGTGGGGGGGGTGGAATGGTATGAGCATGACAGGCAAGAATCCCAAGTCACACCCCTGATGCCTGTCATTCTCTACAGGGTGTGGCATTCTGGTCGGAAACCCTAACGCCTCAGGCATTCATTGGAATTTTCACTCCAAATTTTCAATGTGGTTTTTTTGTGACCCCCACCTCATGAACAGTGGCAATATCAGTTTGTTAGCCGAAAACTGCTTTTGTACAGTGACTATGGCATTTGGCACCACAGGTGCAAAAACACATTCCGAACAGGATGTGAAAAATGACAGCGGTACTGTTCATGGGGAGGTGTAAAAAATGGCAATGTTGCAAATCTGCTGTGAAAATCTTAAAAAAACTGGTGAAGTCACAAGCGTGCGTAGAAACTGTGCAACGCACACCCGTAATGTAACTAGTTTGCTTTTTTTTTTTTTTACAGCAGATTGTTAACACAGGCATTTTGGGACCTCCGATCATGAACAGTGTCAGTGTGATTTTCTTTATCTGTCCCGAACAATGATTTCCCACAGAAACCACGCATTTCTGTGCTGAAAGTGTGAAAACACATTTCGGCCATGTTGTGGAAAATGACAGCTGTACTGTTCATAAGGAGGTGTGGAAAAATGCCACTGGTGAAAATCTGAACTGAAAATATTACAAATTCATGAACTTACGAGGGTGCATGGAAACTGCACAATGCTCACTCATAACACAGTCATTTTATGGAGTTTTGTCACCAAATTTTCAACATAGCCATTTTAAGACCTCTGCTCATGACCAGTGTCACTGTGATTTTCTTAATCTGTCCCAAACATTGTTTTCGCACACCGACTGTACCATTGTGTGCTACATGTGTGGAAACACATTTTGGGCGAGATGTGAAAAATGGTAGCTGCACTGCTCATAAGGAAGTGCAATGGCACTGTTGAAATCTGTGTGCAATATTACAAATTCGCAACTTGCGCAGCGCATGTAGGAACTGCGCAACGTGCGCTCCTAAAACAGTCATTTTTGGGAATTTTTTCACCAAATTTTCAACATAGCCATTTTAACACCTCTGCTCATGACCAGTGCCACTGTGATTTTCTTAACATGTCCCATACATTGATTTCGCACACCGACTGCGCCATTGTGCGCTACATGGGCA
The DNA here is from genome assembly GCA_016271365.2 of Neoceratodus forsteri. Lineage (NCBI taxonomy): Eukaryota > Metazoa > Chordata > Ceratodontiformes > Ceratodontidae > Neoceratodus > Neoceratodus forsteri. The sequence goes on along the minus strand of CM028131.1, from coordinate 1,327,909,342 downwards.
GAAACACGTTGTGGGCGAGATGTGAAAAATGACAACTGTACTGCTCATAAGGAGGTGTGGTAATATGGCAATGTAGAAAATCTGGAGTGAAAATATTGAAAATGTGCGAACTTCTGAGCATGCGTAAAGGAACTCTGTATGCGCTAAGTAAAACAGTCATTTTAGGAATTTTTTCACCAAATTTTCAACATAGCCATTTTAAGACCTCTGCTCATGAACAGTGTCACTGTGATTTTCTTAATGTGTCCTGTACATTGATTTTGCACACCGACTGCGCCATCGTGCGCTACATGGGAGGAAACGCATTTTGGGTGAGATGTGAAAAATGACAGCTGTACTGCTCATAAGAAGGTGTGGTAAAATGGCAATGTTGAAAATCTGGAGTGAAAATATTGAAAATTCGTGAACTTACGAGCATGCGTAGGAACTGCGCACTGCACGCTCGTAAAACAGTCATTTTTAGGAATGTTTCCACCAAATTTTCAAAATAGGCTTTTTGAGAGCCCACCTTACGAACACTGGCAGTGTCATTTCATTAATCATTCTGGAAAGGTGATTTCACGCAGTGGCTGCGAAATCACCCTTCGGGCCCGAGTAACGCCATGACATTGAAGCATTCATGAGAAGGGATCCCAAAAACCCCATGTTGAAAATTTGGGCTGAAAATTCCCAAAAATGCCTGAGATATGCAACAGAGTTGAAAAAACCCTATCTATCCCATTATACAGCTTACTGGCATTTCCTCAGTTCGCGGTCGGCTTTGAAGAGTGCAGACGTGTTCCTGGTCCACCGAAGATCATCGCCAAGCTCCGGAGGTAAGTATGGGATAGGATGGGGGTTTGAGGAGGCAGTGCGCAGTGGGTGGGTGCGGGTTGTGGGAGGGGCAGGGAGAAGCGCCGAGGACAGTTTTAGTATTTACAGTTTTTTTGTTGTAAGACTCGAGGGGCGAAGCGATCGGGCGTTTGCCATGCTGGGGTGGGCTCCCAGGCGTGGCAGCTGGAAAAAACTGTTGGGGCTGGAGCCGGCGGGTATTGGGCACCCCGTCGGCCATAACATCAATTTGCCATGCTGGGGTGGGCTCCCAGGCGTGGCACCTGGATCTTTGGGTGGGGCATGCAGCCGACGCTGTTGGGGGCTGGAGCTGACCGGGATTGGGCACCCTGTCAGCCGTAACATCAATTTGCCACACTGTGGTGGGCTCCCAGTGTGGCACCTGGATGCTTTGGGGCATGCAGCCAGCAGGGGATGGGCACCCGTCGGCCATAAAACATTTTGCTGCGCTGGGGTGGGCTTCAGGCGTGGCACCTGGATGCTTTGGGCGTGCAGCTGACTGGGATTAGGCACCCTCATTGGCTATACAGTATATGCTTGGGCGTGCATCAAATGCAATATGCATGGCGGCGTGTTGAGGGGGAGCTCTGCTCACTGAAACGAAGCTCTCCTTTCAACTGTATGCCACTGCATTTTCAGCTGTCATAGACAGCTGGAGCAGTGATTGGCGCACTGCGACCGCGCCTGCAAACACACTGACTGAATTGGAAGAGGCTGACACGCCTCTGGAAAACTCGGATGATGGCACTATGTTTCTTGCACATGCGTGCAATCAAACATAATGACGCAGCTGTCCAGGAAATAATGAAACTTGCCCAACGTTTATTAAGGTGCCACACAAATGCCTTGACACATTTTGGATTTTTAAATCCTTTTTCAAAAGGCATTTACAGAAGAGGAACAGTAGCCTTAAATACACATATCAAGGTGACGTCATTAGCACATGTCAAGAAATTTCAAACAATCATAAAGTGCAAGTGCAGTGTAATATAATACAGTGCTATTTAAACAAAAACATGTTTAATACATAAAACCAATTAAAAGCAACTTTAAAATATTACAATCATAGCTCACTGTGCAATAGAAAATACAATAATGAATTTATGATGAACTTCGCTGATTGGCTTCCAAACATGTCAAAATTCGATGAAGTTCAGATAAGATACTAATATATCTGAAAGAGAAAAAAAAAGAAACTTATATAAGTCCCAAACAGTAAAAACATTTATATCTCCTTCCACAGAATGAAAAAGGTGGGGGGGAGGGGTAAGTGGTTGGGAGAAAACAAAAATGAAAATATTAAGTGCATGAAAGTACATATATTTACAAACATGGAATATTTTATATTTATAATTATTGTTTCCTATCTTTTAATATTAGCAACTAACAGGAATTCATATAAACTGTAGCCTGGTGCAGACTAGCTCTGTCGCACTCAAAGTAAAACACTACATAGCAGAGCGAATATAGCTTATCGTAAATAGAATTAAAAATAGTTATGGAACCAAAACTACACTACCCGAAGTACTCTTAGGTTTCCTTGGTATATTACAGAGATAGTCCATAAATATCAAAATCTAAAAAGATACAGAAAAAATATGTTAAAATATAAAACTTTTTACATAGGTTGTATTCATTTCTTTAGATATGGTGTGATGTCAAAGGCATCATTCAATCCAGGATATTTACAAGCCTGCAAAATGAAAATCCAAAAGCCTTCCCTGTTCTTAAGAAAATTATCAAAATCGCCCCCTCTGGCGCTCGTACACACCTGGGGCCTAATTCTAAAACATATGGTGCAACTCACGGGCATATGCGAGTTACGCCATGTGGCACTACACTGGGGATCCTGCACCATATTCTAGGACAAGCAGGGTCCCCAGCACCTATGCCCATGACTCGCAGCAGCTGCAGGCTATTGTCAAAAGAATGGCACACCGGACGTGGGTGCCGCAAGTTGCAGCACACATCCGTTACCCCCGGAGCCCACCCACCCCAAAAACATAACAGCATGCACCTGGTGGCAGTGGGGGGGGGGGGCTGGCCAGTTGGCACATGCACTTGTGGGGGCAGCACTGAAAATGGACCCCGGGGTTTCCCAAGGTTCGGGGGTGGGGGACATGACAGTGCAGGAGGGGCACGGGGAGCACATCCATGGCAATTCCATGGTGCTGTGGGGGGGCATCCATCACTATGCCAGGACAGATGCTCCTCAGATCACCTCCTAGCTGGTCTAACCCCACTACACCTTTCCCTGTTCCCTTTTGGAACAGGGTGCAAGTGCTGCCTTAACACACCCTTGCACCAGCCGCAGTGGCTTGCAGGCATAGTGGGTGGCGTAACCCACCTTTAAGTCAATCCGCATATGGCATGGCACAAGGCACCTTTTGGAATTGCAACTTACATTATGCCTGGCATAAGGTGCGATTTGCACCAGGGGGTTTGGCGTAAATCGCCCTGTGTGAGGTATAACACATCTTGGAATCGGGCCCCTGGTCTATTTCTCTAAACTGAAAGTGATGTTCAGAAAGATTGCTAGATTGGTTCACATGTAGTGCAGTAGCATACTTATTTATTTTTATTTATTTATTCTAGGATTACAAGTACCCTTTAGCCAAGGCTCTTTTACAAAGGTTCCACATCAGAAATGACAAACAGTAAGGAAGCAACAGTGAAATAACAGTAAACAATTTGTGCACAACAGTGCTATTGAAAGGGGTCAATTCTAGGAAGAATAAGGTGTAGAGGAGGAGGAGGAGAAGAAGAAGTGTAGGTAGTTAACAGAGGCAGCTATAGTAAAATTAAAATGGTGAACACAGCTAGGACGCATGTGTCCACAAGGAATGGGTAGGGTCAGCACCCGGGGGTGGCAGTGAAACAGGGATGAGAGGAGAGGGGGAGGATGAAGATGCAGCCGGAGGCATTTGTTGAAAAACAGATGGGAAGGAATGATAGAAGAGAAAAAGGAGGCAGGTGGGGGGGGGGATAAGTGCTATAATGGGGCAAGGAGAGACTAATGAGGTGGTATGAAAACCTGAGATTTGAAGCTGCGACTTAACATCTTTGTTCTTTCAAACACCATGAAGTCTTGCTATATTATGACTAATGCAGTTAGCCACTGCACTTGAACTGCCCCGGAGAGGGAAGAGTTAACTCCAGGGAGTCTGGAGTTCTACAGTGCGAGAGCACTTATGCCAAAGCTCTATCTGGGCAGTTTCAAATGAAACTGTCAGATTCTTTACTCCATTTCACTGAACAGTCGCTCCGGAGATCAGCTCCTTCAGCTCGGTTCATTTCTCGGTTCAACGAGTATTTTCAGTTCATTTGAACCGGCAAAAATGTTATTTTACCGCATTTTGGTTAAAAGCTCTATCTGTAAACTGTAAGTACAAAATTAAAGTCTGTGTGGAAATTCAATTATCGGTTCGGTTTTGAACCGATCGGTTTGCTGAAATTAACGTTTTAAAGTGTTGGTTGGGCTTTTAGAGTGCAGTTCCCAGTTCTTATCGGTTCTAAAAAACCTTGCTTTAAAATTAGTTTTTCAAATACCCATTGACACGGTTAGGAACCGATAAGGGTGTCTTGCCGCACTGCCATCAAAAGGGCAAGTTTTGGTTAGGCTGGCATTATGTCTGAGAAACCCAAAGAAAACGGGCCCACTGGGTTTCAACACTGTGATGTCTGTGGGGAAGCCTTTGCAAGGCTGACCCACACACCACTTGTGTTTATTGTCTGGGGCTGACCACCTCCTGTCAGACTGCCAGGTGTGTAAATTTTCCCTGCAGCCACCCTGGAAAGAGATTGGGCGGCTCCGGGAGCGAGGCCAAAAAGTCCACAGCCTGGATGGCCAGCCCGGTCCAGCACCCACTGGACCAGAGGGAGTGCCCTCTGACCAGGGCGAGACTTCCTCGGGCAAAAGGAAGGCTGGTTCAGAGGAACCAGTCCCAGTGAAAAAGACAAAGAAATCAGTAGGTTTGGAGTCCAAAATTGTCTCTCCAACTGCTGCAGAAATAGCTAAAGCCATACAGATTGTCCAGTCACTGTCTCAGGGTCCTGTCGAACCACCAACAGTTGGTAAAGGGTTGGTTCATTCAGTTCCAGTGGTTCAGGAGTATGATGTTGAGAAATTTTATGAACCACAGGAGGGGGAGGAGGAATTTGATCAATATATATGTTGGGAGGGTCTGGACGTGCCCATTGAACCGGACATTTCTCCAGACAGACCTTTAGAATCTCCTCCTATTCTGTCTGAGTCCCTTCTCATTTTATGTTTTACAAAAGGTTGCAGAAACCTCCAGCTTCCTTTAGAGGAGGCTGTGGATGAGCAAGAGGAGCCTGATTATGTAGAAATGATGGATATACCAGAGTCTAGGAGGTTGTCTATTCCTTTGCATAAGTCATTTAGGAAGCAAACAACAAAGATTTTAAAAATCCTCATTCTGTTCCTCCTGTAGATAAAAAAATGGACAGGGGTATACTTGTCAGGCTCTGATACAGACTTCCTCACTGAGCAGTGTAGTCATGTAGGTGTGGTTCAAGCTGCAGCCTGTGACAAGGCTAATATTCCCCTGGCCTCACATCCTCCTGATAAGGATTCCAGGAAGATTGATGCCATGGTGAAAAAACAGTATATGGCAGCTTCTTTGGGACTCAGGCAGGCAAATTATATGGCTTATGTAGCTAGATATCAGAAATCTAGATGGGACACAGTATTGCAGTTAGCCAAGCAGGCACATGGCCAGCTGGCTAGTGAGTTGGAACAGGTGGCTGCTGATGGCATTGAAGCCTCTAAAGTTCAATTTCATACTGCTGTTGATGTTAATGATGTTTCCTCTAGGGTCATGGCCACTTCTGTAGCTTTCCGTAGGTTGGCATGGCTCAGATGCACTAATCTGTCCCAAGATACTCAGTCAAAGGCTATGGATTTTCCTGTAGTGGGTAATTCTCTGGGGAACAAACAGAAAACTATATGAAAAAGATGGATGAATACAGAACTACCTACAAAAGTGCCCAGGCTAAGGAGAGGCATGCCACTCCACAGAGACATGCTCCCAGAGGTAGGGGCAGGCCTTTCCACAGGCCTTTTTACCAATATCAGGCCTCCTCTGCATTTGCACAGAGGGGTTTCTTCAGAGTCAGAGGTAGACGGGGCACAAGTAAACCATCCCCCTCCCCTCAGCCTAAGGCTACTGCCAAGCAGGCACCCTGATGGGGTGCCCAGGGCCGATTCTCCTGTACCAGTGGGGGGCAGGTTGGTTTATTTCAGCCAGAACTGGGTGTCCCTAACTTTGGACAGATGGGTTCTGGAGGTAATAAGCCAGGGTCTGGTTCTCAGCTTCAAACAGTTTCCAAAGATGAGAGCCAGACATTTTCCACCTGCAAATCCTACAGAAGCCCTTGCTTTGGAAGCAGAGGTTTCTTCTCTTCTGGACTGCAAAGCAGTAGAAAGGGTCCCTCCTTGCCATCAGTGCAAGGGCTGTACTCAAGATACTTTCTTACCCCAAAAAGACAGGAGAATGGCGGCCCATCCTAGATTTAAGGTACCTGAACAAGCATCTTTTGAAACCAAAGTTCAAAATGTTAACTCTGGCAATGATTTTGCCTTCCCTGAGGCCAGGGGACTGGCTGGCTTCCCTGGACCTCAAGGATGCCTATTTTCATGTTCTGATCAGGCCTTCTCACCGAAAGTACCTCAGGTTCGAACTGCCCTCAGGCCACTACCAGTTCAGGGCAATGCGCTTCGGCCTTACCTCTGCGCCAAGGGTATTCACAAAATGTTTAGCTGTGGTAGTGGCTCATTTAAGAAGGCAAGGGATTGCTGTGTTTCCCTACCTGGATGACTGGCTCATAGTGGGTCAGTCCCCAGATCAGGTAAAATCCCACTTGCAAGTCACCCAGCAGCTTCTCAATTCCCTGGGATTCCTGCTGAATTTACCAAAGTCAGTTCTGGAACCAGTTCAGGTACTAACTTTCATAGGTGCAGAATTGAACACAAAGTTAGCCAGGGCATTTCTTCCCTTGGAAAGGGTAGACAGGCTCATTGCCCTGGCATCCTCCTTTACCCTGCGGGTTTCTCGACCAGCAAGGCATTTTCTGCAACTCCTAGGGCACATGGCTGCTTCCACAGTGGTAGTGCAAGGAGCAAGATTCCAGATGAGGGACATTCAGTTCCATTTGAGGGCCTATTGATCTCAAAGGAGGGACCCCCTTTCCAAATTGGTTCCAGTGACCCAAACTCTGATCCTGGCTCTACACTGGTGGCAGGATCAAAGCAATCTAAAACAAGGGGTTCCTTTCATTCCCGTATCCCACTCCCTCACCCTCACCATGGATGCCTCCCTGTTGGGTGGGAGCTCACTGGCGACCTGTCCACTCAGGGAGTGTGGTCTCCTCAGGAATCTCTGCTCCACATCAACTTTTGGAACTCAGAGCTGTCTTTCTAGCTCTTCAGGCATTTCAGCTTCTGTCCAGAACAAAGTAGTTCAAGTCAGGACAGACAACACCACAACAATGTGGTACATCAACAAGCAAGGGGGCACTCGGTCATCAGCGTTGTGCACCGAAGCAATGAATTTGTGGTCTCTGGCTTACTCCCTGAACACCTCCCTGATAGCAGTTAACCTTCCAGAGAAGGACAATGTCCTGGCAGATGCCCTCAGCAGGATTTCTCAGGGCCATCACGAATGGGCTCTGAATCCTCAGGTGCTGGGGTCAGTCTTTGCCAGATGGGGCACCCCTCAGATAGATCTTTTCGCAGCCCCAGACAACCACCAACTTCCTCTGTTTTGTTGCAGGCCTCCAGTGCTGGGCTCAGTCCCCCTGGACGCCTTTCAGTTGGATTGGAAAGGGAAGTTCCTGTATGCCTTTCCCCCTTTCCTCTTCTTTTCAGGGTACTAGTAAAAATCAGATCTCAGCCCTGCAAAGTGATTCTGATTGCCCCAGATTGGGCCAGACAGCCCTGGTACCCACTGCTTCTGTCCTTGACAGTCCACCCTGCCCTGAGCTTGCCCAGAGTCCATGACTTGCTGGCCTGTGCACAGGGGAGAGTGTGGTATCCGGACCTCAAATCCTCCATCTCAAGGCATGGCTCTTGAGGAGTTAGAATTGCTGACTTACACCTTTCTCAAGGTGTTCTGGATATTAAAACTTCAAGGAAGCCTTCCACTAGAGCCACTTACAATTCTAAGTGGAAAAGGTATTCCATCTGGTGCTCTGAGAAGCAGATTATCCCAGAATCTGCTGATCTGCCCATTTTACTGGACTATTTGGTCCATTTAAATTCCTTAGGCCTTAGGCCAGCTACCTTAAAGGTTCATCTGGCAGCTGTCTCTGCTTTTGTGTCAGCAGGGAAGCCTGCTTCCCTTTCTTCTCACCCTGTGTTTTCCAAGTTTTTTAAGGGGTCACTTCACACTAACCCTCCTTTTCGGGAACCAGCCCCCGCCTGGGACCTGAATGTTTGCATTGCTCAGTTAATGCAACCTCTCTTTGAGTCTCTGTCCTCAGCAAAGCTCAAGTTTCTAACTTGGAAAACTGTTTTCCTAGTGGCTATCACTTCTGCCAGATGCATAAGTGAACTACAGGCCCTGTCAGTGGAAGAAGATTTTATCTCTTTCCACAGAGATAAAGTAGTCCTCAGGACTAACAGAAAGTTTTTGCCTAAAGTGGTTTCAGATTTCCACCTGAACCAATCCATATCTCTTCCAGTATTTTCACTGAGCATTCTTCCTCAGGTGAGAGGAGACTGCACAGCTTGGGCGTCAAAAGAGCCTTAAGCTACTATTTGGAGCAGCACCAAGGGTCACAGGTTGAATCCCTCAACTCTTCCTTACCTATGGCGAGGTTGGCAAAGGAAACCTGCCACTAAGAGGACAATTGCAAGGTGGATTGTCTCTTGTATCCAATTTGTTATCAAAAACTAGGTAGAGAACCCCTCAGGACTGAGGCTCACTCCCTGGGGTACAGCTGCATCTCTAGCGGCTAGAGATATTCCCATTCTGGAAATCTGTCAAGCTGCTACTTGGAAAACAGTTCACACTTTTACAAGCATTATTCCTGGATATTCAGTCCAGGAGAGATGCTCGTTTGGCACAGCTGTGCTTCAGAGCCTATTTCCTAAGTAGGTTCTGACCCTCCTCCATGGAGGTACTGCTGTGTAATCTGCATTAGTCATAATATAGCAAGACTTCATGGTGTTTGAAGAAAAAATTACTCACCTTAGTATTGCTTTTCTTCTCATGGAGTCTTGCTATATTATAATCACCCTCCCTCCTGCCCCTCAGAACTTCTACTTGGGTAGGGTGGAAATTGGTGCAAGCACTGTGTCATGCCATTGTAGTTTTCCCTTACCTTCTTTTATTTGGGTTAGGGAACTAGGTTATTTATTTAGGTAATATATTGGCCCCTTCCTGGACTTGAGTCTTTTGGGAAGGGGGTCCTAATGGTGCTTGTCAGGGGTAACTAATAATACTATTATTCATTGTTATTATTGTTATTGTTGTTTATATTGTTGTTATTTCTACTAGTGGTAGCCATTTGTCTAGTGTAGAGCTTTCCACACAGACTTGTTGCTTAGTATTAGCTTCATAAAGATCTGACAGTTTCATTTGAAACTGCCCAGATAAACTTTGGCATAAAGCGCTCTCATGAACTCCAGACTCCCTGGAGTTAACTCTTTCCTCTCCGGGCAGTTCAAGTGCAGTGGCTAACTGCATTAGTCATAATATAGCAAGACTCCATGAGAAGAAAAGCAATTACTAAGGTGAGTAATTTTTTCTTATGTCACGACAATGTTCACCAACTCTGTTTTTGAACTGATGCTTAGTTTTACTCACATAATATGTACTGCAACTACAAATAGCCACATACACTACCCCCAGTACTCTCACAGGTAATATACTGTCTGATGCTATATACTTTACCAGTGTGCGGGCTCCTAAAGTCGTTACCTGTGGAGATATGTTGACAAAAGTTGCATCTTTTACAAGTAAAACAACCTAGCACTTTATTAGTCAACCATGTGTCTAAAGTGGGCCTGCATTGATAACTGTGTACAAGTAGATCTTTCAAGGAGTCTGCTCGTCTGACAGTAATCCGTAGAGGGGCATCTGATAAAGGGCTGAGACCTGGATCTCCCTTCAAAACATACCAATTTCATTTGAAAATGTTTTCTATCTCTGAGGCATGTGCTGAGTAGGTAGTCACTATGTAAATTTATCATTAGTTACTTCAGACTATGCAGACGAAACCTTACAAATCCTGTTACTTGTTCCTCTGATATCCAGCTGAGCCATCAGTGCAGCTCATTTGGAGCCCAGTTGCAACTTGGGTAGCTTTGCATAATGTTACATTGTTCTGCCATCTGGTTTATTATACCGCAGTGGGAGGAGTCCCTCCTCTGAATATACTGAAATGCAAATCACTGATTTAGATGCCAGCCGGGGCAGTTGGGGTGGGAATACTGCCAGCTAACATCTGGGATCCAGGATAAAGTCCCAATGAAGAAGCCTTTGGAATTTTGAAAACGTGTATGCTTAAATTATTTGTTACTCTAATAAAGGTATCATTTCTGCTGAACAAAATATTTTGTTTGTTTTGTGCTATGATCTAGCCAAGGTTGCAGACATGGCAGTAAGTAACATTGCAACATGCGATTTTACATTATAGCACCATGTCTCTGATATCGGCCCCACCCTCTTTCCCTGTTCTAAGCACTCCCTAGTGTTCAGTGGCACTCCCCACCTCCTCCCTGATCCTGTTTCAAGCACTCACTGGTGTGCAGGGATATCGCTCTCTTTCTTCCTCCCTCCCTCCTCTGTTCAAAGAACCTTCTGAGGTCCAGTAACACCACACCCATCCAATTAATCCTCTTCCAAGCACTCCCTGGTGGCCAGTGGTATTCCCTTCCCTCACTCCCTCCCTGTTCCAAGTGTTCCCTGTAATCCAGTGGCATTACCCACCTCTGTCTCAAGTTACACAGTCTCGTAACCCTTCAAATAAACCAGGTCCTTTACCTGGTTTGGTTTCCCCATCATCTGCTGCCATTCCTCAACATCCAGTGCAAGTTCCTCCATGTTGATGCAGTCCTCTTGTTATGGATGCACTCCCACAAGTTAATAGTACAGTCTCCAGTTACCAGTGCAATCCCTACCACTTACCAATGATATCCCCATCCCCTTTTCTTTGTCATTCCTGGTGCCCAGTTTTCCCCTTCCTTATCCTGGATTGTCTTATGATTTTCAGTGACCACAGCACATGCACAAGAATACATATCCTGCTCACTTCATTACATGGCTCCCAGCCTTTTAAACTGTTATAGAAGACTGGGGGGGGGGATTGGTGCCAGAAACAATCAGGCCCCAGGATGGTCCAGAGAGTACAAGTTGGCCCTCATTGGAGGGTGCACCCTTGAAACTAGGAGGGAGGGAAGAACACAATAGAAACTTACCAGTACCTGAATGGGATAAATAGAGTGGACAACAAGGCCATCTTTGCCTTGAGCATGAATACAAGTATGAGGGGAAACTCAGTGAAACTGGCTGGAGGAAGTTTCAAGGATGTCTGTTAACACTTTTTTGCTGAAAGAGTGGTGGACAAGTGGATCAAACTGCCTAAGGAGGGGGTACAGGCAAAGTCATTACTATCATTTACTGTTTACATCTACTTGTTGAACTGTCTTTCAAACAACATGAAGTCTTGCTATATTATAGACATTAGCAGTTTGATCCAACTCTAGAACTGCCCCGGAGTGAAATGGTTAAAACCATTCCAAAATAGAATTTTGGCACGAGAGCAGCTCTATCTGTGTCATTTCAAACTTGAACTGTCAGATTCTTTACTCCGCCTCAGTGAACAGTCGCTCCGGAGATTTCTCCTTCTGCTCGGTTCATTTCTCGGTTTAAAAAGTGTTTTCTCGGTTGGATTTAACCGAGAATAGTTTTATTTTAACCACAAAACCGTTCGGTTCAAGCTCTATCTGTGGTAACCGTAAGTAAATTAAGGTTTTGTCTGTGTGGAACTTGTAAGTTATCGGTTCGGTTTTGAACCGATCAGTGGGTTTAAAACTCATTTAAAACTAAAAGTTACTATTTTAGAGTGCGGTTCCCGGTTCTTATCGGTTCTAAAAAAGACGGATTTATTACGTTTTTTTCCAATACCCGTGACACGGTTAGGAACCGATAAGGGTGTCTTGCCTGGCACTGCCGTTAAAAGGGCAAGTTTTTGGTTAGCTGGCATTATGTCTGAGAAACCCAAAAGAAAACCGGCCCACTGGGTTTCAACACTGTGATGTTTGTGGGAAGTCTTGCCAAGGCTGACCCACACACCACTTGTGTTTATTGTCTGGGGTTTGACCACCTCAGTCAGACTGCCAGGTATGTAAGAATTTCCTGCAGCCACCCTGGAAAAGATTGGGCAGGCTTAGGGGCGAGGAGGCCAAAAAGTCCGCTGACCCGATGGCCAGCCCGGTTCGGTGCCAACCGAACCAGAGGGAGTGCCCTCTGACCAGGGCCAGACTTCCTCGGCCAAAAGAAAAGCTGGTTCTGAGGAACCAATTCCAGTAAAGAACAAGAAAATCAGCAGGTCTGGAGTCCAAAATTCCTTCTCCAACTGCTGCAGAGATAGCAAAAGCCATACAAATTGTCCAGTCACTGTCTCAGGGTCCGTCCGAACCACCACTATCTGGTAAAAGGTCAGTTCGTCCGGTCCCAGTGGTTCAGGATTATGATATTGAGGAAATTTATGAACCAGAGGAGGGAGGAGGATTATGAACAGTATGAATGTGGCTGGGAAGGTCTGGTGTGCCCATTGAACCGGACATCTCCCAGACAGACCTTTAGAATCTCCCCTATGCTGTCTGAGTCCCCATCTCATTTATGTGTTTTATAAAAGTTGCTGAAACCCTCCAGCTTCCTTTAGAAGAGGCTGTGGATGAGCAAGAGGAGCCTGATTTTGTAGAAATGATGGCTATTCCAGAGTCTAGGAGATTGTCTATTCCTTTACATAAGTCTTTTAGGAAACAAACAATTAAAATTTTAAAAGCTCCTAATTCTGTGCCTCCTGTAGATAAAAAGATGGACAGAATGTATACATTGTCAGGCCCTGATACAGAATTCCTTTCTCAGCAATGCAGTCATGTTGGGGTAGTTCAGGCTGCTGCCTGTGATAAAGCTAATATTCCCTTGGCTTCACATCCTCCTGACAAGGATTCCAGGAAGATTGATGCCATGGCAAAAAAACAGTATATGGCAGCCTCTCTGGGACTCAGGCAAGCAAATTATATGGCTTATGTAGCTAGGTATCAGAAATCTAGATGGGATACTGTTATGCAATTGGCCAACAGGCCCATGGCCAGCTGGCTAGTGAACTAGAACAGGTGGCTGCTGATGGCATTGAAGCCTCTAAGGTTCAGTTTCATGCTGCTGTGGATGTTAATGATGTTTCCTCTAGGGTCATGGCCACATCTGTAGCTTTTCATAGGTTGGCCTGGCTCAGGTGTACTAGTTTGTCACAGGATACCCAGACTAAGGCTATGGATTTTCCTGTGGTGGGAAATTCTCTGTTTGGAGAGCAGACAGAGAACTACATGAAGAAGATGGATGAATATAGGACTACTTACAAAAGTGCCCAGGCTAGGGCGGCAAGCCACTCCTCAAAGGCATGCCCCAGGGTGGGTGAAGGCCTTTTCACGAACCTTTCTACCAGACTCAGGCCTCCTCTGCCTATGCTCAGAGGGGCTTCTTCAGAGAGCAGGGGCAGATGAGGGGTGGGCAGACCTGCTCCCACCCCAGCCTAAAAGCTCCCTGCGAAACAGGCACCCTGATGGGGTGCCCAGGGCCGGTCTCCCTGTACCAGTGGGGGCAGGCTGGCTTACTTCAGTCAGAATTGGACTTCTTTAACCTCAGACAAGTGGGTTCTGGAAGTAGTAAGCCAGGGTCTGGTTCTCAGCTTCAAAAGTTTCCCAAGTTGAGAAGCAGACTTTTCTACCTGCAAGTGCTTCAGAGACCCTCGCTCTGGAAACAGAGGTCTCATCACTGTTAGCTCTCAGAGCAGTGAAAAGGTTCCTCCCTGCATCAGGGCAGGGGTCTGTATTCAGATACTTCCTTACCCCAAAAGACAGGAGAGTGGCGGCCCATTTTAGATCTCAGATATCTGAACAAGCATCTTTTGAAACCAAAGTTCAAAATGGTAACTCTGGCAATGATTTTACCTTCCCTAAGGCCAGGGGACTGGCTAGCCTCCCTGGACCTCAAGGATGCTATTTCCATGTCCTAATCAGAAGATCCCATCGAAGTACCTCAGATTGAACTGCCCTCAGGTCATTACCAGTTCAGAGCAATGCCTTTGGCCTTACCTCTGCTCCAAGGGTATTCACAAAGTGTCTAGCAGTGGCAGTGGCCCACTTAAGGAGGCAGAGGATTGCTGTTTTCCCTATCTAGATGACTGGCTCATTGTAGGCCAGTCCCAGTACAGGTAAAATCTCACCTGCAGGTCACCCAGCAGCTTCTCACCTCCCTGGGTTTTCTGCTAAACCTACCAAAGTCGGTTCTGGAACCAGTCCAGGTACTCACCTTTATAGGTGCAGAATTGGACACAAAGCTAGCAGAGCTTTCTTCCCCAGAAAGGGTAAGGAATTTAGTGGCTCTGGCCTCTTCCTTCACTCTGCAGGTCTCTCGACCAGCAAGACACTTTCTGCAGCTCCTGGGGCACATGGCTGCATCCACAGCTGTTGTGCAGGGAGCCAGATTTCAGATGAGAGACATTCAGTTTCACTTGAGAACCTTTTGGTCTCAGAGAAGAGACCCCTTTCCAAGTTGGTCCAGTGACTCAAACCTTGATCCCTAGCTCTCCAGTGGTGGCAGGATCAGAGCAATTTAAGAGCGGGGGTCCCCTTCATTTCCCTTCTCACGACTTGACTCTCACTACAGATGCTTCCCTTCTGGGTTGGGGAGCCCACATGGGCGACCTTTCCACTCAGGGAGTTTGGTCCCCCCAGGAATCTCTGCTCCACATCAATTTGCTGGAACTCAGAGCTGTCTTTTTAGCTCTTCAAGCTTTTCTGCATCTGTCCATGACAAGGTGATACAAGTCAGAACAGACAACACCACAACAATGTGGTACATCAACAAACAGGGGGGCACTCGGTCTTCGGCCTTGTGCACCGAGGCAATGAAGTTGTGGTCTCTGGCCTATTCCCTGAACACTTCCCTCATAGCAGTTCATCTTCCAGGGAAGGACAATGTCCTAACGGATGCCCTCAGCAGGATTTCCCAGGGCCATCACGAATGGTCCCTGGATCCTCAAGTGCTGGGGATAGTTTTTGCCAGGTGGGGCATCCCTCAGATAGATCTTTTTGCAGCCCCAGACAATCACAAACTTCCTCTGTTCTGTTGCAGGCCTCCAGTGCTGGGCTCAGTTCCCCTGGATGCCCTTCTTCTGGATTGGGAGGGGAAGTTCCTCTATGCTTCCCCTTTCCTCTCCTATTCAAAGTACTAGTCAAAATCAGATCTCAGCCTTGCAGGGTGATTCTGATTGCCCCGGATTGGGCCAGGCAGCCCTGGTACCCACTCCTTCTGTCTCTGACAGTCTATCTTCCCCTGTGCCTCCCCAGGAATCACGATCTGTTGACTTGTGCCCAGGAAGGGTTTGGTATCCGGACCTCAATCCCTCAACCTCAAGGCCTGGCTCTTGAGGAGTTAGAGTTTGCTGATTTACACCTCTCTCAGGGTGTTCTTGAGATCCTAAAGGCTTCCAGAAAGCCTTCCACTAGGAGCTACTTATAGTTCTAAATGGAAAAGGTTTTCCATTTGGTGTGCTGGGAAAAATATTTCCCAGAATCTGCTGAATTGCCCATTTTGTTAGATTACATGGTACATCTTAATTCCTTGGGTCTCAGACCAGCTACCCTGAGAGTTCATTTGGCAGCTGTGTCTGCTTTTGTGTCAGCAGGAAAGTCATCTCCTCTTTCCTCTCATCCTGTGTTTCCAAGTTTTTAAGGGATTACTCCATACTAGTCCTCCTTTTGGGAACGCCCTGCTTGGGACCTTAATGTTTGCATTGCCCAGTTAATGCAACCCCCTTTTGAACCTCTGTCTTCTGCAGAGCTTAAGTACCTAACTTGGAAAACTGTTTTTCTAGTGGCTATCACTTCTGCCAGACGCATCAGTGAATTGCAAGCCTTGTCAGTGGAGACTGACTTTATTTCTTTCCACAGGGATAAGGTAGTCCTTAGGACTAGTAGGAAGTTTTTGCCTAAGGTGGTTTCAGATTTCCATCTTAATCAATCTATCTCCCTTCCAGTATTTTCTCTGATCACTCCTCTTCAGGTGAGAGGAGGTTGCACAGCCTGGATGTTAAGAGAGCTCTTAGTTATTATATAGAGCGTCCAAAGGTCACAGGTTGAATCCCTCCAACTTTTCCTTACCTATGGTGAAGTTGGGAAGGCAAACCTGCCACTAAGAGATCAATAGCCAGGTGGATTGTCTCTTGTATCCAATTTGTTATCAGAAAGTGGGCAGAGCCCCGGTTTGAGGGCTCATTCTACCAGGGGTACAGCTGCGTCTCTAGCTGCTGCCAGAGATATCCTTTATTAGAGATTTGCCAGGCTGCTACTTGGAAAAGCGGTACACTCTTTTACCAAGCATTACTCCTGGATGTCCAGGCCAGGAGAGATGCTCGGTTTGGCACAGCTGTTCTTCAGAGCCTATTCCCTAAGTAGGTTCTGCCCCTCCTCCATGGAGGTACTGCTGTGTATTCTGCTAATGTCTATAATATAGCAAGACTTCATGTTGTTTGAAGAAAAAATTACTCACCTTAGTAATGTTGTTTCTTCTAATGGAGTCTTGCTATATTATAGACCTCCCCCCCAACCTGCCTCTCTCAGAACCTCTACTTGGTGGGGTGCGGGCAACTTAGTGTGGGCACTACTTATGCCCTGTTAGCATTTTGTCCCTTTGGGACTTTGGGGTGTGTATGTATGCAGCGTGTGTGTTTTATTATACTTATGTTCCATTTTCATATTATTAGAATGGTGTTAGTATTTCTGGTCCCCTGACTTGAGTCTTGGGTGTTGGGACCATCAATGGTTGTTATTATTTAGGTAGCCATTTGGCTAGTGTAGGTTACAGCTTCACACAGACCTTAGTGAGTTTGGCTCATAAAGATCTGACAGTTCAAGTTTAAAATGACACAGATAGAGCTGCTCTCGTGCCAAAATTCTATTTTGGAATGGTTTTAACCATTTCACTCCGGGGCAGTTCTACAGCTGGATCAAACTGCTAATGTCTATAATATAGTAAGACTCCATTAGAAGAAACAACATTACTAAGGTGAGTAATTTTTTCTTTCCTGTTATGCCTATGTGTTTTTATCATGTTGTACTCCTGGGTCAACTCTGAAAAAGGGACTGTGATTGTCTCAGTGGATTTACCCGGTTACCAAAACTCAAATAAATAAGTAAATCAGTGGTCAGCTTTAAGTAGCAGAGGGATATACACAGGGACTTCGTAAGGGGGCAGTAAGAAGGGGTGGGATGTCCCCTAGGGCTTAAGCAGTTTAGTTAGTCAGAATGGGCAGACTGGATGGGCCGGTAGCCCTTAATCTGCCATACTTTTCTATGCTTCTATGTTTACGTACATAAGGATATACAAAAATGCCAGCAGAAGCAGGCCTCACAGTTTATTGAGTCTGCTTGATTGTGCAGCTAGCCCCTCAACTTACAGCTGCCCCACCCTCCCACCCTCTTCATCACAACCCCCACCGACTCAACCCTCTTAAAGCTGCCCACTGTTCTACAGGATACCTCCTCCTCCTTGGACAGAGCATTCCACCTGTCCATCACCCGTTCAGTGAAAAAATGTCTCCTGATTTCCCTCTTGAATCTTCCCCCCTCCAATCTCAGCTGATGCCCTCTAGTATCCCTCCCTCTTCTAAACTGGAAAATCCCTTCTGTATTAGCCTTATTTATCCCCTTAAGGTATTCAAAGGTTTCAGTCATAACCCCCATCTCTCCTCTCCTCCCGGGAGTACATGTTCAGCTCACCCAATCTATCCCTGTAGGACTTTCCCTCCAATCCCTGGATCATCTTGGTCACCCTATGTAGCACCCCTTCCAACAATTTGATGTCCTTCTTCAGGAATGGGTGCCAGTACTGCAAGCAGTACTCCATGTGCGGCCTGACCAGAGATCTGTACAAGGGAAGGATCACTTCCCTATTTCTGGAGGAGATTCCCCTTGCTATACACCCCAACATCCTGCTGGCTTTTGCTGCCGCCTTCCTGCACTGAGCTGAGTTGTTTATGCTGCCTGTTATAAGCACCCCCAGATCCTTTTCCTCCTTGGTGCTTTCCAGCTGCACCCCTCCCAGCTGATAGCTCCTCCCCTGGTTCCTAGCTCCAAAATGCAGTACCTTGGACTTCTTGGCATTGAAACCCAGCTGCCATGTTTCTGACCACTCCTGAAGTTTGGTCAGGTCCTCCTGCAGCTCCTTCCACCCTTCGATGTCATCTACCACAGCTCCCATCTTCGTATTATCAGTGAACAGACTGATCCTACTCCAGAACCTGTGTGAGATATTAGCTATGTATATCCCAAACAGCACTGGTCCCAGTACCGATCCCTGTGGCACCCCACTCATCACTTCCCTTGGTGATGAGGGTAACCCAATAACAACCAAGCTCTGTTACCTTCCATTCAACCAGTTGATGATTTTATTTATTTAGTTTTTGTTGACCAGGTAAGTGCACTAGACAAATCCTGCCTATTTTCAGGCACGACCCGGGGGAGGGGGATACAGATGAATGCCAACTGACCTTGAACCAGATGAAACTGTTGGAGTTTTTTAGTGATCCATCTGGTAATCTTCGCTCCCACCTCATATGTATTCCAGCTTCCCCCCCAGCCTCTCAT
Organism: Neoceratodus forsteri; assembly: GCA_016271365.2. Lineage (NCBI taxonomy): Eukaryota > Metazoa > Chordata > Ceratodontiformes > Ceratodontidae > Neoceratodus > Neoceratodus forsteri. Next base: position 1,327,890,609 of record CM028131.1, on the reverse strand, counting down.
GCGGCATGGAATCAAAGGCCTTGCTGATGTCCAAGTACAGGACATCCATCACAAGGCCCCTGTCCAGCTCCCTGGTCACCCAGTCATAATAATTAATTAGAGTTTTCTGGCAGGATCTGCCCGAGACAAACCCATGTTGTTGGCCATCCTAGAGACCATTGTTCTCCAAAAAGGTCACTAGCCTCTCCTTTAGGATTGTCTCCATGACCTTCCCCACAATTGATGTGAGGCTCACTGGTCTGTAGTTGCTTGGTTCACCCCTAGGGCCACTTTTGCGAATGGACAGCATGTGGGCCATCCTCCAGTCTTGTGGTACGCATCCTGTGTCCAGGGACATATTGAACAGGTCAGCCAGTGGTCCTGCTAGGATCTCTGCTAGCTCCCTGAGAACCCTAGGGTGAATGCTGCCTGTTCCTGGTGCCTTGTCCACCCTTAGTGCCCTTAACCCTTCCAGAACCCTGTCCTCTGTAATCCCTATGTCAGTCACCCCTTCCCCCCACTACCCACTCCACCCCTCCCTTGGAATATCTGCTCCCCTTTCTCCTTCATGAAATGGAGAGAAAACGCATTGTGGGGTATGGGGCTGATTCTGGCAAACCATCAAATGCAAAAAGTGGTGAAATAAGCCACTCACCAAAAATCACAATATAGCTATCTTTTATATATTTATACTGTCACCCTTCACCTAATGTTTCACCCCACAAGGGCCTCCACAGGGAACCATATAATATACTATATAAGTGACTTTGAATTTTCTGGGTATCCAGATACCCCAGAGGGGGCGGAGGCTATGAGGAGGGACTTGAAAATTCTGGAGGGGTGGTTGGAAACTTGGCAACTGAAATTCAATGCAAAGAAGTGTGTGGTGATGCATTTGGGGCATAAAACCCCACAAGCAGCTTACACTCTGAAGGGGAGAAAATAAAAAAAACAAATGAGCAGGAGCAGGATCTGGGGATTATAGTAGCAAGCAACCTTAAGGTAGGTAGCCAGTGTAGCAAAACTGTGGGGAAGGCACATGAAATGTTGGCATGCATTGGGAAGGGCATAACTAATAGAAGGAGGGAGGTAATGATGCCTCTTTATAAAGTCATGGTGAGGCCACACCTGGAGTACGGGGTGCAGTTCTGGAGACCGCACCTATGAAAGGACATAGATGGGACAGAGAGAGTTCAGAGAAGGGTAACCAAGATGGTGCACGGTATGCAGGGGAAGCCATACGAGCAGAGGTGGAGGGAATTGGATCTGTACCCATCGGAGACTAGAAGGGAGAGGAGGACATAATTGAAACATTTAAGTATGAAAAGGGACTCAATAAGGTTAAGGAGGGGAGCTTGTTTAAAAGGAAGGAGGTGGCTAAAACTAGGGGGCATAGCCTAAGATTGGAGGGAGGAAGATTTAGAGGCAATGTGAGGAGGCGATTCTTCATGGAGAGGGTGGTGGAGGCCTGGAACAAACTACCAGATGAGGTGGTGGGGGCTGAAATGGTGGAGGGATTAAAGAGAGCATGGGACAGACATATGGGGTTGGTAAGTTGGGGGAAGGGGAGGGTCTGTGGAAATGGAGATGAGTAGGGGGGAGGAAGGGGCAGACTCGATGGGCCATATGGGTCCTTTTCTGCCAACAAGTTTCTATGATTCTATGATTTAGATGAGCCAGTCTGACTCTGCAACTTTGTGAATCAGGACTAGAATCACTGGAACTTCTCTTGCTTACATCCTCCCAGCTGTAAACTTTGGTAGAAAACAGAACCCCATTGAAAACAAAATGCTGCATCTCAGTGGAGCTAACTTGGGCAAATAAGTTATACATGTATACAAATGTACAGCATGCATGTTAACTAATGACTGCTCAGCTGTATCAGTACTTTTACTCTGACCAAGCTGCTCTGTTTGAAGTCCTTCTGTAGATGGTTCTGGTTCCAAAGTGCTATAATACCACATTCTTTCTTTTGTGCCAAGTTCTGTCCTCCTACTCTAAGGGAGCATAAAAATGAATGATATCTTGTTATCTGGAATGATAATGATTTACAGGTCACATGAGCATTAACTGAAAGTGACTATTACAGGTGGAGATACAGAGCTGCTGTTTATACAAAGTTTTGTCTAGTTTTTAAGGAGGTCCAACTTACTATTCTCTGTTGGGTGCAGTGTTATGTGGGGGGATTTGTCACATTATAGTACCACTATAGTTAGAGTTGGGTATGCGTGTTAGTGTTAAATCATGATTTGAAACCACTTGTATCTAGGCCTTTTCTTGATGGATTTCCACAAAACTATTAAAAGTGTGCTTTGCAGTCCAAAATACCCTGACATGGCAAGTACAGTAAAATTTGATTCAGTATTTTTTTTTCAGCTACAGATGGGCCAAAAATGTGAAAGAGACATGGGACTGACAAATTATTTCAAAAATAATGTCAGTTCTTATGTCATAGCCTCTGACATGCACAGAGAAGTCGGAGGGGTGTGAATCTGGCTTCTAGTTGGAACCCTGGTCCTGCCATTACTGAAAACAATAAGCAGTCACCGAGATGCAAACCCTGGTGCTTCCAACCAACCCACATTCCGATATGTGGTGTTCGACCACAGTGTCAAGAAGATTAAATTTACTGAAAACACTAAACAGTCACTGAGAGGCAAACCCTGTTGCTGCCAACCAGCCTCCATTCGGATATGGGGTGCCTAACCACAGTGTCAGGAAGATTAAATTAAAAAAACTTTGTAGACACTGGGAGTCCTGCCCTTGCGCTGCCGAAGATACCCCCCCATATGACATCAGATTCACAACCTCACTGTTGGATAAAGTAGTCATAAAATGCTTTTCCCTTCTCCTTATCCACTAGCATCCACACCTCCCTCTTCCCCCTACCCAACTCCAAGTCAAATAACCTCCTCCTACCCCACTAACACCTCACTCCAACCTTCCACCTCCATGCCTCCTATAAAAAAAACACAGACAGCAATAAGCCCAGCCCTCTTTTCTCCACCTTGTTCAGCTGCCGTCTGAAGGAATGACAACACCTTCAGACGTTGATTCATTCATTCAGTTGGTTGCCAGCTGAGGAAGTGAAAGGAGGGCTGGGCTCTTTACTGTCTGTTTATTTTTATTATGGGTGGATTGGGGTAGAATGCAGGATTGGGGTGCTAGTGGGCTGGTGTGAAGGGGGTTATTTGACTTGGTGCTGGGAAGAGGGAAATGGGAGGTAGGGGTACTAGTGAGTGGAGGAAGGTAAAAAACTCTTTTTATTAATTCTTTATGTGATGCTACGGTTATGTACCCAGTGTCAGAATGGGAGGATCTTGTTGATGGTGGGAGCTACCACTGGACACTGGGAATACTTGGAAATGGGGCAGTGTGGGAGGGTGAGACCATTGGATACCAAGGATACTTTGATATGGGACAGGGTGTGGGGGTACCACAGGATACCAGGGATACTTGGATATGGGACAGAGTGTGGGAAGGGGTACCTGTGGACACCAGGGATATTTGGACATGGTGCAGGGTGTGGAAGGGTGTATTACTGGATGACAGGAATACTTGGACATGGGGAAGGATATGGAAGGGTGTGCCACTAGATGCCGTGCATATGTGGACAAAGGGCAAGGGGTGTGGGCTGGGATCACTGGATATCAGGAATACTTGGACATGGGTTAATTTAAGAAAGAAAGCTCAGCACAGAAACTCAGGATGCTGCAAAAGTAATTTTATTAAATATCAAACAAAAACACCATACTGATGTAAAGCTAGCCCTGACACTTGGAGGTGCTCTGCCTCTTCATTAGGGGGCTAGGTGGGTAGTAATTTGGCATATTAATAGGTCCTTTACACTCCATATTATAGTGCTCATTGGTTACCAAAATAAAGTGACAGCTGTTAATTACTGCTGTCATATTTCTAGAGCAGTGACATCACTGCATCAGCTGCAGTCTGCCTTCGCAGTGCACCTGCTAGTTGCAAATAAGTATAAAATCAGCATTAATAGGAGAGCTGACAATAAAGAGAGAGAGAGAGATCTCTCAACTGATCCCAGAAAACAAAAAACAATGAAGACATACAAGAGTAAATGAGACTGCCACCATAGTGTTCTAATGTGGTGATGAATTAGAAAAAAGCAGCATTGTGCTCTGCTGGAAGTCACCTCTGAGAAGCAGACATACAACAATACAAACATACAGGTAAAGACTGACAGAGACCAAAGTGCCCGGGTAGTGGGGAGGGGTGGGAAAGGAACCAACATAAAAGACAGTGTAAGTAGACATCAGGTAAAACAGTATTAGAAAACACATGCTGTGAAGTTGGATGTGGGGGGACCATGGAGACAGAAGACAAAATAGCACTGACTAATATATATATATATATATATATATATATATATATATATATATATATATATCAGGGAAGGACACAAACACAGATAATAACAAGCATTTGTCAATGCCAAATGTTGATTGCTTTGGTCCGTTGAGCTCGCTCACTGGCTTCTGTCAGTTGCTCGTTCTGTTTGTCCCGGTGCTGCAGGCTGCACTTTTGTACTGGGCTCTTTCCTGCGTTGGCACCTTTTTCTGCCTACAAAGAAATCCGCAGCTGTCCTGACAGAGCTCCATTGAGGTGACTCACTCACCCTTTCTGACTCGCTCATTCTGTTTCTCCTGGCAATGCAGGCTGCCCTTTTATACTGGGCTCCTGCCTCTGTTGGGGGCTATTTCTGCCACAAAGAAATCTGCAGCAGTCCCAACACAGCTCCTTTGAGCTTGCTCACTCCTCCTCTCTCACTTGTTCATTCTGTTTCTGCCGGTGCTGCAGGCTGGCCTTTTGTACTGGGCTGCTGCCTGTATTGCCGCCTTTTTCTGCCCACAAAGAAATCCACAGCAGTCATGATAGAGCTCTGTTGAGCTCGCTCACTCCCCCTCTGTCACTCACTCATTCTGTTTCTCCCGCTGCTGCAGGCTGCCCTTTTGTACTGGGCCTCTATGTGCATTGCTGCCTTTTTCTGCCCACTAAGAAATCCGCAGCAGTCCCAAAAGACCTTCGTTGAGCTCACTCAATCCCCCTCCCTCACTTGCTCATTCTGTGTCTCCCTGTGCTGCAGGCTGCCCTTTTGTACTGGGCTCCTGCCTGCATTGGTGGCTTTTTCTGCCCACAAAGAAATCTGCAGCAGTCCCAACACAGTTCTGTTGAACTCGCACACTCCCCCTCTCTCACTCGCTTGTTCTGTTTCTGCTGGTGCTGCAGACTGGCTTTTGGTACTGGGCTGCTGCCTGCGTTGCCGCCTTTTTCTGCCCACAAAGAAATCCACAGCAGTCATGATAGAGCTCCATTGAGGTTGCTTACTCTCCCCTCTCACTCGCTTGTTGTGTTTCTCCCAGTGCTGCAGGCTGCCCTTTTGTACTGGGCTCCTGCCTGCATTGGCACCTTTTCTACCCACAAAGAAATCTGCAGCTGTCCCAACAGAGCTCCATTGAGGTTGCTCAGTCCCCCTGTCTCACTCACTCATTCTGTTTCTCCTGGCGCTGCAGGCTGCCCTTTTGTACTGGACTCCTGCCTCTGTTGGTGCCTTTTTCTGCCCACAAAGAAATCTGCAGCAGTCCCCACAGAGCTCCATTGAGCTTGCTCACTCCTCCCTCTCACTCGCTCATTCTGTTTTTGCTGGCACTGCAGGCTGCCCTTTTGTACTGGGCTCCTGCCTGCATTGCTGCCTTTTTCTGCCCACAAAGAAATCTGCAGCAGTCACAATAGAGCTCTGTTGAGCTCGATCACTCCCCCTCTGTCACTCACTCATTCTGTTTCTCCCGCCGCTGCAGGCTGCCCTTTTATATTGGGCCGCTGTGTGCATTGCTGTCTTTTTCTGCCCACAAAGAAATCCGCAGCAGTTCCAAAAGAGCTCTGTTGAGCACACTCACTCCCTCTCCCTCACTTGCTCGTTCTGGGTCTCTCGGCGCTGCAGGCTGCCCTTTTGTACTGGGCTGCTGCCTGCATTGCTGCCTTTTTCTGTCCACAAAGAAATCTGCAGGAGTCATGATAGAGCTCCATTGAGCTCACTCACTCCCCCTCTCTCACTCGCTCATTGTGTTTCCCCTGGCACTGCAGGCTGCTCTTTTGTACTGGGCCCCTGCCTGTGTTGCCACCTTTTTCTGCCCACAAAGAAATCTGCAGCAGTCATGACAGAGCTCCATTGAGCTTGCTCACTCCCCCTCTCTCACTCGCTCATTCTGTTTCTCCCACCGCTGCAGGCTGCCCTTTTGTACTGGGCCCCTGCACGCATTGCTGACTTTTTCTGCCCACAAAGAAATCCGCAGCAGTCCCAACAGAGCTCTTTTGAGCTCACTCACTCACTCTCCCTCACTCACTCACTCTCCCTCCCTCACTCACTCGTTCTGTGTCTCCCTGTGCTGCAGGCTGCACTCTGTTGAGCTTGTTCACTCCCCCTCTCTCACTTGCTTGTTCCATTTCTGTTGGTGCTGCAGGCTGCCATTTTGTACTGGGCTCCTGCCTGCGTTGCCACCTTTTTCTGCCCAGAAAGAAATCTGTAGTAGTCACAATAGAGCTCTTTTGAGATCACTTACTCCCCCTCTCTCACTTGTTCTTTCTGTTTCTCCCACCGCTGCAGGTTGTCCTTTGGTACTGGGCCCCTGCCTTAGTTGGTGGCTTTTTCTGCCCACAGAGAAATCTGCAGCAGTCCAAACAGAGCTCCATTGAGCTCACTCACTCCCCCTCCCTCACTCGCTCCATCTGTGTCTCCCGGCGCTGCAGGCTGCCCTTTTGTACTGGACTCCTGCCTTCATTGGTGGCTTTTTCTGCCCACAAAGAAATCTGCAGCAGTCCTGACACAGCTCTGTTGAGCTTGCTGACTCCCCTTCTCTCACTCACTCATTCCGTTTCTGCCGGCACTGCAGGCTAGCCTTTTGTACTGGGCTGCTGCCTGCATTGCCGCCTTTTTCCATCCACAAAGAAATCCGCAGGTGTTCAACAGAGCTCTGTTGAGGTCGCTCACTACCCCGTCTCACTCGCTTATTCTGTTTTTCCTGGCATTGCAGGCTGCCCTTTTGTACTTGGCTCCTGCCTGCATTTCTGCCTTTTTCTGCCCACAAAGAAATCTGCAGCAGTCATGACAGAGCTCTTTTGAGCTTGCTCACTCCCCCTCTCTCACTCGCTCATTCTGTTTCTTCTGCTGCTGCAGGCTGCCCTTTTGTACTGGGCCCCTGCGTGCATTGCTGACTTTTTCTGCCCACAAAGAAATTCGCAGCAGTCTCACAGAGCTCCGTTGAGTTCACTCTCTCCCCTTCCCTCACTCACTTGTTCTGTGTCTCCCCACGCTGCCATTTTGTACTGGGATCCTGCCTGCATTGGCACCTTTTCCTGCCCACAAAGAAATCTGCAGCAGTCCCAACAGAGCTCAGTTGAGCTTGATCACTCCCCCTCTCTCACTCGCCCGATCCTAATCTGTCCCAAACACTGATTTCTGACAGCGACTGTGGTAGTCTGCGCCGGAAGCATGAAAACACAGTTTGGGCAGAATGTGAAAAATGACAGCTGTACTGTTCATAAAGAGGTGTGAAAAAATGCCAGTGTTGAAATTCTGGCGTGAAAATATTACTAATTTGCGAAGTTACAAGTGTGCGTGGAAACTGCACGACGCATGCTCATAACACAGTCATTTTATGGAGTTTCATTACAAAATTTTCAACATAGGCATTTTAGGACCACTGCTCATGAGCAGTGTCACTGTGATTTTCTTAATCTGTCCCAAACACTGATTTCCCACTGTGACCATGCTATTCTGCGCCGGGAAACACGAAAACACATTTTGGCCATGATGTGAAAAATGACAGCTGCATTGTTCATAAGGAGGTATGGAAAATGGCAATGTTGAAAATCTGGTGAAAATATTGCAAATTGGCAAAGTTATGAGCGTGCGTAGCAACTGTGCAATGCGCTCACAAAACAGTCATTTTTTAGTTTTCCACCAAATTTGCAACATACCTTTTGAGACCCCACCTCATGAACACTCGCATTGTCATTTTGTTAATCGGTCCTAAAAGGTGATTCCATGCAGTGACTGCGAAATCACCTTTCAGGGCCAAATAACGCCATGACAGTGGCAGAATTCATGAGGAGGGATCCCAAAAACCCCATGTTGAAAATTTGGTGCCAAAATTCCAAAAAAATGCCTAAGATATGCATAAAAGTTGTAAAAACCCTATTTATTCCATTATACAGCTTACCGCCATTTCCTCAGTTCGCAGTCGACTTTGAAGAGTGCAGATGTGTTCCCGGTCCACCAAAGATTGTCACGCCAGACTCTGGAGGTAAGTATGGGGTGAGGGGTGTGGGGGCAGGGTGCATTGTGGGTGGGCGTGGGCTGTGGGAGGGAGACAGGAGACTGCGAGGGACTGTTCTCTTTTTTCACAGATAAAAAAAAAAACATCCTGGGACTTATTTTATTTTACAGGGGCATGTGGCATGCTGAGGTAGCTCCCAGCATGCCAATACCGATCTTCTTGGGAAGCAGCTGTACCCGATGGGGTTAGGCACCCCATTGGCACAAGAGGCGCAACAGTCGGAAGGGATTGGGCACCCCCTCAGCACTAATGTACTGGGTGTTTGTGGGAGGGCATTATGCTAATGTGAGTGGGCTCCCCCATCGGCAAGCCGACAGGGATTGGGGCCCCTGTCAGCAAAAACACTGTTGTTGGAGGAGGGGGCACATGCTGCTGAGGGGGATTGGGCACCTCCTCGGCACTGGGGGTAATTAATATTGTTTGTGAACAGGCGGCAGGCCACTCTCCATGTTCACAAACAATATTATAGTCAGCAAGTTCCACCCAGTAATGACGAGTCCCTCCCTCATTGCAGTGGTTCCGCTGACACTGCAATGACAAGGCAGCCCCTGATTGCTGTGGCTGAAATGTTTCAAGGTGGTGCTATGCTGGCTGAACTAGTGTCAGCAGCAGCATGCCACAGCATTGGGGAAAGCGGGCCAAGCCTTTACAGGCTGTAGGGATATTGGCCACAACAGTGCCGCGCCTCCACAACCTGCTTCTGGAAAGCTGCTGCAATATGTTTCTTGCCCATGTGCGCAATTAACATAAAAATTAAACACGAGGAGAGGACGTGCTGGAAGTGTCAAATGTGCGGGGGGAAGGGTGCAGGAAAGGAAAGGCAGAAACAGATATCACAAATGGCACTGACACAAGTGATGAATGAGAGGAGATGATGAAAAATATATGCTTGGAAGGGGAGGATGGAGGATTTTGTGTGGATACAAGGTAATAACAATGTACTAAGCAGTAGTTAAAAGAAGCTGTGTAACATAGTATTGGTTAAAAATCGCTCTGGTGCAGAAGATAAAAGACAGGTAAACAATTACTTTGTAGAGGGAAATACAGTAAGGGTGGGTTAACCATAGTATAATTAAATCAAGTAATCAATCAGAAGGCAGCTAACAACATAGTACCATAAAGGTTATAGTGATATTCAATGCCTGAAAAACAAAATTAAAGCTAAGTAACAATCAAGGTAATAGTAAAACAACAGAGCAGAGTGTTAAACTGATAAATAAATCATAGAAATACTGTGTAGTCTAATCCATGATTCAAGCCACTAGGTTTCAGAGCTTTGAGATTAAAGATGCATCTGGGCTGGCCCACTGGTACAGTGGTTGGATTTTCACCTACGACACAGATGACCTGGGTTCGGGAACACACTCCGGTGTCAGAGGGCTGGCCGAGGGGGTGATGGCTTGAGTGTCCAATGACCGCTTGCCTTCTCTTTGGGGGGGGGGTTTGAGGCTTGGCTTTTGCTGGCCCCTGACGGAGGCCGGGGGCATGGCAAAATGTCGGGCCTCACTGCGAGTTGGAGCCTGACAGATGTCAGCTTATGCCTTGACGTCATGTGGCACATCACTCTCCCCCGGGAGAAAATGGCTTACCGATTGGCTGGATGATGGTCTCCAGTCCCCCACCACTACAAAGCTCTGGACAGCCTGGACTGACCTCAGCACTACCAGGTCAATAAAAAGATGCGATTGCCGGCCCGGTGGCACTGAGGGTTGAGGCACTGGACGCCACACCTTGCACCATGCCAGTGACCTGAGTTCAGAAATGAGCTTGGGTCATCAGGGGTCAGCAGGGGGAAGGAGGATTGAGAGTCCTGATGGATGCTGTCCTCCTTCGGGGTGGGTTTCAGGGTGCTTTAGCACCCGACGTTCGCGAGGGTCAGTGGGGCACCAATTTACAGGGAACTGGTGGCTCCCATGGGAGGGAGTGAAGGGAGGGGAGGATGCTGTTAGGCACTTAGCAGTGCCATGCATCAGCACATAGCTTGCCTGAGCCAGTGTCCTCAGGGGTTGGAAGGGGGATAGGGAACACCAGAAAAATGGAAAAACACCCCTCTTTGGTCCTAGGTGATGACAGATCCTTGCCTCCCAGCCACCAATTCATGGGCAGACCTCGTTGTGCAGGCTCTCCTCCATAGTAGAGGCAGTAAGGTGGGAAAAATGGAGAAGCCTGTCACTCTAGGGGCAGATGACGATATGGTGGTCTGAAGGAGGTTGACTGGTCCGAAGAAGTGGATGGCCGAGGGTAGGGTAAAGTGGAAAAAAGAAAAAGATGCACCTTGTGGTGTCTTCTACCCTGGAAAGTAGGGACACATCCGATGAAGGGAAACATTGGGTTTCCTGTGAGGCTGCAATATGAGGCAGTAGTTGGTGGCGAGGGTGAGAGACGGCAGGGTACACCTAGGTGGCCTGAAGGATAGGCTGATAGGGAGTGCACGGGGCTGAGCAAAAAGAAAAAAATGCATCTGGCCTCTTTCTATAACAGCAATTGTACTCTCCCCCCCCCTTTGCATAGGAGGAACTACCTCAATGACACAGAATTTAGCTACAGTTGTTTAGGATCACTAGTATGTCTGTAAAAAAAATTGTTTGCAAACAGCAGTGTTGCAGTTCCCCAAATTAATATTTCTGAGGTATTCCAGAACTGGTTTCTTTGCTGGCCTAATGGTTCTACACACATAAATGTCAGGGCACAGGCAAATGATGACAAAAACCACAAAACTAGTGGAGCATGTTGCAGATCCATTGATGGTCACTTTAATTTGTAATTCAAGACACAGAAATTCTTTGCCACATAACCCATGGGAGCAGGCCATCCATTTGCCACAAACAAAAAAAACATTTTGGCATAGGTAGCAACCAGGTGGATCTGATTGGGTGGGTTTCAAGTAGTTATGTGTTACCAAAACCTTTGTAAAATAGACCAGTTTTTAAGAAGATGCTGGCCCAGTGACGCTGAGGGTTGAGGCGCTGGACACCACACCTCATGCTATGCTGGCAACCTGAGTTTAGAAACAAGCCCAGGTCATTGGTCATCAGCTGGGGTGGGGAGGTGGCAGGGAATGGGAGCTGGATTGAGCAGCCATATGGCAAGCTCTCCTCTTCCCTCCAAGGGAGGATTTCACATCTGTGGCTCACTGCCATCTAGAGTTTCTGGGTGGCAGGACTGTTGGCACTACACGGGGTGGGAAGGGCAGTGGCAGGAGTCTGGAGTGGAGGCAGGTCTTCATGTGCCCCACCTCCTTGGTCCCATAGCACATTGTTGTCCTTGGGGGAATTGGAGTAAGCAAGAAACCCCCCCCCCATGCCTCGTGATTCTCTGGTCAGCTCCCAGTCCAGACGTGGCCCTGTGGGGGTACCCAGGTGATCTGTACCCTGGGGGTGGGCCCACCGTGAGAGGCCATTTGTGGGGTTGGAAGTCCCACGGGGAGGTATGTCCGGAGCTGAGGGGGGCCAAATGTGAAGTAACGCCGGAGGGATGGAAAAAGTTTGAATAAAAAAAAAGAAGGATGTCCTTAATCTGAGGAGCCACTGAATTATACTGAAGTACGCACATAAGCAGATTGTTTTCAGATTGTGATTTGTGTCTTGGTTAGAGTAAGTTGTTTCTATCTAAGGTCATCGCCTTAGTGAGTGCCACATTTAAAATTGCTTCAGTGTACCCCCGGCTCTAAAATGCAAAAACATATCATTAGCCTGTTTCTCAAATTCATAATTGTTTGAACAGCTATGTCTCAATCTAATGAACTGTCTGTAGGGTATGGAGAAAATCAATTTGGGTGGGTGTGCACTGGTTGCATGCAGGATGATATTGCCCGCTGTAGGTTTCCTGAAACCTGAAGTGATGATTTTCCTGCCTGTGATGCCTCTCAATTTGAGATCCAGAAATGTTATTTCATTTTTTGAACTCTGCAGTGAATCTCAGGTTTAGGGAGTTCAATTCCATGGCAAATTCTTCTGCTGTTTCAATTGTTCTACTCCACACCATCAGGGCGTCGTCTATAAAGAAATGCCAACACACCACTTGACCACAGAATGAATTGTTGCTATCATCATTTATGAACAGCTGTTCCCACCATCCCAGAAACAAGTTTGAGAATGAGGGTGCTACTGTACCCCCCATTGCTGTACCACATTTCTGGAGAAACATGTCTCTCTTGAAAGCGTAATCATTTCTGGTGAGGATGAATTCTAGTGACTTAAGCAGGAAAACAGTGGGTTGTGCATTGACACCACTGTTTCTGTGCAGAAAGTATTCAGCTGCTCTGAGACAAAACTCATGTTGGAGGGATGTGTAAAGCAAGGTGATATCCAGACCAAGCCAAATAAATTCCTTCTCCCAAATGAGGTCTTTTAGTTGTCACATGAGGTACATGGACCGTCTAGTACAGGACTTCAGACTGCACACTAGTGACCACAAGAAAACATTAATAAACCTGCTCAGGTTCCCTGTGAGGGATCCTATGTCCAATAATGTAGGTTTCCCGGGCGGTTAGGGAGGCTTTTGTGGGTTTTAGGTAGGTAACAGAAAGTGGGGATAATTGGAATGACTTAGAATTCCTGCTGTGCTTTAGTTCCTTCAGCTAATCCACATTCTAAAAGTTCATAAAGTTCCATTTTGAACATCTCAGTGGGGTTTCTATTGAGTTTTTAGTATGTGAGTATGTCATAAGGCAGGGTGGGTGGGGTGTCTGGACATCAGATATACTTGAACATGGGGCAGGGTATGGGAGTGGGTACCACAGGGCACCCGAGATAATTGGTCATGAAGCAGGTTTTGGGAGGGGGATATTAGTGGGCATCAGGGATATTTGGACATGAAGTAGGGTGTGAAAAAGTGTATCACTGGATGATTGGGATACTTGGACATGGTGAAGGGTGTGCCACTAGACACCATGCATACATGGATATAGGGCAGGGTGTGTGGGGTGTCTGGACATCAGATATACTTGGAAATGGGGCAGGGTGTGGGAGTGGGTATCACAGAACACCCGAGATACTTGGACATGAAACAGGGTGTGGGAGGATACTAGTGGATGCCAGGGATATTTAGTCAGGGAGCAAGGTTTGTAAAGGAGCACCACTGGATGACAAGGATCCTTGGCCATGGGGCAGGGACTGGGAAGGAGTACCACTGAACTCCAGGGACTGATTGATATAGGGTGGTGTGAGGAAAGGGGTACCATTCAACATCAGGAATTACATGGGGGTGGAGTGAAGGTGGGCATGCTAGTGTACTACTACAACCGTTCGGCACAGGATGTGGTAAGGGGGAGTGGCACTCTGAGTAGGTACTGCTTGCCATTAAAAGTATTTGTTAATTTAATTTAATTTATTTATTTAGTTTGATAACTGAGTAAGCTCACTGGGACCAGATCCCTTTTATAGGATCCGCGCAGGCACTAGGCATAGTATAGTTCTTATAGAGCAATAAAACAAATACAAAGCTGTCTACTTGGCGTTTAATACACATTATAATATACAACACATACATAGAAACTATTCAGCAGTAAAGTGCAATTAGCTAAAACAGTTATAGCCCACATTTAACAGCAGATGTTCCTTAAATTTTGACTTGAGTTCAGCATGGGAGCTCTGCTAACCTAATTTGAATAAGACTAGAGTTCTATGCTTCAGTAGCTCTGGTTCCAGAAGTCTTAATTTGGTTGGCATTGTCAATACAAAATAACGCATATCTATTATTAAATTTTATCTTGAAAAATTAAGGAAATTCTTTACAAAAAACTATGTTTAGGCATCAGTTACGATTGCCCCTTAATGCCACAAAAATAAGGAACTGTGATGTTCAGCAGTAGTGACTCTAGACATCAAAGATACTGCAGTTAGCCATTTGGCTAAACCCCAATATATTTAGTAGCCACTGCATCTTTTGTTTTAGTCATTTTAGACATTTTTCAAATGGGCATTTGTTAACATGGCATAAAAAGAAGGTAACAGTAGCTAATTAAAAAAATATTTTTTAGCCAAATCATTAAAACAAAAGTGAAAAGGCTCAGTGGCTAATACCTTGCACCAGCACTGATGTTAGGGTAAACAAAATTCTCCTGGGCCTTGATGAATCTGTGATGGGGGGTTTCTTGTGATTTAAATGGTTGTGTGAACTATCGCCCTAACTTCAGTACCCTCTCTCCAAGCATTGCTGTGCGAGTGTTTTGCTCTGCCTGGAGAGACAGTGCCAAAGTTGGGGGAATGCCAATACCGTGTCATGCAAATCATAAGCTCCCAAGAAGTACCACACCCCAGATTCAACAAGGCCCCGGGGCATTTTTGTACTACCCTAATGTAACTTTTTCTTATTCTTTTTTTGCATTAAGGGGCAACCATAAGTGATGCCGAAATGTATTTTTTGCAATGAATACCAGATGGGGAAGAGTGACCAGTTTGAATTAAAAGACCCCCTGGCAGGTTGCCATGGTTTGGTTTGAGCCATCCCAGTGAAATTCACAGATAAGTGCCAGCCCAGTGGCATAAAGGGTTGAGGCACTGGATGCTTTACCTGCCACTATGCTGGCAACCTGGGTTTTTGAACAGATTCAGGTCAGTGGGGGTCATCTGGGTGAGGGAGGATCAGCATACAAAGGGCTCCTTTCCTCCTTCAGGAAGGGGAGATCTTGCATACTGCTACATGACTGCCACCTAACAGAGGCCAAGTGACAGGAGCAGGCTGACATGAGGGGATGTCTATAGATGTACTGCATCATTGCAGTGTCACAGGGAGAATATCTGGAGGAAAAAGCCCCATGTAGGTCAGCTTCCCCTGCAGGCTATGCACGATTGCAGGTGACAGGCCACCCTTAGTGATGGTAACAGTAAGGCCACAGATGGGTTGGTGTTGGGCTGGGAGGGAGATGCCAGACTGAAGGACAAGGTGCAGAAAGTATTGATAAAAAAAAAAAAAAATACTCAAAAATCTGAGCTGCTCCAGATCAGAAACAAGCATTTGTCAATGCCAAAAGTTTCCTTGCATGGTTTATTTGGCAGGTGTGTACTGTGTTAGTTGAACTTCTGGTGGGAGGAAAAGGCTGCCTGAACTATGTTTTGACAAGATGTCATATTTTTGGGCAGAAGTTGAATACAGAAGCTAGAGTAATAAGAAGGCTATGTTGAAAAGTTGGGGTGCATCACCAGGCCGGTGGTGCTGAGGGTTGAGGTGCTGGATGCCACACCTCACACCATGCCGGCGACCCATGTTCAGGAGCGAGCGCAGACCACTGGGGGTTGACAGGGGAGGAGAAGGATCGAACATCCCAGGGACAGATCTCCTTCTCCGGGAGGGGGGGGAGCAACCAGTTTTCAGTGTATGCCTGGCCCCTACTGGTGGCTGGAGGCTGGCAAACCGACACTGCAGACAGTGGGTCAGAGGCAGGGTAGATGCCTGATGAATGCATGCACGGGAGAGTGCCCAGTACCATCGCCAGTGTCCTTGCACACTCCACCCCTGAAGGGGAGAAACCAGGAGGAAAAAAGCTCTTGGTGAAGAAACCAGGAGGAAAAAAGCTCACGGCAGATGATGGAAGGAGCTCACAGGTCCAACCCCTGAATAGTCATAGCATCGACCACTGTACTGGATCTGGTGTTGGTGGGGGTGTCTTGGTGGTGGTGGGCCCCCTCACCGACCCCGCCGACCCCACCTGGGGGGGTAAGCTCTGGGAATAGCTGGTCGGTGTCGGCTGGTAGATGTTGGGGGTGGGGCTGGGGCTCCCTCCAGATAGAGAGGGCTGTGGAGCAGGAATACAAATAATAATAAAAAAAAATGTGGGGTGGAAATATTTAAGATTTCCGAAGGTACTAGCATGCATACTGAAATTGCAACAAGTGGCCATAACTTTGTCATTTTTTCATATTTTGACCCTAAATGTTAAACATAGTCTTCTTATCACCCCCACCTCATGAACCCTGTATGTGAAAATGTTCAAATCCGTGGGAAAACGATATTCCACACCACAGGTGCTAAAACACATTATGGGCAGGATGTGAAAAATGACAGCTGTACTGGTCCTGAGGTGGTGTGATAAAAAGACCATACGTCATGCAGGCTAGCCTGAAGCATTGCACAGGGTGGCCAGAGTTGCAACTGTTGTTGGGGCCCTCAGGAAAAGAAAGACAGTAAGACATGCACACAACCCAATTATTTGTAATCCAAGTCGGATGGCTCAGTCTGTTGCAATAACCCCATGAAAAGAAACAATTAGGTGATACCACAGTGATTTCTGCTTTGGTTGCAGGGAGCTACCCTGGATTGTACTCATCCTACCCAGAC
Source organism: Neoceratodus forsteri (assembly GCA_016271365.2). Lineage (NCBI taxonomy): Eukaryota > Metazoa > Chordata > Ceratodontiformes > Ceratodontidae > Neoceratodus > Neoceratodus forsteri. Next base: position 1,327,873,993 of record CM028131.1, on the reverse strand, counting down.
TAGGATGCAGGACAGGTGAGATGTAGACCTCGTGGTGATGATCAGGCAGGAAGGGGAAGCAGGGCTGACACGACTCACCTCCTGGTGGTCACTACCTGCTCAATGGTGTTGGGCAGGGGGCTGAATCCCCAAGCCGTTTTTTCATTGAGATGGTCTCTGAAGCAGGAGTAGAAGCCTAGGCCAAGGTGACAGGGCCCAGGCAGGATGAACAGTCCTCAAAAAGCTTGTGATTTTCTGCTGGTGAAGCCTCCAGCTGGCATAAAAGATTTTTGCCATGGGGAACCAAATTGTGACCCATGAAACACATTCAGCACATTTAAATCACTAATTTCTCTAAACAATAGTTTGGATACAGTCCAGTTGTAAATGACAGCTTCACTGTGCAAACCTTTCAATCTGAGACAAATTTTATCAACATATGGGCCGACCATTTCTGGAGCAAGTCTTCGGTCCAAATCACAAGTCACAATAATAAACTTCTTCTTTCTTCTGCCACAGTTCCAAACTGGAAATCAGAACAAATCTAACTTCTGTGATAGGCAGTTCAATGGCAGGAGAATGTGGCAGGAAGGCCAGCAAAGCCTCTTTCCGCTGATTCCCATACGCTCCTTCTGGGAGCAGCTGCTCGAAACTCGAGCTGTTCACTCTTCAACCTCCAACTCTAACTGATCCATTGCTTCAGGCAGTTCAGGGGGTTTCCCCGGTAATCCAAAAGTTTGACTGACTGAGGGAACTGTCAGTCACAGTAAGGGCTCCCCCTCTAGATCCATTTGGGTGCCAACAGTCAAAAACTACAAAACTACAGAATTTGCTTCCCACAAGTCCCCTGGGGACAGTCTCCATTTAAGGTCCCCAGTTGTTCAATTGGTCTAATACTCGAAGTCCAGAACCTAACATGGTGGCTCCCATCCAAATGTTCGACCTGGTATAAAAACAGGTTAGACAAACTTCTCTGTCTTTACTATAACAGCAAATTAGCAGTAAACAATCACAGAATGGATCAAAATAACAGACTGTCTGGCTAGTCACAAGCCTTAAACTACTCAAACCCAGCCCAGACTAATTTCCAAACACAGATTAGCAATTTTCTTAAACAGACAGGCACAGAGGCTCACACACATACACACACACACACACACACACTCACACAAATAGAACTACTGAAGACAGGACACCAGCCTGACGGTGGGCATTAGGAAGCCCAGGAAGACATTATAGTAAACCCCAATTTGTAGGGGGGAGGTTACACTCTTCCCTACCTGGAAAAACTTGGTGTCCGTGTCATGTCTACACATACTATAAGATTCTATATAAAACACTGTATGTGAAATACATGAATGTTTCACTTGGTATACCATAAAAGAAAACTGATGCATCAGTTAAATAGTTAGTCATAGCAATACAGTATTACTATACTTTTTCATTTGCAATGAACATTTTGATAGTAACATATAGTCATACATTTTCATAAACATATTAGCAGATTCAAACAGGTTCAAACAGTTAAACACATTACTTTTACAATTCTTGTATGTATTACCTCATGCGTACTATCCCACATGGCTTGGGGCCTATTCATATCAGCTACACTAGAACTGCAATAGGCAAGGGTGTCAGTACATTGTTTGGAGGGTTTTATTATTAACTTAGAGGTGGCAGAATAACTCAGTTTTGGAAGAGAGCTTTCAGAAATATACACTCCTTTGTGAACTACAGTACATGCAATGGGAGGTCTATAGGCCTTCCAGGGGAGTCATAACTGAGGCATATCACTGGCTTGGTGGCTCTTCCAGACTTTCTGGAAGGGGCAGGCACAGGCTCAGTTCTTCAACATTTGTACTTGAGTCTCACAGTCCTGGCTCATTGCTTGTCAATAAGTCTGCTTCTTAAGAAAGGGGTACCTCTGCACTGGTTATCTGTTCTGCACTGGAAGCACTGTTAGCTTCTTGCTATGTTTATTCTGATTCTCAAAATTACTTTCATTACTTGGTTCTGAAGAAATTCCAGGCTTGGCATCTAGAAGAAATTCCATGGAATTTAAATCTTGTAACACATTACTGATACTTTCAGAATCATTAACTTCATCAACATAATTTTCCATAACATTCTCTGAGTCATTGTTTGCAAACAGTTCTGTACTTGCTGGTATGTCGCCAGTGGTTTTCTGTTTCTGGCTCTCCTTCTTGGAGCTGTATTTTGGGTCTCAGCTGTGGGGGAAGTTAGCAGAAAAACCTTTCTGTATCCTATTAGTCAGGCTTTGACTTTGCCCGCATCTTCAGGGAGACAGCATTTATGTTGAGTATGTCCATCTCCCCCGCAGCGGTAGCAGAACATCACATCCTTACTCACTGACTTCTTCTGTATGAGCCCAGTGAAGGCCCGTTGTTGCAACTTACATATAGACAGGACTATATCACACAACCAGGTGAACTAAGCCTCCAGCTCACTTAATCTGACTTCCCAGGAGGGGTGTGGGGCATGTTCCCCAGTGCCTCTGGCTCTTATTTAGGGCACTCAGGAGGGGTACTTTAGCTGCAGGGGATCCTGGAACTGCCTCCACAGGTTTATTCCCTTTGGCCTGGTGTTCAGCCCTTCTCACAGCCCTCATTGGTTCAACAAAGGATGGAGCACCCTCTTCACGTTACTGTGTGTGCATTCAAAGCATGATAAAGCTAGGGTCCTCTACTGAGGTTAAAACATGATCCATCCTAACCCGGTCTAAATCTTGTGGTGTGACCCCTCCTCGGTCAAATATTTTCAACAGGATATGTTTTATTCTCAGTAGATAAGCTGAGAACAAGTCCCCCTCGTGTTGGTGCATAGCCTCGAATTCCCACAGTAGCTGACTTACATCCTCATGGGGGTTGAAAACAGAGGCTAAGGCATCCAAGTACTGCTGTGTGGACACAGCGGACCCTGTGAATCGAAGCCCCCAAATTATATCTAGAGCAGGCCCTCACAAAGTCACTATAATTTACAACAGCTTCTGCTCATTGGTTCTGGGCCATCTGGATAACATCCATGCAGCATGTGCTCTTCAAGTTTCCCAGTCCTTCTCTCCACTAGGGGTGGGGACAATCCCAGGGAAAATGCCATCCATGGTTCGGGGTAGCAGAGTGAAATACTAACCACGTGTGGTGGGAAACCCTTTGTAATCAAATTTCTTTTGATTACCAGACATTGGGTACAGTGGCCACTGGGGGGGACACTAATCCCAGTGGTGCCTCCAAGATGTAACCCCTACGTGGTGCTATTCTAAGGGCTACTACCCCTGTCTGTATGGCAATACACAGGTTGAGGGGCATGAGTTCTGTGATTGGGTGCCTCCACCCAGAGGAATGGTATTGGGGTAGCCTAACTGCTCTGGTATAACCCTCTGGTATGCTATAACCACCCACCAACTCTGCTAGTGGCCTAAGACATAACACAATGATACATTCACAATCAGTGTGCAACAATAATAATGTGCTCACACCCCTTTCACTTACCACAGGGCTGGATCTGTTGCAATTGCCCTGGAGACCCCTGGAATATAAGATCGACAATGCAACAATACAATCTTACCACTGTAACCCAACTAATAATATGCGCACTAGTCAGGTTAAACGTGAAAAAAGACAATTAGATTTATTTAGGGGCAGTGAACAATGGAGGGATGTGAATCTAGCAGAATGATTAGCAATCTGATTTGTATCAGGATTGTTCAGCATACACTGTAAGTCCCAATTAGACAGTTCAACAACCCTGGGTACACAGTATGTCATGCAAACTAGCCTGAAGTGTTGCCCAGGGTGGCCGGCATTGCAGCTATTGTTGGGACCCTTAGGAAAAGAAAGACAGTTAAACAAGCACACAACCCAATTATTTGTAAGACAGTCCAGCTACAAATGACAGCTTCACTGTCAAACCTTTCAGTCTGAGACAGATTCTATCATCATATGGGCTGATCGCTTCTGGAGCAAGTCTTCGGTCCAAATCACAAGTCGCAATAACAAACTTCTTCTTTCTTCTGCCACAGTTCCAAACTGGAAATCAGAACAGATCCAACATCTGCAATAGGCAGTTCAATGGCAGGAGAACATGGCAGAAAGGCCAGCAAAGCCTCTTCCTGCTGATTCCCCTACACTCCTTCTGGGAGCAGCTGCACGAAAGCTCATGCTGCTCACTCTTTCACCTCCAACTCTCACTGATCCACTGCTTTAGGCAGCTCTGAGGATTTCCCAGGTAATCTAAAAGTTTGGTTGGCTAAGGGAACTGTCAGTCACAGTAAGGGCTCCCCCTCTAGGTCCATTTGGGCACCAACAGTCAAAAACTACAAAACTACAGAATTTCCTTCCCATATGACCCCTGGGGACAGTCTCTATTTTAGGTCCCCAGTGGTTCGATTGGTTCAAATACTGGAAGTCCAGAACCTAACATGGTGACTCCCATCCAAATGTTCAAGCTGGAATAAAAGCAGGTTAGACAAACTTCTCTATCTTTACAATAACAGCAAATTAGCAATAAACAGTCACCGTTCCTAAGAGGGCTCCCTCTGTGCAAGTACTGACTGCAGAATGGAGCAAAATAACAGACTATCTGGCTGGTCACAAGCCTTAAATCACTCAACCCCAGCCCAGACTAATTTCCAAACACAAATTAGCCATTTTCCTAAAGAGACAGGCGCAGATACTCACTCGGGCACTCTCTCTCACACACACAAATAGAACTACTGAAAACAGGACACCAGCTTGAAAGTGGGCATTAAGAAGCCCAGGAAGACATTATAGTAAACCTCAATTTGTAGGGGGGTTACATGAAGACCAAAAATTCACACACACAAAAAAAATGTTTTGTTATGTCTGGGAACATCTTATATTCCGGATACCTCAGCGCTCTACTCCAGACAAAAGAAAGAAAATCCAACTTACCTCAGTGTAGAGCCCACAATATCTGTATGAACCATTCCATCCCCAAATTTTGAAATCTGGGGCTATTTAGAGGTGTTGACAGAGCATCAGACAATCACTAGAATAAACTAAACAGTAGCTCAAAGATGGTAGCAGTAAGTCTCATACATGGTGTTGAATGTTATTGCAGTATGTTGGGGTGAGCAGACTATGAATCTGACAGGAAATTATTGTATTTTGCTTTATAAATATATTTTGACTTGATTTTTTTAAGTGTGTGATCAATCTGACATGCAGCGCTGAATTTACAGTCCATTTATAGGCCAGATATTTCAAGAAGCATTTATAGCTCAATAGAGCCAAATTAATGCTAAACATTTGAACGCATTGTTGATTTTTTTAAATATTGACAGATGCATATAGATACACAGATGGTTAAAGGCAGAGAAAGACTTTCCCCCACCTTGTTTGCCCTGTTTTTCTACCTAATGTAACAACTGCCCCCTTCTACTGACACTCTGTTTCATCCCTTAGGTCACACCCTTTGCCCCCACAGTCCCCCCCCCCCCCACAGTACCCAGTGTTTACCTCCTGGAAAGTTTGCTGGCAAACATGTCCAGCAAAGTGTGAAGTGCAGTTTTCCTCTACTCTTCACAACTCTTTTCCTAGCCTGTTCCCTGTGAAATGAAGGGAATTTCTTGAACTTAGAGGAGCAGGTGCACTTCACTACCTCCACTACAGGCAGCGCACCCAGCTCCATAAAGCACTGTTTAGAGATACTGCATCCAAAAGTGCTTTACAATCCATGAAGAGTTGGGAGTACACTGGAACATGGTTAAGTACAAGGGAGTTAAGCGATTTTCTCAGGGGCAGACCACAAATACTGTAGTGGTGGTTGTGGGATTCAAACCTGGGTCTCTGAGTTCACAGTTCATTGTTGTAACCATTGAGCTACACTGCCACATGCTGAATATAGAGAAAACAGATAAAAAAAATCCTGCACACTTAGAAAAATGCCCCCAAGTAGTTATAAAATGGAAAATACTATTGATAGACTCCTGGAAAATAGACCAGTGCTAGGAACAGTTTTGTTTGCTAATCCATTCACAGTTATTGACAAGTTCCTGCCTGTAGGATAATGGCTATCAGCAGACCCCTGGCAATTGAGTCACAGCTGTTGAAAACCATATCAGCAGGGTCCTCCAGCAATAAAAAAGATAAATAACACTGGCTAAGACTGGCCATGCAATTTATTAAATGCACAGCATATTTTCACTTGCAGTTGAAACAAAGACATTTTAAGCATTTACAAATACAAAGAAGAAGGTTAACCCCAACAAATATTTTTGCATCTAGCTGAAATACCATTATGACTAAATACTGGTTCATAAAAAAAATTCCACGTTTCCACAAAATCCTCTTCACATGAAAGGTAGAAAGGGGTTATAATACTGCTTTGAGAAAACAAGCAGATAATAAAATACTGGCCTTTGGAACAACAGAATTTAATTTTATGTAGTGTCATTCATACTTTAAGTGTTTCTCTTTAAGTGCTTTTTATGCAATCACGCTAATCCTATCATTGCAGCAATTGCACAAGGAGGCTGTTAGTATACCCAGCAGGATTACATACAAAGCAATAGACAACTGCTAAACTTGATTTTTATATTTAATTTTGCTCACTGGGAAAGGAGGGCTAGAGAATACTTGAAAGTCAGCCAGGATGCCTAGATAACTGGGTTATGCCCTTTTTCACTCAAATAGTTCCAGGGCAAAACTACTGCAATTTCCAGTTGGATAACCATCAGGAATGTGCAGACACAAACTCGGTCAAAAGTCTCATCTGAAGCACGGCAGCTCCAGCGGGGAAAGACCCTCCCAGTGCTGCAGTGAAAATACCAGCAGCCAGGGTGTGAATCAAATACCCCAGGCTGGCATTAGACTAACTCTCATGTTCAGAGGTTAAGAGTGGCAACTCTGAGTCATATGGACAGTCATGAAAAGAAACCAAAACATCCATTTTGCTGAGATACTGGATACTAAAAAGCCCTTAGCCTCCCTACAGTACTGCTTGAAAAGAAATGACAGACGTTACCAAAATTTGTATTAATTTTGACCCCTAGATATTTGTTTGCTTCAAATATCTGGCCAGGAGGTCACACCGAGCTTAGGACAACTTTTTCCAAGTGTGTATTGGTGAGGGGGAAGGTACATTGGATACTGTCACATGGATAGCCAGTTCTGAGTGCTGCATCATTTTTTGTAATATAAAAATGTGTATGGACTGTCTCCCATGAGAAATGCTGAAACAGCATGTGAGAACACACACACACACACACAGGTTTTAGATACAAGGTGTTACATGGAAGGCAAGAAGCTAATTACAGGCTAGAAGATACCGAAATGCAAAGATAGATCATAAACTTGTATAATGCTTAGAGGAAGAAGAGCAGGGTATGATGTTTTAGTGCAAAGTCATAAAAGATGCTTTGAAGTCCTGGAAGGGGGAAGCTTATCATAAGATCAAAGAGAGTCATTTGAAAAACATGAGTTGCAGAATTTAATACTTGGAAAAGACATCCTGTTTTTATATAGATATTTTTTTTGTATATTCTGACAGGGAGGAGCTAGGTGACCTCATGCAAAGAGGAGGGCATAGTCAGCTGTTAGACAATATTCTGTTTTACTTCAGACACACTTCGATCTAGACTCTGAAAAAGAAACATCTGTAAGCACTTTAAGCAGGTATTTAGAGAGAGAGACAAATCTAAGTACTGTAGTAAGAATTGTACTGTTAAAACCTGTTCTGTTTAAGAGATTTGTATGTCTTGTGATATAATAGTTCTGTATTTTATGTGTTACATATTTTTTATCTATTTTAGTAAAACTCTATTTTTAGAGGTTACTTGGTCTGTCTTTGATTTCTTTCCTTTACAAGTAGAGTATATATAGTTAAAGCAGACACTGTCCATAAGCTTGAATGATGATACCCCAACTGGAAAAAGGTAAACGTTTAAAATCAGAGGTCTTTTATTACAGTTTTTAAGGGTTAATTCTATACACCTGGTTAGGTGCCCATAGGCAAAGATATCTGGCCCCCCGAAGACAGAATTATCTGAGCCTGTGCATCTGGTATGCTAGCAAGAGGTTCACAGTTTGAATCCCTCCAGAACTTGAGACCAAAGGTTGACTTGAACCCACAAAAACAGACGAGGGTTACCTTGTTCTGTTAACTGTTCACAAGACTGCACTCAGAGTGTGGTACTTTGGAAGTAGAGGGTTGACCTGCTGAGCAGGTTTGTGACAGATTGGTTGGGAGCGGTGGCATAATTTTGGTATTACAAGCTTTTATTGTTCAGTGTGTCAGCTGAGACCGTAAGCTAACTTGCAAAGAAAGAAAAAGGCAGTGATTTATTTTAAAAAAAGAAACAGAACTATATCACTTGGCGTACAGTCAAGTTCCTACTCATTTTGTTTTTTTTTCCTAAAGTGCAAGTCAGATTAGCAGTAGTCAGGGAAGAAGATGGCTTTTGACTACAGCAGGCACACTGTAGATTCCTTGAAGGAGTTGTGTGGGGACAGAGGAGTCCTGTTTGCAGTGAAAGCCAGCAAACAGAACCTCATAGATGCCCTGATTGTAGCAGATAGCCAGAGCAATGAGTCACGGACCATGACTGAAAAGGACCAAACCTTGAGTGTGGCAGGGCTAGCGGCCAGTGCAGTGTCCAGATCTGATGAGGAGGACAACAGGGCCACTGTCAGTGAAGAGCCACAGCAGCAGGGGAAGGTCACTAGTATCCTGGATCCAGAAGTACTCAGGCTGCAAATTGAGTTGTGAAGGATGGAGCTGGAGTTCCAGGAGAAGAGAGAATGAGAGGGATGAGAGGCAGAGCGGGAACAGCAGGAGGCAGACTGTGAGGAGCGTGAGTGCTAGCAAGCTGCAGAAGAGAAGGCAGAGTGAGAACGCCGTGAGGCAGAATGAGAATGCCGTGAGGCAGAGGAGAAGAGAGAGCGCCAGAGGCAACATGAACTGGAGAAACTATGACTCTGACCAGCAGCACCAGAGCAGGTAAGTGGCTTGGTTTAACTGGGACTGCAGGACTGGGTTACAAATTGAATTCCAAATTAATAGCCGAGTTTAAAGGGGGGGGTATGGATGCCTTTTTAAATTCTTTTGAAAAAGTTTGCATTCAGGCTAAAATTCCTAGAGAGTCCTGGAGCTTCCAGCTATCCCCGCTACTTACTGGGAATGCTTGGGATGGATTGGGTCAAATGAACAATGAGGACAGTAAAGATTACAGCAAGCTAAAAGCTGCACTGTTAAAAAAGTTTGAATTAACTGCTGAATCATACAGAACTAAATTCCGTAAGCTCAGGATAAGCCCTGATATTAGCTATGAGGAGCTGGCCATGAAACAACATCAGTTTTTAAAACTCTGGTGGGAAGGAATTGAGACAAACTCTGTTGATAAAATTGAAAATGTGATTTTATTGGAACAGTTTTTCTGGGCGTGCCCAGCAGAGCTGAAAACCTGGCTGAAGGACCGAGACCAAAAAACAGTGCAAGAGGCTGCTGAACTCTCGGACCACTATGCCAAGAGCAGACCTGCTCTGAGAGCGAATGGGGTGGACGTGGCAGTGCAGAAAGAGAAAAGTGCACCTTCAGGACAGCTAAAACCCTCACTGCCTCCACTGAAACCAGTTAGCCCCAGGTTTCAGAGAAAAGATTTTTCTGAAAAGAGAAGTGAATGTTGGTTATGTAAAGAAACTGGGCATATTGCCAGACAGTGTCCCAAAAAGGCGAGCAATAATATTCAAGGTGGTGCTAGAAAAGTAGTGGGTTGTTTGTGTGTCCCTGGAAGCATGCCAGTGAACATGAGGGAACACATGCACCCAGTCATGGTGAATGGTGTACAGACACAGGGGTTAAGGGACATAGGGGCATCCCTGACATTGGTAAAGGGGGATCTGGTAGAGCCTGGTCAGCTCTACCCAATAAGTACGTGACTGTACAGGACTTCACTGGTGAGGCGAAAATATTGCCCCTCGCTAGTGTTCTCTTAGACTGGGATGAAACAGGGGAACTGTGCAACAGGTGGCTGTAGCCAAAACCTTAGCAGTGGATGTGATCCTGGGCAACAATCTCAAACAAGGGATGGTATGTGCAGTTACCCGTAGCAAGCGGCAAGGAAAATTGTAGTTCCCTGAACCCCACAGAAGCCATTGTGAAACCACTGAGGCTGGTCCCCAGCCTGTGTCTCCTGATATGGAGATTAATGAAAGGGGTAGAAATTTCCCCAGTAGCAAGTAACCACCAGCTACAGAAGGTTACTCTGAAGGGGAGGGTGACCCATTGTCAGAGGTTGGGATTGACAGTGATCCTGAGTGCCCTGATGCTAGTGCTAGGGACCATAGTTTAGCAACTGAAGGGGACCTGTCCTATGCCTTGGGACTGTGTGAGGGGTTTGCAGCTGCTCAGAGGAGTGACTCTAGTTTAGAGAAGCTGAGGGCTTGGGCAGACTCTAATGGAGCACAGGGAGGTGATGGCAGACATAAGATTTATTGGGAAAATGAACTCATATATACTCAGGTAGTACAGACAGAGGGAGGGATGCTAGGCAGACAGCTTGTTGTTCCCCAGGGGTATCATGAGCAGTTGCTCAAAATTGCATATGATATTCCCTTGTCTGGTCATCTGGGAATCGCACGCACTACGCAGTGGTTAGTCCAGAATTTCTACTGGCCTAACTTCACCCAGCAGGTGAAGGAGTATTGCAGGTCTTGTCACCAGTGCCAAGAAATAGGGAAGGTGGGCAAGAAAACCCAAGCCGCCATGATTCCCTTGCCCATAGTGGAGGAGCCATTCCAGAGGGTGGGAATGGATATTGTGGGGCCTTTAAATACCCCCAGCTCCTCAGGGAAGTGATTCATCCTGACTGTGGTGGATTATGCCACCTGGTACCCAGAGGCAGTCACCCTATCCTCACTTAGGATGAACAAAGTGGCAGATGCCTTACTTGGGATTTTCTCCCGTGTTGGGTTTCCACAGGAGGTAATCACTGATTGAGGGGGTTCCTTCATGTCGGACCTGATGAAATGTTTATGGGAGAAGTGTGGGGTGGTGCAGAGATGCACAACACCATATCACCCACAAGCCAATGGACTTGTGGAAAGATTCAATGGTACCCTAAAGTCAATGCTCCAGGTGTTTGCTGAACAGCATGGGAGGGACTGGGAGAAATACCTTCCCCACCTATTCTTTGCATACAGGGTGGTACCCCAAGAGTCGACAGAATTTTCCCCCTTTGAACTGCTATATGGACGGCAGGTATGTGGGCCCCTAGACTTGAACTGGGAGGACTGGGAAGGCAAGCATGCCACCCAGGGAACTCCCATTGTGGATTACATCCTTAGGTTTAGGGAAAGGCTGAAGGAGCTTATGGGGACAGCCCAGAGTAACCTGGCAGCTGCCCAACAGAAACAAAAAACATGGTATGATCACAGAGCTAGAGCTCACTCGTACATGGTGGGTCAGGAAGTCATGGTCCTTATTCCAGTCTGGAAAGACAAGCTGCAGGCTGAGTGGGTAGGACCGTACAAAGTGGTTAGGAAGGTAAATGATGTGAACTACATTGTGGAGTTACCTTACTGAAGACAGACAGAAAGGATGTACCATGTCAACATGATGAAGCCATGTGCAAATAGGGCTGACATGGTGTTTGCAGTGTGTAATCATGGGGAGGGGACGGATGAAGGAGACCCCATTCTGGATTTTCTGGAAAAAAGTAAGTGAGAATCCTCTGTGGAGGCAGTAAAATTGTCTCCCCAGCTGGCCCCGGACCAGATCCAGAAAGTAAGGGAGGTTTTTGCAGACTTTGCTCCATTGTTTAGTGCCAAGCCTGGACTAACCCCCTTAGCGACTCAGGATGTGGAGACAGGGACACAGATGCCCATATGTCGGACAGCATATCGGGTGTCAGAGGCTGTCCAAAGGGACATTAGGAGTGAAGTGGAGGAGATGCTGGATTTAGGGGTAATCCAGAGATCCCACAGCCCCTGGGCCTCACCCGTAGTCCTTGTGCCTAAGCCAGATGGCTCTACTCATTTCCGTGTGGACCATTGTGGACTGAATGCAGTTATGAAGTCAGACACCCTCCCGTGCTCTGGACGGATGAACTCCTGGACAAGTTGGGGGGGCGACCTACCTTTTGACCATTGTCCTGACAAAGGGGTATTGGCAGGTAGAGTTGACAGACAGAGCTAGGGAGAGGTTGGCCGTCATCACTCCTATGGGCTTATTTGAGTTTAAAGTAATGCCTTTTGGAATGAAGAACGCCCCAGCCACTTTTCAAAGGTTGGTGAACCAGGTGTTAAATGGTGCTGAGGAGTACGCCGTGGCATACCTGGATGACATTGCCATCTTTAGTACCAGCTGGGAGGAACACCTATCCCACCTTAGGGAAGGGTTGTGCAGGAAACAGAGGGCCGGGCTCACTGTCAAAGCTGAGAAGTGCCAGGTGGCCATGGCAGAAGTGGCATACCTGAGGCATGTGGTAGGCCGGGGACAGCTCCATCATAGCCAAATAAAGATAGAGGTAATCCAGGCATGGCCCAGACCAAAAACACAGAAGCAGGTCAGGAGTTTTCTAGGGACAGCAGGGTACTACAGGAAATTTGTACCCAATTACAGTGCCCTGGTTGCTCCGCTATCTGACCTGACAAAGAAAAGGATGCCCAAGAAAATTACATGGGACCCAGCCTATGAGAAAGCCTTTACCAGATTAAAGGAGTCACTGTGCAGTGCTCCTGTTTTGACAAGTTCTGACTATAGCAAAGCCTTTATAGTTCAGACTGACGCCTCAGACGTGGGTATTGGGGCAGTACTGAGTCAGACATCCAGCCAAGAGACAGATCATCCAGTAGTATACCTGAGTAGGAAGTTACTTCCCAGGGAGCAAGTATACTCAACAGTGGAAAAGGAGTGTCTTGCCATAGTGTGGGCCCTAAATAAATTAGAGCCATATTTATATGGGCAGCATTTTGTGGTGCAGACTGACCACAGCCCCCTGGTTTGGCTGATGCAGATGGGAAAGAACAATGGTAGATTGCTAAGATGGAGTCTTCCTTTGCAAGGGTATGATATGACAATCGTACATAGGGCTGGAGCCAAAAATCAGAACTGAGATGGGCTATCTAGGGTCTATGAGGAGTGAACTGATTTGGGAAGCTCATCCCATGCAGGGGATATAGTCCCCAAATTCAGTCTAGATGGGGAGGATTGTGACATGGACAGCCAGTTCTGAGTGCTGTATCATTTTTTGTAATATAAAAATGTGTATGGACTGTCTCCCATGAGAAATGCTGAAATAGCATGTGAGAACACACACACACACACACACACACACACACACACACACACAGGTTTTAGATACAAGGTGTTACATGGAAGGCAAGAAGCTAATTACAGGCTAGAAGATACCTAACTGCCAAGATAGATCATAAACTTGTATAACACTTAGAGGAAGAAGAACAGGGTATGACACTTTAGTGCAAAGTCATAAAAGAAGCTTTGAAGTCCTGGAAGGGGGAAGCTTATCATAAGATCAAAGAGAGTCATTTGAAGAACATGAGTTATGCTGAAGTTGCAGAATTTAATACTTGGAAAAGTCATCCTGTTTTTATATAGATATATTTTGTATATATTCTGACAGGGAGGAGCTAGGTGACCTCATGCAAAGAGGAGGGCATAGCCAGCTGTTAGACAATATTCTGTTTTATTCCAGACACACTTCTATCTAGACTCTGACAAAGAAACATCTGTGAGCACTTTAAGCAGGTATTTAGAGAGATAGAGACAAATCTAAGTACTGTAGTAAGAACTGCACTGTTAAAACCTGTTTTGTCTAAGAGATTTGTGTGTCTTGTGATATAGTAGTTCTGTATTTTATGTGTTACATATTTTTTATCTATTTTAGTAAAACTCTATTTTTAGAGGTTACTTGGTCTGTCTTTGATTTCTTTGCTTTACAAGTAGAGTATATAGTTAAAGCAGACACTGTCCATGAGCTTGAATGGTGATACCAAACTGGAAAAAACGTTTAAAATCTGAGGTCTTTTATTACAGTTTTTAAGGGTTAATTTCTGTATACCTGGTTAGGTGCCCATAGACAAAGATATCTGGCCTCCCAAAGACAGAATTATCTGAGCCTGTGCATTTGGTACGCTAGCAAGAGGTTCACAGTTTGAATCCCTCCAGAACTTGAGACCAAAGGTTGACTTGAACCCACAAAAACAGACGAGGGTTACCTTGTTCTGTTAACTGTTCACAAGACTGCGCTCGGAGGGTGGCACTTTGGGAGTAGAGGGCTGACCTGCTGAGTGGGTTTGTGACAGATACAAGAAGATATGTATGCAATAATCCACAACAGGATGAGCAGTAAACCAGCTCTTACTGCATACCATAAGTTGGCTTTGAAGCCCAAGGTGTAGCTGAGTGCTTTCAACTACCTGGGAAGTGCAATAAGATCTATCTTACTACACACCCTGGAGTGGGTTATTGTGCTTATAAAATGGCTCCTTAAAGCTGGAATTTTCTAAACAGACATTTTAAATTTGCAAGCCAAACATGCAATAAGACAAATGTTACTGCACAGTCATGTGATATGGGTTAGCCAATCATATTCTTTCTTTTTTCACTGCCATTTTATAAAGTAAAACAATCCAATATACAATGGAAAGAAATATGGTTTTATATAGTGTCCTTCATACAAACTGTATCCCAAAGTCCTTTACAATCATGAAGTACGGCAGATAATTTTGCTGCTCCTTGTAGCACAAAGAGAGATCAAAACAGTTCAGCAATAGATTAGGGAGAGACTGCAGAGAAGATGAGCACAGGGAGGTTAAGTGACTTGCTCAGAGTCACACATTAAGTAAGTATATGGCAATCGCAGGGTCTCCAGGGTTACAGGTCTGCACTTTTACCATTAGGCTACACTGCCTCCTTATGTGCCATTGGCTTAAAATACATGCAATACATGGAAAGTAAATAAAGTTGTAGCCAGAAAAAATAAATTGCAGGTCAGCAACAACTGTCGAACAGTAGCACAGATGGAACTCAACCCTACAGGACAGCAGGAGGGTGTCACTCAGAAAGAGAAGAGGAATATATGGAGGATGATGTCCCATATATCAGATGAGGGTGTCAAGAAGGGTCTAATAAGATGTGGCAAGGAGTCGGAGAGCAGGAGGAAGAAAGCAGTCGGAATAGGTGGGTGGAAGTAGGTAGTCAGGAGAGAGGAAGTGGAAAGAGGGGACTTAAATACAGAGGTAGGTGTGAATACTGCGCACAGACCAAGGGTTTTAGGGATGAGAGGAAGGAGTGGAGAGAGGGGGAAGGTAAGAATAGAGGAGACAGTCTGAAGGAGAAGGCAGCTTGCTCAGCAGAGGTAAGGCAGTGGAAGGAGAAAGTGAGACAGGTTGAGGATTAGCGACATTATGAAGGGGGGGGGATAGTTAAGGTAGCAGGGGAGGTAGTCAAACCAGAGCAAAGAAATGAAAGAGCTACAGCAGGAGAGGCACCAGCCTTTACATGGAGGGTAGGGCAAGATCAGAGTATAGGGAGTAGTGATGGGTACAGTGGAAACAGTTAAGAGCAAAGTGGCTGAAAAAAGTAGAAGAGAGGTCCAGTCTAGCCTGGGTGGTTTTGGAAACAACACTATGCACCATATCTCTACAGTTAAACACTAGGAGGACCAACTTTTTTTTGGAAGGGGAGAGCAGAGCTGTTCTAATCTCATTCAAGGATCATAATAATTATATATAATAAAAACATGACTACAAATGAGTGCATAATCCAGATGCCTGTTTGTGTTGAAATGTCGCATCACTAAGTGATGGTAGTTGAAGTTTTCTGGGAGCCTCTGGAAAGTGCTACAGCATCTGTTTGAAAATACGTCTTTATGGTTCTGGTAGCATTTCAGCTGTGTGTCTTTCTGGTCTATTAGAACTGGAGCTGCTGTACAAGTTTTGTCTCCATCCTGGTTTGTCCACAGGACGAGCACTCCAACACTGATCCTGGCACTCTAGTTTTGTCTTGCTTCATCTGTCTTTCTGTCTGTCTATCTAATATATCTGATAGCAAAGTCTCATTTACAAACAAAATATTGCCATCTCCGTCAGGACCTAACAAGCTTCAGAAGCCTTTGAGACTGAAGTGCTTGTATTCTCAAGCTCAGAGCTTTTATGAGCTTGTTAGGCCCAATATGTAATATTTCACAAGTGTACAAGACTTTGTTACCAGATGTTTTATATATAACATAAGGATGGACACAATATTGTTTAGAAGTTTTATTATAGCTGCAGTAAGTTAGTTTTTAGACATGTTAATAGTGTTGTAACAATATGGTTATTACACATGTTAATAGTGCTGTAATTAGTTGTATATTTTATGTCCAGACTTGTAATAGTTTGTAAATAAGTTGTTAATGACATTGTAATAAGCTGGTGTAGTTTCATTAATAGCATACATGCTAGTTAAGAACTATCGGATATGGGGAAATAGCTGTGGCAGGATTCACTAAAAAATGCAAAGTGCCATGTAAACGTTTGCACTGCACTTTGTGGTTGTGCTGGTGGACAATCCTGCTATTCACAGCTAGGTAGCATGGTGCACTATCTGACTGTGAATAGGGGCAGGCAGGGGCAGTGCTAACCCAGGAAAACCACCAGGAACCCCAGTAGTGCTGCTCCCAGAGCCAGCCAGAAGAATGTGCCAGCAATACCACACACATGCTAGGGTCCTATTCACGAAAGTGGGCATGCAAATGAGCCCATTGGGTATGCAAGGTGCAATAGGCCATTAGCATGCCCATTATGGTCCCATTTGCATGGCCCATATCTGGCATAGAATGGCCCACCACCAGCCCATGCCCCACGCAGCTGCAGTCCTCTATTGTAGTTCCCCCATCCTCCGATCTCCATCCCCAATGACAGTCATGTACCCTGGTAGTCCAGGGTCCCTCCCCCTGCCCTGATTGTTGACCTCAGAATTAAAAAAAAAATCTTTCTGTAGTATAGTGTTTCTCTCCCCACTCTACAGTCCCCAATCGTCCATCCAAAATGTTTAAATATATTTTCCATAGTGTAGTGTCCCTCCCCGGTCCCCAATTTCCCACCCAAAATGTTTAAATATATTTTCCATTGTGTAGTGTCCCTCCCCGGTCCCGGATCACCCATCCCAAATTTTTTTTTAATACAATATACTTTATTGAATTTTCCAAAATACAAAAAACAAAATAATAAGAACAACAACAAATAACAATATATGAACAACAACAGCAAAAAGCACCCTCTCCCCCACCACCCCAGAACCCAGAGCACTATTATCCAGGAAATATAAAAGAAAAATCAATAGCCAGTACTGTAACAGTGAAAGATAAAATAAAAACAGTGCTAGCAGTGGAAGCCAATTAAACAAAATAAGTCTACAAGAGGAATATAAAGTTATTACTATTACACCCCTTTATGATGATGTCACAATAGACAATAAAGTGTAAAGTGACTCCCACCTAGAACAAAACTGCTCTCTCTTGCCTTGTGAAAAGGCAATCTGCTTCTTGACCATTAGGGCCAGAAGAATTTCTTGATGCCATTCTTTATAAGTGGGAATGGCATCAACCAACCAGTGTCGTAATATTATTAACTTAGCTGTAACTGCTATCAAAGCCATATATGCCTTCCATGGGCTGAAAAGATCAACCAGATAAAAAACAACTAAGCATACCTCTAGTGCAAAATATTCTTCAAGCCCCAAAAAAGGATGCAAGGATGCTTTTATAGAGTTCCAAAAAGGGGATACCTTAACACAATCCCAGAGCAGGTGTTTAAGATAACCCTCTGCCATGCCACATCTAGTACAGATTGGCGAAGGGAGACACCCCATTTTATACAACTGCAAAGGAGTGTAATATAAATGCTGTAAGACCTGAAATTAAGTCAACTGATACCTATCCTGCTTTACAAATTTATATAAGTGCCACCACATGGCCTGCCACAACCAGGGCTCTGCAGGAAGATTCAATGCTTGTTGCCAGTAACAACAGTTGCCTGTTGGGCTGCAGGGATCATTTGTTTGACAAAGTTCATAAAGTTTCAACGCTGAATGGGGTTGCTCCACTAAAGAAATGAGGGCAGGAATGTTCAAAGAGTCATGGAAGGACCAGGGGGCGGGGCCCCCCAAAAAAGCAATTGCCTGTTTTAGCTGGAGATATTTACAATCAAAAGTTCGGGGTAAAAAGAAATATTCCTTGGACCAACAATTGGCAAAAGTCTACCCACCTCCAGTAAATCATCAATGGTAACGCTTTTAAGATGAGGGCAAAATGTGTATGGTATCGGGCAATGCACTATACAAATATTCAGATTACCCAAAATGGGCTGAGTAAGCGCTTTTGGCCAATCTGAGCCCATATAAAGACACAACTGCTGAAGGACTTTTAGGGACCAATATATTGGCATGGTCTTAAGCCAGTTGGGTATGGAGGACAGCTTCAGAAAAAGTAGACTTCTGATCTGTATCCTGGCCTGCTGACAAAGGTCCTTCTCAATTAGGAGCCAAAGTATTCCCATTTTGTATTGACCAATCCCAGCCCCCCTTAAATTTTACTATCGTGCAAAGAGCAATAATAAAGGAAACTGTTAGGAAGGTGCAGACCACCTCTGTCCTTTAGGACAGTGAATTTAGTGTAGGCACATCAAATTGCCATCCCCGTCCACGGAAAGGAGTTAATCATCTGTTGAAGATGAGAAAACCATGATTTAGGAAGGTAAGGACATAATATACCTAAGGGATATATGACATGGGGAAGGAGATTCATTGTAACTACACTTACATGCCCCCAGAGTGAGAGAGACAGGGATGCCTAGCGCTGCAAGTTGAGCTTAATCTGTTGTAGAGGGGGAATGAGATTTTCTTTTATAAGGGATGAAGAGAATCTAGTAAGATGAATACCTAAGTAAGTCAGCTCCTTGGGTTCCAAGATTAGCCCCCACTTTCCAATCCTGAACCCCTGGCAGGGTTTTTTGAATCCTGAAGGGGTATAAATTGTTTCCCTCTTTTTCTCCTCCCCCCCACTTTCAAATCCATCACCTGCCCGTCTCCCTTCTTCCTTGTCCCCTTTCTCTTCTCCTGTTTCCCCTGCCCCTCTCTTCTCTACCACCCCAGTCCATTTCTCTCCCATTCCCTTCTCTTCTGCCTGGTCCTAACCCCCTAGCAGGGTTCTCAGCAATCTGGATGGGTAGAGATCTTGGCTGTACCTCTCCCTCCTTCTTCCATCCCCACCCTCTACCCCTCACCTGTCCACTTCCCCACCTATCTTATAACTGCCTTCCCTTGGGTATACAATAGCACTTCAAATCTTGTGCTCAGCCTACTACTTGCAGCACTTCCAATGTGTTATCCATCCTCTAACCTTTACCCTACTAGATCACCTGCTCTTGGGTTGTTGTAATGTATGCTATATCTGAATATGTTTTGTTTACCCTGGCTGGTTGGTCTGGGTTGTTGTGTAATTGTATTACACTGTTTTGTTTTAGAAATTGTATAGAAATTGTACTTGTATTGCTATGTGCTTGCTTGTTCTCCCAATTCTTGACCCCCCTCCCCCCAGGATGGTTCTGGAAATTAGCTGTTTACAGCTCATGTTGTCTTTCCTGGTGAAAAATTTTCCAAATAAATACATATATACATAAAATTAGCCCCAAATCCAAAATTTCCTGCTTATGGACATAAACGTTAAGGGGAAAAACTTTTATTTTTTTCCCAGATTTAGTTTATGTCTAGAAATAGTGGAAATGCATTGAATTCTGAAATGTTTAAATATATTTTCCATACTGATTGACAAATCACAGTCAATGAGCCGTATTATATATAGTAAGTGCTCCCTGAGGGTTCAGTTGGCGGCTAGCTGTGGAGGTGTGAGGATGGCTGTGCTGGTTGCCGGTCACAGGTTGGGACCTGGGGGAGTGGGATGGTGAGTCTCACTGGATGAGCTGGGGTGGGAGGTGGGGGGAGTGACCCTAGACTACCAAGGCATGGGTTTTTTGCATTTGGGGATGGTGATCGGTGACTGGGGAGGTGGGAGGGACCACTACACTTTTGAAATGGCTTTAACAATATTAGGTGGGAGATCGGTACTGTGGAGGGGCACTGCATTATAAAACATATATTTAAACATTTCAGGTGGGTGACCAGGGACCGGGGAGGGCTAGTACACTATGGAACATATATTTAAACATTTTGGGTGGGCGACTGGGGACCAAGGAGAGACACTACTCTTGCATGAGATCATATGAAAGGACCATTGTTCTTTCATGAGATCTGACAAAATAATATTAGTTCTTTCGTGAGGTCCCATAACAATATAGGGTTCTTTCACAAGATGTCACAAAATAATTACTGTTCTTTTGTGAATTCTCATGATAGAACAGTAGTGCTTATGTATGGTTCTTATGTATGATCTCACAAAAGAACCACAGTTCTTTCATATCAGCTCATGAAAGAAGAAATCGGCTCATGAAGAAAGAGTTGTATATCTGAAAAGAAAACCAACTTTAATTCATAACTCAGCCATTTTAAAAAACTTTAAATGAAAACGAAAAGGGGTTCAGGCTACTCAAACAAATGAATGCTGTCACACAACTGTATTTTTCATAAATAATCTCTTTTATTCTTTTTTTTTCTTTATTAAAGTCCCAACATTTCACCTGGTCTCAGGCTTCTTCTGGGGAACTATAAATTAAAAATAAAATGTGTTTACATCTACAGATTATCATTTACATTATGTGTTTTTAGGCCCAACATTTTTCTTTTCTTTTCACTGGTTTAACATTCCAAACACTTACCATATTGCTTTTTTCTTTCTTGGTGTTTTTAATAACTTAAATCCAAATGTTCATTAAATTGTTAACATCATTGTCCTGGCCAGCTGTATTCAATATGGTATCAATTAAGACACTACCTATCATTTACATAGAAACATAGACTTTGATGGCAAATAAGGACCGCTTGGCCCACCCAGTCTGCCCATTTCCCTACCTAGTGGATAAGCTGCAGATTCTAGTTAACCAACAGCCTACTTCCTCCTACCTCCCCACTATAATTGCCTTATGTCTGTCCCATGCATGTTTGAATTCCACCACTGTTTTAGACCTCACAACCTCCCCAGGAAGGCTGTTCCATGCGTCCACCACTCTCTTCATGAAAAAATATTTCCTCACGTTGCCCCGAGCCGTCCCCCCCTCTATCTTTGAATTGTGCCCCCTTGTTCTTGCACATCTCTTTTTCTGAAAGATGTTACCCTCCTTGACTTTGTTGATTCCCTTGAGGTACTTGAAAGTTTCTATCACGTCCCCCCATCCCTCCTTTCATCAAGGGTATACATATTAAGCTCTCTCAGTCTCTATTCATATAGTTTCTGATGCAGACTTTGCACCATTTTAGTTGCCTCCTCTGGACTGCCTCCATCCTATGTCCTTGCGGAGATGGGGTCTCCAAAACTGCATGCAGTATTCCAGATGGGGTCTCACCAACTGTCTGTACAGAGGGATAACCACTTCCCTTTTTCTACTTGTGATGCCTCTCCCTATGCATCCAAGTATCCCCCCAGCTCTCTTTACTGCCTTCTCACATTGCTTTCCCACCTTTAGGTCGTCTGATATGACTACCCCCAGGTCCCTTTCCATTTTTGTTGTTGTTAGTGCCTCCCCTGCCTTTGTGTACTCTTCTCCTAGGTTTTTGTATCCCAGGTGCATTACTTTGCACTTCATTGCATTGAATCTAACTTGTTATATGTCTGACCATTCCTCCAACCTTGCCAAGTCCCTTCTCATCCTTTTCACCCCCCCTTGTGTATCATCTCTGTTACAGATCTTTGTGGCATCTGCAAAGAGGCATACTTTTCCTTCCAGACCCTCTGCAATATCACCTATAAAGAAATTAAAGAGGACTGGACCCAGTACTGAACACTGGGGTACTCCACTAGTAACTCCCCTTTCTTCAGAGTGAGTTCCATTTACTATTAACGTCTGTGTCGCGTTGTGCAGCCATTTTGCTACTCAGGCTACCACCCTGGAACCCACTCCCAGACTGGATAACTTGATTATTAATCTTTTGTGTAGGACTGTGTCAAATGCCTTGCTAAAGTCTAGATAGGCTATATCCACAGCCCTTCCCTGGTCTATTACTTTGGTTACCCAGTCAAAGAAATTGGTTAGAGTCATCTGACATGACCTTCCTGCTGTGAATCCATGCTGCCTTGGGTTCTGTGCCCTACTGGCCTGTAGGTACCAAACAATTCTTTCTTTCAGAAGTGATTCCATCATTTTCCCTACCACTGAGGTCAAACTAACAGGTCTGTAGTTTCCTGCTTCTGCCTTGCTCCCACTTTTGTGAAGGGGAATCACATCCACCCTTCTCCAGTACCACCCCATCCTCTCATGATTTGTTAAAAAGGGTGGTCAGTGGTGTCACTAGGTTCCCCCTTAGTTCTTTTAGGATTCTGGGGTTAATCTCATCAGGCCCCATTGCTTTGTCCACCTTGAGTTTTAGGAGTTCTTTCAGGACCCTTTCTTCTGTAAATGGACTGGTGTCAATCCCCCTGCCCAGAGTGCTTCTATTGTTTGGTTTAGGTAACTCCACTTCTTCTTCTTTTGTGAATACTGAGCAAAAGTATTCATTCAGTATCTCTGCCTTTTCACTGTCTCCCTCTGCCCACCTCCCCTCCCCTTTATTAATCTTCACTATCCCTCCATTAACCTTTCTTTGCTCCCTAATGTACCTATAAAAGGTTTTATCCCCCTTCTTAACTGAGCTGGCTATCTTTTCCTCAGTTTGGACCTTTGCTATTCTGACTGCCTTCCCCACTTCCTTCTGCTTTAACTGATACAGTTCCCTGACATGCTCCTTCTGTGATTCCTTATACTTCTTGAATGCTACCTTTTTCTCCCTAACCTTCCCTGCCACCTCCTTTGAGAACCGTAGTGGTTTTTTACTCCACTTTGTTTTCTTTGTTTCACACAAAGGCTTGTTGCCTCCATGATGGCAGATTTGATTTTTCTCCATTGTTCTTCCACCCCCCCTTCTGGCCATTTGCTAGCGAATTTCTTAGGTATTCACCCATTTTGCTAAAGTCAGCCCTTCTAATGTCCAGTATCATCATTTTTGTATGGCTTGTCTCCATGGCTGTGCTTACTGTGAACCACACCACTTTCAATTCTTTTGAACATAACTGCATATGAAACATCATTAGAATATCAAAAACATACTATATATATGTTTATACAACAAATGTTTGGGGATAAATATACAGATAAAAACTTGTATCTCAGGCACCCAGTGAGGATATCATTGATATCTCCATGTTCCTGTACGTCATAGTGATATCTCCATGTTCCTATATGTCATGGAGATATTTCTATGTTCCTATACGTCATCCAAACAAAAGTGAAACTACACTTTCCATTGCAGTCCTACCTTTCTAGAGCCTAGCGCTGTTTCCCCCACACATGCGCACACACCCCTGACATTTAGTTGACCCAGTAATTATTTTTTAACAAATAACTTTGTAAGGCATATCTGGTTGATCCTGCCACTCCGTGTTTCGGTAAATGAAAATAACACTGTCACTTTCTCTCTTGAAATGTAGCGTGACCGAGCGTATATAGTAAGAAATAGAATGAACTCCCAGTGATTTACACAACACTAGTCAGTGTTCCAAACGTACTCAAAATTGTTTTTGGCCCTATCATTTACTTCAATCTTATGCAAGAAGCTGCCGATGGTACTGTGAGTGCAGAGAGTGAACGAGTCGGCAGCTTCAGAACAGCAGAAAGAAACAAGAGTGAGCGTTACTATAGCAACACTCGCTCTCTTTCTTTCTGCTGTTCTGAAGCTACCGACTCTCTCAATCTCTGCACTCACAGTGGCAGGATCAACCAGATATGCTTTAAAAATTTTATTTATTTAAAAATAATGGCAAGATCAAGAACTTAAAACTAAAGATATACACAAAACTTTAAACTGGCAGGATCAACCACAGGTTTTTTTCAAGTAACATCTTATCTGTTAGGCATATACCATACATAGGACTTTCTATTGTATGTGGCCCCAAACATTTGTTTGTATAAACAGAACATGGCATGACCTGAGTGAAGATATCATATTTATTTTCACTCGAGGCCAATGGCATCGATATCTCACTTGTGGCTTCGCCACTCGTGAGATATCATGATATCATTGGCCTCTCGTGACGATAAATATGATATCTTCACTCAGGTCATGTCATATCCCATATATATATATATATTTAGATTCTTTTTTGCATCACATAACATAAGGTTTATATTCACCATTCTTGGTAGCTTATGTACTTTGAATCACTTTTTCATCTTAATGCATCATTCATTAAATGAACTGGTACTTAGTAATCTCTGTTAAATAAGTATAATATTTCTAATCAGTGTTTAATTGGTTAACATGACATATACTTGCTTATTTTTAATATATGTCATAGTATACACTTTGTTAATGTGGTTGCTTGTACCTTTAAGTGCTTTCTGTTTACACTTTGTTTTTTCAGTCCATTTCTGTGCCTAAAATCTATGTTGTGATAGATGTTATACCCTGGCGTATTCTGGTTTCATTTTTCCTTACTTTGTTATCTCATTACACCTTTCCTTTCCAGTTTGAAAATTCTAACATTTTCATTCTAACTTCTGCCTTTCTACTATACAGTGGCCATCTTCCTCTATATTCCTTTTTGCTTTTTTGTTTCAAAAATACTCCAGTTTATGTCTCAAGACCTTAGTACATTTGTTTTCCAAACCCTTTCATTCAGTGCTAAATCTATACTGTTCCTTGCATGCTCCTCATTCATTTTGGCTGGGCATTTAGTATTTTTATTTAATTCTATAGTTTTATGCATAAGTTCTTGTATTTATGCTGCATCTGTGCGTGCCATTTTGTAAACAGTTACTGTTTTCTTTATAGACCAACTGTTTGTTGAAAAAAGGAAATTACTTTCAAGTAGTCTTTAATTTTTCTACTCTGGGTTTATGGCACTCAGTTTGGCAGCAATGGAGGAACCTCTGCCTTGTCCTCTTATGGCCATGGATGACCATGTGACCACGCTGGTGACTTGGCCATGCATCACCATGGAGACGCCGTGGCTAAGCCACCATGATCTTTCCCATGGGCATTAAAGGGACAGTTTGCTGGCTCTTAAAGTAGCATATGGATGTGCTGGAGTCATTGTGGTTTTAGGCATCATTCTTTATTTCTGCAAATCAAAGACAGTGTTTTTTTGTGATGGGCTGTGTCTCTTTTCTCACAATTTTTGTGTTTGATTTTATACGTTATTAAGTTATTTTGTGTTGCTTTTCTCATTTCCCCTGTGGTCCAGTATTTTGGCATTCAGATGTTTCAAACTTGACTATTTAGATGTTTAGAAATTTTGAGATGTCTCTTTCTTTATCTGCATATATTTCTCTGATGCCATTATTTTAGTGATCATTCTAGTTATGTGCTTAGAAGCTGTATCTTTTCTTTTCTTGAGGATGTAGCTTTACTGTGTTTTTTTCTCACAGATTTTTTTTTTTTTGTGTTCAGTCTCATTCACTCTCAAGTTGTTTTATTTAGCCTATCACATTTTTTTTTCTGGGATACCGATCATTTAGCATTTTAGATTCTTAAATATCTAAGAGTGTAGAGGTATAGAGGTCTCTGATTCCTCTTTCTTTGTCAACATTTCTGTTATTTTTGTTTTATATTCTGGCATTTAAACATTTCAATATCTGAGAGTTTGGTAGTCTAGAAATATATAATTCCTCTTTCCTTATCTACATTCCTGGTGCTATTGTTTTAGTTCCTGCTTCTAATTTTTCTACCCTGGAATAGATTTACTGTCTTGGTTTGCTGTTTTTTGATGCTTGTTGTTCTATTTTGTGTTTGAGTCTTAATTACATGGGGGTCCTGCACAGATATCACCAGGAAATTGTGCCACTACTTTTTACCAGCAAACTTGTTAGTTGGCCTCTTTATTAAGTCCCCATTGCTCACTTAAAGTTAGCACATGGCTCAAGGGACCCTGTGCTTTTGCATAGAGATAGACCCCTCACACGGTGCAGGGCCCCAAGATCCTCCTTGTCTGCATCTGTAGCTGCATAGAAGCACAGGGTCTGAAGGGTCCTGTGCTTCTGCAGGTAGATAGACCCCTCACATGGCATATGGCTCACAGGGCCCTCTGCCTCTGCATCTGTATGCACAGAAGCCATATGGATCACCTCACTTGTCAGAGGATTCAGAGGGTTCTTCACATCTGCATCTGTAGCTAGATTGAACTGCCCACTTGGTACAGAGCCTGGAGGACGATGCATGTCTGTATGGTCTGCATGTGTACTGGCAGAAGCACAGAGCCCAAAGGGCTCTGCACTTCTGCAGTCAAATGGATCCCTCACTTACCATGTAATATATTTTAGAAATAAAAAATGCAAACTAAAAATGCAGAAACAGTAAAGTTCAAAATATGAACTTATGATGTGCAGGGCCATCTGGGCCCTGCACTTTTGTATGTTAGTGGACCCCTTACATGGTGCAGGGCCCAGAGGCACTGTGTGTCTACATCTGTATGCAGCCAGATGGATCCTTCACTTAGCAATTAAATAGAGAATAATGTATGGGGAGGTGGTTATTTTGAGAATTTTACACACACCCGAGGTGTGGGATGCCCCATAAACCCGGGCGGGCCCGGGGTTTATTTAGGCATCCACACACCGAGGGTGTGTAAAATTCTCATGAATAACCACCTGTCCATTACTTTATTTTTTATAATTGTTGGTCACAATTTTTTCAGCAGTAATCTATTCTATTTGCAATTAAATTAGTAAGCCAGTTGAGCTATAATGAAAAATGTATTTGTGGTGTTGTATTACACTGCAGTTTTTAATGGTTTGTGTTTTTAAAACTCTTTTTTATGTTTGGAAAAGAAACATCAACAGTTTTTAACATTAATACATTTGTCAGCATCTTTAAATGTTTGAACTTACAGTTCGTGAATGAAATTCGGTTAGTTTTAGATGGTTTCATTAATGTGGAGGAACCGTGAAAGCTTATAAATTCTTAACGATAATAAACGCTTCAAACTTTTAAACTAAGAATTAAAACTGTTAATTTTGTTATGTAGTCTGGCTCCAGGAGGTCTTGGTGCTCATTTTCATTTGCTTCAACGCTGGATCTGACAGGAGATCCGGAGCTGTGAGAGCATGAGTGAGTGAGTTGTTTTCTTCACTCTGCAGCTGTTTGTGTCTCGCGCTTGTCTAGAGAAGCGTGGCGCTTGTTTGCTGTTATAACTGGCTGAGGTAGTTATAATGGCAAATTATAACTCGGTTTTTGCATTGGAAAAAATTGTGGCTAGTAATTATTATATTTTAGTAGTAAAATAACAGAAACATTAACGTTAAAAAAAAATACATTTTATATAAAATAATTAAAATTGTTAAACATACATATAATAATATAAATAAAGGCATTCAAAATTAATTATTTAACTTTTTTTTGTTTTTTAAAAAGCCTCCTTCTTAAAAAAAAAAAGAAACTCAAATTGTCTGTTTTTTAAATGTCTGTTTTTGTGCTGAGAAGCCACTCACCCTGGTTCATGGCAATGAGGGGGCAGTCTTTGGGCAGTTTCCTGTAGGGGCCACTGAAAGTGGAAACTACTGCACTGGTAATGTCTGGGGGTGAGGGACTGGTGGTTCAAGGCTCCTCATCTTCACTTGAGAAAGCTGGGAGATCTTCTGGATGAAAAGAATCTTGCAGAGACATTGTACATTGACACAGACAATGAAGGCCTGGTCTTCCCTCTCTAGCATCTGATGCAAGTCCTGTATGATCTCAGTAGCAGCAAGGTGGTCCTTTAGGTTTTGTGAAAGTTGTTTTACATTTTTATTTAGGACCATGTTGCTGTTGCTGACAGCACACAGTGCCACATAATGTCTGTGGTGAGTCCTTCATGGTGGTGCATGCTGTCTGCTAATTCTTTCTGGGTAGTATGTACTGCCATTTGGGACTTGACCAGAGAACTGACTTGCTGCATCAGATGCCAGAATCCCTGCTTGCTGCTAAAGGCTGGAGTTGGAATTTCTGTAAGGAAACAAAGTTTTAGAAAACTACAGATTTATTTTGTGCATATCTGTATTTCCCATGTTGCTGTGGTTACATGAGTTGAGCAGTGAATATCGGGCACTTGTAGCAAATTAATATTACATTACGTTATGTATTGGAATTATGCAGACAAAATTAAGGAAATTCAATGGTAAAGATTTTACAATAGTTAATCTTATTTAAGTAACATACTATTTTACATACTGAAAGCAATAAGCATATTAGAACTACAGCTACAGCAATTTTTATGTTTGCTTTCGCGCATATGCGAAGTAATATCACGAGCAACAGGAGAGAGAAATGGGGTTGTGGAGGTGCAGCAGTGTGGTGGCCAATGCCAGCAATGCATTTGTGAAGCAGCAAGTGCTGCACTCATTGTAGGCCCAGTGTCCTGATGACACTGGTTCTGCAGAAGTGCCACCAACTTGAAACGATTTGGCCGCTGCAATGAAGGGCTGCCTCATCATTGCAGTGTCAGCAATTCCACTGCAATGAGAGAGTGACCCATCATTGCAGGGTGGTGCCTCAGCTGATGTAACAGTACCAGAAACATGGCACCTCTATGTGGCCACCTCAGAGCCAATGGGGTGCCCAATTCCTCTGTCGGCATACACCCGACTCCCTTCATTTGCTAATGGGGAGCCTAGTCCCTGTCAGAATAACGTCCCCACCCCCAAGTTTCTCTTGTGTGTTGAGAGGGTGCCCAATCCCCCTTGGCATCATACAACCTCCAAACAATCTTTCTTTGCTGAAAGGGGCACAATCCCTGTTGGCTTCAGTCCCCCCTTCCCAGTTCAATTTACCGACGGGGTAGTACACTCCCCATTGGCATAATGTTCCCACCCCCTCAATTTCTGCTGTGTGCCAAGGGGGTGCCCAACCCCCCTTGGCATCATGCACCTCTCCACCCATTTCTGTACCGATGAGGGGCCCAATCCCCATTGGTTTCGGTCCTCCTCCCCACAAATGCAGGTGGCACAATGGAAGCCCACCCCAGTGTACCAAACACACCTGCAAAAGAAGAAAACTGACCCGTGTAGTCTTTTTTTTACCTGTAAAACAAGAAAAAGGTCCCTTGAGGTCTCTCCTGCCCCCTTCCCCAACCCGTGCCAATCCTCTGTGCATCCTGTCTCCCCACACCCCCTCACCCTGTACTTACCTCCAGAGCCCAGTGCAATGATCTTCAGTGGCCCGGTAACACGTCTCCACTCTTCAAAGCCGACCACAAACTGAAGAAATGCCGGTAAGCTGTATAGTGGCATAAATAGGCATTTTTCAACTTTGGTGCATATCTTGGGCATTTTTGGGAATTTTGGAACCAAATTTTCAACATGGGGTTATTGGCACTCCTTCTCATGAATTCAGTCACTGTCATGGCATTATTCAGTCCCAAAAGGTGATTTCGAGGTCACTGCATGGAATTATCTTTCAGGACCGATTAATGAAACGACAGTGCCACTGTTCATGAGGTGCACTCTCAAAAAGCCTATGTTGCAAATTTGGTGAAAAAAAATCCAAAAATGACTGTTTTACAAGCGTGCATTGCGCAGGTTCCATGCACGCTCGTAACTTCATGAATCTGTAATATGTTTACTCCAGATTTGCAACATTGGCATTTTTCCACACCTCCTTATGAACAGTACAGCTGTCATTTTACACATCCTGGCCAAATGTGTTTTCATGCTTCTGCGCAGAATAGCACGGTCACTGTGGGAAATCAGTTTTAGGGACAAATTAAGAAAATGACAGTGACACTGTTCATGAGCAGGGTTCTAAAATGCCTATGTTGAAAATTTGGTGATGAAAGTCCATCAAATGGCTGTGTTACAAGCAGGTGTTGCACAGTTTCCACGCACCCTTGTAACTTCGCAAATTTGCAATATTTTCACACCAGATTTTCAACACTGGCATTTTTTCACACCTCCTTATAAACAGTACAGCTGTCATTTTTCACATCCTGGCTGAAATGTGTTTTCACACTTCTGGCACAGGATAGCATGGTTGCAGTGAGAAATCAGTGTTTGGGACAGACTAACAACAAGCGAGTGAGAGAGGGGGAGTGAGCAAGCTCAACAGAGTTCTGTTGGGACTTTAGAGTTGCCCACCCACCTGCCCAGGGTCCTGTGTGGTTCTATATTACAGCGGGGTCTCTGGGGTGGAGACAAAGCAATGATTGGATACTTTTACGATTGCTGTAATAGTACAGATTTAGTTGTTCTGTTTATTTCTCTAACTGAGCTAAGTATTGAGCTATACTGTTAGGATTGCTGTGATAATACATATTTATTTATTCTGTTTATTTCTCTATCTGAGCTGAGTAATACTTGGAGTGCAATACGATTTCTAACTGGGCTAAGTGAAACTATGAGGGCTGAGAACAAAAGTATGGCAGCTGAGGGGTGAAAAATGGACAAAGAGGCTTTAGGATTGCTACAGTAATACAGTATCTAATGGATGAGATTTGAGACTGAATTAACCCGGTCAGTATGGGGGAAATATGGGGACTCGTGTGGGGGGAAACAGGAGTTTGAGTTAATAGGGCCCTAACAGTTGTAGTAGGGTACAGAAACCGGGACTAAGAGCCCGTTAACATAAGATGGGGGCCAAAATGGGGCTGGTCCTGCATGTCAATAGGGCTGGCATCTTTGGAAGGGTGGTGGGGTGTACAGGGTGTGGGTCCGCCATGATCCTGGACTGGGCTTGGAGGATGGGGGGTGTATGCTCTGTAGACAACTGTGGAGGTTAGGGAGGAGTCTAAATGACAGGGCAGATGAGTATGGTAGGCATCCTAACTGGGGGATAGGGGATGGCAAGGGGGACAGGGAAGAACAACTAGGGACTGACACTGATCCCAGTATCAGAGACACTAGCAGAAAAGAGAGGAGAAGGGAAGGGGCCTCCTGATGGGGGAGGAAGAGACCACAAGGAGTACCAGGGAAGAGAGCAGATGGCTGTGGTTAGGGAGGGACCAGGGGTGGGACGGAAGGGAACAAGTAGATGGGGGGGACTGATAGGGAGAAGAGATGTAGGAGGGGTATTGACTAGGTATAGATTCGA
Source organism: Neoceratodus forsteri (assembly GCA_016271365.2). Lineage (NCBI taxonomy): Eukaryota > Metazoa > Chordata > Ceratodontiformes > Ceratodontidae > Neoceratodus > Neoceratodus forsteri. The sequence goes on along the minus strand of CM028131.1, from coordinate 1,327,842,832 downwards.
GCCTCTGCTATGTGAGAGAGGGAGGAGTGGACACATTCTGGGGGGGAGGACAAGCGGGGCAAGAAAGGGATGGCAACAGGTAGGGGAAGAGATAGCGAGGATGAATGGGTAGAAGGGGGGCTAGTAAGGAAGGAGGGGGAGTGACTGGAGGACAGAAGGCTATGGGAAGGAGAAGGATGGAAGCAGCATCACTATTGGAGTCGAAGGGAATGGGGGCTCTAAATCGACAACAACGGTGATAGGAGAGGGGTTGGAAATTAGAAGGGGAGGAGTGGTGGTCAACATGGGAAGCCCAGTAGGAAGTAGTCAGGCTGGGAAGGGGTTCAAGAGGAATGGGAGGAATAAGGCAGAAAAAAGGGGAGAGTCAGAAGTATGGGAGGCAGATACAGAAGTCACAGAGGGTGCAGCCGGTGAGGGTAAGGTGCAGGGAAGAATGAATACTGGGGTGGTGGAATGGGCATTAGAAGGAAAAGGGGGTAAGGGATGGGGGGTACTTGTCCTGGGGATTCTATACTGAAAGGGGTGAGATGGGGCAGAAGGGGGGAAGGCACAGCCGTATTTGGGTTGAAGCTATCCCTAGGTTGACTGCAGGAGGGGCAGGCACTGCTCAAATATGCAGCAAAGGGGAGGAAGAAACCTCATTTACTGTTGCATGTGAGTACAAACGACTTGGCAGGGGAGACTGTGGAAGTAGTGAGGGGGAGGTTCTAGGAGTTGGGCAGGCAGTGTGAGAGCATGGGAGAGTCGGTGGCATTCTCGGAGGTACTCCCTGTACCATGTGCAAGCATGGGGAGGGAGGGTGGGGACGAGGAGTTCAACGAGTGGTTGAGGGATTGGTGTCACATCAAAAATTATGGGTTAGTGACTAACTGGGATAAGGTCTGGGGGAATAGTGACTTGTACATGGTGGACAAGTAACACTTGAGCAAGGAGGGGACGGGAGTTTTAAAGGCAGGATTAGAGGGGTATATCTCTCTACTAAGTTGGATTTAAACTAGTGGGGGGGTGACCAAAAGACTGAGGTTGATAGAAAGGTCTGTACATGGGAGCCTAATGAGCTCACCAACCTAGAGAAAGGTAAAGGCAGAGGCGCAGTAACCCTGGGAGGGGGTGGGCAGAGTGGTCTGAGTGTAATATAGAAGGCAACACCACCACTCAGAATAATGAGGAGAAAGGGTGCAGACTACTGGGAGGAGGTACACAGGCCAAGGACAAGAGTAAGGAAAAGGAGGGGAATGGGTGGAAGGTGGTTTCTCTCAATGCAAGAAGCCTGGTGAACAAAATTGCAGAGTATCAGGCGCTCCTTCAGAGGGGAAGGTGGACACTGCTGCAGTGACAGAGACTTGAGCCTGAGGTACCATGATTGGGACTCGCAATCCCGGATACAGGATATACAGCAGGGGGTTGGGGGTTGCACTCTATGTGAGGAAGGATCAAATGCATAATGATGGGGGGGAGAAGAGGCAAGGACAGAGATGCTTTGGGTGTACAGACCACCAGCCCAATCCGGGGAACTGGATGGCGAGTTGGCAGAGCAGATAAGGAGGGTCTGTAGAAGGGGGGAGTGTGGTGATAGTGGGGGATTTTAACCTACCAGGGGTTGACTGGAGCACCCTGGCCACTAGCAGTACCAGGGAGCAGGTGTTTGTTGATGCATTCCAGGACGGCCTTCTGATGCAATTGGTAAGTGGGCCTACAAGGCTTGGCAGCACTCTGGACCTAGCACTGGCAAATGGGGAGGTGGTGAGGGAGGTAAGGGTGGAGGACCCACTAGCGGGTAGTGACCACCAAACAGTGTGGCTTGTTCTTGCGCTGGGCAGGGAGACAAGAGGCACAGGCATTAAGGTGGTGGACTTTTGTAGGATGGACTTTGGGAGGATGGGAGCAATACTGTGAGGGAGACTCCAGGATATAAGGCCGGGGATGGAAGCAGAACAGAAGTGGGGAGTCATAAAGACTGGGCTAACTGAGGCCACAGTAGCCTGCACCAGGGCCAGGGAGTAAGAAGACCAGAGCCAAGAAACCATGCTGGCTGAACAAGGAAGTGCTGCAAGGGGTGAGGGCATAGAGGGCTGCATACTGGAAGCACAGGAGAACAGGGAAGGGAGAGGGTAAGGAGGCTTACTGGAGTTGGTCAAGGGAGGTGGCCAGGAGGGTGAAAAAAGCTAAGGCCTTCAGGGAATTAAGGTTAGCACAGAGCATGGGGGGTGAGGACTTTTTAAGGTATGTCAGGGAAAAGAGGAAGTGCAAGGAACATATTGTGAGGATAAAGTGGGGAGCAGATTGGGTGGAAAAGGGGGAGGAGCAAGCAGAAATTCTAAATGAGTACTTCTGCTCCATTTTCACTAAGGAGAGGGATGGTCCACTACCAGCATGGGCTGGGGGGTGGGGAAAGGGGGGAGGAGAGGTGACAGACAAAGTGATCAGAGGAACTAGGGTGCCAGAGTGCTGTGGGCAGTAAGGGTGGACAAGGCACCAGGTCCTGATGGCATCCATCCCAGGGTGCTGAGAGAGATGGCGGAGCTGTTGACTGAGCTACTGGCAGATCTGTTCAACACCTCCCTGGAAACAGAGTGTGTGCCCCAGGACTGGAGGGTGGCCAATGTGGTGCCCATACACAAGAGTGGGACTAGGGAGGAGCCAGAAAATTATTGGACAGTCAGTCGCACGTCCATAGTGGGTAAGCTAATGGAAGCAATACTGAAGCAGAGGATGGTGGCATTCCTAGAGAGTAATGGCCTCCAAGATGGGCAGGAACAAGGGTTCGTCTCAGGGAGGTCTTGTCAAACAAGCCTAATAGAGTATTATGACTGGGTGACAAGGGAGTTAGACAGGGGCCATGTGGTACATGTCCTGTACTTGGACTTCAGCAAGACTTTAGATACAGTGCATCATGGGAGACTGGGAGGGAAGGTAACGGCATTCGGGGTGGGAAAAAAGCTGACTAAATGGATGTAGACCTGGTTACAGGGGAGGGTGCAGAGGGTGGTGGTGGTGGTGGTGGGGGAGCTCTCAGCACCTAGAGCAGTGACAAGTGGGCTGCTGCAGGGGTCAGTGCTGGGCCCAGTGCTATTTTGGCTCTTTATGTCCGATATAGCACATGAAGTGGGGAGTAGGGTTAGTCTGTTCACAGATGATACCAAATATGGGCAGTGGTGGACAAAGAGGATGGATGGGAAAAACTGCAGGGGGACCTAACCAAACTAGAGACATGGTCGGTGGAGTGGCAGCTAGGATTCAATGCAAACAAATGCAAGGTGATGCACTTCGGGCCTAAGAACCAGAAGAGGGACTATTGGTTGGGGGGATGAGGTTGGGGAACTCAGCATATGTCCTTATGGAGTGGGGTGACTATAAAGCTTAACACCCCAAGGCACACCTCAACACTTGTCGGTGTCTGCAAGATAGGGTGAGATGAAATGGCATGAATGTTATGGGTGACAACCCAAACACATACCCCAATGCCTGTCCATCTCTGCAGGTTGGAGGTGGGGTTGGCGTGAAGTTCAGTACTTTACTGCCATTCCTACTCTGCATCTGTCTAACTCCTGCATTTCCAGTGCTAATACCTGCAAACAAATATTCGGCATTGACAAATGCTTGTTTTATGATGGAGCAGGACATTCAGTGGATAGGACAGGACATGCCACAAATGAATTTCTTCACTAAAGGTTGCATTTTGCTGGCAGGATAACATTGCAATTCATAAAAGGTTGGAAGATTGTGGGGAGGATACCATCAACAGTGGTGTTTGTGATATGTCATACAACTCACATAAGCATATAATTACTGTATCTTGGTACCAAAGTTTGACATACTGTAAATCTTCAGTGCTAAAGATTTGACAGAGTTTAGTGTTATTCAAGTAACACACCATTCTGCACACTCAAAGCAATAAGTATATTTCTACTACAGCTACAGACAGCAACATACTGGAGCAGGACATGCAGTGATTATTAGTGGAAATGCCCAAAATGAATTAATGACCACAGCTAACATATTGCTAACATAGCAAGGATGCAATGGGGGGGAAGGTTGAAAGGTTGTGGGAGGATACTGTTACCAGTGGTGCTTGTTTCATGCAATGTGACATGCATAAGCACATAAATACCGATAAGTTGTACCAAACTTCAACATCCCGTGAATCTTTTTTTCTTCAATGGAACACCTGTTCACCATATGAAATATTGAAATAAAGACTAACAAAAAAAGTAATATGTAAGGCTGGACATGAAAGACAAATAAGAGTGAGTAATACTGTGACTGCATAGAATGTGATGTTTATTACCATATGTGAGCTAAGTAACTAGTGATCAGTGGTGCTGCACTAATAACTGTCTTTTTGACGCTATAGTTCTTGTCTGCAAAACATACTGTTTATATCTGACTTGTCCAGTGTAACAGTGTAGATTATTTCAAGTACTGTATCTGAAATGGGCTCATCTAGAACTATGTACAGTGGAACACAGACAACTTTGAAGTATGAACTTATTGCTTACATACTGGTACTGTTGTGAGATAAGCTAATGTAAGGATCCATGATGGGAGCTCAACAAAAATTTTGTCGAACGCTCAGCAACAACACTAGCAGGTGCGACCGCATTCTGCAGTTGGCTGCCGGTTTGCACTTGACTTCAACTTAAGAATTTTAACCCAGTGGAGCTGATGGGGGGGCAGGACCCCCAACAGATAGCGCCAGGTTCCAGTGGGTCTCCTACAGTGGCATGGCACTGTAATCACTGTGGGGGACCTCGCTGGTGAAATGTCGCTGTCGGGGGGGTGGGGGTAACCGCTAATGTAATCTTTATTATTGAACACAGTATCTCAGCAGAGCACCTCTATTTGAAATAGCAGTTGGTCCATCACAGTTTTAGAATATAAGTAAGAAATAATACATGACAAGGCATGCGGTTATGAGGTAATTACCGCAGGGCCCCCTCACTCCATGGGTTGGAGGCACAAAGCATTAGCTGAGTGCCCTTGCATCACATTGTGGGGGGAATACGGTAATTAATGAATAACCACAAGACCTAAAGAGTGTTACTGCATTATAAAATGCCATCAAAATAATGAGAATAGAAGAATAAATAAAACTTTTAATTAAAATAAATAAATCCTCATCATTGGTGATTCAGTTCTCACAACATATAGAAGGGTTTGCCCCATCAAAGAGGTCAAATTGGCTGGCAGGTAAGTCACTAATGTTAGTAGAACCTTTTTTCCAACTGTCACATTTACTAAAAATTCTGAAGCAATGTAATGATATTTATAGGCAGTTAGGTCAGTCTAGAAAATAAGTTACAAGACTTTTAAGGCAATTTCCAGACCCATGCCATTAATGGTCAATTACCACAGATCTGAACAGCTATTGACCAATTAGATCACTGGATTTTTCTTCCCCATTGTATAACAGAATTTAAGTAATGTAACATTGAATGAATGTATAACTTACATTGTTTAACTCCAGCCAGAATGCAATGGTGAGCAAACAGGTTGAGCTGTTGAAGAGAAACAAACAAACCCAAAAATATTTTTGTTGCTTTAAGCTGAACCCTGACAAGTGCATTAATGCATTTTTTTGCAAAGAATATATAAAATATACACAGTATATTTTTATAAATATATATATATATATATGTGTGTTGATTACAAAAAAGCCAACAGTAATGCATACATTATGGTTCTAAAGCTACAAATAAAGGGAAATATGGTGTTATGATTTTTAACCCTAATGCCCACCCCACTACCTACTATTGTGACCCAAGACCAAAATACAAGTTTAGGGCCATGCCACATGGGTCAGCTGCTTTCAAGCTACAGGCCTGGAGCCCTGCCCCATGGGTCCCACATTGGTGTCTTATTCGATGTAGGACCATATCCAAAGATGCAGAGTTGTTGGGCATGGCCCCAGATCTGTACTTTGCTTTGTAAGGTTGAAGATGCAGATCCGTGGTGCATGGCTCAATCCTGTATGCTGTAAGCGAAGCAACACACCTGTGGACCAAAATCCCACATCTGTAGCTTGCTTCATGCACGGCCCTACAGGCCCAATGAGAATATACAGATAACCGGGGCATGGCCTTGGCTGTGTAGTATGGTTTGTGCAGGGAAATGTGGGTTCTACATGAAGCAGCAGACCAGAGGGGCATGGCCATGGACCTATAGCTTGAGGTAGCAGACCCATGGAGTAGAGCCACAGGCCTGTAGCTTAAAACATTGGTACATGGCTCCAGACATGAGGGATTGTGGCTCCAGACCTGTAGCTTGAAGCAGCAGACCCACTGGGCATGGCCCTGGACCTGTAGCATAGCCTTAGGTAACAATGGTAGTGGATGGAGGAGGGGTTGGTGTTAGGGTTAGAAACCCTAATGTCACATTTCCCTTCTTTTGTGGCTTTGTAAGCCTGATGTATGCACTATTGTACTGGAGTCTTCTGCACTGAATCTCCTTACTTTTTGAGAAAGTATAGTACCAGATATATGCTTCATGCAGAGCCCTGCACACCTAAAATCATTGCATTTTTTCATCAATTTTTTTTGAAATGCTGAAAACAGTCCAGGCAAGTTTAAACTTTAAAACCTTATAAATATAAAGCTAGGTAAAATTTAGTTTTTAAAACCCCTAAAGGCACTTACTTAGATCAAACTAAACCTATAGATTTCATAATTTAATTCTGCCTAGTTTCTTCCCTAGCCGTGTGCAAAATAATGACAAGAAGCAGGTGTAGTTTATGTAAATTCATTGAAACCTAGACAATGATGGTAGAAAAAGACCCAGGGCCCATCCAGTCTGCCCGGGTTCCCTAAATCCCTGGGACCATTCTTGGAACCTAATGTTCCCTCTGGGTACTAACCTAATTAATAACTTTGAAACTACTGAACAGATTTTTTCCAGACTTCCCAAAACATTATCCCCTAAGACTGAGGCGGTACATGCCAAATTTAACACTGCTAGTGGCTAAGACTACAATTCAAGCTGTCAAAAACCCATTTTGAAACAGACACTGACTCAACCCTAATATACAGGCACTACTGCACCTGAATAATATGGAAGCAATAATACCCAACAGGGTGGGTGGTATTGGGCAGTCTGGACCACTCAGGGATGTAATGAGGCCCAACGCTCAGGTGGAGGGCCTTATAGCCCCTGGAAGGTCTGGTATTGCCCATGCCACCCATCCTGGAGGGTATTATTGTGCTTAGAAAATAGGTTATATGTGTCATTTTTTAAAGGGGATTACAAAAATAAAAAAAAATAAAAAATAAGTAATGCTATAAAAATTACTACAATTGAATTTGTTGTCCTTTTTTGGTAAAGTAGTCCCTCTGGCTGGCAACAGTTCCTCTGCTAGTCATCAGTAGGAGGAGCTGTTATGTCATTACAATGCTGACTGATTGCCTGTCCTGCCTTTTTTTTTGTTTGATTACATTTATTTTTCCTTTTTTGTTTGGTTGTTTACATTTTCCTGATACTTGCTGCTTGCCCTGAGGACCAGGACCAAATCAATATGAAGAGTGTTTCCTTTTTTTTCCCTGGTCCCCGTTGCATGTTGTGGGATCACAAATCCTATGGGGTTTCCATGGAGAACTTCCAATCCCTGCTGCCTACCCTGGGATTGGAAGTAATGGCTTTTTTTGTGTTTTTGTTTTCAGTTTCCCGGTCCTCACTGCATGGCTTGAGGACCAGGACTGAGTCATTACTGTTTTTTCGCAATGGGTTCCCAGTACTCACTGGCTGCTCTGAGGACCAGGAGTGTGAAGAGGTTGGGAATGCTGTTTGGGAAGATCGAGTTAGCTAGAGGGTCTCATGCAGGTACCGAGCCAGAGGAGCCACAAAAGAGAATGGAACTGCTAATGGAGAAGAAATATTACTATGAATGATCAAGCATTAAACAGGTACTATTGCTTTTCCTCTCTAAAGATAGTGAATAACCGAGTGGGCTATTGGGGAGCAGGGACACAGGTGTCAACCTACTGATCAGTTATATGAAAGTATGTAGGTGTTTTGAACCATTGCCACCAGTCTGCTTTCTGTATCCACTTCTTTCTTGGTGTTTTTCCCACCAATTAACTGAAATTCTTTTTAATAAATCAGGCTGGATTTTGAGGATTGGGCAGTGAAGTTGTGGACAGGGTTGTGCACATGTGTGCCTAGTCAGTCTTTCCTCTTGCTTACTGAGGGGACAAATGGTGGCTCCTGAAGTTTAAAATTCAAATTGGCACAGGGATACCTCAGTGAGGTATGGCAGATTGGCACTTTTTATTTCCTGGGCGTCTATTGAATGCTAATGTACCAGTGACAGGGTTGAATAGGACCCTGTCCCAGTTGTTACGGAGAGTTTGAATGCAAGGATCTGTTCTGTTCTTTTCTTTCCTGTCTGTTGTCTGTCTGGTTGCACAACCAAATGTTTCTGTGAGACCTAGGATTTGATCACCCTGACAGTCTCACAATTCTTTGCCTCTCACTGTCTCCCAGTCTTCCCTTGCTGTTTCTGTCTTTTTCCTCCCTTGCATATCTGCTGGTATAAAAATATATGCAGATCATTATGTGGAAATGTAACTGATATTGGGATCCCTTTGTTTAGAAATTATATAGTGTTACTGTTGAAATGTATATAATTATAGTTTGAGATGATTGCAAAAAGCTATTGGGAACTCAAGGGGTTAACCTGAGAACAGTTTTTAAGCCCTTTTTCAGAAGCTGTGGAGAAGGGGCCTCAGTTCTGGGACATTGTGTTCTTGCTACACCTGAATGAAATTGACAAGAACATTTTAGAAAACAACAGGATGCTTGTTAAGGAGGGGGCTGCAAAGACTTATAAAAACAGAGCTGCAATGTTTTGAAAAATAGAGAAACCCAAAGAATGAAGGAAAACTCAGATGGATCTTTTCTGTTTATTCTGTCTTTTGTAAATAGTTATACTAAACAAGTTTTTTTTGTGTTGCAGCTAGTACTAATAAACACTTTTTGGAATTCTACAACTGCTCCTGTTTTTTTTCTATGCTTCCTGACCTATGCCTCGATAACAGATGGTGTCAGCCTAAGTAGGATTTATGTCATGCATACTGTAAGCCAGGAGTTTTATGCATGGGTACTGGACCCAGTACCAGGCAAGCATAGAGAAAGGTATGGATTCTGCAGCAGCAAGTCCAGGAGTGGTTACCAGGAGAATGGCAGTCAAACTAGCAGAGATAGAAGTCCAAGCTTCTGACAAGCAGCCAGCACAAGTAATTGAAAAAGAACAGATTGTGACAGAACCTAAAAGGCTGATGGACTCTTTGAAATGGTGGGCTATATGAAGAGAAGAGAAGAGAAGAGAAGAGAAGAGAAGAGAAGCAGCAATAGGAGCAGCAAAGAAAAAAAGAGATCCAGCAAAAGGAGCTGCACTGGCTGGATGCCTTGCAAGCTATCAAAGCAGAAGGATCTGGCACTGGTCCAGCAGAGCAACAAGGTACAAGCAACTTAAAAGACATTAAACTTACAAAGTTGTGTCCCTTGGATGATATCAAGGCATACTGGGCAACTTTTGAAAGAGTTGCCACAGCCTGCCAATGGCCAAAGCAGCAATGGACAATCAGACTGGTACTCTGTCTGACAGGTAAAGCCCAACTTGCCTACCGCAGTATGGACACTGCACAGTCAGAAAACTATGACCTTGTGAAAAAAGAAATCCTGGAAAGATACAATAGCTTAGGAGAGACCTACAGGCAAAGATTCTGGTCCCTGAAGTACAACGCATTCGACAGTCCTCAAGAAGGCTTCACCCAACTCAGAGAGCTCCATATAAGATGGCTCCAACCAGAGGACAGAACTGTCCCACAGATCATCGATACATTTGCAATGGAGCAATTCATCAACATCCTGCCTACAGAAGTGCAGCTTTGGGTGAAAGAACATTGACTAGAAAGTGGGTAAAAGGCTGTTTCTTTGACTGAGGACTATCAGATGGCCAGACAGATGTCACAGCAGTGAGGTAACAGCCAAGCACTGGTAAGACATTATTTTTCCCATTTAAACTCAAAGTCTGATAAGAACTCTGGTGGGGGTAACAAATCTGCCCCCAAAGACTTTATTTGTTATAATTGTAACAGGCCAGGTCATATTGCAAGAAACTGTCATAGTAAGAAGAGTAGCACTGGAGCAGATTTGTCCTTGGCAAATAGGGACACATACTTAACAGATGTGAAGGTGGGGGATGAGACTGTAAAGGGACTCATTGGTTTGGGAAGCAGACAGACCGTAGTGCATGTTGAAGTGCTGGGAAAACACTGTGCAAAAGGACCAGGTACTGGTGTCATCTGCATCCACGGGGATGCTCAATACTATCCCACCACCCAAGTGACTCTGACCATTAAGGGTGTGTTGCACCAAATGAAAGTGGGGGTAGTACCTAAGTTACCTGTACCCACAATTATTGGAAATGACTGTCCAGGATTTACTCAGTTAATCTCAGAGGAACTGAATCCTGCAGTTTCAGCAGCAGTGGTAACGAGCTCAAGCAAAGAAAATCTCAAACGGTGGGGACACTTTTACTTTCAGTGACTTTGATTCGGACTTGTTTGAGAACAGCTCCAAGATCCGAAAGTCCAGGACAGAAAGAAGACATCTGAAACAATTGGCAACAAAAGACTGATGGACATAAAGGGTTAAATTATGAAAATGCTGAAGCTAAACTGATAACTGATTGTGATTTTGTTTCAGAGCAAGCTAATGATGTTTCTCTCCAGGGTTATTTTAAGCAGCTGGGGGTGAAAGCAAAACAAGGTGGACCAATGTTTAAAAAATGTAATGGGTTACTGTACAGAGTTTGGGTTAAACCTCAGACACAGGAACAGACAGAACAATTGGTTATACTGCTGAAGTATAGAACATAGAGAATAAAATATGGGGTAGTGTGTGTAACGAAACGTTTGCACACACCCGAGGGGTTTGATGCTACATAAACCCCGAGAGCGAAGCTTGAGGGGTTTGTGCAGGCATCTAACCCTGAGGTTGTGTGTAAACTTTGAGTTAAACACACACCACCCGATTTTTTTTTATATAATTGCTGAGTTTCCATTTTTCACCACAGCAATTATATAAAATAGAAGAGGTTCTGGCCAAGGATGGCCTGCTCTGTTTTTGTCCGTTGATGGTGCCCGTGGTTTTAAAATGTATTTTTGTCTCTGTATAAGTGGAATGTCACCAGAATTGTTAAAAAAAATAACTTACCACAGAATTAATGTGGCAGACAGCAGTTGAGTTTTCCTCGAGACAGCAAGCAAGCGGCATGGTCGGGAAGTGGTGAACTGAGGTGGACGCATGTGCAGTGTGAGGGAAAGTGTGCATGTGTTTGCCGTTATAAACGCTCCTTTATAACAGCAAATTATGCCATATTTTCCCTATGGGAAAAAGGGAAACCCATTTATTATAGAGTTGTTACAGATAGCACATGATAGTCCTATGGCTGGTCACTCAGCAACTCCATTACTTTCTGCCTCAGCCCAGATTCTGCCAATAAAAATCATTCTAGGTCCCAACCATAAATCCCTGACTATTGTCTCCATGTACATCCTGCCCAGGGACCCTAAACATGGATTCAATGATGTCCTAAACTTTATCAACTCTCATCCTTCCGAAGCTGAACTTATTCTACTAGGGGATTTCAACATAAACTGGTTAGCATCGAGTGCCAGTGCCTATAAAGACTCCATCTCAGCTGCTAACCTCACACAAATGGTAGACTCCCCTACTAGGATTAACTACAAGACTGGCACCAGTACCCTCTTGGATTGGATCCTCACCACTCACCCCACAAGGATTTCTCGTATGACCATTCTCCCAGACTCACTCAGTGACCACTCCCCAGTCATGTGTGCATGATCTAACAAATTCCGTAAACACCCTCCCAAAATTATCACTAGCAGAGTCCTTCCTCGTGGAAAACTTCCACATCTCAAACAACACCTGCTTCTACAAGACTGGCTACCCATCTATGAAGCAACAGATGTTAACTTGGCTCTTGATCACTTCATCTCAATTTTCAACAAAGCCTGTGACCTCTTTGCCCTTGCTAAAAGGTGCAAAACAAAATCTCTCTCTAACCCATGGGTCACTGAGGCTCTTCTCTCACAGCTGAAACTAAGGGATCACCTCTGGGCAGTTGCCAGGGCCACTGGCAAACAACTGGACATCCAAAATTGCAAACAAGCACAAAATGCCTGCACAAAAGCCATACGGCTAACGAAATCCACCTATTACAAAGACGCTTCACCAATACATGGGGAAATGGTCGCGGCTTTCTGGACAATATCAAGGATGTCACAGGGAAGCAGCCAAAACCTCTCTGGCTGTGTTAATGGTTGATGGATCCTCAACCCTTGACCCCAAGGTGATCGCAAACATCTTTAACACGGCTTTTTCAGACCTTAGTGCTGTTCTACCCCATGACTTTTTCGAAAACAGGGCCTACTCCCCAAATACCTCAGCCCCTCAGTCTAACTATCCCCTCTTCTACTTCAGGAAGGTAAGGCTGAATGAAGCTCACCGCTATATTACTGCAGCTATCTCTAAATCTAGATCTAGTAGCGACACCCTGGACCTTAAGCTTCTGTTGCTCACCTTTGATGGGGTAATTCATCCATTAACAAAAATCCTAAACCTCTCTCTCAGCTGTGGAAAATTCCCAGACCTATGGAAAACAGCCACAGTGACACCTGTCCATAAAAGTGGGGACAAGACGATTCACTCAAATTATCGCCCTATCTCCATACTGCCCCCACTCTCTAAGGCACTTGAATGCATCGTGGCTGATCAACTTACCGACCACTTGGATAAATACAATATACCTTGTCCACAACAACACGAGCCTGGAAGATCACAGCACCACCACAGCCCTTCTTGAGTTCACTGGAGTTTTGCACAAATCCCTTGACAATGGCCTTCTCACAGGGGCCGTTTTCGTCGACCTCTCCAAGGCCTTCGATACAGTGCACCATGGACTACTAATACACCAACTACTGAATGCTGGGCTATCACCTGACTCTTCTCTCTGGTTTAAAAGCTACTTAGAAAACAGGTCACAGAGAGTAAAAATTGCCGATGCTCTTTCTAACACCCTGCCTGTTTGCTCAGGTATCCCACAGGGATCCATACTGGGACCCCTCCTTTTTCACCTTTTCTTAAACTCCCTCCCTTACCACTGCTCTGAGCAGATCATACTATATGCCGATGATGCTGTTGTAGTCTCCACTCACAAAGATCCTGCAACTCTTCAACACAACCTTCAACTTGGTTTCAGTTCTGTAGAGACATGGTTTCTTTATCATAAACTGGTCCTCAATGACAAGAAAACCAAATCTATGCTCTTCTGCAGCTCTCATAACCCACACAAGCTACACCACTTGGCTATCTCCACCACCCAGGGCAACACTCTAGATCAGGTGGTGTCCTTCAAATACTTAGGGATTCAGCTTGACCCTAATCTCTCCTATGGACTTCATGTAGATAATGTAGCTAGAGCTGCTAATACATGGCTTGGTCTCCTCTACAAACACAGACCACACCTCACACCAGAAGCTTTGAAGGTTGCAGTCCTGAGCTCTGTGATCTCTGTAATAGACTATGGTCTCATCATTTATGGCTTGGCCACAACCACAACCCTTAGATGCCTCTCAACTGCCTTAAATAAAGCATGTCAGCTCATCACTGGTGCTCACCATCTCACCCACACATGTGACCGGTACACTCAGACCGGCTGGCTCCAACTATCAAACTGCATAAAGTTTCTCACCTGCTCCATGGTCAAAAAAATCTACCTTGGCCTTGCACCTTCTGGGGTCTCAACTCTGTTACAACACCGAATTAACAAATGGTGCCTTAGGAGATCGACGCTACAGCTACTGAAAGTCCCCCACTGTCACACTTCACAGGGACAATGCTCTTTAGCTTATCGAGCACCACTCTGGTTCAATGGCCTCAGCCCAACCATCTCCTCTGCCCCAACTATTGGTATGTTTGAAACTAGGCTCCAGGACTATCTCACTACCAGCAGCTCCTGTGACTGCCCAACTTAACCTTGTTTCTCCACTTCCCTTCTGCTCTAGTTGTCCCCTCCCTCCTCCCCTCCTCACTGGATTCTACCCTCACATCTTGGTATACCCAATGCTGCACTTTTCACCCTCTTGCCACTCTTCCTACATTCCTTCTCTCCCTACCCTCTTCCTCTCCCTATGACTCTGGCACTTCTTATCTGTTGTCTATTTTCTCTGACAAATGCCGCTGGCTGCCTTGTTACAATGCTACCTTGAACTGTATTGATCTGTACTCTGTTTGCAATGTCCACATTGTTGTAATGCCTGTCTTGATGTTCCCCATAATTTGTATTTCTCTGACGTGGAACTCTTGTAAAAGAGCCATGGCTCAAAAGTATTTGTAATCCTAGACTTGATAAATAAATAAAATAAATAAATAAAATAAACTCAGGGAGGGATCACACCCTTGCCAGATTGCTGTATAGATTTTACTGGCCTGGAATTCATGAAGATGTTACTACCTATTGTAATTTCTGTGCTGAGTGTCAGAAAGTAGCCCCAGTCACTAGAAAAGACAAGGTGCCCCGACTCTTGATAGATGTGCCTTTTGAGAGAATAACAATGGATGTGGTTGGTCCTTCAGACAAAAGTTAAAAGGGTAATAGATTTATCCTGGTAGTATGTGACTATGCTACTCGATACCCAGAAGCAGTTCCAATACGTACAGTCACAGCTTCAAAAGTGGCAGCAGAGCATGCAAAAATTTTCAGCAGAGTGGGCATACCTACAGAAATTATTACTGATCGGGGTAGTAATTTTGGTGCTGCATTACTTAAGGAGCTGTACAGACTACTAGGTATCACTGCCATGAGAACCTCCCTCTATCACCTTCAGACAGATGGTCTTGTTGAGCATTTTAGCTAAACCCTAAAATACATGTTAAAAAGGTTTGTAAAAGGGGAAGGGAAAGACTGGGACCAATACTTGCCTTACCAACTTTTTGCTGACAGAGAAGTGCCACAGACATCAACAGGGTTTTCATCATTTGAAATGCTATATGGTAGGCAGCCAAGAGGGCCACTGGATGTGATAAAATAAATGTGGGAAGATAACGCCACTCAGAAACAATTTATAACATCTTATAAGTGTGCCCTAAGAAAGAAGCTGGCAAAATATGTTGAAATTGACCATAGTAATCAAGCAGAAGCCCAAAAGCAGCAGAAGGTATATTATGACCATGGGGTAAAAGAAAAGGTTTTTGAGCTAGGTGAAAAGGTTTTGCTACTGTTGCCCACAACAGAAAATAAACTGTTAATGAAGTGGCAAGGGCCTTATAGAGTGCTTAAGCATACTGGCACCATTAACCATGAGACTGAGGCCCCTGACAGGAAAAATCCTACAAAGATATACCATGCTAACCTCCTCAAAAACTAGGTTGAAAAATGCCAAAAGCTGCTTTGCTAGTTTTACCAGAAACTGATAAAGAAGATATTCGGATCTGAAAATGGGCTAGTCCCAATATCCTTACCCGGTTAACAAATAAAAAATAAAATGAAATGAAAATATTGATGTAGCTTATGATAGACTGGAACAAACTGTAAATGCTGATGCTGCAAAGGTGAATGTTTCCTTAACCCCAGAACAAACTGCAGAAATTCGTAATGTGTTAAAGACGTTTAACAGTACTTTTACCACAGTACCAGGCTGAGCAAAAGGGTCTGAGCACGTAATAGTGACAAGGAATGCTCACTCTATTAGGCAAAAGACATACAGGTTACCAGAGTGGTTAAGAGCTGATGTGGTTAAAGAAATACAAAAAATGAAAGAATTGTGTATCATAGAATAGTCGAGAAGTGCTTAGTCATCATCAATGGTGATTGTAAACAAAAAAGAAGGGGGTGTAAGAATATGGCTTGATTTTAGGAAACTTAATGAAGTGCCAGAATTTGACAGTTATCCTATGCCCAGAATAGATGATTTGGTGGACAGACTGGGGAGTGCAAACTATATCAGTACCCTCGATCTCACCAAGGGTTACTGGCAAATTCCTTCAGCTAAAGAATCCAGAGACAAAACTGCATTTGCCACTCCTGTTAGATTCTATCACTTCACCACCATGCCATTTGGTTTACATGGTGCGCCAGCTACATTCCAGTGATACGTGGATGTAATTTTATCACCTCACACTGGTTATTGTGTTGCATACTTGGACGATGTCATGGTGTACAGTCCAGACTGGAAAAGCCACCTGGAATACCTATGAGCAGTTATCCAATTGATCAAAAAGGCAGATCTGACAATTAATCCTACTAAATGTGCATTGAGCATGCAGGAAACCAGATATTTGGGCTATGTGTTGGGAAATTGAGAAGTTAAGACAGAAATTTCTAAAATAGAAGCTATAGCTAACAGCCCTGTCCATAAAACAAGAAACATGTCAGGTCATTTTTAGGACTGGCTGGTTATTATCGGAGATTTGTTCCCAGCTTTGCAGAGTTATCTACTCACCTCACAGAACTCATGAAAAAACGGTACCCAAATAATGTGAAATTGACCCCAAAGTGTGATGAAGCTTTTCGAGCCATTAAGGCTGCATTATGTTCAGCCCCTGTTTTAAGAAGCTCAGATTTTGAGAACCATTTTTGTTACAAACAGATTCATCAGAGGTGGCCTAGGTGCAGTCCTGAGTCAAAATATAGCTGGGACAGAACATCCTATTCTGTACATAAGTAGGAAGTTGCATGACAGACAGAAAACGTACTCCACCATTGAAAAGGAATGTTTAGCAGCAAAGTGGGCCATGGAGTCCCTTAAGTTTTATTTATTAGAAACTGACTTTGTACCTATAACAGATCACAATCCTCTCTGTCGGCATAACCAAATGAAAGATAAAAATTCCAGAATCACAAGATGGTACCTGGCACTACAGCCATTTAAATTCAAGGTGATACATAAATCTGGTAAAGAGAATAGCAATGCTGATTTTCTGTCAAGATATGGATTAGGAATTGAGGGTTCGGAAGGTTGAAAAACAAATTTATGAGTTTAAACGTTACTGTTTGCTGTACTGTTATAGAAAAATGAATACTGCACATGTGCTTAATTTCTGAAAGTTAGAAGCTACTATTAGTAGAGAATTAATAGAAAGTTTTGGAAACCTGTTTAATAAAACAGGTTCCCTCCTAAGGAGGGGTGTATGTGACAGGATTGAATAGGGCCTTGTCCCAGTTGTTATGGAGAGTTTGAATGCAAGGATCTGTTCTGTTCTTTCCTTTCCTGTCTCTTGTCTGTCTGGTTGTGCAACCAAATTTTCCTGTGAGACCTAGGATTTGATCACCCTGACAGTCTCACAATTATTTGCCTCTCACTGTCTCCCAGTCTTCCCTTGCTGTTTCTGTCTTTTTCCTCCCTTGCACATCTGCTGGTATAAAAATATATGCAGATCATTATGTGGAAATGTAACTAATATTGGGAACCCTTTGTTTAGAAATTATATAGTGTTACTGTTGAAATGTATATAATTATAGTTTGAGATGATTGCAAAAAGCTATTGAAAACTCAAGGGGTTAACCTGAAAGCAGTTTTTAAGCCCCTTTTCAGAAACTATGGAAAAGGGGCCTCAGTTCTGGAACTTTGTGTTCTTGCTACACCTGCATGGAATTGACAAGAATATGTCAGAAAAAACAGGATGCTTGCTAAGGAGGGGGGTTGCAAAGACTTATAAAAACAGAGCTGCAATGGTTTGAAAAAGAGAGAAACCCAGAGACTGAAGAAAAACTCAGACAGATCTTTTCTGTTTATTCTGACTTTGTAAATAATTATATTGAACACGTTTATTTTTTTTATGCTACTGCTAGCACTAATAAACACTTTTTGCGAATTCTACAACTGCTCCTGGTTTTTCCTATGCTTTCTGACCTGTGCCTCGATGATAGTACCCCCCCCCCCGGCAGGGGGACCAGCCAATAAGGTCCCAGGAAATAAAAAGACCATTTTCTAAATACAGTACATATAAGTATAGGATATGCCATGGCCATAATTAAAATATCACTCATATTTTTTCTGAGTGCAGTTTGACCTTATGGCATCAAGAGTGGTAAAGCCATGAGTGATGTCAAAAGGTCAAACTGGATGAGGGAAAATATCACTGATATTTTCATTAGGTCTGTGGCAGATCCAATTTATGCCATACCTTTATTATGCTATGGCAAGAAAAATACTGTATCCTGATTGTTCAGTGGCCACCTTCAACAGTGTTGTTAGCCCAGCACAACTTGCTACATTCCCACTGTGGATCTAATATGAGAATATTGGACCTAGAGTGAGAATATCTCAATATTCTCACGCTAGGTCCATAGTGGCAAAAAATATCACTGTTATATGCCATTTTACCCTCACGGGTATGGCATAAATATAAATATATTAATATATTGTTATAGATATCAATATCTATATCTGTACAGTGTCCTGTATGACAAAAAGGATTACCTGCCATTGAAATTCCCTTGTTTCCTGCAGCAACAGCACTGTGTATATATGTGTGTGTGTGTGTGTGTATGTGTGTGTGTGTGTGTATGTGTATATATATATCTATATATCTATATATATATTAGAGGTAAATCTATTTAATGTATTAATTGACAGTAGAGGCACTGCTGTTGAACCCCTTCGCTGTCACCGGCAGCGATGGATCGCCAGCCCTAACTCTCACCCCATGACATGTGTAAAGCAGCAGAAGTATAGAAGAATGGGTGAGAGTTAGGACCCATGATCCCAATGCGCACCCCAATGCCGGTTGGGGTGGGGGGTCCAAGGGTTTTCAACCCTAACAGCAAATTTCTCACTTTTGTCGCTGTGAACCCTAACTAATGCATTAAATGGAGTTTTTTGCCTCTAATTTCTTCTTTCTGAGAATGATAACGAAATAGTGAATGTAATGCAGCAAGGAGAGCTGGCTCGTTTTATGGAGCGCTGGGCCCAAAGGGTTCTACGCCCCACCACATGATGTGGTGGTGGCATACTAACAGGGACAGCAACGAAACAGAAATGCTAACAGTGGCACACATGGTAACACAAGCACGAATGAGAACAGAAAGGGTAACACATGGTGGCGAGATGGAATGGTCTGCTCACACGAGATGTGTTGTCACATAGTAACATGGTGCCTGCAAACAGAAATGTCAATGGGCATGGTGATGTAAAGTGAAACAGTAAGATAAACAGTACTGTAGACAGAAATGGCAAAATAACAGAAACACAAGCGCAAATGAAAAACGCAAAGGATAACGCACATGGTGGCCAGGCGTCGGTGTGAACGGGTGTCGGATCCGCAAGCGAAAGGGCAACAGTACAGTAATGTAAGCACACAGGCTGGTTTCCCCAAAACCTGCATTGAGAAAGACAGTGAGTACAAATAATGTATGCAAAATAAAGAGTATCGGCGCAGAAAATGAGATCTTGGAATACTAAATACATTATATCTCAGGAACCGTACGACATAGAAAAAAAATTTAAAAGTCATATTATTTACAACTGTCCTGGCTAATTTGAATCTTAGCCCCATTAAAGGGCTAAGAAATTTTCCGACGAAAAGTCCATATCTTGCACCGTTTCCGAGATACGGGCCCTGAAAGGCACGGCGAACGCCGTAATGTTATCCTATGGGAAAAAAAGAAAAGTTCGGAGCACCATAACTTTGCCTCCCTGTAATGTTTTTTCACCAAACTACTGAAAGGCACATCTGTGGGCTGTTGGCTGTCTTTCCTCCAAATTTCAGGAAAAAAGACCAAACCGTTATTTTGCAGCAGGGCTCCAAATGATTTCTGTTAAGTGTCGGGCGCCGTAATGTTATCCTATGGGAAAAACTGTCAATTTTGGAGTACCGTAACTTTGCCGCCATGTGATATTTTTTCACCAAACTACTGAAAGGCACATCTGTGTACTGTTGGCTGTCTTCCCTCCAAATTTCAGGAAAAAAGATCAAACCGTTATTTTGCAGCAGGGTGCCAAAGGATTCCTGTAATGCTTCGGGCGCCGTAATGTTATCCTATGGGAAAAACTGTTAACTTTGGAGTGCCATTACTTTGCCGCCATGTAATATTTTTTCAATACAACACTGAAAGGCACATTTGTGAGATGTCAGCTGCGTTCCCTCCAAATTTCAGCCCAAAACTCCCAACGGTTATTTTGCAGTGCAGTGCCAAAGAATTGCTGTCATTTTCCCACAGACTAGAAAATTATTGTCTAATTTGCTAAAGCTTTCATAGTATTCTTCAGGACACTTTCTGAGCACGAAGTAATTTATGAAGTACTTTTTCCAGAAATTTGAAAACATATTTCTGGGTGTTTTACCACAAAATAAAGACATGGCAAGCATCCTCAGGGCCCGACTAGGTGAATACAAAAAATTAGGTTGCTGGAGGGTCCCAAATTTAAATGCCAACCATTTTTCTGATCACCAACTGAAAACAAAATGGCCGATTTGCAAAAGTAACAGGCCCATTTGCGAAAGTAAAAATGCATTTGCGAAAGTGTTGAACTTTTTGTTAACTTTTCCGATTGACTTATAATGGGAAACTGTTTTTTGAATAACTTTTGAACCGTTTAATATTTTTTCACGAAATCTTCGAAAGACACATCGGGGACCCTGGCTGCACATTCTCTGAAATAATATATATACACACACACACACATATATATATATCCATTATAGTTAGAGTTGAGCAGACTGCTTAATGTTAAACCCAATTTTTTGCACCTTAATAGCTTTACCGTTGTTTAAAGAATTAGCACAAAATTTTGTGTTAGTGTTCAGGCTGTCAGAGTCTCAAGTTGTGTAAACTTTACTAATGGCATCTTGTATGGTTTTCAAGATATGGAGGGTCAAAAAAACTGAAAAAAAACCAAACTTTTTTTTCCTATACTTAACATTGGGTAATTTTGCTCTTACATACAGCCTAGACAGTATAACATTTCTTCATGAAATTTTTAGAAATGATGGGACAGTCGGCCCGGTGGCACTGAGGGTTGAGGCACTGGATGCCACACTTCACGCTACACCGGCGATCCGGGTTCAGGAACAAACTCAGATAGCTGGGGGTCAGCAGGGGGAGGGAGGATCGAGCATCCCACTGGAGGCTCTCCTCCCTCGGGCATGGGATACCAGGGACACAATAGCATCCGACATCCCTGTAGAGAGCCAGTGGAAGCACCAGCCCTTGAAGGGACTGGCAGCTCTGTTATCGGAGTCGGGGAGGGGGGACGTCGGATGGCACATGGGAGGAAGACGTGCATCAGCACGTCATCTCTCTGGACATCTCTCCTAAATGACAGCATCCCAGGGGGTTGGGTGAGGGAACACAGAACAGGAAAAACACCCTCACGGTCCTAGATGATGACCGCACCACTCGCTCCAGACCCCCATTATCAGGACAGACCCCACTGTGCTGATGGCGGGATGGGGCACTCTAGGAGCAGATCCTGGGTTGGGTACTGGACGCGATGATGAGCGGTCTGAAGGAGTGGAACAAGAGGGCAGAAAACCAAGGAGTGGCAAATAGAAATTGTAAAAAAAAAAAAAAAGAAATGATGGGCATGTGCCAAGGGAGTGCCTTTGGATGGTTTGGGGAAAAAAGTATACCGTTTTTGAATTATAATGATTTTTGGGATAACGTCAAAGTTCGATCCATAAAAAAAGATCAATTGGTTATTTTCATTATTAATCTTTCGAACAGTAAATTTACAAGATTCACTTCTGGTGCTGCCAGAAATACTGATTGTTTTGGCTGCCATTTTCTTGCCTCATTTTATAGTCTCAAACATTAAAATGTATAAAAAATAATCTTCTTTTTAAAAAAAACAAGCACCTGAACCTAGCTAAACGGGAGGCGTTTAGTTATAGTCTGCTGTTTGTTTTTTTTTAAAACATATTCAGAAATACTTTATCTGGGAACCCCAAAATCCAGGGTTCCCAGGTTAGTGAGAGAAGACGCTGACTTTCTTGATTTCTGCAGCCCCAGCTGGAATTCATGCTGCGGTCTACAGTGAGAGCAGTGAGCTGCTCTTTTCCCTGGTGTCTAGTGGTGCCCACCCACCCCCATCACCATCCCTTTATGTGTATGCCCTCATCTTTCAGCCAGTGTCAGTTCTATATTCTATATGCATGCCCAAGAAAATGTGGGTGGCATAAATCATATGCATGATCTCTGGAGGCAGCAATTTTAAATCTTAATTGGCTGGGCTTTTAAATACCATTTAGGATTCATTCTCCATACCAGATTAAGAGGATGTTATGTCAAAGTAAGCCTACTACCTCTGTTGGACATCTCTTCCCTAACTTAAAATAAATAAAAAAATAAATAATGGAACCATCAGCTGAGGTTTGAGAGGTCGATAAAGCTTCAAGATTTGGAGATGTTTTCAGGGAGCCCATTTCCTGCAGCTAAGAATTGATGATGGAGTTTAAGGAATTATTTTATGACTTTTGGATTGAGAGTTTATTTCCGCATTTCTTTTACCTTGTCGAGGTTGAATATGCTGCTGGCAAACTTACTCTCTGATTATAGTTTTATTTGGGCTGTATGTAAAAACACATTGTTAATGTCGCATTTCCTCCTTTGTGTGTTTGGATTTGCCATGGGTGAATGATTTAGAGGCTCTCAGTAGCAAGTGGCCACTGCTTCTAACACCAACATGGTCAGTGTATTCTTTAAATAGAATTCAGCACCTGGCCAGCTCAGTAAACCTGCTCTGTCTCCCAGTGTGTGTGTGTGTGTGACATTAGTCAGGCTCCTCTCTCTGCAGGGCTGCTGCTTTCCTCCTCCCCCCTCACTCCCACCATCTCTGGATGAAATTGTCAGATTAATGCTGGTTGCCCTCCCAAAATGTTGACCACTTGACTGCCCATTTAATGTGTCAACAAAGAAGAAAAAACCTTTTAGTAGGTATAGAGACATTGTCTCAGCTTTAGCTGACCAGGTGAGGTAGAGATTACAGTCGACTCTTCTAGCCTGTTGGCTCTTGCCCAGCCCCATAACCAGGTCAGTGGTACTAATATGATTGCTTCCATTCGCAATAAAAAGATGAGAGGGTTTACAGCTCTGGGTTTGTATTTCGGAAACCTGTAACAGCCTCCCTGATTTGAGACGGGGGGGGGTGGAGCAAGCAAGAGATGGGGAGAGAAAACCACAGCGAATCTGGGAAGCAGTACAGACTGCCACATCATGAAATGTTGGAATGGAAAGTGCAAACTTTCACTTGCTGTCCTCACCAAGTGTATAAAGAAGTTTGCCAGCCGTGAAGAAAGGTCACAGCTATTTCAGAAACCCAAGCGAAAGTTTCCCTTACAGACGTATTATAGTAAACAGCCAGTTAGGTTGTGGAAAGTGTTACATACTTGAAATACCAGAAAGAGAACTGAAAAAACTCCCATGATGCTGCAACATTTACAAAATACACTACCCAGTAAGACCTGAAGTGGTTGCTTAGCAACTATACACTTTGATGTGGAAACTGTCTAATTGATCATTAGACTGCAAATTCTGAAATATTTTCCAGCTCTACTCAAATTCAAGACTATGGGCCAATGCACTTTTATTTCACTTAGTCTAGACAGCATGATGTTCATTGCCCATCAGATCCACCAGGAACCACTGAAGCCCTTGGTATCATTTAATCGGGGCTTAAAATATACTGGATCAGGAAGAGTCTCAGAGTCAGCAAAAAAATATTTGAGTACTTTAAGGGGAACTCACAGGGTCTAAAGCCAGTGCCATCACTCCAGGGGTTTTTCCCTTCATGACTTTAAGAGGGCACTATGTAGAGATATAGGGTGCAGTCAATTTAATTTTCAAGTTCAGTTCCCACCTCCACATCGTCCTTCAACCCACTGATCACTGTACTCGATTTCCCTGGTGTCTAGTAGCACCCCCACCCACTGATTGCCATTTCCGTTACTGAATTATATATTCCCTGATGTCTAGCGGCACCCCTACCCGCAGATTGTCATTCCAATTTCCATGGTGTCTAGTGGCATCCCACCTGCCAATCGCCATTCCAGTTTCCCTGGTGTCTAGTAGTACCCCCCCACCTGCCGATCACCATTCCAGTTTCCATGGTTTCTAGTGGCACCCCTCACCTGTCAATCTTCCCTGGTGTCTAGAGGTACCCCCTACCCTCCCATTTTATTCACAACCTGAAAAGAAGAAAACTGTCCCTCAATGTTTTTTTTCTTGAAACCTGTAAAAAAATGAAAATGGTCCCTCTCCGATCAGCCCCCCAACCTACCACTCAGCACCCACCACATCACACCCCCAGTACACCCCTACAAAGCTTCACTCACCTGAACAGTTCTGAGGTTCAAGACCCACTCTCCGACTGAAGACACGTCTTGCTGCTGGAACCGACAAACTGCAATATGAGAAACTAAGGTAAATGCAGTCCAATGTATTTCAATGGGGGGTTCAACTTTATGCATAATTTTGCCAGTTTTTGAGATTTTGACCCCAAATTTTTAACATGGTCTTTTGGGCACCCCACCTCAGGAACAATGCAGCTATCATTACACAACTCCTGCTCGAAAGGTGATTTTGTGATTGGCTGGCAAAATTACCTTTTGAGCAGGATTTGACAAATTTTCCTAATGTTGTTCATGAGGTGATGTCATGAGAAGGATATGTTGAAAATTTGGGTCAAAATATTTAAAAATGGCAAAGTTATGACCATCTGTTGCAGTTTCACTATGCATGCTTGTAACTTTGGAAATGTTAACTATTTTTACCCCAGATTTTCAACATAACCTTCTTATTACTCCACGTCATGTATGCCACAGGTGTCGTTTTCATTTTTATTTTTTCACTTTATCTTTTTATTGATATTCGAGTATATAGGAAAGCACACATCTAATACAATAGACTATCCTCCATGTAAGGTATAAAATATCACTTACAAAACACAGTATTTAGGGTAAACATATTGGAGAAGCCTTATATACATGTATTGATAATAAAACACAAACCTAGACAGGATGTAAGTGGAGAGCAGAAGGGTTACAATCAATAGGGTATCAAAGGATCAGAAAGAGCAACGATGTACGAAATACATGCTAGGGCAGGCTATGGCAAGGCATTCAGTAAATTGCAAAAGTGATAAATGTGGTAATATGAACAATGTTCAGTAATGGAGAGGTGAAGCTAAGAGAAAAGTGTGCAAGGAAATAAAGAAGAGAGAAAAAAGCAAGGGAGAAGGGAAGGAGAGAGGCAGAAAACAGGGAAGAATGGAAAAAAGAGGAGAAATCTGTGCACAAAAGTTTCGAGAAAACCTAATCTGAGAGCAAAATAAGAAGGAGGGCTAACTATCCCTAAGAATTAGGGTCTAGAAGAACTAGGTTTGATGCACTTGAAGTAATCCTGCCAACATCAGTCATATACAGTGAATCGGTTATGAGTAACATGAGATAATTGGTCTAGGGAGGCACACTGAGAGAAGCTTTGAAGAACATCTGAAAGAGAAGGCACCAGAGTTGATTTCCATTTCATAAGAATCAGAAGTTTGACTAGAAGAGAATGTATGTTTAACCATCTAAAATGTGCATGTGAGAGGAGAGAGCTATTGGGGATAAGGATGCCTAGAAGGAATAGCTTGGGGTTAAAAGGTAGTTTTTGTCCTGTTACTCTGGAGGCAAATAAACAGACTTTATGTCAGAGCTTATTAATGAGAGCGCAAGATCACAAGATATGAAGTAGATCCCCATTGGCCAAATTGCAGTGCCAGTAATTCTTATTTTTTAATAGGCCCATTTGTTGAAGCACAGAGGGGGTTCTATACCAAAGATGTTGTATTTTAGTTTGTATTAAAGAACTGCGGGCATCTTTAAAGGTATTATGTGCAATACGCCAACAATTACTCCATTGTGCGTCTGAAATATTGTAGTTAAGAAGAGTACTTCATTTATTTTTGGTCTGTATAGACTGATCAGGTAGAGTATCAATAATGTCTTTGTAAATGGAGCCATGTAATTTTACTGATAAATTAGTCCGGTGTGAGATGTATGGGTTTAGAAGAGTATGCCCATACACTAAACTAGAAAGGGAGTTATAAGCTGCCTGAATTTGTAAAAACTTCCAGAAGTCCTGTTTAGGAAGTTTCCATGTGATCTGCAAGTCTGAAAATGATCTAAGAGTGAGTAAATTCTGGTCCAAGAAATCTCCGAGAAAGAAAATGCCTTTGTTCCTCCATGTATGACAGAAAATTGGGTGATCTTCTAGAGTGAGCAGTGGATTGCCCCATAAGGGGGCAAAAAACCAGGGTGTTGGATTGGATTTCAGGAAGTTGTGGGTTAGTTTCCAATAAAGAACAGAGGATGATATAGTCGGGTGAGATTTTAGTTTAGAGGAAATGGGATTAAAAATGAAGGAAGTGGGAACTCCTCCCGGGCACAATGCGGATTCCATTGCAACCCATAGTGGTGAGCGAAGGGAGGGTTTCTGAAACCATTTAATGGTTTGGGTCATTTGGAAAGCCCAGAGGTAGCCTTTGAACCAGGGGAGTCCGAATCCCCCTTTTTTCCAATGTGATCAAAGTTTGCTGCGGTTAAATCTCGGTGGTTTCCCATCCCAGATAAAGTTACCTATTAATTTATTAATTTTAGCAAAAAAGGAGGATGGTAAGACTAAAGGAATATTGGCAAAGAGGTAAAGAATCTTGGGAGAAATGGAAATCTTAATGGCTGCAATTTTCCCCATGAAAGAGAGCTTAAGAAGCTTCCATCTGTCCAGAATTGTTTTGATCTTATCAAATAAGGGGTTAAAGTTAATGTCCCATATCTTCCCTAAGTTACTAGTAATTTTGATTCCTAGATATGTTATACCCTGTGGTGACCAGTGGAATCCAAGAGGTATGTTTATAAAGGCTTTACAGTGGTCGTTAAGGGGCATAGTTTGTGATTTGTCATAATTCAAAGCAAGGCCAGAAATTTTAGTAAAATTATTAAGCAAATCAAGCAACAGGGACCCAGCCTCATTCAGGTTTTCGGGTAAGATTAAGAGGTCATCCGCGTAGGAGAGAGAAACATATCTTGAATTGCTCACAGGTATGCCCATAATGCCAGATAACTGACGTAAACAAGCAGTCAGGGGTTCCATGGCTAAAATCAACAGGGAAGGTGACAGGGAACAGCTTTGTCTAGTTCCCCTTGCTAGATGAAAGTAAGAGGAAAGGGTGGAATTAATAAGTACTTTAGCAACAGGGGAGTTATAGAATAGCATGATCCAGGAGCAAAGGGTACGTGAAAGACCGAAATAAGATAAAACTTGATGAAGGTAGTCCCAGTTTAAGGAATCAAAGGTCTTCTCAAAATCAATAGCTATGGCTGCACCTGGTATCTTGAGGGACTTGGCTTTGTGAATTAAATTAAATAAGGAACGTAGGTGATCAGAACCAGATCTATGTTTAATAAAACCAGCTTGCAAACAGTAAGTTAGCTTGGGAATCAAGGATTCAAGTCGAGAAGTTAGTAGTTTAGCGAATATCTTCCCATCCATGTTTAATAAAGAGATAGGCCTGTAACTTGCGGGTTGAGTAGGGTCTTTTTCTTTCTTAGGGATTAGGGTTATGATTGCATCAGTGCAAGATGGGGGAAGCTTGCCAGTATTGGAAGCTTCTTGATAAACATTAAGAAGAAGGGGGCATAAGGTGTCGGAAAACATTTTATAGAAATCGACAGGGAATCTGTCACCCCCAGAGGATTTGCCAGATTTCAAGGAAGACAAAGCTTTCTGAATTTCCTGAGCCAGAAGGGTTCATCTAAAGAATTTGTTTCAAGAGTTGAAAGATGAGGAAGATATAACGATTTGAGGAACTGTTGAATTTGTAAATTA
The DNA here is from genome assembly GCA_016271365.2 of Neoceratodus forsteri. Taxonomy (NCBI): domain Eukaryota; kingdom Metazoa; phylum Chordata; order Ceratodontiformes; family Ceratodontidae; genus Neoceratodus; species Neoceratodus forsteri. The sequence goes on along the minus strand of CM028131.1, from coordinate 1,327,814,946 downwards.
GATGGAGGATTTGTGTTATAGTTTTTGATTAAAGGTTTTCATGATACGATTTATAGAGGGGTTGTCAGAGTGAATCGTACCCTGTTCATCTTTTAGGCTTAGGATGTGTCATTCCATTTGTTGTGCTTTGAGCTGGTAAGGGAGGAGTTTCCCATTTTTATCACTGTGTTTCCAAAACTTATATTTAAGTTTAAACAAGGCCTGTTCAGTTTTACGAGAAATTAATTCATTAATTTTAACTCTAAGTTGAAGAATTTCAAGATGAAGTTGAGAATCAGACAGTGCTTATTAGAAGAAAAGTATAAATTTTCTTTAGCTTTAAGAGATTTTTCCAAGTCAGCCAGCTGTTGTTCCCTTACTCTTTTCCTATTTGCAGCATAACTGATAATTTTCCTTCGAATCGTAGCTTTAAGAGCTTCCCATACAGAGAACATAGAAGATTCGGTTGGGGTATTGTGAAAGAGGAAGTCCTGAATTTGAGCTTTGATCATGGGTAAGAAATCGGGATCCTTGAGAAGGAGAGGGTCCAGCCGCCAGTAAGAAGATTTAGGTGCTAATGGTCCCACAAAAGTTGCAATTTGACAGGGGAATGGTCAGAGAATATGATAGGAGAGATGGACGAATCAATAGTTTTTTTCATTATAACAGGAGAGGATAACCAGTAGTGAATTCTACTGTATGTCTTATGTAGAGAGGAGTAAAAAGTAAATTCTCGATCAGGGGGGTGAAGGAGGCACCATATATCAGCTAATCCAACATCTTGCATTAGTAATGAGAGGGCTTTAATACTTCTAGGGTGGGCCTCTGTAGTGGGGCTACTTCTGTCAATGCTGGCTTCTAAAGCTAAGTTAAGATCCCCTCCAAGAATAACTGGTGTATTATCAGTGTTAAAGGATAGAATCTGTTGAGATAAATTATGAAAAAAACTCCAGAGAATCAGAGTTGGGTGCATAGCCATTAACAAGCAGAAGAGGACCAGAGTTGGTATTCAGTTTGACCATCACCAATCTGCCGTCAGTATCAGAAACGGAGTTTACAAGGGACCATTTGAGACTCTTATGAATAAGAATAGCAACTCCTCTTTTTTTTGAGGTATAGAATGATTCGTAGATCTGACCGACCCAATCTTTTTTAAGTCTATGAACATCCTCTGCTAATAATTTTGTTTCTTGAAGGAAAGCAATTTGTGTTTTATGTTTTTTGAGATGTGAAAGAATTTGCTTCCGCTTACAAGGAGAATTAAGTCCCTTCACATTCCATGTATATAAAATTATGTCACTCATATTGTTGTGTTAAAGAAAGGGAATAATCACTGGAGTGTGAAGGGATAAATAAATGAGGCAGAGGATGATTAGAATACAATACAGAGAGCTTACATATATGCAGAGAGTGGCAGGAACATTCAAGCCAAAAAAGTGAGATGTATGATACATGAGTAGCACAGATATCTTATTAAAGTTAGAATAGAAATGGGGAAGGAGAAAAATTTATTAACAACAACAACAATACTAGTAAGCTAAATAACAAAGAAAACATTTTATGGGTGTGAGGAGATATGAGTCAAACAACTGGCTAAGAGACTCTCTCACCACACTCTGGGGCATCGATGTAGGGAGAAGACTAGGGAGGACCAGTTATAAATATAGGCCCAAACCTAAGTCTGATCCCAGTAATATAATAAACTAAGTATTCCTGATAAGCTAAGCTGAAAGGGAATAATATGAAGAAAGGCAGCGGTCTGTAATAACCTCAGCTTAATTCTAAGCTAACAGGACAAGGTATAAGGATAAAGCTAAACACCAGAACTTATTTATAAACATTAGTAGTAATAGTACAAGATATAACAACTCGAAATAACAGTAAATGAAAGAACCATATACGAGATGCCAGTACAGCCTAGACATAGAGCAAGGAATTCAGGGAGCCAGGTGGCATGAAAATGAAGAAATATAAAAGGAAAAGTAGATCATTACCACCTGGCCTCTCTCTTCCCTTTGCCACTGACAACGGCCTCTGGCCCGCCTCCTACTCATAGTTCTTAATTCTTGTCTTGCTGGGGTTGTTATGCATCCTGTTTTAACTGTCTTAAACTGCTCTAGTACCTGAATGTTAGCCTGACTGTTTCTTGTAACAAACTGAATTTTTACTCTGTAACAATCATTGTAATGTTTGTCTGTACCTAATCTATGTGACGTGGAACTTTTGTAAAGGAGTCTTTGACTCAAAGGTATTCTTTCCAAAATCTGAAATAAACAAATAAACAAAATAGACACATTGGAGTGACTCTGAGTATACTTTGCAGTGCAACAGAATAAGTACATAATAAATACAATATTGAGGGGGAAAGAAGAAAGGGGAGGTCAATTTAAGCCTTACGCCCTGAGCCAAATGCAAATCAGTATTATGTGGAGAGGTATAGGCTTCAGTGATAACTGTAGACAGAAGAGATAGCCATAGTAAAGATCAGCTCCGATTACTCAAAAATCACCTAAATAGGTGTTATATGGGGTGACTAGGTCAAGAAGACTAGGCCCAGTGAGCCCCAAAACAGGAGGGACCACACAGCAGTAGATTTCTATAATATCTGTAGGCTTCGAGTAAAATAAGGAGCATAAGGAAGATGTAGATTGACAATCCTTTGCAACAGTACTCCAAACATAACCCACTTCTTTGAGTGCTAATGATAGTTCCATATTGTAAACAGGAGGTAGTAAGAAAAACGGAGTGTAAGGAAGGAGATAGATTAAATGTAGTTGCCAATAATACTTAAGAACCTGTCATCAGGAGAGGGAAAGGGTAAGTTGCCTTGTAATATATAGTAATTCACATATGAAAAAAGAAAAGGCAATAATCAGGATGCATACCGATTGAAGATATGCAACTGAACAGCCAAAAGACTATAAACCTGATGCACTGCTAAACTGGAGAGTAAAAGGCTAGATACAGCGAGCCTGTTTAGTGAGGTAATGTATAAGATCTAACACTAAAATAATGGGTTAGAAAAGCATTGCTGATATACCAAAGTTCCCTTGAAGACCTTTAAGCTGCTCATTTAAACACTGCAGCAAAAAGTAAATTGATTGCGCAGCAATGTACAGCCTTTGCTTGCTGCACCGCTGGGAGCAAAAGCAACTAGGTAGCACAGACTGTAGAGTGGACGGCTAGGCAGAAGAAGTGTACTGGCATTCCCTCTAAGTATCCTGGAAGCAAAACTTACCAAGATATATAGCAACTGTGACCATATTACTGACCATATCAGCTCATGGCATCTTAGATTTATCAGCAGGATTGTGACCATTGATGTTCTTACTTTTGGTCTTAGCCCTGTTTCTTTTTGGGTGGCTCTAAAGATTTGAGTGGGAAACTTGCAACAACTTCTGCCCATGAAGTATCATCAGAAATACATCCCTGAGGCACAGGGCCCAAATTAGAGGGATGTTCATCTGAAATTTGCTGGGAAAGATCCTCCTGCGAGAAGTGCATGTCATCCTCCAAGACAGCAAATGTATTGCTCAAGGGAATAGAGGGGTTGATTTGAAGGTGAGAGGCTGGAGCTTGGGGTGTTTGGGGTGAAACCTTGCTAGAACAGCATGAAAGTCTTGAAGAATAATGCCTCGACAGAAGCTTCACTTGCAGCCGTGTTGATTGACTTGGGGTCAAATCTGTTGCGGCACTGCTGCTTGGGGCTGCAAGTTCGGCAACACTTTTCTAAACATTCCTGTACCTCGTCGTCCACCCTCCATGTGGATACCAAAGCTGTGTTCGGGTTGCCAATTGATGCTGAACCTCGGAGGGTAAGATTGCAGAGACAGACCTCCAGATAGTTGGCTAAGGTGTCAGGGGTTTCAAAATCCTTGATGGAAGAGCCTGAGAAAAGGCATAGTGTCGCGGGGTAACGTAGAGCAAATGTAATGCTTCTTTGGTGGAGGATTTGTTTAAGTGGATTGTTGGCCTTCCTTCTGCTGGTTAAATCTTTTGAAAAGTCTCTGTAGATGGAAATATTAAACTCTTGCCACTGAAGTTTCCCCATTTCTCTGGCTCGTTTCAGTATTAATTCTGTGTGGGAATAGTTCAAGAAGCGAGCAATGATAGGCCTTGGTCGCTGGTCTGATGTTGGCCTGGGACCCAGAGTGCAGTGAGACTGCTCAATGATTAACGTTAGGTCAGGAGGCAGTTTAAGCATTGCAGGCAGCACTTGTAATAAAAGCGTAGTAGTGTCTCCTAATTCTACACTTTCAGGGAAGCCAAAAAATCGTAAATTGTTGTGACGATTATGATTTTCAATATTGTCAGTTTTGGCTTGTAGGGATTTAATAGTTCGATCTTGATTGCGGACAGTAGCCTGGAGGTCATGAATAGTAGTGGTGTTACAGGCCGTTGCTTTCTCATTAAATGCAATTTTCTGGCTAGAAGTTTCAAGAGTGGTTGCATTCTGTCGGGTGGAGGTTTTTAGATCATTAATCTCAGCCATCAGTTTAGAAAACATTACTTCCACTCTAGCAAGTGAGCTTTGCTGTACTTGGAGATCTGCCATATTGCTGAAGGATGAGGCCTAGTATGCTGCAGTACAGTGTAGAATAATTGAATATAAGTAGATGATGGATCAAAAATGACTTACAAACTGTGTCAGGCAGTAAGATTACAGGATGGTCACAGGGGTTGGTACCAAAGAAAGGTCTGGTGAAGGCTGGATGAGGTTAGATTGCAGTCATTCCTGCAGAGATTCTGAACTATGCTGCCATCTTCTGCCAGGTCAGGCCATGCCCCCCAGCTGTCCTTTTTCAAATCCTAGCCAAAATGTGTTTTCACACCTGTGGCATGGAATGGTGTTGCATTTGTGCAGAATTACATTTTGGCGGAGATTCGAAAATTTTCTCTACCGGGCACATGAGTTGGGGCAATAAGATGGCTATGCTGGCAATTTGGTCACTGTTTGTTTTTTTTGTGGTTAATAGCTTTTATTGAGTGAACATAACATTACATGCACAAGATACATGATAACAGTAACATTGCAATTAGCTTCTATGACATGACATTATAACAGTACATTACTATCCCATACATTGAGCCCACCAGGACATAACTAGACAAACCAGAACTTTCACAGGGATGGGCCCATACATGTATCCTCCACCTCCACATCCTGGGGGGCCTCTGGCTGTAGGAAGCATGCCTCAATGCTTGTCTTGGGGGGGAGATATGGTCCTATCCTTCCCTTTGTCTCACTGTCAGTTGCATTCACCTGAGGCTGCCTGGCAAGGTACTACGCATGTAACTGTTAGTCATGCTGAGAGATTGCCCCGTTACATGGGTAAACACAAATTATTTACAACTGCTGGTAACCTTCAGTTTGGGGGTGGGATAGGATATGGCAGTATCAGTGAAAAAGCACTGCAAGGGGAGGGTCCTAGGAGAGGTCACGAGTTGCTGGTGGGACCTTTGTGGCAATAGGTGGAGTCTAGGAAGGGTTGCCAGCTTTTGTGATATTCCTCTAGCGTGCTGGCCACCAGGCTTGACATTCTCTCATAATTGGCCATCTGGCTGAGGGAGATGAAAAATTCAGCAGGAAACGGGCAGGCATCCATACGCCATCTCCTCAGGAGGAGTCTCTTGGCTAATGCTCCTGCTACTGTGTCCCATTGTGCTGTGGGGTCGTGTTGGGGATGTCCTTCAAACATGCAACCCAGTAGTAAGAGAGGGGCAGTGATAGGTATGTGGGACATCACCTGTTTACAGATTCTGACTACTTCGCCCCAGAAATGGGTGATCTTGGGGCAATCCCACATAATATGAAAGAGGTGGCCGTTGCCTTGGCCACATTTCCAGCACAAATCTGCTTGTGCAAGTCCCAATCTTTTGAGCTTAGCAGGGTTGTAGTATCATCTTAACAACACTTTATAATTAAGCGTGTCCTTCCGTCTCTGCAGGAGTGATCTATGCAATTCCAATAGTTAGCCCACTGTGCTGGGGAGATCATGCTATTGGTCTCCCGCTCCCATTGCACTTTGGCCTGTGCTGTAGGGTCAGGGGCCACATCTCTAAGATCTTTGTATATCCTGCTGGCCTTCTTGGGCTGTGATGTAACCCACCCCCTGGTGAGTGTTGGTAGGGGGATGTCACCAAGTTCCTGGGCCTGCCTTTGCAGTGACTTGACAGCATCCCTAATCTGAAGAAACTTCCAGAAGTGGCCACCTGGTATCTGATATTTATCTGTGAGGGACTGAATGTCGTCCATAGTGCTAGATCTAGGAATTAATAGGTTCTTGACCCATCAGATGCCCCTTGTTTCCCAGCTTCTCCACCAGATCATTTCATTCCCTATCCTGATCTCGGGGTTATTCCATAAGGGAGTGAAATCCCATGATGTACCAGGGGAATCCATGTTTGCGAGCTATTCTCCCTTATTGCACTGAAGTTAGGTGAAGTGCAGCTTTCTCCCCTTACAGCTAGCATGCTGGTGAGGGGACATTACTAAGTGTTGCCTCCAGTCTGAGACAGAGTGAGGATTTTTCTCCTAATGGTGAGAACCATTGAGCGGTTTGGGCTGTAATGAAAGCCGTATGGTATCCCTGGTACCAGGGGAGTCCCAGCCCCCTCTACTTTAGTGTTGTCTGAGCTTTTGCTGACTGAATCTAGGGGGATGATCCTTCTCAGAAGAAGTGGACCACAAGGGTTTTGAGCTTATGGAAGCACTTTGGTGGAATTTGTAAAGGGAGGTGGGCCAGGAGGTACAGAAGCCTGGGAACTGGTATCATCTTGACTGAGTCGATTATACCGGCTAGCAAGAGGTGTAGTGCTCTCCATCACTCCCTTTCACTGTGTAGAGACTCTAGCAATGTGGCAAAAGTTGATGTCTATAAGCTTTTGGAGGTTTTTATTCAGGGTCACGCCCAGGTACGTTATTCCATCTGGTGCCCATTTTAGACCTGTCTTCGTGAATTCATCCTCTTTGCAGGCTGCGTTCATAGGGAGGACCTCTGTTTTATTTTGGTTTGGTTGACATGTAGCCCAGTCACTTTAGTGAAGTCCGAGAGTAGAGTCTGGGTTGCTTTAATGGCCTCAGGCAGGAAGGCTGATGTGATCAGCAGATCGTCGGCGTACAAGAACTTTTTGAGATTGATGTCTCCTATTTGTGTACCGGGTATGTCCCATGCCTCTCTAACCGCAATGGCTAGGGGTTCAATGGCCAAAACAAACAGAAGAGGTGATGGGGGCACCCCTGCCTCATACCTTTGTATAGGGGGAACGCTTTCGAGCTAGTTCTGTTCATCAGAACTGTGTCCCTAGGAGCCAAGTACAACAGGGTGACCCATTTCCTAAACTTGGGACCCAGACCCATTGTTGCAAGTGTGTCCATGAGGTAGGGCCATTCGACAGAATCAAATGCCTTCTTAAAGTCCACTGCCAGGGCTGCCAGTGGCTGGGGAGAAGACTGGGCATGGTGGATGAGGGAGATCAGAGTTCTGTGATGGTCTGACCCCTTTCTGCTTTTAAAGAAGCCTGTTTGGGCCGGGTGAATAAGACCTGGAAGTTAGAGTTCCAAGCGTCTAGCTAGTACTTTTGCCAGTATTTTGGTGTTGGCATTAAGGGAAAACAGTCAACACCCCAACAGCCTACCCCCAAAGCCTTACCCCTGATTAGGCTTTTACACGACAGCTTTTTTTATGCCATTTAATCTTATTTAATTTTATTTTCAAAAGTCTAGGAAGATAGTGATTGCGCCATCATTTCATGTAACAGTGCAGCACTGCATCACCTGCTTTCATGCTTTTCAATGGAAGCAGAGTGCGTACCACACTGTTATGTGGAAATGACAGGCTGCAGCATCCGCTTATGTTCCTCTTCATTGACTTTCAATAATAAAATTAAGTAAATTAAACAGCATAAAAAAATGGGCTCCTATTGTAAAAAGTCTAATCGGGGGGTAAGGCTTTGGGGGGTGGGCTGTGTAGGATGTTGACTATTTTCCTTTAATAAGGGATATAGGCTGGTAATTACTTGGAGCTGTTGTGTTCTTTCCCTTTTTGGGGATCACAGTAATCACCGTCTCTCTCAGGGTGGGAGGGGGATCCTTTCCCTAGTGAATCAATGAATAGCCTCTCCAGGTAGGATAGGAGTTCTTTGTTTAGGGCTTTGTAGAAGTTGATGGGATTTCCATCTCCTCCTGAGGCCTTGTGGAACTTTAGGTCCTGTATGGCCAGTTGTATTTTGGCCCCTGTGATAAGGTCATCAAGAGTGAAAGCCACCTGTAGTTAGGTTCATGGGATAGGGAGATTAGTCAGGAATGCATCAATGTCAGCCCTGTTCGGAGAGTTTGGGGGTGCATAGAGGTCCTCATAGAATTTGGCCATAATCCCATTAATGCCCTCCTGGGAGCAAGTGAGGGTGACTTCCCTGTTGGTCAAGCCTGTAATGGTCCTGGCTGTCTTCCCACTCTTTAGCCTATAGGCCAGGAGCTTCCTGGACTTCTCCCCTCCCTCCCAGTATATGTGGTTTACCCTTTTTAGTACAAGCTCTTCTTTCCTGGTGAGGAATGCATTCAGTTAGACATGGGTGCTGTTCAGCAGCACTAGGAGATTAGGGTCCAGGGTCTGGGAATTGCTGGCCTTGTAGCACATTTCTAGGGATTGTAACTGTTTCTCCAGAGTTGCCTGCTCAAGCTATTGCAGCTTGCACCTTCTAGAGGCATATGCCATGATATGCCCCTGAAGAGTTGCCTTGTATGCCTCCCACAAAGTAGAGTCCAATACATCCCCTGAGTCATTCATCTCCCAAAATGTGTCAGTTTCTGCCTTGACCCACTTGAGGAACTTTACGTCCTCTAGTAAGAGGGGGTCCAATCGCCAAGAGGGAGATGGGGGGGGGGTCCTGGCCCATGGTCAGTCTCAACTCTATAGGGACATGGTCAAAAATTACAATAGCATGTGTTTGGATCTTCACCATCTTCTAATACTATATATGTGATATCAGCCACAGATCCAGTCTGCTGGCAGATCCTTGTACTGGGGAGAGATATGTATACTCTTTCATGCCCGGATATTTGGTGCGCCAGGCATCAAGGAGTGTACGTTCCATTGTTAGGGTGGCAACAGCTTTTCCAGCCTGCCTATAATGGCTCTATACTTTCTTTGGTTCAGTCCATACCTGGGTCTATAGTCAGGTTAAAATCCCCTACAATCAGAACCAGGGCTTGGGGATCATTGAACTCTGTCAGCACCTGATTGACTTCATGAGAAAACCCTGGTTCATCCTGATTGGGGACATAAAGGTTTAATAAAATCAGTGGACCTTCCTGGGTTTGTGCTTCGGCCATCACCCATCGACCTTCTTTATCTTGCCTGTGCTTATTTATTGTCAAGCCTAGCTCCTTGTGCAGCAAAATGGATACCCCCCCTTTCTTTGACCCTGCCAAGCTATGAATTTCTTGCCCCACCCAGCCCGTTTTGAGTTTCTTTGCCTCTAGAGATGTCAGTTTTGTTTCCTGGAGGAATGTCACTAGTGGTCTCATTTTTTTTAGGTAAGACATTATTTTCTTTCACTTAACTGGCAAGTTGAGACCACGGACATTCCAGGTCACAAAGCTAGTTTCCATTTATGGACCAAATATAGCTATGTTTGAAGGATGATGACCGATGAAACCCCTTGTGTGCTACAAAAATTTGTATACTGAGTCTCACCCATGTGCCCCTCATGCCCCCTCTCTTCTTGAAATACCACAATCCCATGTCCCCATCTCAGTTAATCAAAATTAGTATCACTTCCATACTGAGAACCAAGAACGTCCTTATAGAAACTGAAGTACACAACTATATACATTTGTTGTACCATTAGATACCCATTCCCCAAATATCTCCTTCCCTTTCCCATCTCTTTCCATAGACTAGCCATCACTATTCGTGTCGGCCCACTAGTGGCTCAGACATCAGCAAACGTCGCTAGGGGGACCCTTTGGTTCATTGACATCAGAAAAAAAAGAAACCTTGTACCACTCCTGCAATGTACAACCTACGTGCTGTCACTTCACATATATAGCTTGGGTAACGCCATTAAATTATGGTAAATTGTTGCCTGCCACTAGCCAAGTGTGTTGATGAGGGGCACCTCCTGCTGATTCCAAGGGGCTTCACTCTGTCCACATAAACCTCAGCCCCTAGGGTACATGCTCGGTGCCTTATCATTTCCCATTGTTCCCCACTATGGGTAAGGTTGATATCAGTAGTACACTTATTGGGGTACCTGGGAGGGGCCAGATCAATGCTATCCATATGGGGTACATGTGGCCCAGGCATGCGTGAGCTCCTTGGGGGGGGGGTTGATGGCATCACTACTGCAAGGCCCCTTGCTCTGCATATAGGGCTGTTAGCAGAGGCTCAATCACTGTAACAGTGATGTGGAGTGGAAGAGAAAAAAAAGGGGAGAAAGAAAGGAGGGGGCCATAGCCACTTGTGTCCACGGGCATGGGGGGGGTCTGCATAATTCTTGTGGCAACATACACGCCAATGTAAGTTATCTGCCCAGCCCTCCTTCCTTCCCCCACCCTAGCCCCGAATTCAGGTAGCTTCTCAGTTGCCCTCTAGCCCTCTGTCTACTCATAGAGCAGCTCAGTAGTGTATGAAGGTAAGTAGCAGCAGCGCCCTTTCAGCTGTTCGACATGTCTGTTTCCTCCCCTGCTCACAGTACTAGCTGAATGAGAGAAGAAGAGATTAAAGAGAAGGAACAGACAAAATAAAAAAAAAATTCACTAATGCAGACATATTTTACCAATGTTAATAAGAGATGGAGACCATTATAACATTTGGCAATATTTAGACTTATGCTCTTGTTGCATCCATATTGTTCCTGACCAGGGTGGCCACAGCACACAAATGGTTAATCCCCATGCAGCAGAGCAAGATCAACTGTGGCCCACCTCCAGAGAAACTAACCAGCGGCCATTGCGTAGATCAGAAAAGTCAAATTTTTGTTGTGTCCGAGGGAAGCAAGATGGGGGGAAATCCAATGCCCTTCTCTAGGGAGCCTTTGTTCCTGCTCTTGGGGGGATAGCTGGTGGAGAAGGGTTTATGGCATCTGTAGCAGGCACTTCAGGGTTGACAGTCAGCTGAGCCTCCTTGGTGGGCACTTTGGGAGCAGGTTCTGCCAGCATTACTTCTTTTAGCGGGGAGCACTTTTTATGGATTGGGGAAGCCTCCCTGGGTGAAGCCAGATACTCGTCAGGTAAGTGTCTGAGGATCACAGATCTGTTGTTGTCATCATTCAGGGTATCAGCTCCATCACTGGAGGTGGAGTCAGAATTTTTACTGTGACTCCGTGAGTGGAGTCTGGGGGATTTTTTGAGGTGTTCCCCCTCTTCAGGCCTCTTTCTACAGTTCCGGTGCCGAGTCTTGAGGCCAGGGTCCAAGGGTCCACATCCATATCAGGTTGGGCCTGGAAGTGGGTGGCTTTTTTGGGCCTGTTGCCAGTCCAGTGCTGTACAGCAGGGAAGTGGTTCCAGCAGCCGCATTGCTGAAGGATGTCTCCCAGTGATTTTCAGTCTAGTTGTGGGGCCTGTGTAGCAAGGAATTTCTCCGCCACCTCAGGTGAATCAAAGGAATGGTAAGAGCCTTTGTAGGTGACCCGGAGTGTGGCAGGGTACCTTAGGGCATAGTTCAGACTGAGTGCAGTGCAGGCCCTCCAGACCATGATGAAAGCTCTCCTGCACTCTGAGAGCTCTTGAGAATAGTCTGCAAAAATCTGTATTTTGTGACCTCTCCACATTAGAAGCTTCTTGTCCCTGGCCGCATGGATGATAACTTCTCTAACCCTGAACCGGAGGAAGTGGGCCAGGATAGGACACATCCGGGAGCCAGGAGAAGGTTTGGGGGCTAGAGAGCGGTGAGCCTGGTCTATTTCTATTGGGCTTGCCCATGGATGAGATAAAAGTCCCAGAAGTATGCTTTGCAGAAATGCTATGACATTGGGCCCCTTGGAATCCTCAGGGAAGCCCACTAAATATTAATTGCTCCTCTGGCTGTGGTTCTCTAAGTCCTTGACTCACCACCAGAGGATACTGATGCTCTTTGAATCACACTTCCAGTTGTGAAGTTTTGTCTCCTGTGTCAGCAATAATTTGCTCATTAACATTAGTTCGATGTGATAGATTCAGGATGTCTTCAGTCGTGTGATGAGTGGATATTTCTAATTTGCTGATTTTATATAAGAGTTGATCGAACATCCCCCGTATCTCTTGCAGATTGGAATCTAGGTTTGGGGGAGGAGGCACTGCCATCTTGAGGATCTCCCGGAGCTGAGGACCCCGACTCGTGGCAGAAGATGAAATGTCAGGACTACCCGTTTCTTTCACCTAACCTTGATAGAAGTTGTACAGTTGCAGCCAGCCCCTCGGTGCAGCAGTTGGATTTCCGCTTGCACCGCCGGTGACCCAGGTTTGGAAACGGACCTGGGTCATTGGAGGGCCAGCCGGGGGAAGAAGGATGGAGCATCCTAGAAACTGCTCTCCTCCCGGAGGAGGGCGGAGGTAAGTCCAATGTGATCGATCCCTGGCGGAGGCCAGGGGTGCTGCAGCAACCAGCATCTGAGAGTCTCAGGGAGGCGGAGCAGACGCTGGACATCATTGCATGTCCCCACCTCCAGGAAAAATGGGAGAAAATCTGTGCCTCACCGTCTCAGTGGCGCTCTGCCCCCGGGCCTCAATTAGCCTCTGGAGCCAGCTCCCTAACCAGTTACTAGTGTTGCAGCACTGGTAGAGGACAGTGCTGCAACACTTCCTTCTGGGGGGGTAAGCCAGGGGTGACCAGGTGAGCTCCAGCAACACTGGAGGTGAAGGTGCGGGGGTCCGTGACCAGAGCTGAAATCGACAGTGCAGGTGCAACATAAAGCATACTAAATAAAAAAAAAGAAAGAACGAAGTTGTGCAGTTGAAGCAGCAGGTTTTTAGTTGGATGAGCATACCTTTAGCTTGTCGAAATAGTTGTTGTAGCACCAGTTTTGCCTGATAGATATAATAGGAGTGGGAGAGTAGCAGATTCAGGCAGCCATTCCTTTCTATTAGGTCACTGTTGTCCTATAAATGGAAGCGCAGCACTCAGAGGACCCTGTGCTTCCACAGCTACATACATATAAGCATCTATGGAGGGATGGGAGCTCAGGGCCTGGAGAGCCATGTGCTCCCACAGGCAAATAAGGATACAATTATACTATCTCAAAAGGTACGGAAATAAACTGCAAAAAACTGTGTTGATGCTCTAGTTAGGGTTACTGCCACAAAAGGAGGGAAATGTAGCATTAGGGTTTCCAAAATGAACACCCAACCCCCACGCTGAATACACCTGGTCAGCCCTAACGCTCAGCCCATTCTCCTATACCATACCCATCTCAACTTATTTATTTATTTCTGGAATGGGGTGAGCATTAGGGCAGATGACAAGACACCCCCAGTGCCTGTTGGTGTGTGCAGCATGGGAAGTGTTAAGTTGAAGCCCATAGAGTTAAGGGCATGTGTTGTTGTATTTTCATCAATGTTTGCCTGGATGATATTGTAGCACACGCCTATGCTATGCATTAATTGCCACACGTTTTTTGAGTGTGGCGAAATTACCCCATGCCAACCGGTAACACATCCTTGGGTTCCTTGCTCCCAAGTGTATGACTTTGCACATCTTAACATTGAACCCCAGCTGCCATGTGACTGACCAGTCATCAAGTTTTGTCAGATCATCCTGCAGCCCCTGCCATCCTACTGTGTCATCCACCACTGCACCGATCTTGGTGTCATCCACAAAAAGACTAATCTTGTTCTTAATGCCATGCGAGATGTCGGCTATGAAAATGCCAAACAACACTGGGCCCAGTGTTGAGCCCTGCAGCATCCACAGCCCTTGGAGCTGAGAGTTCCCCTCCCACCAATACCCTCTATTGCCTCCCTTGCAGCCAGTTCTTGATCCAATTCACCATCTTTGTCCCTGCTGTCTGGTATCCCAACTTGCTAATCAGCCTCCCATGTGGCACCAAATCAAATGCCTTGCTGAAATCCAGATACAGGACATCCACCGCATGGCCCTTGTCCAGTTTCCTAGTCACCCAGTCATAATAGTCAACCAGGTTGGTCTGGCAGGATCTGCCAGAGACAAACCCATGTTGCTTCCCATCATGGAGACCATTATCTTCTAGAAAGGTTACTAACCTCTCTTTAAGGATTGTCTCCTTTAACCTTCCCACAATGGATGTGAGGCTTACTGGTCTATAGTTGCCCGATTCATCCTTGGGTCGGCTGTTGTGGAGGGGCACCATGTATCTATCTATCTTTCTATATGGGTGTGGTAGTGCCCCATAGTTAGGGTTGAGTAGGCTGTTTAATGTTAAACCCCAATTTCTGCACCTTAATAACTTTGGCATTATTTGACAAACTAGCACAACATTTCTCATGCGCGGTCAGGCTGTCAGTGTCTCAAGATGTGAAAAGCTTTGTGACAGCATCTTATTCGATTTCTGAGATACGAAGCATCAAAAAAATGGAAGAAAAAACCTTATGCTTAACATTGCATATTTTTTGCTTTCACCTACAGCCTAGATAGTGTGGAATTTTTTCAAGAAATTTTCAGGGTTCAAGGGGCCTGTGCCAAGGGTGTGCCTTTGAAAGGTTTCCTGAGAAAACTATTATAGGGTTTTAGAGTTGTAAGGATTTTTGAGTTAACTGACAAACGTGAATGGTAAAAAAAATTAAAAAAATTACAAGTACTAATTTAAATGATTTACTCGTTATGTGGGGAAAAAAATACCAGTTGTGTGGAAAAAAAATACCAATTACGTTGAAAAAAAATGCAGATCATGACTGCCACCATTTCCTTTTTTTAAATTCACAAACATTGAAAATATATTCAAATGATATATTTTCAAAAACCGAATACCTGAACCTAACTAAATGGGACATGTTTAGCTAGATTATGGTGTTTGTTTTTTGAAAATTGCCCTGAAAATACCTTTTCTGGGCATCCCAACACACAGGCTAGCTTAGTGAGAAGAACCATTCACCCCCATTCTCTGTATAAGAACAGCAGGACTTTCTTGAATACTAAAGCCACAGCTGGAGTCATGCTGATGGTTTCAGTTCAAGCAGTAAGCTGGTGATCCCCTGCCCTTTCTGTCTCTGTCTCTCTCTTTCTTTCTTTCTTTCTTTCTTTCTTTCTTTCTTTCTTTCTTTCTTTCTTTCTTTCTTTCTTTCTTTCTTTCTTTCTTTATACTGTATCTATCTATTTCATTATTTCTTAAGCAGACTGGGGTGCCCACCTGCAGTAACGCTTCTTTCTTCCCCCTTCCCTCCAGGTCACCTGCCCGCCCATACCAACATTTCAATATCAAAAATATTATATGAACGGACCAGGGTCCCCACCCCCAGAACTGCTTCTTTTGACACCCCCTCCAGGCAATCTCCCCTATTCCCACCATGTAGGTAGCAACACCAGCATGCCCACCCACGGTGCTACCAAACACTGCCCAACATGGAGGTGCCCAATCTCCAGTGTTGGAGCATCACCTGAAATAAAGAAAACCATCCCTCAATGTTTTTTCAAACCAGTAAAAAAAAAAGTGGTTCCTTGCTGATTTCACCTCCACACACATCCCATCCATGCAACCCCGATATCCCACTCAGCACATACCACCCCACACTCCAACGCACCCGCCATACACCCTCACTCATCTGAACATGTCCCTGGCATAGATCCACTCTCTGATCGAAGACACATCTTGCTGCTGGAACTGCCAACTGCAATATGAGAAAACAGGACAATCGCAGCATAATTCTATTAAACTGGGTCCTCCTATTAATAAAATCTTCAATCTCTCACTGAGGCTCTCCCAATTCCCTCAGGCCTGGAAGAGTGCTATAGTAACACCTGTTTTCAAGATTGGGGATAGCTCTAGCATCTCAAGCTATAGGCCTATCTTGATTTTGTCCTCCATGCCAAAGCTCTGGAAAGGGTTATGTCTGATCAGATCGTGGATTATCTGAATAAATATAAACCGCTATGTGCACAGCACTGCACTGTAACTGCATTCACTGACTATACTAGTTTTCTCCATGAGGCCCTGGATAGAGGGCAGGTAGTTGGTGCTATGTACATTGATCTTACAAAAGTGTTTGATCTCATGGATCACTCGTTGCTAGTCTCCAAGTTACGATCACCTGGCTTTTCTGAGGAAGTCGCAGCATTGTTTCAATTCTATCTGACAGACCACAGATGGAGAGTCAAGATTAATGGGGTCCTCTCAAGTGCAAGGAGTATTACTGCTGGAGTCCCACAGGGGTCAATCCTAGGCCCCCTCCTATTCAGTTTTTGTCAACAGCCTGCCTGATGCATGCCCAAGGTTTCTATGTTTCTTATAATTATGGAATACAATACAAAGTGATATACATGTAACCCCTAGATGGCGCTATCCCAGGGGCTACTACCCCTGCCTGATTTGCCACTAACAGGTTGAGGGGCCTGGATCCAATGGCGGGTGCCTCCACCCAGAGGTCAGGGTTTGCAATAGTTAAACTAACTTGGTCACAGCCCTCTGGGACACTGCAACCCCTTTCTTCCCACTAGTGGCCCACACGATATATCAGAATTACCTTCACAGTACACACTTACCCCAGGTCTGGTTCCGCACTGGGACCTCCTGTGAAATGAGATGAGTGCAACAATCTAGTACAGTTTTAACATAGACAAATACCTCAGGCAGTATAACTTTGACGAAACAAGCAGCTCTGATTTATTTAGGGGGATATAACAAGACAGGGGAAATCAGGTTAATTAGCTTATCACTCTAATAATCTACCTATGGCTCTGTGCACAGGCCTATCCCTATCAGTTACTGTCCCTGGGTACCCAAGCCCTAGTGGCTAGTCCAAACCGTGGCAGCTGGTAGGGGCCCTTTCACACAGAAAAGGAGAATTAAACAGTCAGCAGTACAGTAATTTCATTTGGATTTAATGTGGCAATTCAACAGGGAAGCGACCCTGAATTAGTACTCACGACCTCAAATAAGATAGGGTCCTTCAATGTCAGCAGGGCTCACTTGGTACACAAACCTCTTCACACATCCATATAAAAGAAAGCACTATACCAGGCAGGCTGCATCTGTATCCCGATCGCAATTACTGCACAATACCCGGAGAACACACAGCAGATTCAGTTCCTGACAGACCGAGTGCAATTTTCAGCATTCTTCCAGTCTTCACAGGGTGAGCCTGGTTTCTACTTCAGAGATCCTTTGATTCTTTTCACAGGACGATTCAGTCCCAACAAGCTGTTACACAAGCTGCAGACGGAACTCTGGGCCTTACACACGCTTTTTGACTAAAACTGCACACTGAAAAGCACAGGGCTCCTTCCTTCTTCACTGCCAAAGCTCAACTGAAACTCCAACCGACAAAACTGGGCACTTCCTTGAGTTCCTCCCAGTTCTTGACTGGATTGGCTGTCACTCACAATAGACTGCTGCTGTTGGTCCAAAAAGGCACTGAAGTCTAAACTACATCTCCCAGAGTCACTGCTATACAATCCTCTTGTGGCTGGCTCAGATTATGAGTCCAAGTTCTGATTCGTCCAAGGCACCATTTTAGAGCTAGCTTACCCCACACTGATTGGTCCAGTTCAGCAGTTCAAAACTAGAATGGGGAACTAGCAGACACAGTTCTGACTGCAAAGAAAGCAGGTTAGACAAACTGTAATTTCATTATTACTCTAAATAATTTCTGGCAAACAGTTACATCTTTCAGATAGGTTCCCTTTGCACCTAGTGACTGCAAAATGAAGTGAATTGGCAGCAGCTTGAGTGGTACTCAATCAAAGAAACACACAGTCCCCATACAGAACTAATTATGTCTGCAAGCAGACAGCTCTTAAAGAGACAGTACCAGAGGTTCTAAAAACACTCACTGATAAATGGCTTAAATGCCAAACACCATTCAGGCTTGGAGCATTCAAGCAAGCTCCTGGAAGTCTTTTGGGAACCCCCATTTGCAGGGGGGTTACATACAGATATTCAATTCAATTGAATTTTTATTTAACTAGGAATGCATCATTGAGTGGACTCATTTTCAAAGTGGTCCTGGATGGGCAAAACACAAGTAGTACAAGACATTGTAACAGTTCAAACATATTATGAAAAAAAAACCTCAAATCAAATGTACATGCTTGCATTCCGAATTACGTAAGGTTACTGATACATCACATTCATAGACTGAAAATGCTAGAGGTTATTCTGTTAAAGAACAAATACCCCCTTTTTCTAGTTCTTTTTTCTAGTTTTACAAATTTGTTTAAGATAGCCACATGGTAAATTCTAAAGTCTGGTAATGAGTACATACATCCCAATGTTTTCCTTGCCAGCTGACATTTTCCTAGTTTCAGTCTGGGCCTTTTTATTATGCCCTGAAAAGCTCTAGCAATATTGTTTAGTTGTTTAAATATTCCTTCTGGAACTGGAAATGGAAACAGCTTAATAATAAATTTGAGATGGTTGCACCATTTTTACAGCATTGCTTTTTTCCTCCTACTCATAGTAGTAGCTTACTCCATGAAGGGATTTTAGTTCTTCTTTGTTTTATAATTTTTTTGATAGTTTACTTCTAATTAATCCAGTTGGAATTCCTGTTTCAACAAGACCTAAGTACTTTAATCCCTCCGTTGGCCAGGCACATGGCAGTTCTTGAAATGAATACTTACAATGAGTTGCAGAGATTGCCAAGGCCTCTGACCCTTTCCAATTAAAGCAGTAGTGCATCTCATGGCAAAAATTTTGATAAACGTTTTATTCTATTTTTGATTGCCCCTTACCTCTTGTCTTGAACAGTATCATTCTTTCCCTATTTTGAATCTGCTTTAGCACTTTTTGACATTTGAAATGAAATAGGAGTTCTCCATTTAAAAGGGTTCAGTCCAGGTTTTCATCAGTATTAAGAGCTGTTTTTGAATACTTATTGTCCCATAAGAT
Organism: Neoceratodus forsteri; assembly: GCA_016271365.2. NCBI lineage: Eukaryota > Metazoa > Chordata > Ceratodontiformes > Ceratodontidae > Neoceratodus > Neoceratodus forsteri. The sequence goes on along the minus strand of CM028131.1, from coordinate 1,327,795,968 downwards.
CAGTATACACTGTCAGCCGCATGCTAGTTCATTTTGTTACAAGAAAAGTGATGTTAAAGAACAAATATCAAAAACAAGAGAGCATACTAATGAAAACCTGGGCCAAACCAGAGCAAAAGGAACACTTATTATTGCAAATGTAAACAATGTGCTAAAGCAAGCTCGGAATGGGGACAAACAGGCGATAAGTGCCAATCTAAAACCGAGTAAAAAAAGTATAGGTAAACATTTTCACAGCTAACATGCTTAACCTTGGGCCATCCTCCAGCAGGATGTTAATCCTCAGGAAATGACCAGCCATTTGGTCATTATTGTGTAAGTATAATGCAGTATTTAAAATGCCTACTAGAGGGCCACAGCTAATGCATTTTATACTGCTGGAAACGCCCAGAAGTTAGTTTGTTTGCTTATTTAAAATTGGCGACTGGGAGAAGCACACTGAGCTGGAGCTTGTTTCTAGGTTCCACCCTGAGAGAAGGGGACATGGGATAAAGAAAATACATTACACAGTCACATTACACGGTTCCAATAAAATGCAATCAGAATAACATGATGAAAACAGATACAAGTGCAGGCAAAGCAGCAGTACAAAATAGTCACTTAACCAACCAGCCACACACATACTGGGGTAAGATGGCAATAGAAGAGGAGCATCAGGGAAAGGGAAAACAGGAACAGGAGTGTCAAGAAAGGTCTTTCTCTTGAAACCTGAGTGAGCCAGGGGAGCAAGAGAGGCAGATGTCAGTGATGGGAGGGAGGGGGGAGACACTGGAAAGGAGCAGGGAAATCCTAGCCCCCCCCAAAAAAATCATGGTAGTAAGTGCGGCAAACACCAACATAGAGGTGTCAATAGGGAGAAGGGCAGGGGTAAATGGGGAAAGTGACAAAGGCAAGAAGGACAGGGATGGGGCAAAAAGGAGTAAGGCCATCGGGAAATGGAGGGTAATGAGTACCAATGCCCGTAGTTTGGGCAACAAGCCCCTGAGCTGGTGGCCTTGATGGAAGAGGGATGCCTGGATATCGTAGCAGTCACAGAAACATGGTACACAGAGAACCATGACTGGGATGTTAACATAGCAGGGTACATAACCTACAGGAGAGACAGGTAGGGGAGAAGAGGGGGAGGAGTAGCTCTCTATGTAAAGGAAGGGATAAAAGCAACTGAACAAAAGAGTAAACAGGGAGGAGAGGAGGCACTGTGGGTCACCTTGGAGACTGGAAAGGGCACCACAATCTGCACAGGGGTTGTGTACAGACCCCCATGTCAGGGGAAGGAATGGACAAGGATATGATAGAAGGCATTCTTAGGATGGCAGAGAAAGGGGAGATACTGTTGATGGGAGACCTGAATAAGCCAGATGTTAACTGGAGCACATTTGCTGCAGCCACATCCAAGAGCAGGGCCATTCTCGATGCCCTACAGGTGGCAGGCCTCAGACAGCTAGTTTCGGAACCCACTAGTGAAAAGCAATCTTTGACCTTGTACTCTCAAATGGGGGCAGTGAGAGGATCTCAGATCTAGAAGTGGGTTGCCATCTGGGAACAAGTGACCATCAAATAGTGTAGTTCACTTTAAACTCAGCTACAGAGTCAAGCTATACAAAAGTGAGGGTACTGGACTTCAGGAGGGCTGACTTTGGCAAGATGGGAGAGTGCCTCAGAAAAGCACTAGCAAACAGGCTAGAAGGAGGGGGAGCAACAATGGGGAATCATCAAAACTGCCATCACAGAGGCAACAAGCCTTTGTGTGAAGCAAACAAATCAAAATTAAAGAAAAAGCCACTATGGTTCTCAAAAGAGGTGGCTGGGAAAGTCAGGGAGAAAAAGATAGCATTCCAGAAGTAAAAGGAAACACAGAAGGAGCAGAACAGAGAGCTGTACCAGTTAAGGCAGAAGGAAGCAGGGAGGGAAGTCAGAATAGCAAAGGCCCAAACTGAGGAAAAGATAGCCAACTCGGTTAAGAAGGGGGATAAAACCTTTTAAAGGTACATCAGCAAGCGTAGAAAGACAAAGGAAGGGATAGTGAAGCTGAATAGAATGAACGGTGGGTGGGCAGAGGGGGACAGTGAAAAAGCAGGGATACTGAATGAATATTTCTGCTCAGTATTCACAAAAGAGGAGGGGGGAGTGCCTAATCCAATTAACGGAAGCACTCTTGATAGGGGGGTCGATCTTAGTCCTTTCACAGAAGAAAGGGTTCTGCAAGAACTCCTAAAACTGAAGGTGGACAAAGCAATGGGGCCTGATGGAATTCACCCCAGAATTCTAAAAGAATTAAGGGGGGAACTAGTGAAACCACTGGCTACTCTTTTTAATAAATCATGGGAGGATGGTGTGGTACCTGAGGACTGGAGGAAAGCAGATGTGATTCCCCTTCACAAAAGTGGGACCAAGACAGAGGCAGGAAACTACAGACCTGTCAGTTTGACCTCTATGGTAGGGGAAAGTGATGGAGTCACTTCTGAAGGAAAGAATTGTTGAGTATCTAGAGGCCAGTGGGGCACAGGAGCCAAGGCAGCATGGGTTCACAGTGGGAAGGTCATGTCAGACAAATCTAATAGATTTCTTTGACTGGGTGACCAAAGTAGTAGACCAGGGAGGGGCTGTGGACATGGCCTACCTAGACTTTAGCAAGGCATTTGACACAGTCCCACACAAAAGATTAATAGTCAAATTAACCAGCCTGGGAGTGGGCCCCAGGGTGGTAGCCTGATAAAACACTGGCTGGACAACAGGACACAGAAGGTAATTGTAAATGGAGTCCACTTGAAGAAAGAGGGGTTACTAGTGGGTACTGCAGGGTTCAGTACTGGGTCCAGTCCTTTTAATGTCGTTATAAGTGACATTGCAGAGGGACTGGAAGGAAAAGTATGCCTCTTTGCAGATGACACAAAGATCTGCAACAGGGTTGATACACAAGGAGGCGTGGAAAGGATGAGAAGGGACTTGGCAAGGTTGGAGGAATGGTCAGAAGTATGGCAGCTAGGATTCAATGCAAAGAAGTGCAAAATAATGCACCTGGGAAACAAGAACCCAGGGGAAGAATACACAATGGGGAGGGGGAGGTAGTAACAACAACAAAAAAGGAAAGGGACCTGGGGGTAATCATATCAGATGACCTTAAGGTTAGCAAGCAATGTGAGAAGGCAGTAGGGAGGGCTGGGGGTATACTGGGATGCATAGGGAGAGGCATCACCAGCAGAAAACAGGAAGTTGTTATCCCTCTGTACAGACAGTTGGTGAGATCCCATCTGGAGTACTGCGTCCAGTTCTGGAGACCCCATCTCTGCAAGGACATAGACAGGATAGAGGCAGTCCAGAGGAGGGCAACTAAAATGGTGCAGGGTCTGCAAGAGAAGCTGTAATGAGAAGAGACTAAAAGAGCTTAATATATGTATACCCTTGAGGAAAGAAAGGAGAGGGGGCATGATAGAAACTTTTAAGTACCTCAGTGGAATCAACAAAGTCCAAGAGGGTAGCATCTTTCAGAAAAGAGACATGCAAGAACAAGGGACACAATTTAAAGATGGGGGCGGTTCAGTGGCAATGTGAGGAAGTATTTTTCACAGGAGAGGGTAGTGGATGCATGGAACAGCCTTCCTGAAGGAGGTCGTGGGGTCTAAAACCGTGGGAGAATTCAAGAATGCATGGGACAGACATAAGGCAATTCTTGTGGGGGGTAGGAAGAAATAGGCTGTTGGTTAACTAGGATCTGCGGCCGATCCTGTAGGTAGGGAAATGGGCAGACTAGATGGGCCAAGTGGTCCTTATCTGCTGTCAAAGTCTATGTTTCTATGTTTCAGTGGGGAACTGCTTCCAGAGTGTTGGAAGGTGTTAGGAGAAGGCTGGCTGTCCAGCAGAGGAACAGGGACAAGGAATGGAGAAAGGGCGATGCTCCCTGGAGTGAAGGGAGCAGGAGGCAGGTGTGATAATGAGATGATTGAGAAAAGGTAGAAGGGAAGGGACTCAAACCAGTATTTGGAAATGGCTGAGAGACAGTGGAGCTAATGACGGGAGGGAAGAGGGAGAATGGATGAGGAGTAAAGTGAGCTGTGATGAGTGCAAAGAGTGGAGTGACACAAAGCTCTGTAACAGAGTAGACACACCAGAGGGTGTAGACAGAATGAGAAGCGACCTGCAGAAACTTGAAGAATGGTCAGGGGTTTGGCAGTTGAAATTCAATGCAAAGAAGTGCAAGATAATGCATATGGGGCACAAAAACCCTGGCACAATGTATCAGTTGGGGGGTGAGGATATAGCATGCACCAAGCAGGAAAGGGATCTTGGGGTTGTCATCTCTGATGACCTCAAGGTAGGGAAACAGTGTGACAAGGCAGCAGGTAAAGCAAATAGGATGCTGGGATGTATAGGCAGGGGCATCACCAGCAGGAAAAGGGAGGTCATAATTCCGCTATACAAGACACTAGTGAGGCCCCACCTGGAGTACAGTGTCCAGTTCTGGAGACCATACCTACGTAAGGACATAGACGGTAGAGAAGGTTCAGGGGAGGGCAACAAAGATGGTGCATGGATTGCATCACAAGTCCTATGAAGACAGGTTGAAGGAACTGAACATGTACTCCCTGGAGGAGAGGAGGGAGAGAGGGGATATGATAGAGACACACAAGTATCTTACAGGGAGGAACAGGGTGCAGGAAAACACTATTTTTAAGTGAAAAAGATATTCCAGGACTAGAGGGCATGGGATGAAGTTGGAGGGAGGACAATTCAGAGGAAACATGAGAAAGAATTTCTTCACAGAACGGGTGGTGAATAAGTGGAACACCCTGCCAGAGGAAGTGGTGGGGGCTGAAACAATCACGGGATTTAAGAATGCATGGGATAGACATAAAGGAATTCTGGAGGTCAGGGGTAAGGGGCAACAGACTTCTAGGAAAACAAACTGAACTTACAAGCTCAAATGGGCAGACTGGGTGGGCCATAGGCCCTTATCTGCCGACACTGTCTATGTATCTATGTATCTATGTATCTATGAGTTGGTTGGTAGCCATGAAATAAACAGTTCTAATAGCCAACCTTCTATGTTTGTGCCAACATTAGTACATATGGCAATAAAGCTTTAGTGAACTCACAGACATTAGACAGGACAGAGCAGAACAAGTTGCTGAAGTATTTAGGAAAGCCACTTTAGAGAGGACCAGTGTGTGTGAGTTTGGAGTGCCAAAAAGGCCCAAAATGGTGAGTACTGTTTGAACAGCCTACCCTTTCAACCCACAAACTCAAAGTTGGGAGGGAAACTTTGAGATATGGACACACTTCCACTGATAGTGACATCAGAGATGCTGCTAAGAAACAATCTGTCTTGCTAAGCATTTCAGGTGCTAAGGCTTACGGCTTGATGAGAAATTTACTGAATCCATATAACATCCAGTGTTCAAAGTCTTGATAAGCTTGTGAACTTGTTAAAGCATTCAGTTACCATACACATGTGACATGAGCAGTTTTTATGCAAGGCGCTGCAAATGCAGAGGCTACCCTACAGGCCCCACACACCTCATAAGGGAATAAGAATGCCAAGTGCCATAGTACTATGCTGTACATTTCCCAAGGAACAGCGCACTTAGGCAAATGTCACCTTTTGCAGAGGCACTTGTCTGTGCCATTAGAATGTCAAACTTAGGACTATAAGCGCAGAGCTGTCTGACTAAAGGACAAACCCTCTAAGCCCTTTTTATGCATTTTTGCAAGTGCTTACTTACCCAAACCTTGTGGGCAGTGGTTACTGTACACTACTAGAACAGATGCCTGCCAAATGTGTCATCCCTATTGGCACTGTTACACCAGTTGATGATAAAGATATTAAATGGTATTGGAACCAGGAGCAGGAGAAGCTTTTGAAGATTGCAAGAAATTAGTTTTATTTTCCAAAGTGCATGGACACTATGCCTCAAATGAGGATCTTGTCTTTTCATGTAATGCATCATCTTATGGAGTGGTGGGGGAGGGGAAATTGTTTAACCAGAAAAGGCACACTAAGCTGGAGCTTATTTCCAGGTGCAACCTGGGAGCACAAGGAAGTCAAGTGGCTTGCTCAGGGTCACACAGTATGCAAGTGGGAGCTGATGGGATTCAAACACAGGTCTCCAGGTTGGCAGCTCAGAGCCCTTAATCTCTACTCTATGCTAGAGTTCACCAAAATTATCTTACTGGTGGACTAGTTCACACTGGTTCAGCCAGTGAAAAGCATTTGGAAATGGGATAAAACCAAATAACGTGATGCCCTGGACTCATGAATCACCCAAACAGGCGCTGTCTTATCTCACCCAAGTAGGTACTGTCTTATCTCACCGAATGAAAGACAGTTCTGAAAAATCAATAGGATTATGTCCTGGACGCTCCTTGCTAACCAAAACTATCCCAAACTGAACAAGGCAGGGTTGTCAGTAACATGTTGGGAACAGAGGTTCCATAAATATGTTTACGGGTGTCGTGCCATTTCACTATATGTGTGGACCACAAGCCTCTAAGATTACCGTTTAATAACATGAAAGCAGTGCCACAGATAGCCTCACCAAGGATTCGGAGATTGGTTGTGATCTTGAGAATTGTTCTGTTATGTGTAAGCCTGGCAAAGAACATGAAACTGCAAATGCATTCAGTCATCTACCAGTACATGTGAATGCAACTGATAGGAAAATGGATGAATAAAGTAAGGTAGGCTTCTGGAGCATCTGGGTTACGGCTGTGCCAACCTCCCAAAGTTTGACCATGTGAACTTTGACCATCAAACCAATTAAAGTTCACCAAAGTTATCTTACTGGTGAACTAGTTCACAGGGGTTTAACCATTAAAAGGCATTTGGAAATGGGATAAAACCAAATAATATAATGCCATGGACTCATGAATCACCCAAAACAGTAGGATGATGCAGTAGCCCACATTGAGGGCTGCTAGTTCCAAAAATGGTGTCCATTCAATCAGCGTCAAACAAGGACAAAGCTAATAAACAAGAGTACAAGGCTAACAATGCTCAAAATAAAATGGTTTGTAAGGCCTACGTGTGTTCCCAGATTATCAGTACAGAATCCCACAGTGTAGAATACTGGTTGCTGAAACTGTAGGTCCATTGGGACAATGGGACACATGGACAAGGCTTCATGTTATGCCATGGATATTTGGATAAGAGTTGTACACACTGATTTCATGGGCAATGTTGCCCCCCAAATTATTTATTTGGCCTCTGTAGACATGGCAAAATTCAGAAAACATTAATTTGAGGAAGACTGAGTGAAGACAAAGGTGCAGCATCCCACAGCATGGGCTACTGGTTCCGCAAACTATGTGCCCATTGGAACAGTGCCACACCTGGACAAGGCTTCCCATTATGCAGTGGAGAAGTGCTGTGCACACTGGTTTCATGGGCAAAGTTGCCTCACAAATTATTTATTCGGCCTGCATAGGCCTGCCAAAAATTTACAATACATTAATTTGAAATCAATCAATCAACTTTATTTATAAAAAGCACCTTTCCAAAACCAAGGCACTTGTACATAGTTCATTAAAATAAATCAAAACAATTTATTAAAACCAGAATAAACAAGTTAAAACTCATGACTGCAACATTAAAAATCGGTATATGCCAAACTAAAAACAAATGTCTTCAGTGCTGCTTTAAAACTTTCGACGGTCGGGCAATCTCACACCTGACGAGGTAGAGAATTCCACAGGGTTGGGGCCATAAAACTAAAAGACCTGGCCCCAGATGTCTTTAAACGAACCCTGGGAATCTCTACCAATCCCTCATCAGTGGATCAGAGAGAGAGAGAGAGAGGGAGGGACAGTAGGGATGAAGGAGATCTTGCAGGTAACCAGGTCTCTGGTCATGTAGGGCCTTATAGGTGAGCAAACCGGCCTTGAAGGTGAGCCACCACCATACTGGCAGCCAGTGCAGTCCACAAAGCACAGGCATTTTATGACTGGTGCTAGATGAACCAGTCAATAGCCTGGCTGCCACATTCTGCACAAGCTGCAGGAAGCGGATTTCAACCCCCGGTAACCTAAGGTAAAGGGAGTTGCAATAGTCAAGGCGGGAGATAACGAAGGCATGGACCAAATTTGGAAGATCGTCAGAAGGAACAGGTGCTTCACCCAGGTGATATTCCTCAGGTGGTAGAAAGAGGTTTTGACTACTGCCGACACCTGCGATTTAAGTGTCAGTCATCAAACATAACGCCCAGGGTCCGCACCCGGTCTGAGGTAGTTAACTGCACACCCCCAAGCCATAAACCTGAAGGTGATCCCGCCAACAAACCTGCCTCCCGATGACCTGGGTCCAAAATCAACACCTCAGTTTTTTCTGGGTTTAACCACAGCCAACTCCCATTTATCCAATCCTGGATTTCGACGAGACAGTTGTTAAAAACCAAAACAGCAGCATCCTGGCCAGGCACAAAGGACATGTATAGCTGAGTGTCATATGCATAGCAGTGAAAACTCAAGCCATACTGTCTAATAATCACTCCCAATGGGAGTATATACACTGCAAACAACATGGGTGCCAAAATGGAACCCTGCGGCACCCCACAGGATAGGGGGAGTGATGCCGAGGAAAAATTCCCAGACACCGCCCTCTGAGTCCTACTCTAGAAAGGATTGAAACCATCTGAGAACTGTACCAGACAGTCCACAGATGAACTGCAGGTGCTCCAATAGCACACCATGGTCTACGGTATAAAATGCCTCAGGAAGATCAAGAAGGACCAAGATGGAACTGGTCCTTCGATCTCGCGCTATTAGAAGGTCATGAAGTACCCGGACAAGGGCTGTCTTGGTACTATGTCTCTTCCTAAATCCGGACCGGAGAGAATCATAGACATTGTGGCTGGTCAAATGATCATCCAGCTGTGATGCAACCACCTTCTCAATAACCTTACCCACAAAGGGCAGGTTAGAGACATGCCTGTAGTTAGCCAGACAGTCTGGGTCCAAGGAGGATTTTTTAAGAAGAGGCCAAACTATGGCCTCCTTCAGAGGGTCAGGGAAGATCCCCCTCTCCAAAGACATCCAGACTATCTCAGCAAGGACAGGACCAATTTTATCCACGCAGCCCACTAGGAGACGTGTGGGGCTCGGGTCCAAACTACAGTTGGTTGGACACAATGATTGGATAATCATCACAATGTCACTGATCATGGGGAGGCTGAAGTCACACCGCACAAACTGGATGTCTGACATCTCCTGCCGACCATCACAGCTCCCACTAGAGAGGGTCAAGTGGATACCGGACCCGATTGTGGCAATCTTATCTGAAAAGAATCGAGCAAACTCCTCACACCGTTCTTGAGAAAAAGCACTTCCAGGCTGAAGACAGATTGGATTGCGCAATCTGTCCACAGTCCGGAAAAGCTGAGCTGGTCGATTCTGGACAGGAATACTGCCTTCTTACAGGTAATTGCTGATTGATAAGCCACATAATGGTCCACCAAACTAAGTCTGTCACACTCCAGGCCAGACATCTGCCAGCACCTTTCTAGCCTTCATCCTACTCTCCTCAACTCCCTCAAAGTCTCATCAAACCATGGAGACTTGGGGTGAAGAGTGAGGGAACGAACATGAATAGGAGCAATGGAATCCAGGGCCCCTACCACCACCTTATAGGCAAGTACCAGGTCCCCTGGATCTATGCATTCACTCAGTAAGCCCGATAGGTCCAGTATCGCCATCAGGCCATCTGGTGAAACACCCCTCAAAGGGCGGTACCAGACCATCTCCGTAGAGGCTGGCCTACTGGGGGTAGCCTCAAAACTGAACCCAATGGTGTGATGGTCAGACCACCTGACTGGTTCCACCACCAAATCGGATATCTCCATCCCCAGGAGAAACACCAAGTCCAATGAATGACCACCAATATGGGTCGGGAAGGAAATAACCTGTGTGAAGCCCAGCAAAGTCATTAGCTGGAGGAAGTCCTGACCAAACTATGAGAGTTCATCGTCGAACCAGACATTGAAATCCCCCAGAACCAACCATCTGGGGGATCCCAATGTCAGGTCGACAATGAAGTCTGCGACTTCCTGCAGCAAAACATTTCCGTCTCCTGGTGGACAGTAGACAAGAAGTTTCCTGCACCCCACACCCTTGCCCATGATACGTTCAAAGGAGTTGGTAGTTCCCACTGGTACCTCCATTAGGCCCAGATTGAATCTAAAACAGATGGCAACACTCCTGCCCCTATGATCCATCCTTGGGCAGGGTATCACTGGCCAGAATTGCTGATGCCAAAACTGGACCAGCATTCTCATCTAGCTAGGTTTCGGTGATGCAAGCCAGGTCAGATGACCCAACAAGATCCGCTATTACAGCGGTCTTGTTCTTAATAGATCTGGCATTGCTTAACACCACCCAAGTAGGATGGGAACCCAAAGAAGACTGAGTTACGCTACAAGCAGAGCCCTTGGGTATGGGAACCAGACAGGGAGGACCCCTTTCCTGGATCCATTTCGCCACAGGGCATGTCCTTGTTCCCACTATTCCTATCCGCCCACTCCTTTCCATTCCCTCTCCAGGCCTGGCCCTCGTCCTCCTCCTTCTAACAATACCCAAGGCCCTACACCATCTACATACCTCTGGTGACAATGGAGGACAGGAAAAAGGACGAAGGTCCCTGAGCCTGTAGGGGGAATAATACCCGACCATCCTTATGCCTTCCCAACACATCTTCACAAATCCAACAGATACCAAACCTACAGTTAAATACTTTCAATCACCCACCCCTAAAACAATAAAAAACTACTAAATAAATCTTTAAAATACAAAATAAAATATAAATGGGTCCATTTTAAAGTCCAAAAGGAGTGAAATGTTCGATCAAAAGAAGCCTATATAAAATTAATAAATAACTATTATAACCAATAACTTAGGACCAAGATGTAAATCAAACAGAAAAATAAGATCTTCAGCCCCCTAGGGCCCTCTCACAGCCTAAGGAGGCCAAACAGAAACCAGGAACTCTCACTCCCTGGAAAGTAGAATAATTGTAGAAGAATTATATCCCAAAATAGTTTTTCCTAGCCTCCAGGCACTCTCACTGTGAAGGAGACTGAAACGAGTAAATAAAATAATTACATACTAACATACTAAAATGCCAGCAGAATAAGCCTAACGGTCTCTCGAGTCTGCTCGATTTTCAGCACCCGCACCGAGGGTCAATTTTGGTGTCCTCCCCCTCCCCCTTGGGTTATACTGTCCCCAGTCCCAGATGTTCCAGCTGTATTGGGCCTGGTCAGATTTACCCTCCCTCTGTACCTGTCCCATCCCCTCTTAAACCCATTCACAGTCTCCACCTCTACCAGCTCCCTGGGCAGTGCATTCCATGGCTCCACCACCCTTTCAGTGAAATAAAATCCCCTCCTCTCCCCTCCGAGCCTGCACCATTCCAGCTTACACCCATGAGTTCTTGTAGCCCCACTCTCCTTCCTTTGGAACACCCTGACTGGGCCTCCTTTATTGATCCCTTTCACGTACTTAAAGACCTCTATCTTGTCCCCCGTCCCTCCTCTCCTCCAGGGTGTACATGTCGAGCTCCTTGAGCCTCTCCTCATAGGTCCTCTCCCCCAGGCCCCAGATCATTTTGGTTGCCCTCCTTTGGACCCTCTATAGGAGTGTAATGTCCCTCTTTAAATGTGGTCTCCAAAACTGTACACAATACTCGAGGTGTGGCCTAACCAAGCAGTTGTACAGTGGAAGGATCACTTCCACCTTTCTGGAGGTAATCCCCCTGGTGATGCATCCAAGCATCTTATTTGCCCTTGCCGCTGCCCTCCTACAGGTCTCTGATTTGTTCATTTTGACATCTACCACTACCTCCAGGTCCCTCTCACCCTCCATGACTTGAATCATGTCTCCTCCCAGAGTACACCCCTGGCCTGGATTTCTGACTCCCAGGTGCAGAACCTTGCACTTCCCCACATTGAATTTTAGTTTCCATTTTCCCGACCACCTTTCCAGAACCTCCAGGTCCTCCTGCAAGGCCACCCTGCCCTCCTCCCCATCTACCACTGCACCCAGCTTTGAGTCATCTGCAAAGAGACTCATCCCACTTCTGACCCCCTCCTGATGTCTGAGATATAGGCATTGAACAGGAGTGGCCCCAGCACTGACCCCTGGGGAACCCCACTAGTAACCCACCTTGGGGATGAGGCTAACCCTCCAACCACCACCTTCTGGGTATGCTCGAAGAGCCAATTTCCTATCCATCTTAACAACTGTCTCCCTACCCCCATTTCCTTCAGCTTAGCCAGCAGGCCACTGTGGGGTACCGAATCAAGCGCCTTGCTAAAGTCCAGAAAGAGGACGTCAACTGACCTACCCTGGTCCAGGGCCCTCGTCACCCAGTCATAGAACTCAACAAGATTTGTCTGGCACAATCTTCCTGTGATAAAGCCATGCTGCCTATCATCCAAAGTATTTTCTGCCCCCAGGCACTCTTACTGCAAGGGGAGTTCCAATTCAACAGTAAAGTAAAAATGCAAAATCTGTCCATAAACAGATGAGAAAATCAGTACAATATTATCCAGAATGTTTTCTGCCCCCAGGCACTCTCACTGCAAGGGGGTTCAAATTCAAACAGTAAAAAAGTGAAAAATCTGACTATAAACTGATGAGACAGCCATAGAAATAAAACAAGAATCCTCTTCTCTTCTCTCCTTGAATATCCAGATAGTGCAGGAGTGGGGCTCAAACAAAATCCCAAATGGGGGACCAAACTGCACATGCCTGTGGCCAACACTGCGGATCCTCGCTGGGGCCCACTCTCCGGTTTTCCCCTGGAGAGACCTAAAGGACTACTGGCCCAGTCTATCGGCTACCCAGCTGGCCCAGGACCAGGTCCTCCGTTCTGCCATGCACCCCAGCAGACGAACCCCCACAGGGTGGGAACTCCAACTCACAGCACTGGAATGTACCACACCTTCCAAGTCAATTAGACTTCCACGGCACAACCAAAGTTAAAATCCAAGCTCATCTTCACTTCCACGGAACAACCAAAGTTAAAATCCAAACTCGTTTTCACTTCTACAGAACAACCAAAGTTAAAATCCAAGTTCGTCTTCACTTTCTCATATAATAGCCAGTCTGTTCCCCCAACAATTCCCCTCCTTTCTTCATCCCTTCCTTCACAAAGAGTAATTTGACTCTAGGATCCTGTTGAATTGGCCTCCAACAAATACAATAAATCCAAATAAGATCTGGTAAAAAAGGTCAGAGCAGCAGGTCCAGCGCAAAGAACAATGCTGCAAGCAATAGTGAGCTGAGACAAAAACAGCCCCAGTGCGCACCACGGAGACAATCCAAACCACCCTGGCTCTATTCAAAATTGCTCCAACCGGCTCTAAAGCTGCTCCAACTGGCCGACCATCCACATTAACCGAGTCAGAAAAACCGGAGAACGGGAGGGTGGCAGGGGAAACAATAACGCAAGATGGCAGGTAAATAGCGCAAAATAAACTTTAGGGGAAAATCAAATAAAAGTCAAAAATATGGACTTGCTGCTAACAGCAGGCGGTGGCACATCCAGCCCAGCGGCCATGTTCCATCCCACCAACAGTAAAGTAAAGGCAACAGAGCAGCATCCCACAGTTTAGGGAATCAATAGGCTACAGAACTGATGAATGGAAGATGTTGGAGATCACATTTGCTACCACTTGAAGGACTTTCTCCCTCTTCCTTGTCCCCAAAAGTTATCCTCCACAGTCCATCATCATCATCATTAGCTTCACTGCCAAAAATTCACAAAAGATTAATCTGAAGAAGACTGTGTGAAGATAACAATGCAGCATTCCAAACTGTGGACTACTGGTTTCAAAAACTGTGTGTCCATTGAGACAGTGCCACACATGGATAAGGCTTCCCATTATGCCATGGAGAAATCAGAAATAAAGAAAGAAGTGGGTACACTCACCAAGGCATCCAGATAATGGGTCCAGTTTTCAAAATGTTGGTTATGATACAAGGTGCTTGCATCAAAGGGAAATGATGCAAGTGGATCATGCACTGCACCTTATGTCAGTCCTGATTTTCAAACAGGACTTGCAGCAAACAGGGGTCAGCGTGCACCAAAGTGACTTGTGCCATGCTTGCAACACCCCCCCCGGTGTGCAATGGCATAAAGGGGGTTTGCACCAGGACCCTGATGCACCATCCCCTTAAATGGACTTCCCCAAGTGGTCTGGTCCCACCAGGCTTAGACCAGCCCAGGGCTGATTTAATGCCCCTTGTGCCACCCTGCCTCTATTATTCTTGCTGCTGGGTCCCCTGTCACATCCCCCTTACACAACATGCTGGACAGTGCCGACACCCACAGTCATGGTACAGGAATGGATAGGGCTACATGCCACAAGTACAGGGCGACAACCTGCTGGCCCCCTCGTAGGTGGGTGACATTGTCTCTGGCACATGCCACCATGATGTGCCACCTTTGGTTGTCCTAGCACTGTCCACAGTGCTATTGTGCCACAGACAGCACAGCAGACATGGCTTTATGCCCAGAGTGGCATCCTGACCCCCCCATGTCCAGAACCTGCCTGGCCATCATTTTGGCACCTGCTGGGGGGTTGTGGCAACAGTGGGCCTGGAGTTCCCTGAGGGCACTGCTGCTAGGTTGCACCACAGCTTCCATCAGACCCCTCCCATGTGCCTCTTGTTTGGCACACGGGGGTGGTTACAGCAAATCTGCCAACTTTGGCACCAGGATCCCTCCTGTACTAAAACTGGGTGCAGGGTCCCTGCTGCACCGATGATCGACACAAGTTGTTGTTAGCTACAGCTTGTATTGATCTACAGGCTGCTTTAAAAATCCAGCCCAATAATGTTTATAAAATAAAGTGCAGATTCACATCAAAGTGCAGAGCAAAACATCTCTACGTATCACCTCCTTAGTGAGGCTTCAACAGAGGGCATTGTTTCCATTGGCCACAAGGTCATTTAACCTCCCATACCATGAATACTGATAAATAATTAATTATACATTAGGAGCACTTAAAGTGAAATATTTTAAAGACCAAGGGCTAGATTTTCAAACGTGGAAAAAATTGCACACATGAGGAAAATAAAAGTAATGCCAGTGAGGGTTTTTTTGCTCAACCACAATTTTTTTCTGCATGTGCTCAATTTTCAAAAAGGTTGCCTTTTTGCAACCTTTTCCAAACTTCATGGCAGCTTGCACATATTTTGTTTTTTTGTGCAGCTCTGGGGAAAAAGCTACGTCAGGTAATACCAGGCATGACATCTTTGCACAGCTGTGTAAAAAAAGGAAAATGCCGCCTGTGTACATAAATTGCTGAAAATAGCATTTTACAGGTGCAGGGATTTTCTCTGCACTAAGGAGGTGCATACAGGGACTTATGGCTGGATTTTCAAATAGGTCGGGGACTAAGTCCTGACCTTCAGCCCCGGCTGCAAGATGAAATCTCCACGCTTGTGGAGATTTGTATTTTCAGACAGTACAGCGGCGGGGGATGTTAGACCTGGTCCCACCAGGCGTCACTTTTCCCCACAGTTGCACTGAAAAAATGGATGCAAGTTGCCACAAATCATGGAGCCGGTCGCAGACTGGCTCCATTTTTGAGAATACTGTAGTAGCGGGAAAAACTGCGGCTCTGCAAGTGAAGGCTCACTTGTGCCAGTTTTTTCCCACAGCTGTGGCACTTCGGAGGGCTTTGATAGTCTAGCCCTTAGTCTCTGGGCCATGTCAGGCCCTTTCAAAATCTGGCCTCAAGGGACAAAGAAGAGAGTGCATTAGAACAAAGTGCTTCAAGCACGTGTAAGTGAAGTGCAGTAAAAACTCTTTGCTAAAAGAATTCACAAACATATTGTTTACAAACAATCTAACTTTAAGCCATCAGACCACCCACTGGTTGCTATCTGCTGGGTGTATTGATGCATGCAAAAGGCTGGGAGGTGGGAAAAAGAGGGGGAGTGACCCAAAGGGAAGATTCATTTCTTCAATACTACCTCTCAAACCATGTAGCCAATGGGGAAAAATGTTTAAAAAAAGATTTCTGTTTCCAGTCGAGGGGGATGGAGGGATAAAAAAGGATGGGCAAAAAAGTGCAAATGTACCTAAAACCACCAATCCTCAGTCTATGGACAAGTTGATTAATTTTGTGATTTATTTCTATAATCCATAGATGAAAGAGGGAATACCAACAGACAAAAACACATTAGGGAGCGTGTCCCACCAAAATTCTCAATTTTTAATTCATTCTAAAGTATTTCAGCAAAAAAAAAACATGGTGGCAACCCAGTGAAATGTATAGCTTAGCTAAACAACAAAACCCCTACATGGCAGGACAGATGCACAAAGAGCATCATGCCTCAATCAATATTATAATAATTAAGTTATCTACAAAGAGGGCTTAATATCTAATTCCTCACTGAGGCCAAAAGGTGCCAGGGCTTTCAGTGTCCATATCAATTCAGATTCCCTTTTCAGGTGTAGTTTTAGTCTGTCTCCTCCTCTCTCAGGGTCACGTATCCATTTCAGGGTTCTAAACTGGAACCTGGCTGGGTTGCTATTGTGGCATTGATCAAAATAGCACTTTTATGGCTGACAGAGTAGATAACCCTTAGTTACTCTTGGATCCTGAATTTCACTGGGCATATAACCCTGCCTGCATATATGAGATCACAGCTGCACTAGCCAATGAATATTACATGGTTGATATGGCAGCTACAAGTTTTTATTGAGTTGCCGCCTGACATGGCGGTCCCTGCCTATCCTGAGACTACTCTAATGTTATCCTACCTGCTGTCTGAATTGTTAAAATCCTGCTGTCTTCTTGTACTGATCTTGTTGTTTGATGCACTTTAAATGTAACTTTACCTGTTTCGCCTGTTCATGAGTGTACCATTGTAGTCTCCCGGGTCGCACCTGAAAATAGGCACTTGGTTGTCTAGTGTGCTCATCCGGTTAACAAAGGCAAATAAATAAATAGTATAATGTTTGATCTCATATGCCATGTCTGTTCCTGAATGAACAAAAGTAGGCCCAGTGTTGACGAAACAACACACATCATATTTGCGGGGTGTGTCAAAGATGGGTCTGAGCGGCATCCTTTTCTCCTATCCTTTGAAATGACTATTTTTAAGTAAATCAGCAAGATTTCTCCCTCTCCTATAGGAGGTTCTTGGGATCAGGCCCACTAGAGGTTCTAGTTCTGAATCCAGTAATAAGACCCCCACTTCATTCCTCACCATCTTCTGAACCTCCTTTGAGCATGATGTGAAATCTGTCACATATGTCATCCTTTTTTCATTTCTTTACTCTTTTTTTTTTTTGGTATCAGGAGATCACTCCTGTTCACATTTTGTGGTTTGTCTTTGGCCCAGAAAACACCTTGGCTGTATAATCTCTCTCCTTAAACCTGGTCAACAGTATCCATCCCTCCTTTTCAAATGTTTCTGAATAGGTGCAATTTCTTTTGATGTGCAAAAACTGGCTGTAGAGGACCTGCTGTCAATCAGGGACCTTGGATAAGAGCTCTTGACATCCAGTAAAATTCTACCTGCCACTGGTTTCATAAAAGGTTCACAGTAAACTCTGATTTGTTCACACATAATTTGATATCTAAGAATGCCACTGTTTCTAAATCTGCATGGGGGTACATTTAATATTCGGTGCAAGAACATCTAGTGTCTCGTCTCTAACATCCAGGATAGAAATACAGCCACCACTAGGTCATGATAAGAAAGTGTTTTAATTTTATTAAACTAACTTAAAACACCATACAGGTTACCATACAAATAAACAAGTAGCAGCCCCCGTTACACACACACCGATCAACGTTTCACGTCCTAACTGATGGTTTTTCAAGATAACAAATGGACACTAACAATGCTTCCATGGCTCTGCCCTGCAGCTGAAGGTAAAATCTTTGGTTAAACATAAAATAATTGTGATTCAACACAAATTCAAGTAAATCAAGGACAATTTCTGGGGCACATCTCTCATATCTGGGTCAGAAGATAGAAATTCCTCGGTGGCCCTAATGCCCTGTTGGGCAGAAACAGTGGGTTGCCCAGGAGGGTCCACAACAGACTTGTGTACCTTAGGCAAATTATGAAGTGTTGGTGCCTGAAGCTGCCTTTCCTCACCTGAAATGCAGCCATTCAGAACTGCTGAGTCAATTTTGTCATCTAAAACATTTTTGCATGCAGCAGTGGGATTGAATATGAAGGCCTTGTACCAATCCTGTTCGGATGACTGTCTTTTGATTTAATTATTAACATATTGGCAACTGTCCTAGACCACCACTATGTCACTTTTATCTGCTGCTTTGATTGTAATTTTTTGCAAAGTCTGTAGTTTTTTGACTGCTTGCCATTCAGCAGCAGACAAGTTTTGGTATGTGGCTGGTCCTGGGCTGGCTTTCAAATTATTTAAGCCTTGTTTGACTAGACTTTCAGACATCCTGATTATAGGATGTCTACTAGTTGGGTAAAATATGCATTTCAGTTTCAAGCCAGTTGTACTTCTCCTTGTTTGTGGAGTTAATGGCTCGTTTGTTATATCTGACGTCTATGCTGGACGTTTAAACTAGGTGAGGGGCAGTTCACAGCTAGGAAACCTATCAAGCACAACAGGGAAGATGGGATCTTAACCGATACTACCCCACAAACACAGAATAACTCCACACATATGGTAAACAAATATAAGAAGCAAAAGAAATCTTGGGAGGAAGCAAAGGGGGTCAAGCAACCAAAAATATGAGCCAGAACTAAAGGATGGGGAAAAAAAAGAGTTTCTGCTGATAATTGGAAGGGAGTGTGCTTCAATGCAAGAAGCACAGGAAATAAAGTGAGCAAGCTACAGGCAGTAATGGCAAAGGCCCAACTGGATTTGGTGGCAATAACAGAAACATGGGCAATGGAGAATAATGGCTGGGACCTCTCGGTCCCAGGCTTTTCACTCTACAGACAGGACAGGAAGGGGGTTGGGGGGAGGGTAGCACTATATGTTCAGGAAGGGATGATAGACGCTACACTCAACATCAGCAAAAATGAAGGTGTAGAATCTCTGTGGATGCAACTCAGTTCAAGAGAGAAGATCTGCTTCGCAGTAGTATACAGGCCACCAGGACAAGCAGAGGATAGGGATGAAATGCTTTTGGAAGAGATCAGGGGCACAACATGAAAAGGGGATACAGTGATGGTCAAAAATCTCAACTTGTGAGACGTGAACTGGGGTATCCTGATGGTCAGTTCCTCAAGGAGTCAAAAGGTGGTGGAAACCTTACAGGACTGCCTACTCACCCAACTGGTGAACACTCCAACTAGGCTTGTGGCCATCCTTGATGTGGTCCTCACCAACTCAGAGGTTGTTGGTAATGTTAAGGTGGGGGGAGCCACTAGCTAATAGTGACCACAACTCCATCTGGTTCGAGCTCTCCCTGGAGGAAGTTAAATCTCAATCCAGGGCTGTGGTCTTGAACTTCAAAGGAGCAAACTTCGGAAGGATGAAACAATTAGTCAAGGAAAAATTGTCAGGAATCCGTAATGAACAGGAGGTAGAGGACATCCGGGGGCAGGTTAAACAGGCTATCCTAGAGGCCACCAAGCTGTGCATAAAGTCAGGAACAAAACAGAACAGACACAAGAGACCCATTTGGTTCACCACCCAGGTCAGGGAAGCAGTTAGAAGCAAAAAGGAAGCCTTACATATATACAAAATGACCCAAGACAACTACACACATAAATGCAGGGAAGCAAAGAGAGCAGTGAAACTGGCAAAAGCATCAGCTGAGCTATGGATATCTTCAGGGATTAAAAGGGGTAACAAACAATTCTTTTGTTACAAACAAGAAAAGAGGAAGAAGGGGGGGGATAGTTCAGCTCCAAGAGGGAGAAAGGATCATTGAAGACAATGCACAGAAGGCCACTGCACTGAACAAATTCCTCTGTTTAGTATTCACAAAGGAACTTGATGGACCAATTCCAGACAGTGGCATCAAGGCTACTGACAGAGGGATCCCGCAGATGGACATGCCATCATTTACCATAGACAGGGTCAGTGAGGCACTGATGCACCTAAAGACAGACAAGGCACCAGGACCAGATGGACTGCACCCTAGGGTGCTGCAGGAACTTGCTCAGGAATTGGTGGAACCCTTGGCACATTTGTTCAACCACTCATTGCTAATGGGAACCATGCCATGCGACTGGAGAAGTGCAGATGTGATGCCCCTCCACAAGGGTGGAAGCATATCAATAGTTGAAAAATTAATGGAAACATTAATTAAGCAGGACCTACTGGAATATCTGGAAGGGAACAGTCTCCAAGACATGAGACAGCATGGGTTTGTTGCAGGGAGGTCATACCAGACAAACCTCATTTCATTTTTTGACTGGGTGACTAGGGAGGTGGACTGGGGCTACCCAGTGGATCTCCTCTACTTCGACTTTAGTAAAGCCTTTGATTCAGTACCGCACAGGTGCCTGCTGAAAAAATTGGAGGATCTAGGCACTGCAAAGAGCATGGTTAGGTGGGTGGGTAATTGGCTACAGGAAAGACATCAGAGAGTGGTAGAAAATGGGTAAAGTCAGGGAGGGTGGGTCATTAGTGGCGTGCCAGGGCATGGTCTTGGGTCCAGTCCTTTTAACATGTTCATTAGTGACATTGGCGAAGGCATTCAGAACAAGATTGCCCTCTTTGCAGATGACACTAAGCTAGGGGGTAGGGTTGACAGTGTGGAGGTGGTGAAGGACCTGAAGAAAGACCTACAGAGATTAGAAAAATGGTCCAATATCTGGCAGCTGAAATTTAATGCAAAGAAATGTAAGGTGATGCATTTAGGAAAAGGGAACTCAAGGGCAGAATATCAGCTTAACGGAGTCCAACTAAGTGTCTCACATGAGAAAAGGGATCTAGAGGTCATCATAAGCAACACCCTAAAGTAGTCTAGCCAATGCAATAAGGCTTATAGTAAGGCAAATTAAATGCTAGGGTGTGTAGGTAGAGGATCTGACAGCAGGGACAGGGAGGTGGTTCTCCCACTGTATGGGTCACTGGTGAGGTCTCACTTGGAGTACTGTGTCCAGTTCTGGAGGCCTCACCTGAAGAAGGACAGGGATAGGCTAGAGGTTGTGCTGAGGAGGGTGACTAAGATGGTACAGTGCCTACAGGGGCTCTTGTACAAGGTGCGCCTAAAGTCACTGAACCTGTATTCTCTGGAGACTCGGAGGTAGAAGGGGGATAAGATCAAAACATTCAAGTTCCTGAGGGACATTAATAAAATACCTTACACTGATCTTTTTAACAGGGTTGATAGCTTAGCCACTAGAGGACACGAATGGAAGCTTCGGGTGGAAGCTTCAAAAGGGATCTAAGGAAACACTACTTTACTGAGAGGGTCATTGAGCCATGGAACAGACAGTCTGCTGAGGTGGTGGGATCAAGGTCCATGGCTGTTTTCAAGAGGGGTTGGGATAGGGAAAGGGCCCACATAAGCATAGGGGATATTGGAATCGGTTGGGGGGGCTAGGTCCAGGGACCCATAGAAGGTCTGGGAAACCCAAGGGCAGACTTGATGGACCAATTCTTCTGCCATTATTTTCTATGTTTCTAACTAGAGATTCATATTCACTGTTCTCTAGTGTCCCTCCTTATCTGACAAAATCTGAGGCTGCTGATTTTCATTTATACAGTTACGAACAGGCAATTAATTAGAATTAGAATTACAACCATCAAACCCATTCAAAATGCTATAAATCCTAGTGTTGCTGTCTTCCTGATAAACCTCATTAAGCAGTTTAAGTGCAATTTTGAGATTCATTTCAGGATCACCATAGGCCTCAAATAGTTTATTTTGTGTGTTAAAACCCATGGTGGTAGAGTCAGTCTGACCTATATTTTATTCCCTGAAAGATACCCTAAATCCAAGTTGCACAGTAAGTTGAGTAAATCAACCTCTGTGTTAAATATATTATTTCAATGTGTAGGAACAAAGGGAGTCTTCTGGCAAGGACTCTTACTTGCATCTGTAAGCCCTCCATTGTGGAGCTTACCTGTTTAGGCTACAGCCCCTGTTGCCCCCGTGTCTGCTGTTTTTCTGCCTCAAGTCCCCTGGACTGCTGGATTTGGATCTGGAGAGCTTCCCAAGGAGTCCCTGGTGGGATTTGGGCCAATGCTTCCTTCTCGTGCTTTGCGGCAGCTGCCACCTGATAGTCCTGTTCCTCGACCTCATGTTGCAAACAGAGCTGAGGTCCATTGTATTTTTGCACTTCCGGGCACCGAGAGAGAGACTGATGCCCCAGTCTGATAGTTATTTCAGGGCTGGAAAGAGAGGTAAACCACATGGCCATGTATGCAGTAGCTGACAACATAGCTTGGCCTTAAAGGAGCCGTGCCCCCAAAAAACACTTTGGCCATCGACAAAAATAAGGATATTCTCAGCCCCAGGGCAGGCAGAGATGGAAATATAGTGTTATATGCCTCTGGGTGCAATATTGGGGGTTTCCCAGTCTTCAAATAGTCAGTGGGATTGGACATCGAATCTAAGAGGTGCACATGCACACCGCACTTTAAAGGCGTGAAATTGGCACCTCTTGTTTCTGGAGCCCAAACAGGCAAACAGGGCTCTTTTCAAACAATTTGGAAAATTTCCTGGCCTCTTCTAGACAAGTGGAGGCAGGGCATATTGTTAACAGCCCCTGAATGGGCTTACAAGAAATGTTGTTATAGGCTGCCAAAGGCAGGCAGCATATTGTAAATAAATATGGCGGCCCCCAGTAATTCTCTCTGCAGCTGGAGCTGCTGGGAAGGGGTAAAAGGGCACCCTGCTCTATCTGGGAAAAGACTGACCAATCAGTTGGGGAGAAAAGGGCTGCTATATAATGGGCTGTGCCCTGAGAGCTGGGAGGAGTTCCAGCCAAGAAGTGAGAGGCGGAGAATGTATTTGGAGGGCTGCATGAGCCAGAGGCTATTTGTGGTGCAGATAGGCCCCTCTGAGACCCAAAACGTCTAGGCAGAGTGCCTGCTCACCTGGTTTTACCAGTAGGAAATTTATTTTAACTGTTCTCCAGTTTGTTCCAGCCTGTGAATTTCTATCTGAACTGCTAAACTGTTTTCCAGCCAGGAAGAAGATTAACAGGACAAGTTTGATACTGCAAAGAAGCCCAGCTGTGCTTACATTCCAGTGGAACCTGTGTATCCAGCTGGACGTCCAGGGTGACCACAAGCCTGCGAGGTACCCTAGTCAGACTGAGAGCTCTGGGGATGTTGGCTATCCCTCACCTGCAGCTTGGGTAGGGGTGTCTGATCTCTCTTTCAGAGGGGTCTGGAGCACTGTCTCTGGGGGTGAAGATGACAAAAAGGCCCGAGGAGTGAAGATGGCAAAAGGCCTGAGCGGCAAAGACAAAGAAAGGCCCAAGGGTTGAAGATGACAAAAGACCTGAGGGGGTGAAGATGGTGAAAGGCCTGATGGGTGAAGATGACGAAATGCCCATCACAGGTGTCGGGTGCCAGCACCCACTTGAAATCTCCAATCTGCAGTTGTTCCTGGAGAGACTGTTTGCTGCACTCAGAGCGGTACTGCCAGGCTTTATCCTTTCACAGCACCCCTTGAAGCCTTCAAAAACTGTAAGTACCTCTGAACTGCAGCCCCCAAGGATTTTGTTTCAAAAGTTGGTTAGTTTAGATAGGTATGAAGTGGGTGAAGTCCTGGGCAGGACTGTGTAATCTGCAAGAAAAGCCTAGACAGAAGTTTATAAAAACTATTGGTTTACTCGTTTTGATATCTCATTGGGGCCCCTGTTGAAAAGGTCTTCCAGTTCAAGTTAAAACTGTTGTTCCCTCTCTATCCCCAATGAGCGTCAGCCTGGCTGACAACCAGCAACCCAGTGAGATAGCCGCTGCAATGGACAGTAACACTTCTTACAGCCATGGGGGGAAAGTCAGGTGCACCCAATGAGGTGGTACTGGGACTGTGTGGGGGATAAACATTGAAAAACTTTTGTTCCTATGCTTTCTGTTTCCACTTTACCCTTCCCCTATAATAAATCTGAGGTTAGTTCACCTTATAATTTTTGCTTACGGTTTTTGCTTAGTGTGTATTTACAGTATTCTATGTGGGGACAATTTAACTGTGCGTGTGGAAGGGAAACTAATATTTTTTCCTGAGGGAGGTTAGGGCCACATTGGGTAATCTTTATATACCCCCTGCCCCAGGTGGAAGCACCAAAACCTGTTCCTGGTATTCTATTTATGTACTGCACCCAAAAGAACCCAGGCTGACCTCAAGACAGATCGGTGTGTGAGGGTGAGCCAGGGTATAAATTACAGAGAGACCCTCCACCCCCATTTACACGTCTCAGTTAGGGTCTGCAGAAATGTTCAAAACAGGTAAATTGTCTAATAATTGTGGGCCATTCTCCTGGTCAACATGTGTGCAGACTATGCATTCCATCTTCTTGTTTTTACCCTTCTATGTTATCCTCCGCCTCTTGCTCTTTTAACCCCATTTGTTGAGCGTTCAATGAGGATGGGCCCTTAGGAACAGGGGAGGCTTGTCCAAGGTGTCCTTGATTTCTAAAACATCAACTCTATGCTGGTGTTTTCTGGAACATCTGACTACTCCCTCTCTTATTGCCTCTGCATTGTGATTTGGAGTAGCCCCTACTTTTGGATCCTGCTGGTATATCCCATTCAAATACTCACCCTCTAAATAGTCAACTGTATCCCACTCAGACTTGTTTTTCTTTCTTTCCTGTACTTCCCGTTTGTATTTTGCTGTTCTCTTTGCACTCGTTTTCTAGTTGATTATATCTGATGTGTTTTTTTTTCAAGTGCACTCAAGTCTTCTTGGATTTTGCCTAGGGCCTCTTGTGTGCATCCATACCAGCATTTATCCTGTTCAGTTAGTATTTTATCCAGGTCTTGTAAACATACTTCAGGTGCCCACTCCCACCTTGTTTTATGGTCCTCATTCAAGGCACCTGAAGACAGAGCTTTGCATACATGGAGGTTTTGAGGAACTCTCTGCTTTTCAGCATACTCTTGGAGCATTGTACCATCAAACCATCAGTTTATTTCCTGAGTTTCCAGTTTTTCATAGCAGTTAAAACTTTTTTTTGTAAATATATTTTTATTGAACGTTTGCAAGATCTGCACAGTACACATAAATAGCAGTAATGTATCTGGACATCACTGTACAATTCCCGACAGATGTGATTCATGAGCATTGTGCAGGACGGGTCCCTCCTCTTTAGTATGGTGTGAAGTGGGCCTAATTAAAATGTTGACTAACTCCTGTGCACCTGTAACTTCAGAGGAGTAAAGTACAATCACAAGGATCCAGGAAGGTGGAAGGAAGGTCCAACGGGTGGGGGGAAGGAGGGCATACCAAGCAGCAAGCTGTTTCTGACAACCTCTTCCCCCATGGTGAGGGTCCATAAAGATGAAGCAAGCTGGAGTCATAACATTTCCAGTCTCCAGTTTACCATACTGCGGTGCTCAGGGCACAAAGGTTGGATCTCTACCCACAAAGAAACAGATTGGACAAAATTAGGCCACTCACCAAACTTTGTAAATTTTCACCGTTTTATTGTACACAACACCACATTACCAGAATATAATGGTGTACAGAGTTTATACACCAGCTAAACTAATGTTTTGGAGCTGTTATACTGCTCTCTCTCAGGGCATACTCTGGCAGTTACCTGCAGATAAAAATATACATATATAGCCATATATAGTCTAATAATAAATATATGCAGCTCAGACTCAAGGTGAATTAATAAAGGCATTCAAAAACTTACTTAGTGTATGCAATAAGTATGCTCATGGTCACGCGATTTATAATTCTGTTCGACCCAAATAAATTAATATTCATATTAAAAACCTTATAGTTGTATAATCACCTGACCCATTAAACGTTCACCATGTTTTCAAGACTCATCATGATTACCTCAAACAATAATACTGGTTTGTAACTTACATCTGAAAAATGAAGCCATTCTCAGTCTTGCTTGTGAATGCCAAGTTCATTATTTAGCAATGCTTTTCAGCAACTAATATACACAAACTCAATACCTCTGCTCGGTACTGACAAACATAGTTGTTAATGTCCTTCACCAGTGATAACAAACACTGTATATTTCTCCCATGCGCTGAAATTCTATGGCAGGGACATTCACTCTCATGTGCTTGTGTGTTCTCCCAACAGTGATTAAATAAACTGTTTCTGTAAACGGTCTTGCAGCAATATTTGTTCTTACTTTCAATGTTTTTTAAAGCATTTTGTATTGTCCGTTATGTAAGAAAAATAAGAAGAATGGGTCACTTAGAATTAAGCAACAAAATATTTCAGTTCAAGGATATAAGGCAGTGTTGCTTCCAAACTTACCGAGGACACTCTGTCTGATAGCATGGCTCCCTACTCTCTTAATAAGAAGGGAGCTCTGCACTGTGTGTATCACCGTTGCATACTAGCTACCCATGCTGTAATGAGGTAGAACCACATGCGCCCGGCCAACGTCACACATAATGAGTGTCAAGGTGAGTGCGTGCTCAGACACAGATTGTGCCCGGGCTTGCACTCCACCCGCAGTGTAACAGAGGCACCTTGTGGAAAGGAGTATAACTACATATACAGCTGAGGAAACTCTAATAGTACATATTACTTTTGAAAAAGCAAGCCCATATTATACTTGGCTACCTATTGTGCCAAGAACATTACCAATACTTCATAGTGGATACATCTCCTGATAAATTTTACAGCTTTAATACATATACATTTATTATATAATGACTATGAAGCCTCATGCAGAGCTCAGATCACTATTAAATCAAACTGCAGTCCTGTGTCTGAATGGGTCCTAACCTCCCCAGAGGGCTGGAAGAAAACATTGTCCTCAGAGATTTGAAGTTTCTATATGTGTCTCATATACTACTCTTAAATCGCAACCTCTAAATTAAGAATGTCTCACTAAAGTTAACCAATATATTTTTGGGGGGTGGGGCAGTATAATTGTTGAAATTATATACAGTCAATCAACTTTGATCTGGGTTAATTTTTTTCTAGTATTATTTGCCTGTTTAGTCCATTTACTATTATTATCTCTAAAGTGAAGATCAAGATAGAAATAGCTATTGACTATATCTAACATTTCATTTTCTGCCATTCAACTGTGTTTTTGTTTTAATCCAAAATCATTACCTTACTTTTTGCTATATTGATTATTAATTTTGAATCTCTACAGTATACAGTACACTAAGTCTCTTTAATTTCCTTTCCAGCCCAACAGGGGTTGTAGAAACCATTACCAAATCATCAGCATAAAGCAAACAGGGGACTAGGTGACCTTTAACTGCAGGTGAATGGCCTTCTATTAAATCTAGACTGGCTGGGAGGTAGTTTATGAAAAGGTTGATGAGCAGGGTTGCAAGAAGGCACTCCTGCTTTGCACCCATGTCTAACTTGAAAGAATATTGTAGATCAAATTTCCCTTCAAATCATACTTATCACTGTCCAAATATCTGAGTAAAGATTAATTATTATTTTTAAAGGGAACCGTCCACCTGTAATCAGGGCCCACCTCAGTGTGAGGCAGGGCCGAATTAGCATTTTTGCAAACAGTTTTAGTTTTTTTTAGTTACACTGAGTTTAGTAATTAAAATTTTATCTGGTTGATGCTGCCTCCCTCCTGCCAGCATTATGAAATGGAGCTCCCCAAGCAGCACACCCACAATCTCCTGCAGTTGTCTCGAGTAGGACGTATAGTATGAGCTGGAAGCAACTGAGGGAGCATGCATAGGGTCCTGTATAGTCGGAGCTAGTAGTGGCACCAGTTTGCAATTTACATGTCTCAATGCTATGCAAGACCAGGTATAGACAGGCAGTCAACTGTCAACTATACCTGGTCCGTATCGCACAGAAACATGTAAATTGCAAACCAGAGCTATTAATTGTGTGGACTATAGGGTTACCCATATGATTTGACATGAAAAATTTCACCATACATTAGGGCAACAGCACAAAGCCAACCCCGACTGTAACGCCAGTCATTGTGCCACCCAACCCCAGTGCACGGAACACACCAGGGCATGTCTGTGGTCTTTGTGAGAGGCAGCACCCACTGCACCCCCCGAAGGTTATTATAATCACCTCCACTGTGGAGGTTTATTGGTGAGGTGATGCAAAACTCATGTGGCATTCTCCCTGCAGGGCACACTGACAACCAGTTCACCACTGTGACAGGTGAACTGGTTACGGTGCCCTGATCGCGTCACCCTAATTGCCTTGACCTGATGACAGGATACCACGACTATATAAGACCCTTATCCACACTCCTGTGGCTGCTCCCTGACTTATATGTCATTCTTGAGACAGCTACAGGAGGTTGTGAGTACGCTGCTAAGGACTGTTTGTTTCAAAATGCTGTTGGGAGGGACAGCAGTATCAACCAGCTAAAATCTTAATTACTAAAAAAGTAAAAAACCTAAAACTGTTTGCAAAAATACTAATCAGACCCTGCATCACACTGAGGTGGGGCCTAATTACAGGTGGATGTTTCCCTTTAAAATTGAATGGTCAATACCCATCATAAACAATTTTACTCATAAAAGTGACCAATACACTCTTTTAAAAACTCCTTTGCAATCTATGAATGCAAAATATAATCTTAACTTCCTTTAATAATATTTTTCCACCAAAGGTTTTAATATAAAATATTGATCTGTAGTCAGTGACCTTCATGAACACTGCCTGGTAAGAGGTTAGGATGTTATTTTTTCTACCCAGTCTATAAGCCTACTCAGAATAACTCCAGGCTTAAGATGAATGTTTTGTGGATTTTTGACAGGTCTACACAGGCCAAATAAATGATTTTTGTGGCAATATTGCCCTTGAAACCAGTGTGCACAATTCTTATCCATGACATTTGGTGGTTTTAATAATAATAATAATCTTTATTTATAAAGCGCTATTCACAGTGTATCAAAGCGCTGTACAATCTATGCAATATCAATTAAAACAATAAAATTCTAAAAATCATTCATCCAGTCAATATGATTAAAAACACAAATACAGAAATCCAGCATGAAATAAATAATTTCTCCAAAGGCGAGCCCAAATAAATAGGTTTTAGTGCAGTGTTGAAGCTCTCCACTGTCAGGCACTCGTATCCGATGAGGCAGAGAATTCCATAGGGTTGGGGCTGCACTTTCTAGTGGTAACAAGACCAGAGTCTGGTACACAAGTCAAGCATCGATTCACAGACTGGTATTATAAAATGGGGGAAACATTTTATGCAACCTGATTGGTCAGTCTGGCTCTTTATCCGTGTGAAAATCTCACAACACACACATGGATAAAGTGCCAGCTAACCACCATGGGCTGCACAACATGCGCATAGTGATTTTAGCAAAAGATGGAATGTCCTTGCTGCTTGAATCACCATTTGTTTTAAATAAGATTCCGTGGATTTTTCAGAGATGGCAACTTAGTTGTTGATAATTAACACAGCCCTGAAAAGCTGAGTAATTTAAATGTTGCAAGCTCCTAGTAATAAGGAGAGTACATGTTTTAGTTTGTTCATGGGCTCCATGGATATCTTTTTAACAAATTTACCTCGAGAAGCACCGAGGATGAAGTTTCCTCAACAACGACCATGGAGCACTTCAGCGGTCATCCTGCATTTCCCCAAACCACGATCCAGCAACAGGAAGGCACAGAATTGTAGGAGCCAACAGTAATACTGATTTTGCAGCTGATTAACCCTCCACAGTCAGTGCAATTTCTTCCTGGTTCTTCCAGTGTTGGTATCAACTTGAATAGTGCTGCGTCACTGACTCCTCCCTCTGAGCCTCAGAAATAAGTAGATGGCTCAGCCTCAAATAAATATGCAGGCTGTGCCTCAGGTAAGGCCAGCCCCTCCCAGTCAATGAAGAAATACTGTGGCAAGCATAGGATCTGGGTGGACTGTACTTAACATGCAAAACCCTCCCACCAAGATCACCAAAAATGAAAGTGACTAGAAAAATAAATAAAAGAAAACAATAGTAAAGATAAGTCTCACAGTTAAACATAACACTTTCACAGGACATGGCAGTGTAGTACTGTAGCACTGCCACATGCTTACGTGATCTTAAATCTTTTTGCTGCAATACATGAATTTGAGAAACAAAGGTAAATGCAGCAGCAATTACACATAACAGTTCTCAGAGGTTATACACTAGCAGGGCAGTACTGTAGCTTGCACACAGCCTATCTCAATTCAATAATTTGTTTCTGGGACTATTTTTGTGCATCAGCAGATGAACAAAATACTAAAATGCAATCTAAATAAAACAATTCATACTGCATTTTTTACTTGATTTCTTTTATAACAGCAATAATGCACTCAAGGGGGTGTGTTGTTGTGAGATTTACTGTACACATGCCTTGGTTGTTTATGGCACTTGGCCTGCAGCCTCATGCCACACCACACCCAAGGTGTGTGTAAATCTCACAACAACACAACCCCTGTCATGCATTATCACTTAATTAACATACAGACCAAATATACAAATCTTAAACAGTACCCATACATTTTATTATAATGAATGGAGTAGACTAGATCTGATGATATAATCGTGTAGCACATCTGCGCCATTTTGGAGCCTAGTGGCAGCTTGACGGAATGACACTTGAATTATTTTGTTTACATTTTGACGGATATTTCAAAGCTGATGAAAATTACTTAAACCAAGAAACTAAAACTAAAAGTAACTCAGCATCTCTTAATCTATATTTACACAGGTGTGTTTGCAATATAATGGACTCCAAAAGATGATGGTTTACTTGATCTTTATGTGGATCGAGGCAGAAGATGACATTGAAATAGGAAGACAAGAACTACAGCACAAAATCATCAAGGTAAGGGTTACTCATAAAGGGCATTGACAACAAAGGCAGGTTTCCAAGAAGTGCAAAATCACATATACCCATAATGCAAACAATCATGGTATATTTTTGCATATCATCATGAAAATTTAGGCTAGTTCTACTTTAAGCAGGAACCTCTCACACAATCTGCAAAAGGTGAGAACAGAAGACACAGATATGCGTTTCATCCTACAAAGGACTCATCAGTGTGCCTCGTATTTGTTGGAAATCTGGCTTTGTTGACAATACCCTTTGTGGGTAACCCTTGCCACAGAGCTTTTTTGCTGTGGTTCTTTGTCCTTTTATCTTTCTTTCTTATTTGGGTCAACCATGACCCCAACCCATATGATCACATTAGGGCTGCTTATTTTCTCCTGGGGTGAAATATAGATGAGGCACACTGATGACTCCTGGGTGGGATGAAACATGCATCTGTCTTCTGTTCTCATTTTTTGCAGATTGTGTGAGAGGCCCTTTGACACCATGTATTTCTGCTTAAAGCAAAACTAGCCTAAATTTTTATGGTGATTTGCACATATATCCCATGATGCTTTGCATTATGGAGGTATGTGTGAGTTTGTATTCTTGGAAACCTTGCTCTGTTGCCAGTGCCCTTTATGGTAACTCTTGCCACAGTGCTTGTGTGCTGAGGTTCTTTGTCTATTTAGCTTGCTTTCTTATTTTGGGCCCACCATGACCCAGTACTGTAAGACCACATTAGGGATGGCTCATTTTCCCTGGTGTGAGATACTGACAAGGCACATTGAGTCCTGTGCAGGATGAAACATGTATTTAAGTATTCTATTCTCACCTTCTGCAGATTGTATGAGATGCCCTTTGGCAGAATGCATTTCTGCTTAAAGCAGAACCAGACTAAATTTTCATGATAATTTGTGTGTATATATATATATATATATATATATATATATATATATATATATATATATATATATATATATATGTATATATATATATATGTATATATACCATGATGCTTTGCATTATGGGTATGTGTTATTTTGTATTTCTTAAATAATAAAGTCAATGACAATATGTCCTTGGTATGTTGTAAACAAGAAAAGCCACTACCTGGAGTCCTATCTTAGCATTTTAGAAAATCATGTTGATAGAAGAACTTTCATTAAATTTCATTTTGAAACGTATTCTTCCAAAATTCTTAAGGCTAGCTATTCAAAAAGTCCTATAGGGATACAGGGACAGCACTTCTATGTGACGGTGAAGCTGAAACATCAGAAAATCTTATGCATATTTTATTACATTGTACAATTTATGCTCATAGTAGAGCTAAATGTCTGTATCCTTATAGTAATGACTTTTACCCAATTTCAGATGATATGGTCTCGGGCTTACTGTCTCCTGCTATAGATATGGTTGCTTGGGATGTTTCAGATTTCTTAAAGGGAGTTTAAAAAAATGGAGTATAAAGATAAAACAACTAAAGAAATGATTTGTTATATCCATTTTATATCTTGTTGACACAGTTTTACTGACGATTAAGTGAATTAAAAATTTATCACTCAAAGGAACACAAAGAGATCATCTTTTTAAATCTGTTTGGCTGTCTTTCATTGCATAGTAGATGATTTTGGACTACTGGCTAAATAACGTTATTCAGGGATGTAGGTAACCAAGCTCAAACCAGTAGGCATCTAGTTTAAATTTTGGTAAACTATACCAGAGTTAGCTAAAGCTTAACTCTACTCCTTCTCATGGCTACTCCTTCCCCCCAATCACTGCCCATGAAGTTCTCCAATCCCTTGTCTCCCAAAGTCCCAATAAGTTCTGCCCTGACGATCTTGACCCCTGCCTCTTACGCATTTCTGCCCCTGTAATTGCACTTCCTCTCTTCCACATCTTGAATCTCTTTCCACCTCTGCAAGGTCCCTCAGGCCCAGAAGATCACCTCAGATTCTTTCCCTGCACAAAGGTGGGGACACTCTCACTCCAGGTAACTATCACCCCATTTCACTGCCCCCCAGTTTGGCCAAACTTCAAGAGTCCCTTGTCCTCTCATGTCTCATCGACTTCCTCAACTTCTTGGATTTCCTCTCCCCTTCAATCAGGATTTTTGACAAATCACTGTACCACTACCTCACTCCGTGTCACAAACTCCATCCTTACAAGCGTGGATCAAGGCCACATAACTGCCGCCATTTTCATTGACCTTGCTAAGGCTTTCAATTCTGTCTCTCACCCTCTCCTTCTGGACAAGCTTTCCTCTGTTGGCGTCTCTTTTGCAGCAGTAAACTGGTTTCACTCCTATCTTTCTGGACGTACCCAACAAGTCCTTGTTGGTGGTGCCCCCCCCTCCCAATCCATGCTGGTGTCCCCAGGGCACCATCTTAGGTCCCATATTATTTTCCATTTTCTTGAATGATGTCCCATCTGCTTGGTCTGTGGTTAATGTACAGATGTATGTCAATGACACTGTCCTTTTCCATCTCTGGCCCCTCTTCCTCTACTGTCTATTCTTAGCTCCAAGTAGACTTCCACTTGATCCTTCACTGGTTCAGTAAAAACCTCCTCAAGGTAAATGTAACAAGGCGGTGTCTGTAACTTTCAGAACCCCTCAAAACTTGCCTCTCTCCTCCCTCTTACATTCCACCTTAGACAGCTCTTTACTTGATGTAGTCCCTCACTACAAATACTTGGGGGTATGGCTTGACTCCAGGCTTGACTGTTCCAAGCATATTGAACACATTCATGCAAAACTACACCCCAAACTGGGCACTCTGTATAGAAATAAGGACTCCCTCTCCCTAAACATTCAACGTCAGATCCCAACCAGGATGATCATCCCCTCTTCTGACTATGCTGACATAGTGTATGGCACTATCTCTGCCTCCTTCCTAGCCAGGCTTGATTCCCTCTACAATGCTCTCTGCCACTTTGCTCTAAATGCCCCTCTCTGCACTCATCACTGCTGCTTCTACTCATCCCTCTCCCTCATCTCCCTTAGTCACCTCTGACTACTTCACTCTTTTCTTATCATCTCTAAATTCTGGCTTGGTTTCTTGCCATCCTACCTCACCTCATTCCTGTCTATGTCCACTGTGGCCTCCTACCCTCTTCTGTCTAGGGACTCCCATACGTTCCATCTCCCATGGCCCTCCTCTTGTTCTGGTTCAGCGGCTTTTGTTACAGACTGCCCTTGCTCTGGAACACCCTCCCCTTCCATATCAGACACTCCCCCATCTGCCGGTCTCCTGAAATGTGCCCTATCCCAGCCATCCATGTTTCCAGACTCCTGCCCCTGTAATGGCTGACCTCTCCACTGTATGCTCACCCTTTGCTCAGCTAAACAGGCTTCTTCCATGCACTCTATCATCAGCTTACCCTACTCTCTGTATTCCCTCTTGGCACTTTCTCTCCTCCTTCCTCATCTCCTTTCTCCTGCATCTCTGTAATTACCACATATTTTACCTGTAACTCATGCTATGCCTTTTTTAAATTATTTTAGTTTTGTACTCTGCATACCTTTTTTAACCATGTATTGTGTATTGTAAACCTCCCAACTCCCTTTCCTCCTGATCACACCTTGAAATGAGCCTCAGCTCAGTGTGCTCTCCCAGTAAACAACTTTAAATACATAAATTAATTAATTAAATAAATAAGTTCCTTGAGATGAATAATATACTCAGATAATGGGCATTTTAAATTATTCGTAATACTCTGTATTTATGTAAATTATTAACTAATTGATTTATGTTTTATGATACGTTTTATGTATGTCTTGGACTATTTTAGTAAATGATTGACTGTGTGGTATTTTGAAGAAAATGGGTGATTTGATACCTTTTATTGGACCAACAAGAGATTCACAGAATGTTTTAAGCTTTCAAACTACAGAGTTCTTCATCAGAAAAATGGCAGTTATACAAAGAAATAATGTTAAGTTCATAGAGCAAAATGTGAAAAAAAATCTTTACACATGGATGTGACAGTTTTTTTGATACATGAGATCACAAGTCAGAAATTAGAGATAAAAAAACAGTCTTTAAAAACCTAGTTGGGAATAAATTGGTTCTTCCCAGGATGGAATGCAGTGTGGCAGCAGAAGGCCTATAAATTGTTAATTGCTAATTGTCTTTCTGAAAATAGACAGCAGGGATAGATTCACAGAAAATTGCAAAGGCAACACTAAATTTGAATTACGCTTATGATTGCCAAGGTTTTAAAAGTGCTATTCACAGATGGATAGCTACCATGCTATCTGACTGTGAACAGGGCTAGGTCAAGTCTATGGTAACCCCATTACCACTATCTCTAACCCCACTAGTGCTGCCCCACTTGCATCCCAGGAATGGCCCCACAATGAATAGAGCAGGTGCACTATTTGGTATTCACAAAAGCAGTCATGCAAATGAGCCTATTGGGCATGCAAGGAGCTAGGTGGTCATTTACATGCCCATTATGGGCCCATTTACATGGGTGCAAAGGAGTTTAGTGCACTGCCCCACTGATCACCAGCCCAAGTAAAACAAAAAATAGTCCTGGTGCCAGTGGTTCCCCCATATGATTGCCAATCACTGACCAAGGAAAAAAAGAATAGTCCCTGTTGACTAGTGGTCTCTCTCTCCTCACCCGATCACCCACCCAATGAACGATAGGTATCCCTGGTGTCCAGTAATACCTCCCCCCATGCAATCACAAGCCCCATATGAAATAAAGGTGTCTCTAGTGGCTACTGGTCCCTCCTCATACCCAGTCACCCACTTGACATAAAAAAAGGTGTCCCTGGTGTCCAGTGGTTCCCTCCCCTCACATGATCATCCATCCAATATGAAATAAAGATGCAGCTGGTGGCAAGTGGTCTCTCCCCCCACCCAATCCCTCTCCCCACATCCAAATCAATATTCCCTGGTGTCCAGTGGCCCCCCTAATCAATCACCAGCCTGATATAAAATGCAGACATTCCCTAGTGTCCAGTAGTCCCTGGCCCTCGCTGATCACAGGCCTGCAATAAAATGCAGATATTTCGTGATGGTCACGCAGACCCCCCTCCCTATCCCTGACCAGTCCATATCCTGCAAGTCATATTTTTTATCTAGTGGACCCCCCCACCCCAGCAGGTAGTGTTCCACCACCCTGCTCCCCATCCCAAACCTGAGCTGGCAACCAGCTAGCCCTCATCTCTCCACAACAGCTGGCCATCAACTGAGTTTAATGAGTGCATACTGTATACAGTATGCACTCATTGATATGATTGACAGCTTTGAGTGAGTTTCAGAGACTTGCACCAAATATGTGGTACAAACTCAGAAAGGTTCTTGACGTTAGAACAGCAAAAGTTGGTCTAACTCAGGTATGTGGTCACGGGCCTAGAGTCCTGATTGTCAGCAAGAGAATGCCCAAGGCCCTGCATGATGTGTTCAGAGCAGCTAGAGCTTGCAGCATTCTAACACCTTCAAGAATCGAGCCTTGTGCTAAAAGCAGGACTGCCTCAAAGCAAAGTGGTTTGAAGTCAGACTTGTGTCAAAAAATGGTGCAACATATCACAATGAGGCTTCCATCATAAAAATGATGCACCATCCCAATTATTTGGATTTTCAGAGCTGGAGGCTGTTGACACTGTGCCAAAGATGCATGCTGCAGTTAGACCAGCCAGAGCTGGTCTAGCTGACACGGGAACATATAAAGGTGATGGTAGATTATGTAGTTGGTCAGTCATAGAGCCATTATTCTATTGTGGGACTAGTTGACAGTGTTTTGGGGGCATAACATGCCATTGTTTTGGCCATTTTGTCCCTGGTAATTTTTGACTCAGCTTGTCATTTTTGCTCCATGCACTGTTTTATTAACTCAGCTTGCTTCATATATGTTTTACTCAACTTGCATCATTTTTATGTTTGCTTGCACGCATGTGCAAGAAACATAGTGCCATCATCTGAGATTTCGGAGGTGTGTCACCTCCTCCTCCAATCAGTCAGTGTGCTGGCAGGCGCTGCCCCTGTAAGCCAATGCATGTTGGAGCTGTCTATGACAAGCTCCAAAATGCAGTGGCATACAGTTGAAAGGAGGAGCTATGCTTCAGTGAGCAGCGATATCTTATCGCTTGCTCATGCGCAAGCTCCCCTCACACACACACAGAGGCTCGCATGCATACTGCATGCTGCCCCCCACACACTCTCTGGCCGAGGGGTGCCCAATCCCGTCGGATGTGCTGGCCCCCAAAAAGCCTACAAATGCCACGGTGGGTGCCCACCCCAGCATGGCAACTCGATGGAATAGTCGACGGGGTGCCCAATCCCCGTCGGCTTTTCTGCCTCTCCCCATGCTCAACGGGGTGCCCACCCCATCGGCTCTTACCTCCCAGCATTAAGGAGCCACGCTGGGAGACCACCCAGCATGGCAAGTGATTCCTTGGCCGACAGGGGTGCCCAATCCCAGTCGGCTGAATGTCCCCTAAATGTCCTTGTGCCACACTGGGAGCCCACCCCAGCATGGCAAACATCCCACGTCGTCATTAGAAAAAAACCTGTAAGAAAAGCGGTCCCACGTAGTCTCCCGCCCGCCCCTCCCACAACCCGCACCCACCACTGCGCACTTGCCTCTCCACACCCCCTCACCCCATACTTACCTCCAGACTCCGCCGATGATCTTCGTGGACCAGGAACACGTCGCACTCTTCAAAGCCGACCGCGAACTGAGGAAATGCCGTAAGCTGTATAATGGGCTAGATAGGGGTTTCAACTTATTGCTATATCTCAGGCATTTTGGAATTTTTGCACCAAATTTTCAACATGGGTTTTTGGGACCCCTTCTCATGAATTATGTCACTGTCATGGCGTTATTCCGGCCCGAAGGGTGATTTCACAGTCACTGCGCAAAATCACCCTTCGGGCCTGAATATCGCCATGACAGTGACATCGTTCATGAGAAGGGGTCACAAAAACCTCATGTTGAAAATTTGGTGAAAAAAATTCTTAAAAATGACTGTTTTACGAGGGTGCATTGCACAGTTCCTACGCACGCCCATAAGTTCACGAATTTTCAATACATTCACTCCAGATTTTCAACATTGCCATTTTACCACACCTCCTTATGAGCAGTACAGCTGTTATTTTTCACATCTTGCCCAAAATGTGTTTCCGCCCATGTAACGCACAATGGCACAGTCGATGTGCAAAATCAATGTATGGGACACATTAAGAAAATCACAGTGACACTGTTCATGAGCAGAGGTCTTAAAATGGCTATGCTGAAAATTGGTGAAAAAATTCCTAAATGACTGTTTCAGGCGTCGTTACATGGTTCTATAGCATACTAGTAAGTTCACAATTTAATATTTCACTCCAGATTTTCAACATTGCCATTTTATTACACTTCCTTATGAACAGTACAGCTGCAATTTTCATATGTCACCCAAAATGTAGTTCAGCACATGTAGCGCACAATGGTGCTCTTGGTGTGTGAAAGCAATGTTTAGGACAGATTAAGAAAATCACAGTTACACTGTTCATGAGGAGAGGTCTTAAAATGGCGCTGTTGAAAATTTGGTGACAAAAGTCCATAAAATGACTGTGTTATGAGTGAGCATTGCGCAGTTTCCACGCACCCTCGTAAGTTCATGACTTTGTAATATTTTCAGTCCAGATTTTCACCAGTGGCATTTTTCCACACTTCCTTATGAACAGTACAGCTGTCATTTTTCACAACGTGGCTGAAGTGTGTTTTCACACTTTCAGCGCAGAGATGCGTGGTCGCTGTGGGAAATCAATGTTTGGCACAGATAAAGAAAATCACAGTGACACTGTTCATGATCGGAGGCACCAAAATGCCTGAGTTGATAATCTGCTATAAAAAATCCCCAACCTAATTATATTATGGGTGTGCATTACACAGTTTCTATGTGTGCTCGTGACTTCACCATTTTTTTAAATATTTTTACTGCAGATTTGCAACATTGCCATTTTTTACACCTCCCCATGAACAGTAAGTTGTCATTTTTACATCCTGTTCAGGATGTTTTGCACCTGTGGTGCTAAATGCCGAGTCACTCTGCATAAGCAGCTCGGTTAACAAACTGATATTCCCCTGTTCATGAGGAGGGTATCAAAAAACATGTTGAAAATTTGGAGTGAAAATACTAATGAATGCCTGCGGTATTAGGGTTTCCAACCATAATGCCACCTTAGAGAATGACAGGCATCAGGGGTGTGACTTGGGATTCTTGCCTGTGATGCTCATACCATTACACACCCTGCAGCCAGTGAGAGGCATCGAGGTATGCCTTGGACTCTTCAGCCCCAAAGTTCACCCCATTCTCCTATATCGCACTCCATCTCACCGTATTCCTAATGAAATGGGATGTGCATAACGGCCAAAGACCCCAAGGAACACCGTGACACTTGTCAGTGTCTGCAGGGTGGGGTGCGGTGAAATAGCGTGGCCGTTATGCCTGATGACCCAAATGCACACCCCAATGCCTGTCACTCTCTGCAGGTTGGTGGTGGGGTGGGCTTCAGTTCAGTACCTCACTGCCATTCCTATTACACAGCTCTGTAACTTCTACATTACCACTGCCAATGCCAGCAAGCAAACATTCGGCATTGACAAATGCTTGTTAGACTGAGCTTTGTGTCACTGCTTGCATGTTGTTTTTGACTCAACTTGCTTCATTTATTTGACCCAACTTGCATAATTTTTATGTTGATTGCACGCATGCACAAGAAACATGTTGCAGCAGCTTGCTGCAGAAGCAGGATGTGGAGGTGCGGCACTGTTGTGGCCAAAGCCCCATTACCTTTTGAGGCGTGGCCCACTTTCCCCAATGGGGTGGCATGCTGCTGCTGACACTAGTTCAGCCAGCATGCCACCACCTTGAAACATTTTAGCTGCTGCAATCAGGGGCTTCCTCATCATTGCAGCATCAGCCATTCCGCTCATAATGAGGGAGTGACCCGTCATTGCTGGGAGGGACTTTGCTTGCCCCTGACCCAGTTTACCAATGAGGATCCCAGTCCCTGTTGGCATACTGTCACCCCTCTCCCATTTGTTGTGTGCTGAGGGGGTGCCCAATCCCCCTTGGCATCATG
This sequence comes from Neoceratodus forsteri, assembly GCA_016271365.2. Lineage (NCBI taxonomy): Eukaryota > Metazoa > Chordata > Ceratodontiformes > Ceratodontidae > Neoceratodus > Neoceratodus forsteri. The sequence goes on along the minus strand of CM028131.1, from coordinate 1,327,756,031 downwards.
CACCCCCCAACAGTCTTTCACTGCCAATGGGGGGCCCAATCCCCATCTGCTTCAGTCCCTCCAGTTCTATTTGCCGATGGGGGGCCCACTCCCAATTGGAATAATGTCCCCCCCCACAATGAATTGTGTGCCTAGGGGGTTGCCCAGTCCCCCTCGGCACTCCCCCTGTATGTGCCAACAGGGGTGCCCAATCCCCTGCTGGCTACAGCACCCCCAAACCACTCAGGTGGCACACTGAAGCCCACCCCCAGCATGCCAAATGTCTCTGTAAAATGAAAAATGTCCCACAATGTTTTTTTAAACCATGTAAACAAGAAACGGTCCCTTGTTGAGTCCGTGGCCCCGCCCAACCTGCACCCACCCTCTGCGCACCCTGCCTCCCCACACCCTCACCCCATACTTACTTCTTGAGCCCAGTGTGACAATCTTCGTAGACTGGGAACACATCTGCACTCTTCAAAGCCGACCGCAAACTGAAGGAATGCCGTAAGCTGTATAATGGCATAAATAGGTTTTTCAACTTTGGTGCATATCTCAGACGTTTGGGGAATTTGGCACCAAATTTTCAACATGGGGTTATTGGTAAACCTCCTCATGAACTCAGCCACTGTCATGGCGTTATTCGTCCTGAAAGGTGATTTGCGGTCACTGCATGGAATCACCTTTGGGACTGATTAACAAAACAGACCAGTGCTCATAGGTGGGCTCTCAAAAGCCTATGTTGCAAATTTGGTGGAAAAATCCAAAATGACTGTTTTACGAGCATGTGTGTTGCTCAGTTGCTACGCATCGTAGCTTAGCGAATTTCCAATATTTTCACTCCAGATTTTCAACATTGGCATTTTTCCACACTTCTTATGAACAGTATAGCAGTCATTTTTCACATCCTGGCCAAAATGTGTTTCGCGCTTCCAGCGCAGAATAGCACAGTCGCTGTGGGAAATCAGTGTTTGGGACACATTAAGAAAACCACAGTGACATTGTTCATGAGCAAAGGTCCTAAAATGCCTATGTTGAAAATTTGGTGATGAAAATCCATAAAATGACTGTGTTACGAGCGAGCGTTGCGCAGTTTCCACGCACCCTTATAACTTTGCAAATTAGTAATATTTTCATTCCAGATTTTCAATACTGGCATTTTTTTCACACTTCCTTATGAACAGTACAATTGTCATTTTTCACATCCTGGCCGAAATATGTTTTCACGCTTCTGGTGCAGAATAGCGCAGTCACTTTGGGAAATCAGTGTTTGGACAGATTAAGATCGAGCGAGTGAGAGAGGGGGAGTGACCGAGCTCAACAGAGTTCTGTTGGGACTGCTGCAGATTTCTTTGTGAGCAGAAAAAGGTGCCAATGCAGGCAGGAGCCCAGTAAAAAGGGCAGCTTGCAGCACCAGGAGGAACAGAATGAGTGAATGAGAGGGGAGGGGAAGTGAGCGACCTCAGCAGAGCTCTGTCGGGACTGCTGTGAACTTCTTTGAGGGCAGAAAAAGGCCCCAATGCAGGCAGAAGCCCAGTACAAAAGGGCAGCCTGCAGCGCAGGGGGAAACAGAATGAACGAGTGAGTGAGCTTAACAGAGCTCTGTCGGGACTGCTGTGGATTTCTTTGTGGGCAGAAAAAGGTGCCAATGCAAGCAGGAGCCCAGTACAAAAGGACAGCCTGCAGCATCGGGAGAAATGGAATGAGCGAGTGAGAGAGGGGGAGTGAGCAAGCTCAATGGAGCTCTGCTAGGACTTTAGAGTTGCCCACCCTCGCGCCCAGGGTCCTGTGTGGTCCTGTATTACAGCAGGGTCTCTGGAGTGGAGACAAAGCAATGATTGGATACTTTTAGGATTGCTGTAATAATACAGATTTAGTTGTTCTGTTTATTTTTCTAACTGAGCTAAGTACTGAGCTATACTGTTATGGTTGCTGTAATAATACATATTTATTTGTTCTGTTTATTTCTCAAACTGAGCTGAGTAATACTTGGAGTGGAATAGGTTCTGACTGGGCTAAGTGAAACTATATGAGGCGAGAACATCAGAGACAGTAATAGAAAAGACAGGAGAGGGGGGTCTGCCGAGGCGAGGGGCCTCCTGATGGGGAGGAAGAGACCACGAGGAGTACCAGGGGAGAGAGCAGATGGCTGCGGGTAGGGAGGGACCAGGGGTGGCACAGAGGGGAACAAGTAGGAGGGGGGAACCAATGGGGAAGAGATGTAGGAAGGGTATCGACTAGGAATAGATTTGAACCTCTGCTATGGGACAGAGAGGGGGAGCAGGAACATACTGTAGGGAGGAGGACAAGCGGGGCATGAGAGGGATGGCAACAGGTAGGGAAAGAGATAGCGAGGATGAAAGGGTAGAAGGGGGCTAGTAAGGAAGGAGGGGGTGACTGGAGGAGCGAAGGCTACAGGAAGGGGGAAGGATGGGAGGGGCATCACTATCGGGCTAGAAGGGAATGGGGGCTCTAAATCGACAACAGCGGGGATAGGAGAGGGGTTGGAAATCAGCAGGGGAGAAGGGGAGGCCAACATGGGAAGCCCAGTAGGAAGTAGTCAGGCTGGGAAGGGGTTCAAGGGGGACGGGAGGAATAAGGCAGAGAAAAGGGGTGAGGTGGAAGTAGAGGGTACAGATACAGAAGTCACAGAGGGTGCAGTTGGCGGGTGTAAGGGGCAGGGAAGAACGAATACTGGGGTGGTGAAAGGGTCATTAGAAAGGAAAGGGGTAAGGGTCGGGGGGTACCTGTCCCAAGGGATTCTATACTGAAATGGATGACATGGGTGGAAAGGAGGAAAGGCACAGCCATATTTGGGTTGAAGCTGTCCCCAGGTTGACTGCAGGAGGGGCAGGGCAGGCACTGCTCAAGCATGCAGCGAGGGGGAGGAAGAAACCTCATTTACTGTTGCATATGGGTACAAACAACTTGGCGGGGGGACACTGTAGAGGTAGTGAGGGGGAGGTTTAAGTAGTTGGGCAGGCAGTGTGAGGGGGTGGGGAAGTAGGTGGCATTCTTGGAGGTACTGCCGGTACCATGTGCAAGCATGGGGAGGAAGGGTAGGCTGGAGGAGTTCGAGTGGCTGAGGGATTGGTGCCACACGAAACATTATGGGTTAGTGACTAACTGGGGTAGGGTCTGGGGGGAATAGTGACTTGTACACGGGGACAGGGTACACTGGAGCAGGAGGGGGAGGGGAGTATTAAAGGCAGCATTGCTGCCAGGCCACTGGCGCTGAGGGTTGAGGTGCTGGACGCCACATCTCATGCCACGCTGATGACCTGGGTTTGGATGCAAGCCCGGGCCTCCAGGGGTTGTCAGGGGAGGCATAGGATTAAGCATCCAGAGGACTGCTCTCCTATCCCGGGATGGGATCCAGGGACCCACCGCTCTGTAGCAGCCCCTGATGATGACCGTGGGTGCTACTACAGTGGTGTAGTAAAGGGGGCGGAGTGTGGTGGACGTTGGCATGCTGTGTCTAAGTGTCATTGCATGCCCACACTCCGCAAAAGGAAGAAAAGTGGAAAATGGGCTATGGTCAGCGTGAGCTTCTGACCCTCGCTGCCCGTCCCGAATGGCACCTCCTCAACTGGATCCTGCTCCGGTGGATCGAGCTGGGAAGCTCCTCACAACCCCACCATGGTGGGTAATCCATGGAGGTGAGCAGGTCAGCCTGATGTTGAGGGCAGGGCTAGAGGGGTCAGTCGAGATGACCAAGCCGACCATAGCCCAGGGAGAAAATAAGAAAAAAAAAAAAAAGGCAGGATTAGAGGGGTATATCTCCACTAAGGTGGATTTAAACAAGTGGGAGGGTGGCCAAAAGACTGAGGTTGGTAGAAAGGTGCAGACAGGACAGCCTGATGAGCTCACGTCCCCTGATATAGGTAAAGGTGGAGGCGTAGTAACCCTGTAAGGGGGCAGGCAGAGAGGTCTGAGTGTAATACAGAAGGCACCACCACCTGGTAAGAATAAGGAGGAGAAAGGGCGTGGACTACTGGGAGGAGGGACAGGGGCCAAAGAGGAGAAGAGTGAGGAGAAGGAGGGGTACGGGTTGAAGGCAGTCTGACTAAATGGATAGAGAACTAGTTATAGGGGAGGGTGCAGAGGGTGGTGGGGGGGTAGCTCTCGGCACCCAGAGCAGTGACAAGCGGGGTGCCACAGGGCTCAGTATTTGGTCCAGTGCTATTTGGGCTCTTTATCTCTGATACAGCACACAGAGTGGGGAGCAGGATTAGTCTGTTCACACATTATACCAAATCAAAAGCAAATGGTTATAGAAGCAGGCCCCCCCCCCCACACACACACACACACACGCCCTGAAAAGCTGCTTAAAAGCCTGCAATTCATTCAAATCAATTCTGTTTTCTTACTTACTTGGGGTTCAATGCCAACAAGTGTAATATCATGTACCTAGGGCATAGGAACCCGATGCTGAATATAGGATAGGGAGGTACTGACTCTCACGAGACATGAAAGGGTCCTTGAGGTAATTATATCAGAGGACCTCAAGATGGCAGTACAGTGTGACAAGGCTATGGGCAGGGCAAATTGGATTCTGGGGTGCATAAGGAGTGGCATCTCCAGTAGGAGAGGAGTGATGTTCTGCTGCCATTGTATCACTCCCTGGTATACCCCCAGCTGGAGTACTGTGTCCAGACTTCAGAAAGGACATAAGGTGGAGGTTTTCCAGAGGAGGGCAACTAAAATGGTTCAGAATTTTTACAGGAATCCCTACAAGAAAAGGCTGAAGAATCTCAACATGTACACTCTGGAAGAGAGGAGGGCGAGAGGTGACATGATCAAGACCTACAAAGTACCTCACAGGGGTAAAGATGGCACAGTTGGGGAGTTTCCTTCCAGTGTGGATGAGCACCCACACAAGAGACATACAATGAAGCTGGGGGCATTCAGGATAGATGTGAAGAAATATTTATTTACTGAAAGGGTGGTAGACACCTTGAACAGACTGCCAGGAGAAGTGGTGGAAGCTAAAATGGTAGAGGGCATGAAGCATGCATTGCATAAACATAGGGGTATATTAGAAAAAGGGGAAGGAGGGGATCAACGGAGATCAATAGGGCTATGGAAGTGGAGTAAGTTCAAGTTCATTGCAGGAAAAACCCATTGAGCAATCTCATTCACAAGGAGGTCCTGATGGACGCAGGCAGAATAAGACATACAGTAACATATACAGGCAGGAGTTACAAGTAGGTAGAGAACACTTGGGCAGACTGGGTGGGCTGAGCAGTCCTTTTCTGCTGACAAATTCTGTATTTCTATGGCATCATGTTAATTCAGGTGCAGTGTTTATTTAAAGTTGGGCCTACCATACATCCAGATGTAAAGTACAGTAAATTACTGAATTAGATGCAGCCACCTACAGTACAATAAACAGAACTCAGTACTTCGAGAAGCCTTTACCTTCATAAGGCTGCTTAAAGAGTTGGGGTTCTATTTGCAGTGTCCACACCAGTATGTTAATCTTAAAATCGGCACCGCATCTGAATGAGTACTTGATTCTTGTTCACTCCATTTCTTCCCCACTTTGAAACCTGCTTGTCCTGAGTTACTTTTTGGCTGGCAGCACCTCGTCTGTGTTGGAAGATGACCAATAAGTGGCACTGAAAGACATCAGACTTCACAGACTGTGAAGGCAGCTGCTCACCCACCATTTTGGCAAGAAGAAGGCTGCAGCTGTGGCCACTGATGACTGTTGGGGTGTGGGGATGGGGGGATCAAAGGGGACAGACATAAGGACATAAAATCATAATAAAAATTGTGAGACCTTCACCAGCTTTCCAAAATGCTTACCAGTAAAAGAACACTCTATGAAGTTTTTCAAATGGCAACACCATCTGGTGAGCCCTCTGTCTGCCATCTGACACCAGGCATCAACCAGCATAAAATTGCCTAAAGAAGGCAGTGTGGTCATGTGGTTACTGAAACACTGGAGATTACACATTTATAAGAACAAAAGAATATCACACAGAAGCTGGCACATGTGCCTATAGCAGCTGTCTCCTGCTTCTCAGTAGTTATATTTATACCCTTGAGGTACTTCAATGTTTCCATCATATCCTCTCTTCCAGTGAGTACATACTGTATTGAGGTCCCTTAATTTCTCCTCATAAGTCTTGTGTTGCAAACTCTGTACCATCTCATTCACCCTTCTCTGGACCATCTCCAGCCTGTTAATATCCTTACGAAGGTGCGACCTCCAGAACTGCACAAAGTACTCCATGTGAAGCCTGACCATGGTTTTATATAATGGCATCACTACCTTATGCTTATCCTTATGCTGGTGATACCCCTGCCTATGCACCCCAGCATGTCACTGGTCCTTCCAGCTACCTTACCACTTTGACATTCTCAGGTCATCTGAAATAAGAACTCCCAGGTCCCTTTCCTTCTTTGTGACTGTCAGCAATTCCCTCCCCCCCATCCTGTACCTTTCCCAGGGTTTCTGTGTCCCAGGTGCACAATTTTGCACTTTTTTGAATTAAGCTTCAGTTGCCAGTCCTCAGACCATTTCTCAGGCTTCCCCAGGTCCCTCCTCATTTTCTCCACCCCCTCTGGGGTATCCACTGTGTTACAGATCTTCTGTCATCTGCACACAGGCAGACTTTTCCCTTTAGCCCTTCTGCAATGTCACTAATCAAGACATTGAGCAGGACTGGCCCCAGGACCAATCCCTGCGGTACCCCACTGGTCACCCCCTCTACCCAGACTGCGCCCCATTTACCACCACTCTCTGCCTCCTGTCTGTTACCCAGTTTCTAACCCAGTTTACCACCCTTTCCCCCATGCCCAGCTTGCTCAGCTAGTTTGCCAGCCTCCTATATAGGACGGTGTCAAAGGCTTTGCTTACTTCAAGGTAAGCGTTGTCCATTGCCCCACCCTGATTTACTTCCTTTGTCACCCAGTCAAAGAGATCAACCAGATTTGTCTGACATGACCTCCTACTGTGAATCCATGTTGCCTATGGTCCTGGGCTCTGATGGCTTCTAAATGCTCCACTATCCTTTCTTTAAGCAATGTCTCCATGATCTTCCCCACTACTGAAGTAAGGCTGACTGGCCTATAGTTCTCCGCCACCCCCCTACTGCTGGATTTGTGAGGGACCACATGTGCCCTCCTCCAATTCTCTGGTACCACCCCTGTGTTGAATGACTCAGTGAACATGGCTGCCAGAGGTACTGCTATTTCCCTTCACAGTTCATTTAATATCCTTGGATGTATGCCATCTGGTCCCATCGCTTTGTCCACCTTCAGTTTAATCACCTTCTGCAGGATTCTTCTGCCTATGAATGGACTATTGTCCACCTCTTCATGCCTTTGCAACTGTTGTACTGCTGGGGCCCTTGCCCTTCCCCCACTCCTGTGAATACAGAACAGAAAAACAGTGGATGTCTTGGGGGCCGGGGGGTACGTGACAGTTCTTAGGTATAGTACTTTCACTTCCAAATACCTAAACAGCACATATAAGCAAGCAATATTTGGCATTGACAAATGCTTGTTTGATTGTGGCTTTGCCTCAGTTTTCTCCATGCATATGTTTTTCACTCAACATGTTTAATTTTTTTGGCTCAACTTGTATCATTTTCATTTTGCATCATATTTTTGACTTGGTCTATGTAATTTTTGCTTCCTCTCATTTCATGCATCATATTTCTGCCTCAGCTTTGCCTGATTTTCAGCTTGCGTCATTGTCACTTCATGCACCATATGTTCAATGCAGTGGACCTCTTGCATCATTTTGAGGGACTTTGCCACAGAGAATGCATTTTTTGCAAAATAGTGCGCACAGTCTTTGATGCACCTGGGTTTGATGCAAGGTGGATATTTGACACACCTTGTGTCATTCTAAGTGCCCTTTACAAATCTGGCCCATAGGGTCTGTGGAGACAGTATAGGCAGTCAGGCAGAGAACATCTGGGTAGACTGGATGGGCTGAGCAGGCCTTTTCTGCTGACAAATTCTAATTCTATGAGTGTTGCTATTGTGCTATACTTGTGTTCCTGGGGCTCAATTTTAAAAGAGTCCTTAGAGCAAACACAACTTGCATTGATTGAGGGTTGCATCAAACTCTGGGTGCATTAGGGACCCTGCACCTGATTTTATAAAACTGGGGGTCCCACCAAAGATCCAGGAGTTGCCACAGCCACAGGCTTGCACTAAACATTGGCACACCTGTGAGGTTAGATGCAGGGATCCGCTCCCCACTCTGTGCAGCACTAGGGGGGCCGCTAGTACGCCTGTCAGGAGGTGGCCTGGGGCAGAAGAAGCATAGGGGGTGCCCTATGGGGTGTCAAGGATGTAGCAGTATTGCAGGGTGGTGATGTGGCACCCAGTGGGGTGCCTTTTGAAATGCCAGGTAACCAATCTGCTCAGATCACTTCATGGGGGGCTGGCAGGGATGGTCAGTAACCTGATCGCAGATGGGCACAGCCATGGCACCTGCCTCATAGGTGCCATGATCCCCAATCCTGTAGATGGGAGGCAGCCTGCCACAATTTGGGGGGGGGTTGGGTATCAGAGGACTGTTGCGGTGCCTGGAGAACATTCCCCTCCACCACTGGCAGCCCACACACTGCAGCCACTGCTTCCCATCTATAGGATTGAGGATCATGGCAGCTATGGGGCAGGTGTCAGGGCTATGCCCACCTGGGACCGGTCATTGTCCATCCCTGCCAACCCCCATGATGCAGTCCAAGCTGATCAGCTACTCAGCATTGAAAAAGGCACCCAACTGGGTGCCACATTGCCACCCTGCAATTCCTCTTTATCCTTGACTTCCCGTAGGGCACCCTCATGCTCCTTCTGCTCTGGCCACCTCCTGGTGGGTTCCTCCCAATTGCCACATTGTCCAACAGTGGTGCATGGCTCTTAGAGCACGTCCTGGCTGGTCTAACCTAAGCCCCCTGTTGCTTTTGCCACAAAGGTGGTGCAGGGCAGTTTAGGTGCAAGGCATCCTGATTTCGACACAGCCTGCATTCAAAAATTGGGATTGCCACAACCTCTGATGCAAGGTGTCACTTGCTTCATACCCGTTTGGTGCAGACACCTTGCATCAAAGAATTCCCTTTTAAAATCAGACCCCTGGTCTTGTTTTGTACCATACACTTGCATCTCAGAATGTATTCTCATAGATCGCGTATATTTGCATCACTGTACCCTTTTTACAGTGCCACACACAGAAACCAGATGGATATGCTAGATTTTAAAGGACTACTGATCCATACCACATTCTTGTGCATCAAAGAATGTCTTAAACATGTCTTTGAACTGAGGGTCCAAGACAGTGGCCAGAATATAGTGGTCAGCTCTACACATTTCTGAGATGTGTGTGTCATTCAGAAATGTGATCTTATCCTTTCTACTGGATTGACTGTTGTGGTATCCTCCTTGTCCTCATGTTAAGTTGTCATATGAAGAAGTGTCAGGTTAATGTGGACAATGAGGTGGTGTACTTAACTTAGATCAACTGCATCAGCACTTGCCACCCATGTTGCCTCCTCCAAGGGGCTTCAGCACAGTTCAGAAGGTCTCCATCAGTCACCATTGATTTGGGCTAATTTTTACCTCTCCTTGCCAGTACTATGCTCAGGGCTTTCTCATAGATAGCCTTGTGTTGTTCTAGCAGATGTTGCATCATGTAATAGGTGGAATTTTACCTTGTTGCTACATCATGTTTCTGGTGGAGGAGGGGAAGGTCATTCCACTGCTGAATGTTTCGTAACTGCTTCTATGCCTTTACAGAATGGCTAAAATGACTGCAAATGTTTTTGGCCAGATCTACACCTGTCTGATCAGTGGTGCTTTTCTCATCTAAGAATCATTGAATTACCTGATTTATACAGTGAGCAAAACATGGAACGTGTGCATAATCCCCATTGTCAACTGTCCTTACAATGTTCTTTGCTTTGTCTGATAGTATAAAACCTGGTGTTAATGAGAGTGACGTCAGCCACTGGTCAAACATCTACCAAAGGAAGTGAAATACGTTTTCTGGCCAATGGTCATTGCATGAGCTAGTAATACATAAAGCTGCCTGCGTGTGGAGGTTAGAGGGCCCTGGTGGCTTGTGGTGACTGCTTCTACTAGCACTTAAACCAGAAGAGGAAAATGAAGAAGGGGGACTGACCCAATGGGCAGTCACTGCCATATAATCAGTAGTCTGACCACTGGCCCACGTGTTGGTGGTGATACAAACCAATGGAACAAATGATGCTTTCAGAGCATGTGGCACAGTCTTATAGACGCTCTGATACAAATCAGGTAGAGCCACTGTTGAAAAATGGGTTTGGCTGGGTACCTGATGCCTTGGCAGTGCAACTGACTTTAGCAATAGAAAACCTGCACTGCTCACAGAGGAGAATGGGAGTAAGTCACTGGCTAGTATTTCCACAATTGCTCTTACTAACTTTTTTGCCTCTAGTCTGTTGGCCTTATACTTCTGGCCTATTTCCAAGGATTTGACCAGTGGGAGTTGAGTGCCATTTTCCCTGAACATGACTGTTGACTGCCATTTTTGCTGCCCCTGTGAGTGGAAGTGACTGGGGATATGCAGCCTTTAAGAGCTGTGTGAGTCAATGGGTTAAAGTATTGATGAATGGAAGATGTTGGAGTTGTGCATCAGCTACCACTTGAATGACTTTCTTCCACTTCTTCTTTACACAGTCCCCTAATGTTCTCCTCCACCTGCCCATCACCATCATCATTGGCTTCAGTGCTTAATGGTGCTGCTGCTGGCATTGTGAGTTGCAATGCCTTCTCATACCAAGATCTGTGGGACTTCAGAAAATGCCTTTTCATGGTACATGTTCCCAGCCTTGTTCCCTCCTAACTCAGATTCAGCCTGCCTTTACATAAAACGCATAGTACCTTTGTATGTGATTCTTTGACCACTCAAAGGAATCCCACATCACTAATATCAATGATTTAGTCTTTCTTCCTGACACTCTCTGCTGTTGCCTAATGGGTGGGCTACTGTGGCCTGCCTCCACATCATCCTCTTCCTCCACCATTTCTTCAGGGTCAGGGAATGGTTCTTCTTCCTCTACCATGTGTCCTTGGCTACCAGTCTCACTTGTATCTTTGTATGTCATCATTGCAGATGCTTCTTGTTGTTGTGTTTCCCCTTGTTGTTTTGTGGCCTCTTTCTTGTTTTTTACCACCATGGCCTCCCAAAGTATTCTGAAGGCAAACCTCAAAATCACTGCCTGATTTTGATTGCAATGGGAACTAGTCTGCTATGCATGTGTCAGTGCAGTGACTTGATGACATTACACTGAGCCATGACATCGGTAGTCTCATTTCAGGAGTGACTTCAGGTCACTTGTTCACCTGCCTGGCAGATGATGAGTGAAAGGTGATGCATTCACTTTCCTGGGAGGCGAAGCTGTTCAGCACTGCCCCGTATGAGAAAAAGAACAGGGCATGGTAGTGGTCTCAAAGTAGACCACTGTCCACACTCCTAAGAGCCAAGGGTGGGTGCCTTGGCAAGTTTGATATGCACCAGGAAGGGGCTACAGGAAAACTAGGCATCTAACCCTTGGGGAAAAACAGACTGCCCAGCTACACACCTTCAGGGTGTTCCAAAATTGTTGGAATAGATACAGCTATCTACAAAAATTACCATCCCTCAGCCAAGTATATTTAGACACCACTGAAAAGGGAAGGAGGAAGGGTCCCCTGTAACACAACTATGAAGTGAGAAAAGTGGTCAGAGTAATAAGCAAACCTTGACAGATAATCACATCTGGCAAGTCTGTGATCAGAGTACTTAGAAACTAGTATCTCCTCATTTGTGGGCGAATATATGTGCAGATTTCTATGAGATCTATGCCACCAAATTATACCACAACTGTAGCGACCCAAGTAGGTCTTGGTTGCCTAGAGGGGGAGCAACCCAGCTACAGGCCAAATACAATAATCAAATGTTCTCCCATAATGGCAAATAGGTATGCCATTTGGACAAATATATCCCAGACAGAATGTATTTATTTCAAAAGTTTACCAGGAAAGGCGTACTGAGCTGAAATCAACTGATTTCCAGATCTGTCCGGGAGAGGCGGGCAGAGAACAGAGCAAATACAAAGTACACAATAAATAATACAATATTATAGAAATAAGTATGACAACACCACAAATTACAAGAAAATGCTTCAAGAATAAAATAGCCATACAGTAAATTGCCAAAAAAGCAAAAGAACAATAAATAGTGAGCAACTTTTAACAATACGAGGGGCAGGGTGTAGTCACTGATGGCTGGGGGAGAGGAACTGTGCTAGTGTCAGTGTAGGGTGGGAGGCAGCTGACAGAAGTCCACTGCAATATCAGAAGCAACTGCAGGAGAGAATAGAGAAATCTCGGAGGAGAGATTTCAGAGTGAGAAAGGAAGGAGCAGAGCAAACGGAAGGGGCGAGAGAGACTCAAAATTTAAGTAAGTGAAATGAGAAGGCCACTTGGCCAGCAGTAGATTTCATTGGTGGACACAAAAGAGGGTGAATGCAGGTGATGTGATAGGAATAAGGTAGAAGGAAGGAAAGAAAGGACAGAAGTAAGATATCAGGGGAGGGAGACAAACCAACATTTGGAGATAAAGGAGGCACAGTGGGTAAGGCATTGAGAGAGAAGGGAGAGGAAGGTATACAAAGAACGGTGGTGAGTACACAGGGGTTTGTCAAGGGCAAATCAGCAGAAGGAGTGAAAGAGGAGATACAGTCTTGCTAAGCTGGACTTTGAAGTAGCACTGTAAATAATGTCTCCATAGTCTAAAATGGGGAACATCATCATAGTGAGGATTTTCTGTAGGCAGAAAGTGGGATACTTCCCTTATTCCAGTAAAGTACTCTAAGTATGGGGTGGAGCGCCTTTTGGATTGCATCCACATGAGCAGAGACATCAAGGTGGTGGTCCAGACATACCCCAAGGTACTCTGTAGTGCACTGCCCCAGAGTGGAACGCAGGGGCGGGAAGGTTGCTATCTGTTTTAGATCCGGACTGGGCTTCACCCTGCACCCAGTGAGAACACCGGGTTCATTTGAATGTGTGGTTGTTTGTGGGGGTCCGGGTGCAGGTTGCAGGATTCTCCTGATCTACCACCCCCTGGGGCGGTGGGAGAATTCCTGCAGGAGGTAACTGACGTCATCATCGGTGAAACACTGGAGGCCCCCAGATGTTTAGTTCTGGGGGACTTCAGTGTTTGGGCCGATGATGAATCTTCTCTGCTTGATTACAACCTCCTCCAAATGATGTCACCTCTGGGCCTGTTGCAAGAAGTTTCTTCCACGACCCACCAGGGCAGCCACATGTTGGACCTGGTCTTCTCTGTCTGGGGCTTAAGATAATTAATCTCAAGACTGATCAGGTTGTTTGGTATGATCAATGTACAGTGGAGTTCCTGTTAGGCCCTCTGCCCGAGCCCTCCCCTGCTGAGATGGTAAGTTATGGCCCTTTGAGGGTTTGACCCTGAAGGTTTCTTAGTGGTGGCTGATCTACCTAGTGTGGGCAATGCATGCATTAGGGGTATGGGTGCGGCAGTTGCCACCTATAATAAAGTAACGTCTGACGTGCTCGAATCCCTCGCATTGGTCTGTGTACAACCCAAATCTTCTTGCTTGAGGTCCCCGTGGTTTGACGGGGACCTCAAGGTGATGAAGATTATGGGTCAGAGGCTAGAACGATGCTGTCAGAAGACCGGGCTGGAGGCGGATAAACTGGCCCTGCATACACATTATGGCATGTACCAGGAGGCAATCAACCATAAGAAGGCAGAGTTCCTGTCCAGGGAGATTGCCACCAGGAAGAATCGACCAACTGTGCTTTTTCGGACTGTAGACAGGCTCTTATATCCAGCCTGCCTGCAGCTGAAAAAAGCCTTTTATGATGCTTTATGCAGAGTTTGCTCGATTCTTCTTAGACAGGGTGTCCGCCATCCGGCAAGGAATTCTACCAGTGAGCCATTCCATGGCCGACAGTGGTAGCCTCAGGTGTCCAGAGAGCACTCCACCTAGTTGGGGTGAGTTTAGACCAGTGGAGGTGGCCGAGTTCATTGAGGTTGCTTCTAAGATGAGGCACATATTTTGTGAACTGAACCCAGTGCCAACACATTTCTTGATGGTATATGTCGACTCTGCTGATCCAGTGTTTGCCTTGATTGTCCAGTGTTCATTCTCAGAGGGTATTTCCTGATGCCTTGAAGGAGGCACTGGTGAGATCCTTCTGAAGAAACCATCTTTAGACCCTGACATCAAGGCAAATTACCGTCCCATTTCCAACCTTCCATTTTTGGGTAAGGTTGTAGAAAAGGTTGTGGCACTTCAGCTTGAGGAGCACCTCATGGTCTATGATCTATACAAGTCCTCTCCAGTCTGGGTTTCATGCGAGGCATAGCACAGAAACTGCATTAGTTTGGGTGCATAATGACCTCCTCAGGGAGAGAGATCGAGGAGAGAGACCATTCTCGTTCTCCTTGATCTCTCCTCAGCATTTGACACGGTGGACCATTGTGTGTTGCTTGACCACCTGAGGGAATTCTGCGGACTCGCCGGCACTGTCATCTGCTGGTTTGAGTCTTTTCTCACCAACAGGAGGCAAAGGGTAGTGATGGGGAATTTCTCCTCCTCCCCTAGCCTCCTGTTCTGCAGAGTACCCCAGGGCTCAGTCTTTTTTTTTTTTTTTATTTATACTTTATTCCTCCTCACCTAGCCGCCGACCACCTGGGACTATCAGCCCGTGCAGCTTCCACCTCTCCAGAATGGCCTCGAGCCCTCCGATACCCCGCGGCTAACCTCCCACGGGCGGGGCTACGGGGCACGGGGGGGGCACCCCGCAGGCACTAGTTTTTGGATCGGAGGGCCGGCCTGGAGAGGCTAATTGAAGCCACGGCGTGCTTCATGTAGGGCGGCCGACAGCCGTCCATTTTCCGGTTTTTCCGGGGAGGCAGGGACGTGCAATGACGTGATGACGTCTGCCCCGCCTCCAAGGCGTCTTAAGTGTTGGTAGCTGTGGACTCCCCAGCCTCCCGGGGTCACTAGTGCTCCGAACACTAACCCACCCTCCCCTGGAGAGGAGAGCGAGTCCATAGGACACTCCATCCTTCTCCCCGGCTGACCCTCCGATGATCCAGGTCGTTCCGAGCCGGGTGGCGGCATTATGAAGTGGAAATCCCACTGCTGCGCCGGCGGGCCGACTCCCAGGCTCAGTCTTGTTGCCAGTGTTGTTCGCCATTTACATGCTGCCCTTGGGAAGCTCATTAGAAAGTACAGTCTGGGCTTTCATTGCTATGCTGATGATACCAGCTGTATCTCTCCTTGCCCCTGGGACATCCAACACAACAGGCGTGCTAAATTCTTGCCTTTCTGAGATCAATGACTGGATGGCCTCCGGCTGGTTGCAACTGAACCCCTACAAGACAGAGGTGCTGGTGGTGGAGTCAAACAGAAGGCATGATAGGATGGCCTCTGGTGCAAAGACAGGGCTTTTCTTGGATCTGTACCATTAAAGGCCTCCTCTAGGGTGCATACCTGGCGCTATTCTGGACAGTGGACTGGCGCTGAAGCCCAGGTGTCATCTGTTGTTCACACCAGCTTCTACCATCTGAGGAATATCACCAGGATAAAGCCCTAGTTCCGCCCTGGACCTCCCCACTTTGGTGCATGCCTGTTTTTTTTTTTTTTTTTTTTTCAATTTCAACTTATTAAAATTTTGAATATTACAGCAAAAGAACATAACAATATCAAGTACAGATCCTCAGATCAGAATTGGATACAAATTACAAGCAACATCAAACCAATAATCAAACAAATAATCAACCAAACAAACCCAGCCCCACCAACCTAACCCCCACCATACCCTCCAAAGCACACCATGGTATTCCCTTCTGCCCAACAAGCTAAATAAGTAGAGACAGTTATCCAACTGCCAGGTGTCCAGGTGTAGATGCATGGGAGCGAAATCTGGGAGGAATTATATTGGGGCACTAATGGGGTTACTGAAATGGACAGAAGGGCATAAAGCGCTCCCACCTGGATTTGAAGGACTGAGGCCTGCCTTGCCGATGTATGATCTGCTTTTCCATCTCAAGAGCCATCAGTACCTCTTGGTGCCACTCTTTATATGATGGGATGACATCATCCAGCCAATGCCGACAGATGACTAATTTTGCTGTTATGGCAATCAGAGACATATAGGCCCTTCAGGAACCTGATAGCTCCTCAGGGAAAATGCTGACAAGACAGACCTCAGGAATAAAAAAGGGATCAATTCCCAGGAGCCGGTCGAGAGAACCAGATGGCGTTCCAAAAAGGTATAACCTTTAGGCAATCCCAGAGAAAATGTTTTAAATGCCCCTCAGCTGTGCCATAATGAGCACAAGAAGGGAATGCCTGTTTGCCCATCTTATAGAGCGTGTAATACAGGTTATGTAGTATACGGAATTGTAGGAGGCGATATCTGTCCTGTTTGAAAATTGATATAAATGTAACCAAACCCTCTGCCAAGTCTCCACTTCTGTCCGAAGATGCAGAATCTGACTCCAATAAAAGCAGATCCCTCCAAACTAGCCCGGTCCTTCAGCTGAAATGGCCTATAGAAACCAGACACAGTATGTGGTTGACTAGCCATGCAGAGGAGGTCAGGTAAGACCTCCTTCTCTGAGGTGTATGCCAGGGATGAGGACCTAGAAAAGCAGTAGAGCACCAAAAGCTACATGTATTTGAAGGGCTGGAGAACCAGGATGTGCAAACTTTGCTGCATTGCAGAGGGTAGGATTACTGAATCTCCATTGAGGTGCATGCCTTTGTGATGTCAAGACTTGATTACTGTAACGAGCTGTACCTTGGGGTTTCAGGAGATTCCCTCCACCAGCTGCAGCTGGTGAAGAACACAGCTGTCAGGTTGCTGATGGGACAGTCTTAAGTACTGCCACATTACCCTGGGACTGTGTGAACTGCACTGGCTGCTGGTCAGGTGTAGGGTTCTCTTTAAGGTGGGCTTGCTCACCTTTAAGGCCCTACATGGCCTGGGCCCTGGTTACCTGGTGGACCTTCTTACATCTGCTGTCTCAGTCTGCTCTCTCCACTCCTTCTCTAGGGGCCTCCTTGCGATTCCTAGGATGAGGTTAAAAACAGCCGGCAACAGAGCTTTTAGTGTTGCCAGCCCCATCCTGTGGAATTCGTTACCTCCAGCTGTAAGGGAGGCCACTTCACTAGAGGTATTCAAGGCCTTCCTCAAGGCCTTCTTGTAAAACCAAGCTTTCCCAGATGTTGTTTTACAATTCTGCCATGCTCTGGCATCTGTTTTTCCAGCTTTGCCGAGGCCACCTATTTAGTTATGTATACAGCTTTGTTTTTCGGATTTATTTTTATTTTTTATAAGTATGTAATATAAATTCGTTTTAATTATTTAAAAAAAATAATAAATAAACCACACTCAGGAGACTTAGAATTGCAAAGAAACTTGCTATAAAATTTAATGTTCAATGCAGCCCGCTTACAAGCCGTGGTCCCCCCACACAAGACGTCAACGTTTCACGCTTGCTCTCTTTGACAAAAAGCTAAAGTGCTTAATGACACACATGTATATTTATACAAACAATCAGCACATTATTGCCAATAATAAAAAACACACATGTAACAGCACAAAAACCAGTTAGCACCAAAAGTCATGAACAATATACAGACATTATATGCTACACCATAATGTTTGTGCATAATTATACATCATTCATCAGGGACGAAACAAAATTAATTTTATTATTATTGTTGTTAGCAAATAAATAAATTCCAATGTGGGCATTTTATGGAATCTGATAAGTTCAATACAAATTATATAGAATGAAAGGACATTTTATAAATATGGAGCTATCTAAAATTTATCATTCAAACCCCTTCTCATTGCTCCCAAACAGAAAATCCAGTAACCGTCTCTGCATGACAATTTGTTTTGTAAATTACCTCCCCTAGGTCCTAATGATACATGTTTGATTCCCAAAAAGCTACATTTACTGTGTGTTCATTTTTATTCACAACAGAGCAAATGTGTGCAGCAGTGGCATAAATTAGATTAGCACTATTAATTGCTTGTATGTGATCTCCCACCCTTTCCTTGAGCTTTCTTTTCATTTTACCAATGTACATCAGCCCACATGTACAGGTGGCCAGGTAAATCACATTGGTTGTATCACAATTAATGAATCTGGCTATTCTAAACATAACTTCACCATTAGTAAACATTTTTGATGCCACAAGATCAGCACAACATTTGCAACAATTGCATTTAAAGCAGCCTGGAGGAAGAGAAGGCAACCAAGACTGGGGGGGGGGGTGCCAGTTGTAGGCTGTGGGTAACAATATCTGCTATGTTACATCCTCTTTTGTACACCATACAGGGAAAATAACTAGTCCATTTGTTAAGTTTGGATTCATTCAACAAGAATATGCCAATTATCTATAATCACATTTTCAACTGCAGAAGATCTAATATTATATGCGGTTATACATTCCCATCTATCAGCCACACGTATTTATCTGTTCCTGGAGTAAAAGCTCTGCCCTTATCTGTAATATTAGCTCTTTGCTGTGCCTTATTAATATTAGCTTGACTGTACCCCCTACTCTCAAAACGTATTGCCACTTCCACTGAGTGCTTATTATAAGTCTCTTCAGTAGTACAGTTTCTCCTTGTAGGTAAAAATTGGATGACATGAATATTTTAAATTGTGTGTGGAGGGTGACACAAGAAAGCCATTAATACAGGATTCCTGTCCGTATTTTTCAGAAAAGGTAGTATCAATACCATTATCAGTATTCTTTATTAGTTCAACATTTAGAAAGAAATCCTACTCATATTAAACTTCAATGAGAACCGAAGATTTTCATTAGTGGAGTGTAAATACAGAACAAATGCCTGTAATTGTTGTACACTACCCGTAAATTAAAATAAATCATCTATGTATCAATGATAAAATGAAATACAGTAAAAAAATAGATTAAGTATCATGATCATAAATTTATTGTTCCTCCCAACTACCTAAAAGTAAATTAGCGTAATTCAGCACAAAATTGGCACCCATCGCGGTGCCACTTATCTGATGGTAGTATTTGCCTAAAAAGGTGAAAACATCAGACTCAAGTACAAAACGTGCTAATCTAACAATAAATTCAGTCAGGAGAAAAAAGGGCAATGGCTGAGCTTCAAATCTAATTTCTAAAAACAGGGTCAGAGCTTCCAGCCCCTCTCCATGTGGTATTGCAGTATACAAAGACTCCACATCGAGGGTAACCAGAATTTCATCAGACTCGATGTGGAGCTCCTGCACCAAAGCCAAAAATTCCGTAGTGTCTTTGAGATATGATCTCAAATTCTTGACAAAAGGTTGAAGAAATGAATCCACATAGTTAGAGAAGTGGTTCTGTTAATAAATTGATGCAAGAAATAATTGGTTGTCCTGGGGGCAAACCAAGCTTTTATGAACCTTCGGTAACAAGTAAATCATAGGTGGTACTGGACAATCTTTAATCAAAAATTCCTTGGTCTTATTATTGATCCAACCTTTACCACAAGCTTCAATAATATATTCATCTATAGCTTGTTTAAACTGTGGCATTGGATTGGAACACAGACTTTTATAAAAGCACTTGTTCGCCAACTGCCCAAACACTTCCTGGTTGTAATCTTCTGTGTTCATGATGACAATGCTGCCACCTTTGACAGTCTGCTTTATTGTCAGGGACACATTTCACCAAATTTTAATAGCTTGCCTTTCCAATCTTGTTACATTCATAAAGCGTGGAATGAAATGGCTGTTGACATACAGTGAACTCACGTTTGCAAGCCTGCTGAAAAGTGTGTACTACTGGATTCATAGGTGGTATAAATCTAGACTTGAGACAGAAACTAAAAGAGGCATGGCCACTAACATCATCAGGTATCAAAACATCCACATTTGAATTACCATTTACAGTGTCACTAGATGTAATTATGCTATATTCTTCCTCATAATGGCACATCACTTTGGTGGAAATAACATTTCAGATTAAGATCCTAATAAATTTCTGTATATCAATATGCAGATCAAAAATGATACATCATTAGTGGGATCAAACTTAAGGCCTTTACTTAGTGCAGAAAGTTCATCTGAAGGTAATGAAATCGATGATAAATTTATAATAGTTCTTAAGTCTGTGTTTGGTACCATGCCTGGTATCACCCTCCTCTGCACTGATTCTGCTGCTGATTCTGCAGAAATGACTGCAAGTTCTGTGCTGGAATGCTCCTGCTCCTGCCTCGACCCCCACGATTCCCTTTCCCTCCTCGCATTGGCGCCTTCTTTCCCTCCTGTTGCTACATTTGCCCCTTGTTGTGGAGTGGAAAAGTGACCCTTGGACTTCTCCGAGTTGTGTATTGCTGGATTGAGGAGGATTCTTGTCTGATGTCATTGAGTCCTCTAATAAAATTGAAGAGCTGCATCTGAATCATTGGTAGAATTATCAGTCCCTTCCTGATTGGTCTCAACTGCATGAGTATTCTTAAGACTCATTAGACTCATTGTTAAGTACTCAGCTAATCAGCAGAAGAAGATTTTGGAATAATTAAAACTGAAAGAAGCTGATTAAAATAAAATCAATAAACATCTACAGTTTAATGAATTTAAACAGTTATTAACCGACACAATTGCTCGGACTGATGCAAAACTTAAAGGGAAACGTCCACATACAGTCGGCCCCACCTCCATGTGAAGTGGGGCCCGATTAGCAGATGCAATAAAAAGAAGTTAAAATAAACTTACTACTTCACATTTATTTGAAAGTATATCTGGTTGATCCTCGCCCTATTTGCCCTGGCATTTAGGATGCAGAACCCTCCCGTCGTGCCCACAAGCACCGCAGCTGTCCCGTGATAGCGTTTCAGGAGGGACGGCGAGGCATCTATATACTTGATATGAGACTCCTTTTAAAATAGCTCCAGTTTGGAGCCTGGACATTGTGAGCATGTGTCTTACAAGCAGATGATGACCAGTACCATGCCAGCTGATCGTGGTCTTTGGTGTAGCGGAGATGTATAGATTCTAAACTTGGAGCTATTTGAATATTTAGCAATACAATATCTGTATTGCCAAATATTCAAATAACTCGATTTAATCTATCGTCTCCGAGCTACAGCATCAACTGGCATGGTACTGATCATCATCTGCCTATAAATTACATGCTCACAAATGTCGAGCTAAACGAGCTATTTTAAAAAAGGAAGTCTCATATCAAGCTATAGGCTCTTGACTTTCTTTCGACTTTAAGCATCGCTCCTTGGTACATTAACATGGTATGAAGGGTTCATCCTAAAAGTCGAGGCAACAAGGTAAAATCTGACGAATACTAACAAATAAATGTAATGGCAATAGTTCGACTTTCTTTTGTCCATCTGCTAATGGGTACCTACGGAAATGAGGGCCTGTTTATATGTGGACGTTCCACTAAAAATAAAGCGAGACAAAGTGGATTCGAGACCAAAGAGACTATATTAATGATTGCTGTGTTTAATAGGAAAAATGGGAAAGAGAGCAAGAGGTAGCAAACATCAATCAACTCTGCTCCATTCTTAAGAATACTCATACAGTTGAGACCAATCAGGAAGGGACAGATAATTCTACCAATGATTCAGATGCAGCATCTTCAATTTTATTGGAGGAATCAATGACGTCAGACTAGAGTACTCCTTGATCCAGCAATACACAGCTTCGGAGAAGTCCAAGGGTCACTTTTCCCACTCCACAACAAGGCAGGGCAGACGTAACAACAGGAGGAAGAGACAGCGCCAATGCGAGGAGGGACCAAGGGAATCGTGGTGGTCAAGACAGGAGCAGGGGCATTCCAGCGCAGAACCTACAATTATTTCTTTGTTTTTTATTCAAATTTTATTGAAGTTTCCAATACAGAGAATGAATCATAACAATATAGAACATAATCCCCACACATCAGACACAAAGTACAGGATGATTCATTCTCCTCCTCCCCCCCCACTCTGCCCAACGCCCACCCTGAACAATCCAGTGCCTTCTTTTACATTTAGCACTGTACCTATGGATATGGCTAATGATGCTTAACCTACAGTCATTTCTGCAGACTCAGCTGCAGAACTGGTGCAGAAAGGCGGCAATACCAGGCATGGTACCAAACATATACTTAAGTATTGTTATAAATTTATCATCAATCACATTAACCTCAGATGAACTTTCTGCACTAAGTAACAACCTTAAGTTTGTTCCCACTAATGATTTATTGTTTTTGATCTGCATATTGATCTACATAAATTTATTAGGGATCTTAATCTGAAATGTTTTTCCACCAAAGTAATGTGCCATTAAGTGAGGAAGAGTTTATATATTACATCTAGTGACACTGTAGATGGTAATTCAAATGTGGATGTTTTGATACCTGATGATGTTAGTGACCATGCCTCTTTTAGTTTCCATCCCAAGTCTAGAGTTATGCCACCTGTGAATCCAGTAGTGCACACTTTCCAGAAGGCTTGCAAACGTGAGTTCACCCATATGTCATATTGCCATTTCATTCCATGTTTTATGAACTTAACAAGATTGGAAAGACAAACTATTAAAAATTTGGGTGAAAATGTGTCCCTGACAATAAAAAAGGACAACAAATGTGAGCGCATTGTTGTCATGAACACAGAAGATTACAACCAGGAAGTGTTTAGGCAGTTGGCAGACTAGAGCTTTTATGAAAGCCTGTGTTCCGATCCAATGCCACTCTTTTAACATGCTATAGATGAATATATTATTAAAGCTTGTGGTAAGGTTGGATCAATAATAAGACCAAGGAATTTTTGATTAAAGATTGTCCAATCGCCCTATGATTTACTTATTACTGAAGGTTCATAAAAGCTTGGTTCTCCCCAGGCAGACCAATTATTTCTGGCATAAATTCATTAACAGAGCCACTCTGTAACTACTGTATGTGGATTCATTTATTCAACCATTTGTCAAGAATCTGAGATCATATCTCAAAGACACTATGGAATTCTTGGCTTTGGTGCAGGAGCTCCACGTCGAGTCTGATAAAATTCTGGTTACCCTCGATGTGGAGTCTTTGTATACTGTGATACCTCATGGAGAGGGACTGGAAGCTCTGACCCTGTTTTTAGAAATTACAGTTGAAGCTCAGCCATTGATTCTAATGTTTTTCACCTTTTTAGGCAAATACTACCATTAGATAAGTGGCACTGCATTGGTGCCACTTTTGCATCAAATTATGCTAATTTACTTTTAGGTAGTTGGGAGGAACAATGCATTTATGATCAGGATAGGAATCCAGTTTTTGATGTATTTCATTTTATCGTCGATACATAGATGATTTATTTTTAATTTGGCAGGGTAGTGTACAACAATTACAGGCATTTGTTATGTATTTACACTCCACAAATGAAAATCTTCAGTTCTCATAAAGTTTAATATGAGTAGGATTTCTTTTCTAGATGTTGAACTAATAAAGAACACTGATAATGGTATTGATACTATCTTTTTCAAAAAATACGGACAGAATTCTATGTTAATGGCTTCCTCCTGTCACCATTGACACACAATTGAAAACATTCCCATCAGTCAATTTTTATGTACAAGGAGAAACTGTAGAGGCTTATAATAAGCAGTCAGTGGATTTGGCAATATGTTTAGAGAGTAGGGGGTACAGTCAAGCTAACATTAATAAGGCACAGCAAAGAGCTAATATTACAGACTAGGCAGAGCTCTTACTTCCCAAGAACAGATAAACACGTGTGGCTGAGAGATGCAAATTTATAACCACATATATTATTATATCTTCTGTGCTTTAAAATGTGATTAGAGATAATTGTCATATTCTGTTGAATGAATCCAAACTTAACAGATGGACTAGTTCTTTTCCCTGTATGGTGTACAAAAGAGGATGTAACATTGCAGATGTTGTTACCCATAGCTTACAACTGGCTGCTCCCCTCCATCCCCAGTCTTGGTTGCCTTCTCTTCCACCACGCTGCTTTAAATGTAATCGTTGCAAATTTTGGGTTGATCTTGTGGCATCGAAAACATTTACTAATGATGAAGCTACATTTAGAATAGCCAGATTCATTAATTGTGATACAACCAATGTGATTTACATGGCCATCTATACATGTGGGCTGGTACATGTTGGTAAAATGAAAAGAAAGCTCAAGGAAATGGTGGGAGATCACATATGAGCAATTAATAGCACTAATCTAACGTATGCCACTGCTGCACACATTTACTCTGTTGTGAATAAAAATGAACATAAATGGAGCTTTTTGGGAATTGAACATGTATCATTAGGACCTAGAGGTAATTTACAAAACAAATTGTCATGCAGAAGGTTACTGGATTTTCTGTTTGGGAGCAATGCGAAGGGGTTTGAATGATAAATTTCAGATAGCTCTGTATTTACAAAATGTCCTTTCATTGTATATAATTTGTATTGAACTTATCAGATTCCATAAAATACCCACATTGGAATTTATTTGCTAACAACAATAATAATAAAATTAATTTTGTTTCTCCCTGATGAATGATGTATAATTATACAAACATTATGGTGTAGCATATAATGTATTGGTCATGACTTTTGGTGCTGTTCACTGATTTTGTGCTGTTACATGTGTTTTTATTATTGGCACTAATGTGTTGATTGTTAATTGTGCAAATATACATGTGTGTCATTGGGCACTTTAGCTTCTTGTCAAAGCACGCGAGCATGAAACATTGAAGTTTTGTGGGGGGGCACGGCTTGTAAGCGGGCTGCATTGCATATTAAATGTTATAGCAAGTTTCTTTGCAATTCTAAGTCTCCTGAGTGCAGTTTATTATTTTTTTTATTAAATCATGAAGGGATATGACACACCAGTGCTGCTAGAGCTACCCTTTCTTTCTCTTACATCTAGTTTTAATTAATATAGTATTTTATTGTATTATTAGTTTTATTGAACTGTTATTGTTTATTGATTTGTGTACAGTGCCCAGAGCCTCAGGGATTGGGTGTCTTTTTAAATAAAATATGTCTTACCTTGAAGGAGGATAAATCTTCAATGCTACTCCATCAAACATATGAAAGGAAAGAAGTGGGGAGACGCTAGCAAGCCCCTTTTTCATGCCAAAGGTCACACAGCTCATTCTCTTTGCATTGTGGGATCACTGATTTTCTGGAAACCAGTGTTGGATGCTGTCAAAATCCACTTGGAGATGGTTTATTGTGAGGTCAGAGTTACAGGAGCCAGAAAGGAGCCAGAGGTAAAGAGTGCCATGTCATCTGCATATATATGAATGGACACAGAGGAGCAGGCTGAATTTGTCATGCTTATAGTTTGGGGGCATGCATGCATACCTACTAGGGTGACATTCCCATTTGCTATTTTCTTTTCATTGTTAGTAGGGAAGCCAGTTTTCTGTATTTATTTCCCCAGTTCTGCTGTCTATTTTTAATTTTTTCACCTTTTAATTTTCTTAACAGTGGTTTCCAGGTGTTCCTGTTCAGTTAGAAAGTATGAAAAGTTGTGTTTATTCTTTTTTATTTGCCCTCACACTGATCTTTTTAAAATGTAGTTAACAAATCATGTTTTAAAACAGAGGCTAACAGTTTATGTATAAAGTTCTAGTGTAAGTATTCAACCATGGTAGCACCCCTACAGTTATGGCTGAGTAGGCTGTTTAATGTTAAACCCCAGTTTTTATATTGTAATAACTTGGTGTCATTACAAAATAGCCCAAAATATGGCAGGCGTGATCAGGCTGTCAGAATTACAAGACATGAAAAGTTTTGTGATGGCGTCTTGTTCACTTTCTGAGATACAAAGCACCAAACAAAAACAGAAAAAAATAGCCTATACTTAGCATTGTGTATTTTTTGCTCTCACCTACAGCCTAGATGGTTTTGAATTGTTTTTCATGAGATTTTCAGGGTTGAAGGGGCCTGTGTCAAAGGTGTGCCTTTGTAAAGTTTCCTGAAAAAATATTATATAGTTTTAGTTATAAGGATTATGAAAGTTAACTGAAAAATGTAAACAGAAAAAAACTATAGCGACATTTAATTTGCGACATGTATTTTGCAATATGTATACTTATGTAAACTAAGGTAAGTGCGGTTCAATGTATTTCAATGGGGTTTGAATTTTGATTCATAACTTTGTCATTTTTGCATATTTTGAATCCAAATTTTCAACATGGCCTTTTGAGGCCTTTTTCGGACCCCACCACATGACAAGTGCTAATGGAATTATGCAAATCAGGCCCTAAAGGTGATTTTGCAGTCACTTAGTGAAATCACATTTCAGACAGGATTTGAACATTTTCACTGCCCTTGTTCTAAGGTGGGGTCATAAGAAGGCTATGTTGAAAATTTAGTGTCAACAAATGTAAAAATGATAAAACTATGAATGTATGTTTCAATTTTTATATGCTCACTCATAACTTTGGTAATTTTAGCTTACATTCTCTGGAGGGAAGGGGAAATATGCCAAGCCATACTCTTCTGTAGGTGGATGTGTTCTTCCCATGGTGCAGGGCCAAAAGGGCCCTGTGCATTTGCACCTGTTCACACAGGTCCCTTTGGGACCTGCATGAATTAGGACATGATTCCATTATCTCAAAATGAAAGGAAATTCTTTGTAAAAAAACTTTGTTAATGCACCAGTCAGGGTGAAGCAACACACCACAAAACAAGGAAATGTGGCATTCGGTTCCAATCCTAACTCCCAACCCCCCACCATCCAAACAACAAAAGGAAAAAAACATTAGGGTTTGGGTCTCTGGAGTCTTTACAAATCAGTGGTGAGGTCTTTCTTGGGGTTATCAACCTTAGTGCCCACCGCATTTGCTGAACAAACAACATCACACATGATTTCCTGTGGGCCCTGCATGAAGAAAGCTACAACAAATTGTTTTGGCAACATGTAGTAAGCCATACTTCTCTACCTTAGAAGAGTGTATCATTATGGAGCCACTGGTTTGCAGTTGTACCTTGTGCTTTGGACAGGGTACTACAGGCTGTGGGAAGGGTGAGCAATAGGGTTGGCAACCCAAAGGAAGTCCCCATCACTGATTTGTGAGGCACCGGAGATCAAAACCCTAATGTTTTTTCCTTTGGTGGGGAGTTAGGGTTGGAACACTTCCCTACTTTTGTAGTACAGTATTAAATTACCCTAGCTGCTGTAGTGACATTTTTTGCAAAGAATAATGAATTGTACACTGCAGTCTAAATGAATCCTTCTGATTGATATAAGTCAGATATCCTCTTCCATGATAAGATCTTTTTCATTAGCATATTTATGTGACAGATTACATATTGGGGCACTGTGAACTGTTTGGGGAAGCAGGATACATTGCAGTGGACACAATAAAATGGAAGTTTTTGGTAATGTATGTCAGTACCAGTTTTAATCGGTTGGCATTGGATTCTGTTTTCAGCATCAAGTGGTGTTTTTCCAGTTATTTTCAGTTTAAACTGAAAACTGGAGTCCCCAACTATGAAGTATCCACTGGTAGGATTATAGCCTACACCTAGAGTTATCAAAACTGCAAACTGTTATGCAACAGGACTAAGGATGTTATGAAGTTTTACTGCCCTGGTGAAGTTACAAAATTTGGCTTTCTGAAACACTTCACAAAATTCCCGCTTTGTCACTTTGGAATGAGTTTTCCTGACAAAGTGGCACTTTTTCAGGCAAAGTCAGGCAACTTTGCCAGTTAATTTATATGACTTTGCTTGAAAACGTGCCACTTCACCTGCTGAAAACTTCACAAATTAATTTGCAAAGTGGAGTTTGCCGACTTTGCACATCTGTACACAGGACTGCTGCTTAATGCTCTCTTTGAGCTTGGTGCATAGGAAGTCGACTAAACATGCCTAGCCCATATTAGAGATGTATGCTCTGAGTCTACATAGTTTGTATTAATTTTTGTCTCCAGGCTGGTACAACAGATACAAACAGAAAAATAGCATAATGCAAACTAGAGGGGGATTTGTATAATAAACAATAGTTAGGGCAGTGTTATGTACAGCTGCAAGCTTTGCAGCTCAGTATGAATCTCCTGATAAAACATCTGAAATAAACAAATAAAAATACATAGATAAACAAATACATACATAAATAAGTATGTAAATAAATAGGTTTCAGTCAAGAAGGAACATAAGTCAGTCCCCATGTCCATGCTGGGAAGAGTCCTATGGGGCCAAAGAAAGGAGGATAAAAGTAAAAAAAAAAAAAAAAAAAGAAGGATTATAAGCTCCTTGTACTGCAGCTCAGGTTTGGGAAGATTTTGAGTGATTACAGTAAAAAATGTGTGATATGCACTTTTGCAATATTTCAGAATCCAGTTTGACAGCTATTCGAAACTTTGTGTACTCTAAAAAGCATTCTAAAATATGCAGAGTACTTTCTTTCACTTTTAGTTATATACTAGAATAAAAGAAAGACACATTCATTTTCAAAACCTACTGTGTAAGAACATATGTAGGATATTTGTTCCACACACTTGTCAGGAAGCTGATTCCCAAGAAGACAAAACAAACCTATAGCTGGAAGTTGGGCCTTTCCGTAGATAAGAGGTTTGCAATTTTAATTTCATGCTTCCTGCATACAAATATTTAGCAGCGGATGTCATTTCCCCTGGCATTCCCACACAGGCCATGTGAGTTCCTAATATATAGTACTCTTAATAATCCTCTTTTCTCAGCCTTAGTTTGGCTTATGCTCATGGATGACGAATTAAAAAGCCTTGCATGTGGTTTCTTGTAAAAAATGTCACACAATGGGATGTGACCTCTGATGCTAGGCAGGTATTACATATTAAAGTATGCCTTGTCTCTGGAATGTCTGAGAATTCTACTTAAAGCATTTTAATTCAAACTTAATTGGTTGATATCATGGAAATACATGAATCTTGAAATACTGTGCTGGCATTTGGTTCTGAAGAGTTTATACCAATAATTCTGATAGCTAACATCTGGTATTTGGTGTGTACTTAAATAACATTATCATTTTTTCATTATTTGCTCTTGCTGTACACAAAACAAATTGACCTCAACAGTGTCCCTATCAGATAATAATGCTTTCCTCATTAAAGTCTCACCTAGAAAAGATAACTATATTATATTACTTGCTTGTTTATTCTGTATCCCTCCTCACCAATCTTCAGGCACTGAACTCTCTCCCCAGCACCTTGATCTCTGGTACCCCTGCAACACATTCCCGTGGCAGGTACTCTTTTCAAGAAGGCTGTGGAAATCTGTAGCCAGGGCTAGACATCACCATAGGAGTAGGCTTTGCTTTTCTCCCTGTATTATCATGCCCCTACCATTGCAGCCTCTGCTCAGCTGTCACCAACCAATTGATGTGGTGGGGTCTGTCACTGGAATTCTTAATTTTCAGTGACTAACTGCTGCTCATGTAGGCCACAATTCACAAACAGGTTTGATTACCCATATGCTGTATATCTAAGGTGTCGTGGGCAGTCCCACACCAGTATGCTCACAAGCGGGTCATAGTTATCCCTCGGCATTTATCACAGGGGACTAGCATCTTTTTCTTTGTTGACTTTATCTCCTTCACACTGGACTCTCTCCAGTGAGGTCATGTAAGCTTATCTGGCATCCTCATCTGGCTGAAGCTCAGGTACTCCTCCTGGCTCGGCACCCTCCAACTACTGCCTCCTTACCCCCCGGATCTACATCCCATGGGAGCAGGGACCACTAACTCCAACTGGCACACTATCTACAAGTGTCTGGCAGAGATGAACATGGTGAGACCAGGAGGGCATCCCAGCCCAACATTGGACTTGGTGCCGGTGCCGCTTGACCCGTGTTTGCCTACCAATGGGAATGGGTAATTTGAGCTTTCACTTGGTGGTGCAACACACCTCAGCACAGCATGTGTACACTAATATACATGTCTGCAGAAGTGCCACCAAAGCCAATCCCCTACAAGCTGGTTCCTGACTGCTGAGAGCCCTCAGTCTCCACTAGGGGCCACTAGATGGCGGGAACTGAGACCCCTTCCCTCCCAGAAAAGGAGGGCTGTCCCGAGATGCTCGATCCTTTCCTCCCTGCCAACCCTCAGTGACCCGGATCCATTCCCCAACCTGGGATACTGGTGTGGCGTGAGTGTGACGTCCAGCGCCTCAACCCTCAGTGCCACGGGCGGCCTCAGTTGCATTATCATCTTGCATGCTGGATTTCCTGGCCAGCCATACAGCTGCTCACCAGTGGTGTTCAGGGCATGCCATGGGGTGTGCTAGCCTCTGCACCATGCACCTAAGGCATGGAGGGCATGGAAGCACCTCACTGGGGTATGCAAAATGCAATTCCTGACATAGCCAGGATGTTTCCCCATGCCACCACCTGACCAGACACCAGCTGGGACAAATGGCAGTCAGACCCTTACCATTCATCCACCCCAGCCCACTGGGCTGTCTAGGAGTGCTTAGGGTAGCCTGATGGACAAGTGCCCTTCCATTAGCCATGTGCTGTGGCTACGCCTTCCCACTGTACCCCACACCTGCGGAGTAGGGGATCCACTCAGTGCTGTTTCCACTGAATTGCACCCATCTGCCCCCCTATGGTCATGTGTGCTGGGGGGCTGGGCCAGGACAGGCAGCCAGCGATGGTGAATGCCAGCTTGGGAGTGCACCTGTCCACAGGTGCGTGCTGCCGATTGATTTGACTTGCGTTTTGCATATGGAAACTGCACCATAGTGAACTGTGGCCACGTGAGTAGCCACTTGTCCTCCCTTCCTCAGAGCATAAGTGCATTGCCTCTGCAATGCACCCTATGCTCCATCAACTAATGCTGGAAGACTAAACCTGGATCTCTTACATAGCAGTGTGTGCCTCCATGCAACTAATAATGACACTTGTATTAATTGATATATACTTAAGCTATAGAAACACCATCACACATTCCTTTCTTTTTTGTGCAAGGCTGGGCCCTGGCTGGATCCTCCCTCATTTCCATCAATCATTTCATCTCACCCTAGGAGCTACTGACTGTCCTTACTGGCTCTGCATCATCTGACCCTAGGCTTATTTTATGAAAGTACCTCAAGGCTCTGTCCTAGGGCCACTCCTATTCTCAGCTTGTATAAATGATATCCCACATATTGCAACACACTGTAACATCCACATGTATGTGAATGATACCATCCTATTTGCCTCCAGACGTAGCCCAGCTGACATCACAACTGCCCTTCAAACTGACTTTAATGCAATTTTCTGCTGGTTTAGCACTAACCACCTGGCCCTTAATCATTCAAAGACTGCATCTATACTCTTTAGTTCCAAAAAATCATTTGCCACTGCACCTGACCTAGCTATTCACACCCTTGATGGTGCCTTCCTAACTGCTGTATCCATCACAAGTACTTGGGAGTCACCCTGGAAAAATCCCATGACTTCTCCCTTCACATTCAGGCACTGGTCCCAAAATCCTTCAGGAAGCTTCATGCACTCTACAGAGTGGGAGATTGTCTAAAACTGGGATTACGCAAATGCTTGGTCAAAAGGTTAATACTGCCTATTATTGATGTTGGTAATGTAGTTTAAGATGCTTCCCCAAAGTGTCACCTATCTAAATTTGACATGACATATAATGCTCTCTGCCATTTAATCTCCTGAGTTCCTGTCCACACCCATCCTTGCACATTGTATCCTAAACTGGGCTAGTCCTCACTGCAGGATAAATGTATATAGCACTTAGCTAAGTTTGGTTTCAAACATTTGCTAAACAAGTTCCCTAACTTTCTATGCTCCCTCTTTTCCCCTCACCCCCAGTCTGAGCACCATCTGTAGTTCCATTTGGAATAGGGTTGTTGTCCACACAGGAAACTGTCCTCAAGTCCACTTGCTTTCAGTTCCTGTCCCTCAAGTATGGAGCAACTTTAGTTCAGCAAATTGTTTCCTTTCCTGTCTTACTACTGCCAAACAACTACTCAAAAAATCCATAGTGTCCTACTGTGATTCTGCCTTATTACTGATTGGTGTGATGCTGTGTATATTGCTGATCAACATGCTGTATATTTTAACGTATACTGCGTTATTGTTGAAGTATTTTTATGTACTTTAATATCCTGTGTATTTTATGTATGCATTTGACTTACATGTACTGCTGTTCCCCTTCCACTTCTACCAGTTCACATCTATAAACAAGATTGTTTAAATCTCTGCATGTTTACCTGGTGAAAAACTGTTAAATACATACATACATACCATACATACCATACATACATACACTTGACCCATACTTTTCCTTGTACATATACCATACATACCTTTCATACATACATGCCACACACATACATATCATACATACATACATACACATACATACATATACATACACCACTTTTTCATGCATCACATACCTTTCACCCTATGCCTATATACACACCACATACACCATGCATACGGACATACCATACACACATACATACCATACACCATATACATACATAACATACATACATACCATACACACCATACATACATACATACATAAATACCATACATATCATACATACATACCATACATATCATACATACATACCATACATATATACATACATATGTACATAACATACACACATACCATACATACATACACACATACCATACACACCATACATACATACATAACATACATACATACATAAATAAACTGCCTCCATACAGTTTTGAATCTTTTTTCTTGCTGATGAGTTAACCTGGCTTCCACCAATTGCAAAGCTCTCAAAACAGTGTCAGAGCTCCAGAAGTGCATCACTACTCTGTGTATGGCTGTGATGTAGGAGCAGAAGATGTTAGTTTGCCCTGGTGGGTAGGGTGCTGGGTGAAACTTCATCTCTCCTGCCATTCCTACCCCCTTTCTTCCCAACTCCACCTACTTGGTCCACAACAGGTGCTGCAGCCTTCTGTTGGATTGGGGCAGTTAGCTATGTCCAGCAACCAATCTCATCCCACATTGCATTAGCTCAACAAACATCAGTGCCCTTTTATTGCCCAGTTCATAGCAGTGTCAAAGCTACAGCTACTTGTTAGTTGAAGAAATGTGGAAATGCTGTACAGTGTATCAAGAGATAGAGATAGGTATACACCTAGAAACTGAAAAGTAGGGTACTATTGAGAGGAAGGCAATTCCTGCATTAGAGTAGCAAATGAAGGAGGACAGCTGGTATGGGTAAAATCGTGTAGATAGTAAGCCCCAGGTATGTGGCCTTTATGACCGCCTGTCAGCTGGTGGACATGGTGGTAAGTGAAGTAGCAGATTGAGGACCCAATCCAGCTGGAAGGACCAAAAACACAAAGGAGAAGAGCATGACCACAGCAGATGTGGTTGAAAAGGCAGGAGGGTGCATAGGAGGCAAGCCCAGCTAGGTACATAGACTAGCAGGGGGCATAGGAAAAACATGACAAGGAATGAAAGACATACAAGAGGCAACAGGTAGAGGCAGGAGGAAGCAGGGGGCTCGGGGTGCAGAGAATAAGTGGGGAGTGAGAACAAAGCAGGAAAGCATGAGGGGGAGGGCTAAACAATACATAGATACATACAGTTGGTACATAGACAATAACAGCAGAATAAGGCCTGTCAACTTATCCAGCCAGTCCACCCTGTCTAACTACCCTGCACCTGCACTAGTGGCCATCCCTCCCCTTTGTTTCTACCCACTCTTTTCTAACTAACTCCATATGCCTGTCCCTTTCCTGCTTGAAGCTGTTCACTGATTTGGCCCGTACTACTTCCTCCGACAACTTTGTCTGCATATACACCACTCTTTCTGTGATAAAATGCTTACAGACATCCCTTTTCAATCTCCCCCATGAGTTTAAGTGAGTTCCCTCCAGTCCCTGCAGTTGAACTCAAGAAGTAAAATTCCTTGGCATTCACCCTACTTATCCTGCACAGACACTTGTAGGTCTCGAACATGTCATTCCTTTGTCTCTTTTCTCAAGGGTGTACATATTCAAGTCCTGCAGCCTAGTTTCATATTTCTTACCCTCTAGTCCATGGACCATCTTGGCTGCTGAATGCTATTCTGCGTCCATTTTGTCATAGTCTCTCTCTTCACAGATGTGGATTCAGTACCTTGTGGAGGATTCCAGGTGTGGTTGCACCAGTGACTTGTAGAATGGGAGGATCACCTCCCAACTTCTGCTGCTTATCCCCTTCCCTACACAACTCAGCATCTTGTTTGCCCTGCCTAGTGCCCACAGCTCTTTTACAATGTGCTGTTGTTTTTTAGCTCTCTGATAACATGGCTCCAAGGTTCTTTTCTTCCATGATGCTTTTCAGCACCACCACACGCATTTCATATTGCACTCTTGGGTTCCTCTTCCTAATTTATGTCACTTTACATGTTTATGTTTGCTTGTGTGCATGCGCAAGAAACATTTTGTGGCAGCTTGCTGGAGTAGCAGGTTGTGGAGGTGCGGCAGTGTTGTGACCAATGCCGCAACTGCTTTTTTGGGCTTGTCTCTGTGGCACCAATGAATGAGCATGCTGTCTATGACAGCAGTTGAGACGTATGCCACCAACTTGAAAGAAATTCGCCGCCACAATGAGGGAGCACCCCATCATTGCAGGAATAAAGCCACCCACACGCCTCGGTGCATGCCACGGTGTGCAGCAAGAGCCAAGAGCGGAACCAGCCTTTCTGCCGAGCAGGACTACAGGGCATAGGCAGACATATGTGAAAGCACTGAGCCTGTCCACTGCTCCTGTCTTCCTTGCATTCCCGTTTGAACCCCCCACCAGCAAATCACTCCTTCCCACTTCCTCCCACTGCTGCTATCCTCCCCACACCCTTGTTCTGTTCGAGGCCCCCCCTACCAGCAAATCACTCCCTCCCGCTTCCTCCCACTGCTGCTATCCTCCCCACACCCTCGTTCTGTTCGAGCCCCCTTGCCAGCAAATCAGTCCCTCCCTCTCCCTCCCACTGCTGTTGTCCTCCCCACACCCTCCATCCCCCCAGACACTGTTGAGCACTCTCTCAGTGTCCAGAAATGTTTACATCCTTTCCCTATAAAAAAAATAAAACCATCCCCAGTGTCTTTTATTTCTTTAAACCTGAAAAAAAATGGTCCATCGTTGTCTCCCCATCTCCCTCCCCATCCCGACCCTCCCACTGTGCACCCACCTCCTGCACCCCACTTATCCATACTTACCTCTGGAGGTTAGGAGCAATGATCTTCTGTGGACTGGGACACATCTGCATTCTTCAAAGCCGACAGGCAAAGTGAAGATTTCAAGGTAAGCCGTATAATGGGAATCATGGGGGGGGGTCAACTTAGGTTGGTATCTCAGCCATTTTAAGGAATTTTGGCCCAAAATTTTCAACATGGAGTTCTTGGGACCCACCTCCTAAACACTGTCACTGTCATTTTGTTACTCTATCCCAAACGGTGATTTCGCGGTCGCTGTACGGAATCACCTTTTGGGACTGACTAATGAAACAACAGTGCCACTGGTCATGAAGTGGAGTCCCAAAAGCCCATGTTGCAAATTTGGTGAAAAAATTCCAAAAAATGACTGCCTTACGAATGTGCGATGTGCAGTTTCTATGCACGCTCCTATCTTCACCAGTTTTTGATATTTTCACTCCAGATTTTCAACATTGCCATTATTTCACACCTCCTTATGTACAGCATAGCTGTAATTTTTCATAGTCTGCCTGAAACATGTTTTCGCTCCTGTGGTGCAGAATGACATGGTGGCTCTGTGAAATCACCTTTCAGGATGAGTGAACGAAATGACACTGGCGCTTTTCATGAGGTGGGGTCATAAAAATGGTACACTGAAAATGTGGTGTGAAAATATTAACAAAGTTACGAGCATGCACTTAAATTAACAAACGCAGGCTTGTACCTTTGGCAATTTTCAATATTTTGACCCCAAATTTTCATCATAGCCATCTCTTCACTGCACCTTATGCATGTGACAGCTGTCATTTTCCTGATCCTGGGCAGATGTGTTTTTGCATCCCGAAAGGTGATTTCACAGCCACTGCATGAAGGTACCTTTCGGACAGGAGTTGAAATTGTACTCTTCCTTTCTTCATGAGGTGGCATAATAAGATGGCTATGTTGTAAATGTGGTATAAAAATATTAAAAAACAATGAAGTTATGAACCTGTGTTGAAATTTGCCAACACCAGCTAGTAGTCCCCCCCCCGCACACCAGTGCACACGACAATTTTTCAGCATTGACAAATGCTTGTTTTTAATTCCTCAGCTGGTTGGATTTGCTTATCCATTTCATGAAAGAAGATACTGTGTGTGTGTGTGTGTGTGTGTGTGTGTGTGTGTGTGTGTGTAGGTGGAGGGGGTTATTATCTGTGTGATCTGACAATGCAAATCATAGCCAAAGAGGATCACATGCTGCTGTGAATGAATGAACCACAGCTGTGTAGCTGGGGACTACATTGAATGTCACGGAATGAAGAGGAAATTATTGATATAAAGTGGTTAATCATCGTGGGCCACTTTGCACCCTGTCCCACATGTAGCATCTGTCATATAGGAAGCAGAGGGGGAAATATAACTTGATAATATTAATAATGAGATGGAGGCTAATATTTCAGTAACACTTAATATGGATGTGTGTGGATGGGGGGGGGGTCCAGCACGCTTGACCTTGGTGAATTTACAAGTAATGGAGAACAGTATAACTTGAATTGCAGATAAAAGGAATAAAGGGGAAGGATGCAATGCAGCATTACCAACTGATATCCGCTCACACCCTGTTCACTTTTTGTACACTACTGTCTAGTTTTTTGGTTTTCTGTCTCTTTGGTCTTTAAAGCAGCAGTATTTGTGAGTGGAAAAAAAATGTTGTCATATGGTTTTTCAGCAATTTTGTATTGCATTTCTGGCAAACACATCAATTTATTCTGGGGTTTCTTCTGAAGTCTTTCAAAACATAACTTCTCTCTGGTTGCACCCATTACTTATAGAGGAAACATTTTGATGTGGTGTGGTGCTGTGCTGTTTGCCATCAGAAATGTGTGCCAGCACCCTCCTAATACATCCATGGTATGAATACAGTCTGTAAAATCAAAAAGTAACCTTGAGGGAGGGAATTTTTTTTAAATTGCTTGTGGTGGCCATCTTTAATGACTTGGATCATTAATTATAAAATTAGTAATACAAGCTGTTTTTAAAACATCAGAGAATAATGAAAATGTACTAATGATAAATTGATAATATAGTGTATTGTAGAGCATTGTTCTATGAAGAAATCCATCCTTTTCAAAATGCTGTTGTACCACAGTTCAAAGGTCATGAAATGTGATTGTACCCTTCTGTGGTAGAACAGCATTCTAGAACCTCTAGAGACTGCACAAGTCAATTTCATTAAGAAAGAGAAAAATAAAACAATGCACACATTTCCCGTAATACTATACACTATAAAAAATACAGGATGAGTAACTAATGCATAACCAGTGTATTCTACCACCTCTGGGTTCTGATTCCCCAAAACTTCTCGAGCTTTGCTCTCAAGGTCAGAGGAAATCAGAGCCCCTAGGTGGTGGAACACACTAGTTGTGCATAGTTGCCCATCCAGTATTCTCTATATTAATAATGAGATAGAGGCAAATATCTCAGTAATATTTAATATGGATGTGTGTGTGGGGGGGGGGGTATCCTCAAAAGGGGAGGCCCCAAGAAGGGAGTAAGAGACCCCAGTGGGGAGAAAGCAGCTTCTGGTGGGGGAATCTATTGTTATGGGGATAGATGAGGGAGTGGGAAGAGGAAAGGAGAATGAAATGAAATGCCTCCCTGGTGCTTTGGGTTGGAGGAATAGAGAACAGATACAGAGGATTGCTAGGACAGCAGGAGATGGGAAGAAGCTAGATGTTATTGTTCACCATGGGACAAATGACCTGGTAAGGGATAGGGTAGCGGTAGTGCAGGGTAATTTCATAGAGCTGGTAGAGGCCTGAAGCAAGTAGCACACATGGTGGCACTTGCCAAGGTGTTATGTGTGTATGGCCAAGAAGAGAAAAAGGCAGTCTGCATCATGGCTATTAAGAAGGTGTTGAGGGCATGGTGCATGGAGGAGGACTGGCTACATTGGGAACTGGGAACTGGCCTGGGAGCATATGGGCCTCTATAGGAAGATGGCATGAATCTTTCCAGGAAGGGGCCACAGTCCTTAGTTGAGTTTAACTGCCACTTGGATGAGCATTTAAACTAGCTGGGGGTGGAGCAGGCTGTAATACCAAAGGAGGAAAAGATTGTCTCTCCCAGATGGTTAAGAAACAAGGAGGAAGGGCCCAAGGTGAGGAAGATTCCCCAGGGCAGGAGCACAGGAAGACAGGGGTGGGACAAAGTGGAGGACAAGATGGGTATAAATCAGGATGGCAAGAAGAGAGGAGTAATGGAAATATGTAATGGACAGAGTAACAAGGGAATTAGGGGGTCAGGGGAACTCCAGGAAACAGCACAGGCAGGAAGGGAGAGAGAAAGCAAGGAGGGGGGCAGACTAGTGGGAAGTAAGGCATGAAGAGCAGTCTATATCTCAACTATGTATCTGCTACCTGGAGGCCATCGTGGAGAAGGATAACCTTGATTTGGTGGCCATAATGAAGTCATGAGTACTTGACAGGTATGACTGGGATATGGCCATACTGGCCTACTGTCTGTTCAAGAGAGACAGGGAAGGAGGAGGAGATGGGTTGGACTATATGAAGCGGAAAAGAATCAAGGCTACAGAAGTGCAGGGAACCTGAGGAAAAGGAAGGACTGGAGGTGCAGTGTGTCATCCTGGAGACAAGCAGTGGGACCACAATCCATATGGTGGCATACAGACCTCCAGCACAGGGAAAGGAGTTGGAAAAGGCACTTGGAAGGGACATCATCAGATGGCAAGAAAGGGGAGGTGCTGCTAGACGGTGACTTCAATATGCCAGATGTGGATTGGAGCTTCCATCTGCAGCTTCAACAGGCGAGGGCCATCCTTGACCACCTACAAAGGGCCTCTTCAGGTAGCGCTAGTCAATAAAACGCCTAAGAACATGGCAGTGTTGGACCTGATGCTTACAAACAGGGACAGCATTACAGACATCACAGGGGCAGCCCTCAGGTATCACTGATCATTGTACAGTGCAGTTTAACACTAAGATGGGAGCAGAGGCTCCTGGACCTTAGGAAGGCAGATATTAAGGAAAGGGGAGCCTGCCTCAGAAACTGCCTAGTGGGAGAGGGGTTGCCAGGTATGAGTAGAGGAATCATAGGAAAAAATAAAGGAGGGCATAATTAAGGCAACCAGCCTCTGCATGAAGAAATTGTGTAAAAGCAAAAGGAAAAATAGACCATTATGGCACTCTAGGGAAGTGGCCATGGTGGTGAAGAAAAAAGGGTGGCATTCAGGAGATATAAGGAGCACAGAGGAAAGAAGACAGAGATGTTCCAAGTAAAACAGAGGAAACAGGTAAGGTAGTGAGGGGAGCAAAGGTGCAGGCAGAGCAAAGGATAACAAAAGGTGTAGCAAATGGGGATAAGACTTTATTGTGGTCCATAAGTGAGAAGAGGAAAGCAAGGGGAGGGACAGTAAGGATAAGGAGGGCAGTAAAGGTATACTACACAGAAGAGGACCAAGACAAAGCAGACTTCCTGAACAGGTAATTCTGCACAGTCTTTACAGTGGAAGGAGGAAGGGGAAACAGACCACCAGTGATCAGCAAGAACAAAAGGAGAGGGAAGGCAAACTGAAGTCTGCTTTAAGAGGAAATAGTCTTGAAGGGACTTGCAGCTCTGAAAGTGGGCAAGGCTATTGGACCAGACAGGATACACCCAAGGGTACTAAAAAAACTCAGTGAGGTGCTGCCCTGCTGATGGCCTTATTCAACAGACCACTGGAATCAGGCATGGTTCCACAGGACTGGAGGAGAGCAGTCATGGTCCCTCTATGTAAGAGTGGCAGCAGGGAAGAGGCTAGTAATTATAAGCCAGTAAGCTTCACCTCAGAGGTGGGGAAATTAATGGAAGGACTGTTAAAGGAAATGTTGGTAGAGTATCTTGAATCCAATAGGCTGCAGGACCAAAGGCAGTATAGATTCATGAGGGGGAGGTCATGCCAGATGAATCTGATTGAGTTCTTTCACTGGGTGACCAGGGAAATACATCAGAGGAGGACAGTGGACATTGCCTATCTGGACTTTAGCAAGGCCTTCGACATGGTGCCATACAGAAGACTAAGAAATTCAGCAGCCATGGGGTGGGATCTAAATTGGTGAATGCAGTTAGAAACTGGTTAGCTGATAGGTGGCAGAGAGTGGTGGTTAACGGCACGCACTTTAATGATGGGAGAGTGACCAGAGGTATGCCACAGGGCTCAATACCGAGAAGGTTCTCTTCAATGTCTAAATGACATTGCAGATGAACTGTAAGGGAAGGCATGTATTTTTGCAGATGATACTAACATTTGTAATAGGGAGAACAATAAGGAAGGGTGGAAAAAATGTATAGAGATCTTGGGAAACTCGAGCAGCGGTCAAGAGCATGTCATTTGGGGTTTCATACCAAAAAGTGAAAAATCATGCACCTAGGGCATGGGAACCCAGTAACTGAGTATAGAACTGGGGGAGCTACTGGCAGTCACTAAGCAGAAGAGAGACCTTAGGGTAATCATATCTGATTATTTCAAAGTGGCAGGGCAGTGTGACAAAGCAGTGGGTAAGGCTAGTGGGATACTGGGATGCATTGGGAGAGTTATTTTCAGTAGGAGGAGAGAGATGGTGTTGACACAGTATCGCTCGCTGGTGAGACCTCACCTGGAGTGTCATATCCAGTTCTGGAGGCTGCACCTCAGAAAGGACATATACATGGTGGAGGCAGCCCAGAGAAGGGCAAGTAAAATGGTGCAGGGGGTTGCACCAAAACCCCTACTAGGAAAGACTAAGGGATCTCAACATGTACATCCTGGAAGACAGGTGACGGAGGGGAACCAAGATAGAGACTTACAAGTACTTAACAGGGGTGAACAGGGTGCAGGACATGTATCTCTTTCAAATGAGGAAGAGTACCAAAACCAGAGAACATGTGATAAAGCTGGAAGGAGGGATGTTTAGGAGGAATATGAGGAAGTACCACTTCACTGAAAGAGTAGTGGGTGCCTGAAATAGACTGCCAGAGTAAG
This sequence comes from Neoceratodus forsteri, assembly GCA_016271365.2. Taxonomy (NCBI): domain Eukaryota; kingdom Metazoa; phylum Chordata; order Ceratodontiformes; family Ceratodontidae; genus Neoceratodus; species Neoceratodus forsteri. The sequence continues at coordinate 1,327,714,865 of CM028131.1, read as the reverse complement.
TGGTGGAGGCAAAAACAGTACGGGGCTTCAAGCATGCATGGGATAGACATAGAGCAATATTAGGAAATGGTAGGGAGGAGGAAGGGCCACCATAGACCTGATAGGGTCTGCAAAGACAGACAAGGCAGGGACTAGATAACCTGGGTAGTCTGGGTGGGCCAAGCAGACCTTTTATGCTGACAGTTCTGTTTCTGTATATCTAAAGATGCCAGAAATACATTTCTACTAGAAACTACATGATGAAATGTTTTCCTAACTAACAAATACTGTTGCTTTAAATCTAACTCTGTATAGAGCCCACCCTCTCCCATTGTAGATGCTCCAACCAGTAACATCATATTAACCTGGTACTTTAAAGAGGAAGTAATCAACCTACTGTTGCAGAAGTAGCACTATTGCTTACATCGCTGATGACCCGGGTTCGGCTGGTGGGATGATGCTTGAGTGTCCACTGGACTGCACTCCTCCAGGATGGGGGTGGTGGTGCAGAGGCTGATGCTTGCCTGACCCTCAAGTGCAGCTGGGGGGGGCAGCAGGCCAAGATCGCCAGTGAAGGGAGTAGGAGGGGCAGATGCCAAAACCAGGGCTTGTGATCCCACTGCCCACAAACCTAGGGCATGTGTCCCCAGTGTCCCCCAAAAAAAAAACAGGGCACATGACCCCAGTACCCACAAAACCAGGGCACATGGCATCAGTTCCCACACAACCAGTGCATGTGATCCCAGTGTCCAGAAAAAGAGCATGTGACCCCGCTGTTCACAAAACCAGAGCATGTGACCCCAGTGCCCTAACAACCAGAGTACATGACCCCAGTGCCCACAAAACCAGGACACGCAACCCCAGTGCCAACAAAACTAGAGCACTTGACCCCAAAGCACATAAAATAAGGACAAGTGACCCTAATGCCCCAAAAAACAGAGCACATTACCCCAGTGCCCACAAAATCTGGGCACATGACCCCAGTGCCCACAAAAGGGTGTTTGGCTCCTGGGGTTAGAGGGACGGTGGGGCCACCAGACTTATGCACATCCCGGTAATGGCATCTTCTCTCAAGGCAGCAACTAGCCTATGCGCCAGGCCACCAAAAGGGCATAGCCTTATTAAAAGACTTGGATCAATCAATCTGATTAAAAACTGGTGATGTGACCATGTATTCAAATTTTACTTTCTTTTATCTTTACTTTTCAACTTCTAAAACAATGCAACATGCTCCTGGGTATGGGATAATGCCATAAATTACTGTACTTACCAGGTGATTGAAGGCAACCAACCTGAAACACGTGGTAATTTAGCATCACCACACACCCCTCACCCCACCCACCACTGGAAATAGTTCCTTTATACCTGGGGTTCTGACATCATTTCCTCAAGAGTGCAAGGTGCATATCACTGTCATATCCTCTCTAGCACACTGCACTGACAATATAAGCATACACATTGTATAATATATATATATATCTATATAACAAACCAATCACACACACAAACACACACACAAAAAAAAAAGTAGATAAACATGATAAACATGTGGGGAGTAGTGCAATGTAATGGCTGTGGGGCAGCAGTCTTCTGGGAGTCTTTCTGGAGGCTGAGATGCTGCCCTATTTGCAGACAACTCTCTGCCCTGAGGGAGGAAGTTGCCTATCTTCAGCCCACACTGGACAGTAGTAAGGGAACCTTCCCCCAGGCCACACTGGATGGTAGGAAGGGAACCTCCCCCACCCAGGGAGCACCAGAGCCACCACCACTACCTCAGAGGTTGCGAAGAAAGCACAGCAGTTGGACCACAGTGGGCTCAGGGAGGGTGAGGATGGTGGAACAGAGGCACACCCAGTCAGTTGTTCCACTCCACAATCCATACACCATTCTGGGGGAGCATAGCTCCCCTATGGATGCACCTGCAGAGGAGACTAAGGAGGCTGAGGACAACTGTCACAAGGGAGACCCACAGGAAGGAGGCAGAGGACACCACAAGGAAAGGAAGCAGCTCCTGGTGGGGGACTCAATTATTAGGGGGCTAGAACTGGGGGTAGCAGGGAAAACTGAAGTAAGGTGCCTGCCTGGTGCCAAGGCTTGGAGGGACAGGAAGCGCATCCTCAGGATCATGAGAACAGCTGCACGGGAGTCTGAGCTGGACAACATTGTCCACCTAGGGACAAATGACTTGGCTCAACATGAGATTAGAGCAGTGCAGAAGGACTCTGTAGAATTGGGGAGGGGCCTAAGACAAGTAGCACACACAGTATCCTTCTCAGAGGTGCTGCCTGTCTATGGCATGAGTGAGGCGAGGGTACTTTGCACCACGCAGTTTAATGAATGGTTAAAAAAATGGTGTGGAGAACAGGGGTTCGGCTTCATTGGGGACTGGGGTTCCACCTGGAGGGACACCAGCCTATACTGGCAGGATGGTCTGCATCTGTCCAGGAAGGGAACAAGTCTTTTGAGCAATCGGTTTAAATGCTTCATTGACAAGCTTTTAAACTAGTCAAGGGGGGAGGCACTGATAAGCAGCAGGAAAATCCCAGCCTCTCCCTACACAACAGGGTACTAAATGAGAAAAATACCGAGGTAGAAAGGTCAGTGGGGATGCTGCAACAGAAGGTAAAGCCATCAAAAATGGAAAGCAATGAGTACCAATGCCTGTAGTCTGAGTAACAAGCTTCCTGAATTAGTGGCCTTGATGGAGGAGGAACATCTGGATATCGTGGCAGTCACAGAAACATGGTACACACAAAACCATGACTGGGACGTAAACATACCAGGATACACTATCTACAGGAGGGACAGGGAGGGTAAAGAGGAGGAGGAGTAGCTCTTTACATAAGGAAGGAATCAAAGCAACAGAACAAAAGGAAAACAGGGAGGAGAAGAAGCACTGTGGGTAAATTTGGAGACCAGCAATGGCACCACAATCCTCACAGGGTTATATACAGACTCTCTTCAGGGGAGGAAATGGACAAGGAAATGATAGAAAGTATACTTAGAATGGCAGAAAAGGGAGATATTGCTGATGGGTGATCTGAATATGCCAGATGTTAACTGGAGTGCAGTTGCAGCAGCCACTTTGAAGAGTGGGGTTATTCTAGATGCCCTACAGGGGCATGCCTTAGACAACTAGTATTGGAGCCCACTTGAGAGGAGCAATCTTAGACCTGGTTCTCTCAAATGGAGATGAAAGAGGATCACAGATGTAGAAGTGGAGTAGCCGTCTGGGAACTAGCGACCATTGAACAGTATGGTTCACAATAAACACAGCAATACAGTCAAGCCATACCAAAGGCAAAGTACTGGACTTTAGGAGGGCTGACTTGCCAAAATGGGTGAGTGCCTAAGGAATGTACTAGCAAATGGGCAGGAAGGAGGGTGGAAGAACAATGGGGAATAATAAAAACTGCCATCACAGAGGTAACAAGCCTTTGTGTGAAGCAAATAAGCAAAATGAAGCGATGTAAGAAACCACTATGGTTGTCAAAGGAAGTGGCAATGAAGGTTCAAGAGAAAAAGAAAGCATTCAGGAAGTACAAGGAATCACAGAAGGAGCAGGACAGAGAACTGTATCAGTTAAAGCAAAAGGAAGCTGGGAAGGCAGTCAGAATAGCAAAGGCCCAAACCGAGGAAAAGATAGCCAACTCAGTTAAGAAGGGATAAAACCTTTTATGGGTACATCAGGGAGCGAAGGAAGACCAAGGGAGGGATAGTGAGGCTTAATAAAGGGAGGGAGGGTGGAAGAGGGTGACTGTGAAAAGGCAGAGATACTAAACAAATATTTTTGCTCAGTATTTACAAAGGAAGAGGGAGGTACCAAAACAAACAGTAGAAACACTCTGGATACAGAAGTTGATACCAGCCCATTTACAGAAGAAAGGGTTCTGAAAGAACTCTTAAAACTGAAGGTGGACAAAGCAATGGGACCTGATGGGATTCATCACAGAATTCTAAAAGAACTAAGGGTAGAACTAGTGACACCACTGACTACCCTCTTTAACACATCATGGGAGGATGGGGTGGTACCCGAGGACTGGAGGAGGGCAGATGTGATTCCCCTTCACAAAAGTGGGAGCAAGGCAGAAGCAGGAAACTACAGACCTGTTAGTTTAACCTCAGTGGTAGGGAAATGATGGAATCACTTCTGTAGGAAAGAATTGTCGAGTACCTAGAGGCCAGAGGGCACAGGACCCAAGGCAGCATGGATTCACAGCGGAAGGTATGCCAGACAAATCTGATAGATTTCTTTGACTGGGTGAACAAAGTAGTAGATCAGGGAGGGGCTGTGGACATGGTCTACCTAGACTTTAGCAAGGCATTTGACACAGTCCCACACAAAAGATTAATATACAAGTTAGCCAGCCTGGGAGGGGTCCCAAGATGACAGCCTGGGTAAAAACTGGCTGGAGAATAGGACAGAGAGTAATAGTAAATGGAGTCCACTCTGGAAGAAAGGGGTTACAGTGGGGTACCGCAGGGTTCAGTATTAGGGCCAGTCCTCTTCAATGTCTTTATAAGCAACATTGCAGAGGGACTGGAAGGAAAAGTATGTCTCTTTGCAGATGACACAAAGATCTGCAACAGAGTTGATGCACAAGGTGGGGTGGAAAGGATGAGAAGGGACTTGGCAAGGTTAGAGGAATGGTCAAATGTACGGCAGCTTAGATTCAATGCTAAGAATTGCAAGATAATGCACCTGGGAAACAAAAACCCAGGGGAAGAGTACACAATGGGGGGTGAGATACTAACAACAACAAAAATGGAAAGGGACCTGGGGGTAGTCATATCAGATGACCTAAAGGTGGGCAAGCAATGTGAAAGGGCAGCAAGGAGGGCTGGGGGGATACTGGGATGCATAGGGAGAGGCATCACCAGTAGAAAACAGGAAGTTATTATCCCTCTGTACAGACAGCTGGTGAGACCCCAACTGGAGTACTGCATGCAGTTCTGGAGACCCAATCTCCGCAAAGACATAGACAGGATGGAAGCTGTCCAGAGGAGGGCAACTAAAATGGTGCAGAGTCTGCACCGGAAGACATATGAAGAGAGACTTCAGGAGCTTAGTATGTATAGCCTCGAGGAAAGGAGGGAGAGGGGGGACATGATAGAAACTTTCAAGTACCTCAAGGGAATCAAAGTCCAGGAGGGTAGCATCTTTCAAAAAAAGAGGTGTGCAAGAACAAGGGGCACAATTTGAAGATGGGGGCGGCTCAGAGGTAATTTAAGGAAGTATTTTTCACAGAGAGGGTTGTGGATGCATGGAACGGCCTTCCAGAGGAGGTTGTGGAGTCAAAAACAGTGGTGGAATTCAAGCATGCATGGGACAGTCATAAGGAAATTCTAGGGGATGGGGGTAGGAAGAAGTAGGCTGCTGGTTAACTAGGATCTGTAGCTTATCCATTAGGTAGGGAAATGGGCAGACTGGGTGGGCCAAGCGGTCCTTATCTGCCGTCAAATTCTGTGTTTCTATGTGTTATTGCATACATGGCATCCTCAATTGTTAGGTGAGGACCGGGGGTGGGAGGTGGAGAGCAAAACAGAGTAAATGTGGGCGGTGGATAAATTAAAAAAAAAAGAATTCTGTGGACATTTAGACTGTGTTGATGTGTGGACCAGTTGCCTGCAAGATGGACCTCCTGTGTATTTGACATCTAGATACATTTATCAGTGTCCACTAAGGAGATGACCCAGGGAAAATCCTTGTTACACCTGGGAAAAAATGAATGTAATCCCCTCCTGAGTCACCAGTGAAAGAGACACCTGCTGCTATCCCTTTGTTGTGGTGTTTTGTTATTTGTTTTGTGCTTTTACAGTAAGCTTCTCAAAAAGATGGGGGTTTTGTTTCCTATTGATACTGCTGAGATGGTTGTCTTACCAGGCCTGAGAGAGAGAGAGAGAGACAGAGACAGAGACAGAGACACAGAGAGAGAGACAGAGAGACAGAGAGCGTTCAGGAGGGTAATAAGGCAGAGATTCATTTTGCAAAGAAGAGGCAGTGGAATGATTTACTGGTGGTGATTGCACTGGGTGGGGAGTGAGTGGGAGTTTCTTTAAGCAATAAGCCACAAGGGGGTGTGGGTTATTGAGGGATTTACCATGGCTGGAGTGGTTTGCCCACGAGGCGCAGCCAAGTGGGTAAATCCATGCCAGCCATGGTAAATCCCCTGATAACTCACACCCCGAGTGGCTTATTGCAATTATACAATGGTCCACTTTTTTGAGAGGTGAGGAAAAAAAAACTGAAAATGGGTTTTATTTTAAATAAATAATTATTATTATATTTCATTACTTCGCAACAAAAAAAATAGTTCCTTGTTGGTAGGAAGACTGCTGCCTGTGCTCTCCCCCAACACACAGCCACTCTGTGCCCTGTGCCCCAACTATCTGATTATACTACTGCTACTACTACTGCTGTGGTTTAGTCATAAGTTAACAAAAAAAAAAAAAACAGCTGCCATGGATTAGACTGTACAGATGAGCAACTGTCCGACAAAATGTTTTATTTTACATTTTTCCCCACATTTTTGCGCCATTATGAGATGCATACAGACCCGGTACAGGACAAAGTTTTTGTTCGTTTATTAGTGAAATACGAGGCAGGGCAGTGATGAGCCGGAGAGAGTGTAGTGCTAGTGACAGTGAGGGAGTGCGGACGATGTGAAACTGAGCTGCTATCCATTGCAGTTCAAAGAAAGAGAGAGCGAGTGACCTTCTCTCCCCATAGGCAGACAGTGAAAAAACTGACATGCAAATGAAGGATTAAATGGAGACTGTAAGAAGCTGCGAAGGGCCGCCCCGTGCTTCTGGGTTTACTGTCATATTAGCGGTTCCACTTTGCAGTGCCTATTGTGGTCGGAAGAAACTGTTTTATGTCTGGTGATTTTTGCGATTAGGACATCAGGTATTTTTTATTACTTATGGAGGGCATTTATTGTTGACACTGAGGTGCGATGCATGGGCACAGAGAAGTGAGCCGATGAAAAGGTGAAGCGGGTGCACTGTCTGACTTTTCAATGAGATACGGTTATTTAAAAAAAGGGGGAGGGAGGTTGGGTAGGTGTACTGAGTTTGACTGTTGTGATCGATCTGATTGAAACTGCAGTGGTTGTTTGAATGTCCTGCTTTGGCATCGCGCTTTAGCGGGAAACAGGATGGCAGTCAGAGTTCCTCGATTTCGACGTCGGATTGCTTTTTTTCCAAGATGCAGCTGGCTGGTACCTTTTGCGGTGATTATCAGAGGATTTACAATGGTAGTAAGGTGCCAGTCAGTCGTTTTGATTGGTTGTTGTCTAAGGTCCGTGGTATAATTGAATCTAATCATTCTGAATTTGTCAGTGCAAACTGATTCAGTAGCTTTTTTTCCCAGTATAATAATAAACAAATATATCAACTGGAAGAAATAATTCAGACAAAAAAAAAATGCCCGCACTGCCACTGGAGAGGGCTAGAGTCTGTGGATGAGCCCTGGAAGCCCAAGCTGGAGGCTAAGCATATTGCAGCGGTGAGGCTCTCTGCTCTTGGGGAGGGAGGATGCAGGCTGCAGAGAGTTTGTGCAACCCTGCTACCCACCAGTCGTGGAGTGGCCTCAGTACCCGCTATGATGGCAGCCATGGGCCCACCCTCTTGACAGGAGAAAGGTTGCACATACCCCAGGTTCATCTGGGTGTGGGGCAAGGGGGACAAACAGTGAAAAATGGGAAAAAAATAATTATAATGCAAATGAATACAGTCGATGTACTGAATCTTCACAAGTGAAACACAGAGGCCGATGTCACATTAAGAGACATTGTCTCATGCCCAGTTCTTTACAGACATGTGAGGGCTCATCACTTAGACTGTCAAAACAAACAAAAAAAAAAAACAAGGTGTTGCTTATCAGGGTGGGGGCTGAAAACAAATCAAAAAGGTAATACCAAATGCACACTTAAAAAAGGGACATAGAATTAGAATCAGTGTTTCAACCATAGATCTTCTTCAGGAAGTATCTATAAAGAGAAAAAAAAAATTCCTCCAAATTTATTTTTTTCTCTTTATAGATAAATTCCTGAAGAAGACCTATGGTTGAGACATCTATTCTATTTTCAGCATTCATTTAATATTATATTTTTATGTTTGCTTGCACGCATGTGCAAGAAACATTTTGTGGCAGCTTGCTGGAGTAGCAGGTTGTGGAGGTGCGGCAGTGTTGTGGCTAATGCCGCCACTGCTTTTTGGGCTTGTCTCTGTGGCACCAATGAATAAGCACACTGTCTATGACAGCAAAATTGAGAAAGCGTGCCACCAACTTGTAAGAAAATTGCTGCTGCAATGAGGGGGCACCCCATCATTGCAGGGCATAGCCACCCATATGCCTGGCACACCACGGAGTGCAGCACACCAGCAGGGGGGATAGCAGGAGCTGAGAGAGGAGCCAGCTTTTCTGCCGAGCAGGACTACAGGGCATAGGCAGGCATACACCAGACACACCACGGTGTGCTTACCGAGTAGCAGGGGGTAGCAAAAAGCCACCTGGCGTGTCTGCATAATTCCTTGTTTATTTTTTTTTCACACTCGGGACCTTGGATAGTTGTCCTTGCACTTCCCGGGGGGTGGGGGTGCCAGTTGGTAAGTTTAGATGTTTGTGAAGTGAACACCAGGCAGACTTGATACACATAGCAGCCTTTCTCAATCAGGTCCGCTGGGTACGTCAGGAGGCGAGGCTATAAGGGTGGCATGTTTAAAAGCCCCTGAAACAAACTACCAGTTCCACTTTGTTGTTCCTGTTTGGAAGAGTAGGGGCTACTGTGCATGAAGCCCTTGAGTCGAAGAGGAGTATCATCAAGAGAGTTGACAGGTCTGACTGAAGCCACAGACATAGAGGGAGTGCCGCCGCTGAGAAGCAGTTCAAACAGTAGCCAGGACCCTCACCCACAACGGTGCCCCGCTAAGAAGACTAAGCACTGAGGAGGAGTCACGCAAGTGTTGGTCACTGTCTAAATTAAGATCTGAACAGAGTACTGTATGGACGGAGCTTAACCAGCAGCGTCCCGGCTCTGCATGCTCAGCTGATGGGTGGCAAGAGTGAACCGCATAGCCATTCCCAGCCCATACCTGACTGATACGTAGCCGAAGAGCAAGAGAGAGCCACAGGAGTCATGCTGCTGTGCTGCATGCATCTACTATCACTGTGGTACTGAGTCTGGGCTGCCTGAAGACCATCTTCCCCCTTCCCCCCACGAGACAAGGTAGGACCTCTCACAGCAGAAACTTGTCAGTAAGACTACTAGAGAAGATCTCTGATCAGTCTCGGCTCACAACTCGCTCCTTAAGTTCCAGTTCTAGTCCTGTAGTAAAGTGTAACTGCTGTTATTTTAGTCAGTGGAGTGCTAGCAGATGGTGGTCAGTATGGTACTAGAAGCAGTACTTAGCCCAGAGCAGTCCTTCAAAGGCTAGCTAGTAGCAGCACAGCACCTGCAGCTGCAGAAGTGTATTTACACTGCTGTAGGTAGATGTGAGTCCGTGAATTTCAGTGTGAAACAAGCGTCGTGTCTCAGTGGGTGGGGAAAATATTATATGAAGTGAACTTTCCAGAAAGGTAAGAGATTATGTGGCAATATACTAAACCAAAAGGTTAGGATGGAGAGATGTCTTGCTGAGCCCACTCTGATACAAGGTTAATTAACTTGTTTGCTGCATAGTTTTGATCATCATGCAGTGCTGCATTAATGCACATAAATGAAGAAATATGATTCATGTAAGCTTGCAGGAAAGGTTGTCAAACAGAACTGAAGGCAGAATTATTTTCTACTATGCTATAATGCGATTTTAGACATGTTACTACTGACCTTTGCAAGAGTTAATTATTATCTGATAATGCTAGCTATATCCAGGTTTTATAGAACCATTGTGCATTCTTGTTAGTGGAAACCTTTCCTGCAACCTCACATTAATCTTTACTTATTATTTATGTTAAACCTCCTAACATGCAGTACTGCAGAGGGATAAAAAATGTGCAAGTCGAAAATTCACTCTGCTCAATGCTCACCCATCTGAAGTGCTGACTCGCTCTCAGTGGTGGTGCAAATATTGATTTGCCTTGCCACGTTTCGTTTTTTTTTGGGGGGGGTCCAAATGTACAGTACTAAGTGGGTGTTACTATAAATCTCAGATTTATTGCAGCTGCCACAAGATTTACGGCAGCATGCATGCATAGTGCAGTTCTACGAGGCTAATACAGCAATGGGTGTTGAACACTTTATTTAAGCTAGTTTCAGAATTTTTCAGTAAAGTGATGTTGATAATTGTGCTTCTTAGTTTTACCGTCCAGTGGATTTCGCTAAATTTTATTGCTTATTTGGGGGGGCTCCGCCCACCACACTCCTGATGTAATTTTCTGCAGAAGTAAATGTACAACACAATTATCAATATTTACTGAGCAAAACTACATGGGGTGGGGGCGGATCCCCCAAATAAGCAATATTTAGTGAACAACTCTGAACCTTATTGCGTTACTATAGCAGTACTATAATACAGAAACTACAGCAGGGGTGTCGGGGCAGAGCCCCCCAAATAAGCAATATTATAGACTGAACTCCGACATGCTACAATGATGCATCCTGGGGTGGGGGGTCACATCAACAAGTACCTAACTAATTACAAGAAGTACCTAAGTACCAAATTAGAACTTTTTGGTTTCAGTGCTTGGTTGGTTTTGGTGCTTTTGTGCATTCACTACCTAGCTTGGTGGGTGCTTGATTTGTTCTTGGACTTTTTTAGTGTTTACTATTTAAGCACCACCATTTCAACTTGTCTTTCATGGGTAGCTATCTGTCTATAACTGTGCACTGTTGTTGAAAAATATGCAGGCTATGTTGTCCAACTGGGAGGGAGCCTGGTAGAAGATAAGATAGGGACAACCCCATATTTTGTTGTTAGAAAGGTTCTTTATTAAGATGTTCAGTCAGTAAGACCAATACACAGGCAACTATTTTCATTAGCCAATACGTTTGCTATGGTACAAGCTGGTACCTTGTTTTTTCTGCTTCAGACTACAGGCAGACCAGCTGTTTTTACTGCAAACGTATAGTGTACTAGTCATTATCTGGCTAACATACTTTGTGTCTGGTATTTTAAGGTATGTTCAATAAAGTAAGGAACCTCACTGACAGAGATTTCATTGGCAATGAAAAGAGGTGCTTACACATTTGATATTACTTGTTGTGAACGATTTCTTAATAAAGAACCTTTCTGTCAAAGAAATATGGTGTTATCCTCAAATATGGGGTTATCCCTTGTGTATCTTCTACCAGTACCAACTACACTCCCAGCTGGAAAACGTAAGGATAAAAACGTAATTTTGTATTGTTGACAAAGTGGTGTGTGAATGGACCTCTGTGGGACTGGCTACCTTGATGTGGTACAGAGGCTTGTCACAATGCAACATTGTAACTAAGAGACAGGTTGGTGGTTTGGTGGCATGGCTGGTGGTGTATGAATGAACCTCTGTGGGACTAGCTACCTGGCTTGATGTTGTACAGAGGCTTGTCACAATGCAACAGTGTAACTAAAAGCCAGTCTGTTAGTCTGACTGCTGTGGATGATGATTTGACTCGTGGTGTGCTGAAAATGGCCTTTGTCTGGTGAGAGGGCATGAACAGGGCATGGACGGGGGGATAGCTGACCCGAACAATGGGGGGGGGGAGTAACAGTGAGTCTACTTGGTGTGCAGATCTGAAATTCCTGGCTACACCCCTCTGCACCACGTCTTCAGAGCATACTGGGAGACAGTGAGAAGATACCTGGTGCAGGGCACAGTAGAAGAAGACAGCAGCGTGGCCATGAAGTTGATGCAGCTGCTAAGGGAACAGCTAGTGGACCGACTGAGCCCGAGCGGAGGAGGCAGCGAGCTTGCCACCACCTGTGGTTGGTCAGGGAGCAGCTGAGACTCGCTCTCTGTAAAGCAAAGTAATTGAGCTCTTAGTGTTTGTTTTTTCTTGTGCAGCGAGTCCAAGTTTGTCTGTGGAAATTGATTGCATGCTGTCCCGTCATACTCCGTTCCAGTCACTAGGCTCAGCTGGCCCACCACATCTGGTCGTTGTCGCGTCGAGACTCGGAGCAGCGAACACTGGAGAGAAAATGTTCTACTGTCTTGCTTAGCTACTGGAAATAAGTGCAGCTGCTTCTGAGTTCTGTTTCCACCACTGAATCCTTCAAGGAATCAGGTACTGTTATTGCACACTGACTGGCTGCAGTAGCTTAGCTTCTTGTTGTTTGTTACCACCACTGGCACTACCTTTAGTAACAAAATTGCTGCCCCTGACCTGCAGTGAACTTTGGATCATTTAGGTAAAAACAATACATTTTCTTTATTTTGACATTTTGACTAGTAGCTTAGCTTTAGTTTTAAATGCTACCACCCCCATGACCTGCAGTGAACTTGAGTTTTTTTTTTCTGTCACCTCTAAATAAGTTAAAACTTGTGTGGAACCTGGGTGGGTGTGGTTCTGGGAGTGACTGTGTGGATGTAAAGCAACAGGGAGCTACAGTAGTGTGTGTGTGTGTGTGTTGGTGTTGTGTGGGTGTGTGTCTGGTGAGTGGGTGTTGGGTGTTGTGTGGGTGTATATGTGGTGGGTGAGCGTTGGGTGTTGCGTGGATGTGTGTTTGGTGGCTGGGTGTTGTGTGTTTTGTGGGGAGGTGTCTGATGTTTGTGTGTGTGTCATTGTGTGTGTATGTGGGTGTTGGGTGTGGTGTGGTGTGGAGGTGTGCCTGGTGTGTGGGTGGGTGTTGGGCATTGGGTATGTATGTGCCAGTCTTGGGGGTTGTGTGCGTCAGGTGTGTGTCTAGGGTGGGTGTGTCTGGGTGAATGGACTTCTGTGTGATTGGCAAACTTGATGTGGTACAGAAGCTTTGTCACAATGCAACATTGTAACTAAAAGCAAGTCTTAGTCTGACATTTGTGGCTAGCATAGTCTGTGTCTGTGTGAATGAACCTCTGTGGGACTGGCTACCTTGATGTGGTACAGAGGATTGTCACAATGAAACATTGTAACTAAAAGACAGTTTGTTTATCTGACACTGGGTATTGAAAGGTCTTCTTGCTGTATAGGATTGGGATCATATGTGTTACATCTTTACATGTCATATTTATGGTATATGCACAATTTATAGCATATGCTACAGTGCAAATGATGCTTGTGTCAGGTTGGTGGGGTAGCAGGGCACGGACAATAGAGGGGGTAGCAGTGTGTCAACTTGGTGTATACATCTGAAATTGCTGGCTACACCCCACAGTCACTGCCAGTTATGGACTGCCTGGAGGAGCGAGTCGAGGAGCAGCCGACAGATGGGTAGCTTTGCTGGCAGGCCCACCAGCCCAAGATGAGCGGGAGGAATAGATCATTGGAGTTGACTCAGTCGGGATGGAGGAGAGACTGCAGTGCTTTGCTAAGCTCTGGTGTCACTATCTAGCAAGGGCCAAGGGGAGCCTTGAGCAGAGCGCTGGTCACCTGAGAGCTTTGCCGCCAACCAGCCAGCACCTTGCTGCCTGCACAATAATTCAATTGGTTCATCTGAGTCTGAGCCGTTCATTTCCAAGCAGAATTTTGGGGTGATGCTGCTGGACATCTGTGGGACTGGCTACCTTAATGTGGTACAGAGGCTTGTCACAATGCAATACTGTAACCAAAAGCCAGTCTGTTAGTCTGACAACTGTTTGTGATGGTGTAGCTATTATTGTGGTAGCAAGTCTAGTGGTGTGTGATTGGGTGAAAACATTTCAAAAAATGACTGCGTTACGAGTGTGCGTTGCAGAGTTTCTACGGACACTCGTATACCATTCTTCATATTTTCACTCCAGATTTTCAACATTGCCATTTCTTCACACCTCCTCATCAACAGTACACCTGTCATTTTTCACATCCTGACCAAAATGTGTTTTCGCTCCTCTGGCACCGAATGGCACACTCGCTGTGCAAAATCACCTTTTGTCACTGAGTAATGAAATCATACTGCCACTGTTCATGAGGTGGGCTCCCAAAAAGCCCATGTTGAAAATTTGGAGCAAAAACTATCAACGCACGCCTGGGGCATTAGGGTTTCCAACCATAGTGCCAACCCTGTACACACTGACAGACATCAGGAGTGTGACTTGGGGTTGTCGGCCATAATGCTCAACCCATTCCACCCTCACCCTACAGCCACTGACAGCCATCTAGATGTGCCATGGGGTCTTCAGCCCTAACATTCACTCCTTTCTCTTACACTGCACCCATCTCAACTTTTTTCTTTTCAGATGGGCTGAGCATAAGGGCCGAAGACCTCAAGGCACACTGTGACACCTCTCGGTGTCTGCAGGGTGGGGTGAGGTGGAATGCCATGAGTGTTATGGCCGATGACCCAAAGGTACATCCCCAATGCCTGTCAGTCTCTGCAGGGTGGGGTGGTGGTTGGTGTTACTTCAATATGTCACTGTCATTCCTATTATGTATCTCTCGAACTCCTGCACTACCAATGCCAATACCAGCAAGCAAACATATGGCATTGACAAATGCTTGTTTTATATTGAAGCTGAGTTGCCAGATCTTTGACCAGCTCTCCATTCTGCCCAGATCCTCCATAAAATTCCTTAGACCTTCTGCAGTGTCCACACTTGTGCACATCTTTGTATCATCTGCAGAGTCACGTCTTGCCCTTCATGCCTTCCCCATGTCATAGACAAATACATTGAGAAGTATTGGGCTCAGCACCGACCCCTGAGGTACTCCACTTGTTACTTACATTACCTCTGAAAACTCCTCATTAATTACTACCCTTCTGTTCTTTCCCTCAGCCAGTTCTGCACCCAAGTTGGCAACTTCTTCTGCACCCATAAGTCTCTTGTCTTATTAGCCAGCCTCCTGTAGGAGACTGAGTCAAAGGTTTAGCTGAAATACAAGTACAACACAATACTAGAGTCTCAAGCATAGGAAAGCTAGAAGCAAGAAGGGGGACAGTGACAGAGAACCCTAATGCCACCCAGGCAGAAGAAGAAGTAGGGTATGTATGGTATGAGGAAGATGTCCAGCGCAGTCACTAGGAGGTGCAGCACCAGAAATGCCCAGCGAATACAGCAGCAGCAGGGGCAGAAACCATAAACAACCAAGCAGGAAGGGCAAACATGAGACAGCCCCAGGAGGGGAACATGACTGCAGCAGCTGACAGGGAGCACATGAAGGCCAGTACGTGGCAGCAGAGAACCATGGAAAAAAGCAGAGAAACACAGCAGGAGATGGAAGCAGCAGGGAAGCCAGAAGGTAATACTCAAGGATGCAGGACAAAACTGTGAGGAGACAGACATGGCAGCAGTATGATGAGTTAAGTAGTCAGAGACCCCACTCAGTGGCAAATATCAGAGGAAGCAAGGTTGGGAGCAGTGTGCATGCTGGAGCGACTGAGCCAGGAACACTGAGTGAAAGG
This sequence comes from Neoceratodus forsteri, assembly GCA_016271365.2. Taxonomy (NCBI): domain Eukaryota; kingdom Metazoa; phylum Chordata; order Ceratodontiformes; family Ceratodontidae; genus Neoceratodus; species Neoceratodus forsteri. Next base: position 1,327,699,448 of record CM028131.1, on the reverse strand, counting down.
GAGCCACAGGTCAGGACCCCTGCTGGGCAGACTGGAAGTAGAAAATGTAGCACAAACGGGGCTACCGACAGAACCAGAAGCAAAGTTGCCCAGCACAGCAGCTAAAAGAAAAAATAAGAAAAAACAAAACCTACAAGCATATGCACTTTGCACATTTCGGGACAGTTTTTGAAGTGGTACTTTCTTACATGCTGGCATCTGATTTAGGAGGAGGGAGGGTTGTACCCAACCTTGAATTCTACTAGCTTTAAATGGTTGGTACTGCAGGGAGGAGGGTGGTCATAGATGCTAAGTGGGCTAGGGGAAATGGAGTGGTTTTACTTTTATGAAAGAAAGGTTGCATGGGTGTTAGTGGGTGGGAGAGGGGTTACTGATTGACCAACACCAGGATTAACTACATAAAGTCAGGATCCCTGAGGGGGGACTACTGTTGTGAGCCACAGGGTTAGTGGACTTGGTGGCCACATTTCATGCAAAGGGGGAGAACAAAAATTAAGTTCCAAAATGCAGTAATCATTCAAGCATTGGGACTTGGGTTTTTTACAGTTCTTTTTCTCCTTTATTCATCACTTAGCCAGTTTTGGAAATTTCTAGCTCACGGTTTCAGGATGCCTGTCACCAGCCTTCTTCATGGCAATATAAATACCTGCTTGTACATCCAATTTAAAGTGTGTTTTTGGATGTCAATCCAAAAACAACATAATATGTTGCAAGTTAAGTCTAAAATATACGTACCGTTAACTGCGTAGAGTGTAAGGTTCATTCTTCAAGGTTTTTTTTTGTTTGTTTACAAAATAATTATAAGCATCCGCCTCCCCACGGTGTCTAGAGGCCCGATGTTGAAATGGGGAAGGGAAACCAACTTGCAGAGAGCCATCCACAGAAAAACAAAGATGGCACATACCTGATAGTAGTTCAAAGGTTCAGCACCAGTTGCAAATGCAGCCCAAAACCAGGGGTTAAACTGTAAACTGACGACTTCAGCTGTGGGGGCAAGCTTGAGTTAGCGAGCAGCATCAAAATTCATGTAAATAATAGCAGGCATCCACACTCAGATGAAAAGATAAAACAAGAATGAATTAATTACTGGTCAAAAATAAACGGCTCCCAGGAGCTGGGCACATGGCATAGAAGGAGAACAGATTAAATAGTGGCAAAGAGTCACAGCACACTATCTTAGGGCCGAACAGGCCATAGAGGTGGATTCTGATGGAGCCAAGGGGCTCACATTCAGGCAGCAGCTTTAACAGGCCACAATGCCATTAACATCTCAGCCTACATCCCAAGGCAGCTTGACCCTTGCCCACCGCTTAGACCAAAAACTCTTGGTGGCTCCAGCAGCCTGCAGCTCTCAAACTCTCAAATCTCCCACATCCTACAATTCAAGGCATACAGCCTGGGCCCTAGGCATCCCTGGACCTAGACAAAATACGGGCAATCTGAGGAACTCACTGGACTCTCTTCTCTCTCCCCACAGGCTGTTTGCAAATGAAATGGAGTGCCACACAAGTACGGGCAGGTGGGCTGCCTCAAGCACCAGGACCCACCATGCAGACTGTTCCCACTGCGCCGCCCCCACTATTCCTATAAACCAAGGCCTCCCCACAGAAATTAGACCCATCCCGCCCCAGTACCATGCTGCATGCAGACAGGCCACTGTTTCCTCCCCCAGGCCTCGGCTCCCAAACAAACCCAGTCCCCATACCGACTGCATAACTCTAGGCCAAACTCCATCCCAGCAAACTACCAGACGCCGAGTCAGCAAAGCCCAAATCTCTGTCCGGGGCTGAATTCTCAACCCACTGTTTACACCTCATGTGTCTCTCCCACCAGCCCCCACCCAAACCCCCAAAATTGGCTCATAAATACCCACAGGGGCAGACTGGTTCTACCCAACCAGCAAGTGGTCAGCCCACCAAGCAAAAATGGCAAAAGTGGGAGGACAGTGTCACTCCAGTAAGCAATCCCTGAAGGGGGTGCTTACACTCTCCCCTTCTTTAAACCATTCACCTCCCAGTGAACGGGACACCTGGCTACCCCACCAGAGGAAAGAAAGGCAAGATATGCACACTCTCCTGGCCAACCACCAAGGTAGACCCACCAGAAAAGCAAAATAACAGGGGACCCAGATTCCCAATTAACACCTCCTAATTGCCATGTTACTGCTAGAAGATGGAACCCAGCATCCAGTTACACTCAACCCCCACCAGCGCAAATACCCCCAATACAGTTAATTAACAAACAGCAATGTAAAACAAGGATAACATGGCACAGGACATTTAATATATTAAGACAATTTACCCCAAACCTTATTTCATTCACACCACCTGTCACTCCCCAAGCATACACACATTCACATGCCAGACACATCATTAGGAGGTACCCTCTGATAACACACACACACACACACACACACACACACACACACCATACACCATACACCATACACACACTACCATTTCCCTTCCCATGCAGTATCACCAAACAGGGCACATTGAATTTATAGTCCATAAAGTTGACAACATTCAGACTACCAGTCCGCTATAAAGTCTAGAAGAACACCTTACTTCTGGGGCACAGGCCACCTGAGTAGGACCAACAAAAAATATATATATATATATATATATACTGTATATATATATATATATTTTTTTTTATAACAAGAACAAACTCTTTAACAAGAACATCAACAGTTTAAATATTACAAAAGAGTATTGCAAAGATCTCACCCAGCATATGGCAGTCCCAAAATTCAAAAACTGGAATCAAATTATAGTCATGGGCATGTTCGTATTAAGTTCATAAAAACTTCACCCTTCAAAGGGTGGGTCCTCTGCCATGGGGGTAATAGAACTGTGGATCTGGCATAATTGTTTCTCCACCAAACAAATTAGTCTCCATGATATAATATTTTGTGTCTCTTCCTGTAACATCCTGGATGAGGGCTAAGTGTTTAAACAGAGTCAGTCCCTTCCATACCAAGAAGTTACACAGGGATCTGAGCTTTGTGATGGCAGCAGCTGCAGAGGGTCTGGAATGGTGGTTCCTCAGCTGGAGCTTGTTCACTGCTCCATGGAAAACCCAATCAGACCACTTTTCTTCTATTACATTCTATTACATCTCAGATCCTTTCAGAGGCATAAGGGTAATCCTCTTTGGGGTACTCTACATGAATTCTCTGACGAACCCACCTTTCAGCCTGTGACTACTCAGGGATACTTCTTACACTGGTCCGCTGGGCCATCACATTTTCTAACCACACCCAGAGCACTAATGGATGTTGAGAGGGTCGTCAGGTAGCAGGTAATCCATTTTCTCTCAAAAGAGGATAGACAGCTGAGACAGCTGTGGGGTGATATTGGGCAAGGCCAGCTGTTGATGCCATTAAGGCTGCAGTATAGCTCTCTCCACCTCTTGATTCTGAAAAAACAATGGTTAGCATAGCTGACCTGGGGACAGCACAGGGAGTTCTACATACACTGAACCACAAGGGCTGACCTTCTCCACCTGGATCTCAGGCGACTCCTTTCCTGAGGAATCACCCTACTTTCCAGATGAACTAAAGACCCTGGCGGGTGAAGAAGCAAGCTCTGACACCCTGGGCCCTAGGGAGTCTTTAGGTTTTATAGGCTTCCCATGCCCTCTACCTCTGCCACAGGGAGGCTCAGGTGCCTTAGGCAGAGAAGGGTTGTGCAGACAGCTGTGCCCTTCTTCACAATAGAGATCTTCTTCTTTGTCCTCAGCAGGGGCTTCAGGAGCTAACAACTCCAAAGGTGTGGTAGCCAATCAAATCTAGTCCCAATTGTCCAGGCTGCCTGTTGACAAAATAGTTGTCATTTCCAGTGACACTGAAGGTGGCCATGTCCACTCTGGCATATAGGGTGGCAACAAATATATGTTAGCCATAGGAGGTACTCCTCGGGTGTACGAGGAGCACAGAAGCAGATTAACCACTTCAACCCCCTGGTAACTACATTGCACACAATGGTCTGCAGGAGATCCCCTTCCAGAATACCTCCAGAGCAAGGACAAGAGTGAGGCTGGCACCATCTCAGGTGGATCATTCTCAGGTAGATTTTCTGCCATTTTCACTGAGCTTTCACAACTGCAGCAGTCTCCACTCCTCTCTGAAAATGGTGCTCACAGCCACAAGCTCCCACACTCCTGGGCTCTACCCCAGACAAACAGTGACCACACAGACCTATTTGCATAGGATTGCCTATGCAACACCGTCCCCAAGATGGCACCGAGCAGGAAAAAGAGCGAAACTACAGAAGATGGTGCAGTACACTGATGGCACAATCTGAAAGAGCCAGAATCCACAAAGACGCTGCAGAATCCCACAGGATCCCCAGTTACAGTCCAAACACCCCAAGAGGTAGATCTCAGATGAGCCTCCATATTGTAAGCGACCCCTTCCCCACGGTGTCTAGGGGCCTGGTGTTGAAATGGGGGAGGAGTGCCAACTTGCAGAAAACCATCCAGAGAAAAACAAAAATGGCACATACTTGATAGTAGCTCTAAGGTTCAGCATTGGTTGCAGACACAGCCCAAAACCAGGGGGTAGACTATAAACTGAAGACTTCAGCTGTGGGGGGAAGCTGGAGTTAGTAAGCAGCATCTAAATTCATGAAAACAACAGCAGGAGGCCGTGCCCAGATGAAAAGATAAAACAAGAATTAATTTATTTCTGGCCAAAAACAAACTGCTCCCAGGAGCTGGGGGCATGGCATAGAGAGAGAGAACAGATTAAACAGTGGCAAAGAGCTATCTTAGGGACAAACAGGCCACAGACCTGGATTTCAGTGGAGCTGTTATCCATGGACCAGCACCCCTGATCATACCCCTATCTCGTGGACAGCAACACATATGTAGTTATATGTACCAACCCTAGGGCACAGACACTGATTATATAAGCATAAGTGTCAGGATCTGAGTTCTACTGTACTTTTGCAATGCATATTATACTTCACTATATTCTCATAATATATTGCACCACTAGGAGATGTTTTCCATTGTATTTTGATTGTATAATTATTAGTTAGGCAACAGTGCCATCTTTAGAGCTTGTGCAAACTATAATTGCAAGTGACCTTTGAAGCATCGCAGACCTTATAGTTCACTTTTATCTTCTGCTAAGCTAAGCAATTTCTTATGTTGGTTAGGACAGTTACTCTGGCCACCTGTTTTTGGCCAGTTATATGCTTTTTATGTATCTTCTTTAGTTGTTGTCATGGTTATTATCAGAGTATAAGACCCCTTGTGCCACATATTTCTCTCAGACATACTTGACTGCGCCTATAGGTAAGGAAACTGGATACTCTCCCAGTGATTACACTGTTGGTTGTAAGCCTGTATTATTCTCATTTACCAGTAAAAAAATACATTTATTGTCTGTACACCACTTGTCTGTCATCTCTTCCTTTTGTGCAGTTCCAACAAGAACCTGAGAAAGGTAATCTTATCTTATATTACATTTGGCGACCATGTGCAGGGTGGAATGCACAAATTGAAAATTCCATTCAATTAATTTTAAATGTTGAGTAATGTAGTGCGTCTCTTGCCTACTTGGACCTACTTGTACTTACAGTGGTTGTTATTGTGATGGACACACTCTGTCCTGGTCTTGGGCATGGCACATCACACTGGACCCTGATACACTCCCTCTGCGAGTGACAGCGAGTCACCTTGGCACCATTGTTTGCCTACGGGGGACCGGAAAGCCATTGGGTGATGGCTTAAAGGATCTTATTTAGTTTTCTGACTGCTTCTTCGTTTGTTTACCCCTTGTTTATTATGCCTGAATTTTGCACTGAGTTGAGACTGGATGTCTTGAACTACCTCACCTCCCACAGAGGATGGACGGATTTCATGTTGGACGTGAAGTCTGCAGACAACCCATTGCTGCTAATCTCTGAACAATACTTAGAGTTCAAACAAAAATCCAAGATATACAATCTTAAAGGTCTCTTGGTTGCTGCTCTACTTACCGCTGTTGAGAGTCTCATAGCAAGGTGTGCCTCCCTTGAACTGCAAAGTGCGTCTCTAAAAAAAAGTCTTGCAAGCACTGGACTCACAGAAAAGGGAACAGAAACTAGCGGAAGCGATACATTCACTCTGTGATGCCAATAACAGACTGTTGCACTGTATTGCTTAAAACTCTGAGAGAGAAATTTCTATGTTGAGAGATGATTGTGAAAGGTTGAAATGTGTTAAGAAACAGCATATTTAAATGATATTCTGAGTGATATGAATGAAGGTTTGCGATAAGATAATGCTGAGTTGAAAGAGAAGACTTGAACCTGGTACTCGGGTTGGAGAGAAAGCTTCTCACAGAGGGAGTGCACCTTCTCCAAATGGCAACTGAGATTGTCAGTCGGGCCCATTTGTCTGATGCTTTGGGCAATTTGTTGGACAGAGTGAGCAACTTGCCTACTGGCCAGGCCGATGTGATGACCAAGGAGGAACTACCCGTACAGGACGATGCCACGCCTGTGACATCACGGACACATCTGTATCCCGTGCAAGACATACTGGAGGCCCAGAAAGATCCTACGGGCCTCAGATTCCAGGAACAGGATGACAAAGATGATTCTGAAAATGCAGATTGACAATTACAGGCCCCAGTCTGGATTGTAAGTGACTTGCTTGTTGACACAAATGGATGGCCTTGTGTGAAGGCCATGGTCGGGGGCCACCACCTCACCATGCTTCTGGATATTGGAGCAGCCATGTCAGTTCGGCATGAGGAGAACCCAGCCTCATCAGACTGGTCTACCAGCTGTAAGACCAGTGCACAGGGTGTAGATGGTACTCAGCTACACACCTATCAGTCTGTTACTCTGCCTGTGGTAGTAGGCCACCTCAGGACTGATTTTGCATTTGACCTCGTGGTATTACGTTATCACCCCAGTATATTAGGAATTGATTTTCTTTCACTCCATGGCTGTGTAGTGGACCTTGCCAACAGGCTACTCCTTCAGATCAAAGGACAATGCTATGCTGTCACTATTCCAGACTCACACGTGGTGGCAGCCATCTCCCATAACAACAAGGAGTATAATGTCATGTCTTTGTTCAAAAGTCATGACCTATTTTCTGAACTTGCACCTTTGCTGCAAAAACACCTTGATGTGTTTGCTACCAACAAGCATGATTGTGGTAGGATGCACACCACTATTGAGATTCCAGAACCTAACCCTGTGAGGCAAAAGCAGTATCCATTTCCTGCTGAAGCCTTGCCATCACTGAGGGAGACCATCCAATCACTACTACAGCAAGCAGTGATTAGGACTTGGGTCTCTACTGTTAATTTGCCTATTTGGCCTGTGAAAAAGCCAAATGAAGCTTGGAGACTCCCAACTGATTACAGGAAACTTAATCAAGTCACCCCCACTTGTACCCCAACAGTAGCATCAGCACCTGATGTACTCAAGTTGCTGACACCTGACAAAAATTGGTTCTCAGCTCTTGACATCTCTAATGGGTTTTGGACACTCCCATTAGCACAGGTAAGTCAATATAAATTTACCTTCACCTTTGATGGGCGCAAGTACTCTTGGACCTGTCTTCTCCAGGGCTTTCACAACATCCCTTCCCTCTTCCATCTCCACATGATGGATGCCCTACAGGGGTTCTCCACACCCCAGTGTCTCCTGGAGTATGTGGATGACTTACTTCTAGCAACCACCATGAAAGAAGATCATTTGGCCCTTCTAGATGAACTTCTATCTCTCCTCAAGAGAGCAGGTCTCAAGTGCAAATCCTCTAAGGCACAATTGTGTGAAAAAGAGGTCATCTTCCTTGACCTATGTATTACAGACCAAGGCAGAAGCCCAACTGTCAAAAAGATCCAGGGCTTGCAAGATCTGCCATTTCCTATGAGCATGGCAACACTCAGATGCTTTCTAGGAATGGTAAACTATTCTGGGGATTTTATTCCTGACTATGCCTTGAAGGCTGCTCCTTTGTATGAACTTTTGAAAAAGGATGTTCCATGGACATGGGGCCTCACTCACACTGAAGCTGTGACATAGCTTAAGCAGGCCTTGGTCTCAGCCCAAGCACTGATTAACCCCAACCCAAACCTTCCCTTCCATTTAGAACCTGCCATTTCAGATGTGGCCATGTCCGCAGTGCTGGCACAAAAGGACAATGGGTACCACAGGCCCATTGCCTATGCATCTCAGATGTTATCCCCAGTAGAGAGAAAATGTAGCCTCTGTGAAAGAACACTTTTGGCAACCTTCTGGGCTGTCTAACATTTTCTATACATCATTGGGTATGCTCCCATTGTTTTGCATACCTGTCACACCCCAACTCATTTTTTGCTTTCAGACAATGTAAAAGATGGGTCAGTCTCCAATACCAGACTCACCTACTGGTCATTGCTTTTGTAGGACAGGGACATTAAAATGCTGCCTGCTAAAATGCCTTCCATCTTGGCTCATGGCCTACTCTACACAGGTACACCCCATGACTGTACACTCCAACCTCCTGACTTACCTGAGCCGGGACCATTCTTACCGGCTACACCAGATGTTTTGGAAGATACAACTATGTATCATATCTTTACAGGTGGCTCTGCCTCCTATGTGGATGGAGAGCAGGTGGCAGGATTTGGAGTGCTCATTTTAGATGAAGAAGATGATTTCAGATGCATTTTCCAGGAAATGCACTGTTATCTCCTCATAGTATGCTGAATTGGCAGCTGTGGTCTGTGCTTTGGAGGTCATGCCCCATGGTGACAAGGATGCCATCATCTTTGCAGACTCTAATTGGGTCTACTAATCCCTTACTGAATTTTTACCATTCTGGGAGAAAAACAAGTTTACATCCTCTGATGGCACACCTGTCAAATACAGGGATCTGTTTGTGTATATACACACCCTGACACAGCAGTTTACTCACAAACTGTACATCCACAAGGTAAAGGCTCACAGTAAATCTGAACCTTACCATGAATTCAATGATTGAGTGGACTCACTTGCCAAAGCATGCACTTGGGGGGTAGGCATGGATAATGACTCACCCACTTTCTATAGCAGCTATAGTAGCCGCTAACACCAGGCAGAAACCAGTACCAGACCCTCCACTGGACCTTTCTGCTGAACAGAAATCTGACCCAGAACTAAAAGACATGTTCAAATTCCTGGACAAAGGAATTGAACAACCACTACCTGTGGGTAGTCCATGTAAGAGACACTCTGACAACATACACATGTCTAGTGACCAGAAGCTCATATGGCATTGAAAGGAGGATACAGGTGACAAATTGTGGGTCACACCACAATCTCTGCAAACCAAATTCATCCATATGGTTCATGATACTCCCACTGGTGGACACCAAGGGGGCATAAAATACCCTCCAGAGACTTAAAACAGTCATCTGGTGGCCTGGCATGGCCAAAGATGTAGAGCACTATGTGGATAACTGCATAGTGTGTACCCAGAACAATCCAATTTTGGTGAAAAGAAAAGCCAAATTGTTGCCGCAAAGGCAAACTGGACCATGAAATGTGATACAAATTGATTTCATTGGCCCCGTTATCAACTCCAGTAAGAACAACAAGTATGCACTTGTTGTCACAGATTTGCTTCCTAAGTGGGTAAAAGCATTTCCCACTAAGAAAAACACGGCAAAGACAACTGCCAAAATCCTGGTGGATCAATTGTTCTCAAGGTGGGGCCTACCCTTAAGGTAGACTCAGACCAGGGAACCAGTTTTACAGCTGAGCTGATGAAGCAGATACTCCAGTTACTCAGAGTAGATCAGAAATTCCACCTCCTTTACCATCCTGAATCCTCAGACCAGGTAGAAAGATCCAATAGAAGAATCAAACAGTTGTTATGAAAATTCATCAATGACAATCCCAAGGATTGGGATTCCCTCTTGCCACTACTCCTGATGGCAATTAGGGACATTCTTGCAGTCACTACTCAGTGCACACTTCACAAGGTTATGATTGGTAGAGCCATGAGATTACCTGAGCACCTTTGGATTGATCTCCACTCTGCTACTGCAGATCGAGTATCTGTAGACAGATATGTTGAAAAGCTTCGTGATGATATGAAGACACACCTGTTAGCTGCCAATCAAATGGGCAAGGCTCAATAAAAAGCTAAAGCTCATTTTGATAAGCATGTCAAAGAAGCTGACTGGCAAGTTGGAGACCAAGTTATGCTTCTTCAATACAGACAACCAACTCATTCTTTTGCCAGCAAATGGGGATGCCCATACCCCATTGTGAACAAACTCAGTCCTGCTGTCTATCAGGTCCGAGTTCACCAGCAAAAGAAGACCACTGACAAGTGGTTCCATGCTAATAAGCTAAAGTTGTACAAAGGTGACTAAACTTACTTTTCCTAACCCACTTAGGGTGGAACAGTACCCCACAATTAACAATCTTTTTCAGTTTTCTTACAGATACAATGGCAAGATGGCTATCTTGCACCTCCTCATTTGGTGGGACTACTACTATGACTTCCTCTGATAGAATCCCAGAATAAACCCCTGTCAACACACAGACAATGCGTCCAACATTTGCTTAGCAAACTTGAGCATACAGCCCCAATGGGAGTTCATATTAACGTACCCAACAAAATGATCACTGTTAAAGAAGGCTCAGATGCCTATCTTGATGCCCTGGTAGTAGCTCCAGACAGATCCACCTTTTCCATTCCATGGGAAACTGAACATTAATGGCTACACACTCCCTGTAGCTCGCCTATCCAAAGTTACATTCCACAGCTGACCTAACACTGACATATCTAAAGATGTTAGTCTTTCTATTCAACAAACTTCCCCCAGACATTCTGGTCATTATAGCCTTACTACTCTCATAGATTCTGCTTGGTGCAACCACCTCACCTCTGAGGAGGAATGTGCTTTGTGTCTTCATAACTATGTAGCTACTGAAGCTCTTTTCTTTTTGTAGTCCCAGTCACAGAAGAAGAAATGACTGATTGCCCTCCCCAGGAGGAAGGTCCTCCTAACGGTCTGACTGCCACTTCCCTTCCAGGAGCCTTGATTAATAATATACAATTTATGCATGTACCAGTTATTTTCAATCTAACACATTGAAATTGAGATTGGTCTCTGTCACATGAGCAATACTTCAAAATGTTACAGTATGATGCTTTCAGATATTGTATCTGCTGATCAGACATGTACTAATGATCCTGTCAGTGGCTCCCATACCACTGATCATGTAGGGATCTTTCTACCCGCACCTAATGCTAAAGCTAGACCACGCATGAGGTGTGATACCGCAGATGTTAATGGTGCAGCAAGCACCATTTTTGGCCTTTTTGGCTCAGGCATGTCTATTTGGAATAGAGCAGATATAGCTGCTATTAATGCACAAACTCTTAATTTTCAGCAAGCAGTTAAGAATGATATTCTGCCTCCACTGTTACATGGTGTAGATGGTTTAAGCAAGGAAGAATGCTTTACCGTATGCAGAAAATTGCCAAAGGGTTCAATGACACTAAAGATATGATTAATGAACTGATTTTTCGAATAATAAGGAGGCAGACAAGCAATATATTGCCCATGAACTTTTATGCTCCATTTATGGCTCTTATGTAATCTCCACTGTTAACAATCTCTTCAGGGACTTTGAAACAGGCTGCATCCCAGATCTCATCCACAACAGACGAATGGGTAAATGGCACTGCCCACACTGCAAATCCAATGGTTGCATTACTATTTGTTTAGCAAATAATGTTAACATTTCTATGTCTACAGCTAGAAACCATTGGTATGTCTTCAGATATCCAAATCAAGGACCTTGCTACTTTACTAAGTCCTGTTCGATCCATGATAATATGTTCGTGACTTTTAACATCTCACTACCCCGCTTTGATCCTGTTACATCTGTTTTTGATAAACTTGTTGCCGTTAACTCCATTGGACACCTTGATAATGACATTTATCATGAAAGAACTTCATTGCTTGTTCATCATTCCGTGCTACAAGCCTGGGTGGCACTCCAGATGAAGTGTTGTGCCAAGAAAGGATATTACTACCTGTGCTGCTGTGACATCTTCGATATCGTAAGACCAGTGTATGGCTACTCTCCGGAACACATTGACTGGGTCTTTACCTTGGGTGATGAATTGCCATTGAACCTTACTGATGTTGATGAGGATGACAAATCCAAAACTGCACAAGCTGCATCTTCTGTGCCAGACACTGAAACAGCTAAATCCTGAAGCTACCTGGAAGAGGTACATCGCTTCACTTAAGGGCTCACCAACCAGTCTTTCTCCTGTTGCATCTAAGTGATGGAGGGTGCCAACTATAAGAGTCACTTATAACTTCCATGGGCAGTATTGTGTAGTGACTAATCACAAAAATTTTGCTTATGGTCAAAAATCGTGCATTATTGGAATTCCTAACTTCCGTTTTACTCCACAGCAGAAAACAGCCATAGGTCACAGTGTCATAACTCCTGTTCCTCTCCCTGAACCAGATGTTATTGATACCAATCCACAATACATGCTTGTCTTGTCTCGATATTTGCCTATGTTTAACGTGCACATTGACCCTTTAACACTTTCTTTGAAATCCCTTTTAGCTAGAAAGGATTCACATTTGATTTATATCTGTAATAATATTTCTCAAGCTGGCGATGTCCTTAATGCTGCTATTCATGATGGTGATTTAAGTATTGCTGTATCCAATTTGCTGTATCCAATACCGAGTTAGAAATCCCTTTTAAAGTTTTTGTTATTATTCAAGCATTTTTGATTGTTTTTCTGATACTCACCCTCTGCTGTCTGTGACGTACTCTAAGACAACACCGAGAACAACTCAAATTCTTTTACAAGGCTTGAGTGTCAGGCTTGTAAATGACTTTTTATCTCCATCCCACTACTTACCTGGGATTGTTGCCCCATTTGAGGCAACAAGGGGGGGATGTTATCCATGAACCAGCACCCCTGATTGTACCCCCACCTCATGGACAGCAACACATATATAGTTATATCTACCAACCCTAGGGCACAGACACTTATCGTATAAGCATTAGTGTCAGGATCTGAGTTCTACTGTACTTTTTTAATGCATATTATGCTTCACTATATTCTCACAATATATTGTACCACTGGGAGATGTTTTCCATTATATTTTTATTGGATAATTATTAGTTAGGCAGCAGTGCCATCTTTAGTGCTTGTGCAAACTGTAACTGTAAGTGACATTTGAAGCTTCACAGACCTTATTGTTCACTTTTATCTTCTGCTAAGCTAAGCAATTTCTTATGTTAGTTAGGATAGTTACTCTGGCCACCTGTTTTGACCAATTATATGCTTTTTATGTATCTTCTTTAGTTGTTGTCATGGTTATTATCAGGGTATAAGACCCCTTGGACCACATATTTTCTCTCAGAATGAGTTGACTGTACCTATAAGTAAGGAAACTGGATACTCTCCCAGTGATTACACTGTTGGTTGTAAGCCTGTATTATTCTCATTTACCAGTAATAAATTACATTATCTGGACACCACTTGTCTGTCGTCTCTTCCTTTTGTGCAGTTCCAACAAGAACCTGAAAAAGGTAATCTAATTACCAAGTTACATAGCCAAGGGGCTCAAATTGGTGTAGCAGTTTTAACAGGCTGCAGTACCAATAACACCTCAGCCCGCATCCCAAGGCAGCTCGATCGCTGCCCACAGCCCAGACCAAAAACTACACGGTGGCTCCGACAGGCTGCAGCTTTGAAACTCTCAAATCTCCCTCTTCCTGCAACTCAAAGCATGGAGCCTAGGCTCCTGGTATCCCCAGACCTAGACAAAACATGGGCAATCTGAGGGACTCACCATGCTAACTTTTCTCTCCCCACAGGCTGTCTGCAAATGAAATGGAGTGCCACACGGGTATGGCGCAGGCAGGCTTCCCCACCACTGCCAGGCCCCACCATGCAAGCTGCCACCATTGTGCCACCCACACCATTCCTTCAAACCAAGGCCTCCCCACAGGAACTAAGCCCCATCCTGCCACAGTACTGCAGTGCATGCAGGTGAACCACAGTTTCCTCCCCCAGGCTGTGGCTCCCAAATGAACCCAGTCCCCATACCAGCTGCATAACCCTAGGCCACCCTCCTTCCTGAGCAGACTACCAGATGCCGAGTCTCCAAGGCCCAAATCCTGGACTCGGGCCGAATCCCCAACCCACTGTTTACACCACATATCTCTCTTCTACCGGCCTCCACCCAAAACCCTAAAACCGGCCCATAAATACCCACAGGGGCAGACTGGCTCCACCTTACCAGCAGGGAGGCCAGCCCACCAACCAAATACGGCAAAAGTGGAAGAGACAGTCACTCTAGTAAGCACTCCCCGAAGGGGGTGCTTACACTAATACTGGGGTTTCTAGAGAGAGCAACATGGATGGTTGCATGTATTAAGCTCCACTATGAAATAAGCTTGTCCTCAACAATTTTGACTATCACTGCTCTCTTTAAGTGGTTTTTACATCCACCATAAAGCATTCATGGAATAAAGAAACTGTTGAAGGGAGAACTGCGCCTACTGAGAAATATTTTTCCATAAAACAAGGGAAAGCAGCACAGCAGAGGGGAGCAGGTGGTTCTCTATTCCCATATGGAGCAATATCTTCCCTTGCTACAGTATGCCCTCAGCACTGTGCTAAGTCAAAGTTTCTAATGAAACTGACACTGCACTTGATTCAGTCCTTTCTACAGAAGCTCCAGAGTGAAATGTGGTCATTACTAGAAAAGATACATGTCTCTCTTGGAGAAAGTTCAAACTGCAGCCACAAGATCGAGAATAAAACTGAATTTATTGAAGAAATCAATCAATCAATCAACTTTATTTGACTGAGCACATTTCTCAAATTGTGACTCAATGCACTTTGCAAAGAAACACACTTTAAAAAAATATAATATAAATCAATCAACACAAACTTACACATACATAAATAATAATTCATATTAAAACTTACTAACTAGTTACAGTATAAAAGCTTGGTTAAATAAAAATGTCTTTATTTATTTAAAAGTTTTACCAGGAAAGGCATATTGAGCAGTCTACTGCTTGATTCCAGATGCATCCTAGGGAGGCAGGAATAGGGATAACAACATAAAATAGAGATAACAACATATTAACACAAACACCATGAACAGAGACCAGGCACTGTACAGAGTACCTAGGGATGAGAAAATGCAAAAATAGGCTATATACAGAGGCCATATCACGGAGCACATAACAGAGAGCTGTACAACTGTATGAATACAAACCAGACAAAAGTAAAAGTATCAGAACACAAACCAAAATTAATGTTGCTCTTCCCCTTTAAAACACAGGCTTTAGGGGTTCTGGGGTACAACTGTGGCAGGGAAATTCAATCAAAAATTCTGCACACCGCCTAAGCCTCTGGGTGCTTTCCACCCACACTCCCCTTCCGACTTTCCAACTTACTTTTTATTCTTTTTTCTTAAAAATCACACATTGGGTAATGTATATAAAGCTTTTTTTATATTCTCATCCAATCAGACAGTGGACATACAAAACTCCAACCAGCCTAAACTACATTAGGCCCATCTAAAATGTCTCAGTTACAAAGTTATTATTTTTCTTCTTTTTCAATTCAATCACTACTTTCAGAAAAATCATTATTTGTGTACTTTACCATACTTTTCACACTTATTTTCCATCCATTCTTTCTCGATGTCCATTATCATGTATGGCACTCTGTTTCGTTTAACTTCATGGCTCTATTGCCTATTCCTTTCATTTTTCCTTCTTTCCCCAAAAGATCATACTTTTTCCTCACGTGTCATCACCCTTTATTTTTCACTTTGTGTCCGGTATCTAGAGAACTAGCATCTGTCTGCACATCAGAGTGCGCTTCAAAATGCTACTGCATGTTTGTTTGGCACTCCAGAGTGCTTGCCCGTGCCATTCCTTCTTCTTCCTGATTGGAACAGTCCAGCCTCCTCGGTGCTATCATGAGCGTGAAGGCATCACCTGATCTGTGATAGCACCGAGGAGGCTGGACTGTTCAAAAGCAGAAAGAAGAAGAAATGGCACGGATAAGCACTCTGGAGTGCCAAACAAACACACAGCAGCGTTTTGAAGTGCACTCTGATGTGCAGACAGATGCCAGTTCTCTCGATATCGGGCACAAAGTGAAAAATAAAGGGTGATGACACGCGAGGAAAAAGTATGATCTTTTGGGGAAAGAAGGAAAAATGAAAGGAATAGGCAATAGAGCCATGAAGTTAAACAAAACAGAGTGCCATACATGACAACTGACATCGAGAAAGAATGGATGGAAAATAAGTGTGAAAAGTATGGTAAAGTACACAAATAAGGATTTTTCTGAAAGTAGTGATTGAATTGAAAAAGAAGAAAAATAATGAATTTGTAACTGAGATATTTTAGATGGGCCTAATATAGTTTAGGCTGGTTGGAGTTTTGTATGTCCACTGCCTGATTGGATGAGAATATAAAAAAAAGCTTTATATACATTACCCAATGCGCGATTTTTAAGAAAAAAGGATATAAAATAAGTTGTAACATTGGAATGGGAGTGCAGATGGAAAGCACCCAGAGGCTTAGGCGGTGTGCAGAATTTAAAAAGTAAAAGTATGTAACCTGTCATAACTACTGTCAAAACTGCCAGGCAAACTGATATATCCTCAGGAGTAACAGTGGTTAGACCACAGTACAAGAGCAGACAGAGAAGTGTGCTTTGAGAAGGGAGTTGCAGTGCCATGGGGAGGCAGTCTAGATGGACTCAGGAAGGGAATTTCAAAATTTAAGTATGCGATGTCTGAAAGCAGCCTGGTCTGCCGTGGTGGTCATAAGAGGAACCAACAGTAGATGAGAGTCTTTGTTCCTGAGAGGGTAGGCCAGGAGGGCAGGGGTTGATAGGATGGAAGTGAGATATTGTGTTAGGGTCTGAGCTCAGAATTTAGCCATGTAGCTAGCACAGTGGGAGAGCTGTCTGTCTTGAAGCAATGGGAGGTCCAGTGACAGGTAGAGGTCACAGTGATGGGTGTAGGGCTGACAGTCAAGGGCAAAATGACAGAATGAATGGTAGAGGGTTTCAAGTCTGGCTAGGGTGGACTTTGAGGCAGTACTGTAGACTACATCACTGAAGTCAAAATAGGGAGTATCATTTTCTGTACAATTTTATGATGCCCGCAGAGGGATGCTTTCCTGATTGTGATACAAGGCACTCCAGCTTGGGGTGGATTTTTTTTTGCATTGCCTCAATATGTACAGAGAAACTGAGGTTGGTCAAGCCAGACCCCAAGATATCTGAAGGAGGAGCAATCCTCCAACAAAGTCTCATCCAAGATGTGGAAGTTGTAGGGGAGAGGGAGCCACGAAAGTCTCTGCCTAGTGCCAAAGGTCATGGAGATGGTTTTCTTGGCATTGAGAAAGAGCTGATTAGTGTGAAAACAGAGCTGGACATTATTGAAGTCCTACTGCAGTCTGGTCGCAACATCAGTGGACATGGGGCCAGAGATATACAGTACTGTATCATCTGCATTCATATGGATGGATGTGTGTGGGCAGGCAGTGGGCAGATCATTCAGGAAGATGGAGAACAGTAGCGGACCAAGGACTGAGTCTTGGGGAACACCAGAGGTAACAGGGAGGGAGGCAGAGGAGGAGTTTCCAATTCTAACAGACTGGGATCTGCCTACCAGATATGAGTGGAACCAGCTGGTGGCAGCTCTAGAGAGTCCTGCGAGACAGAGCTTGGAAAGAAGGAGGGGTGAGAGACAGTGTCAAAGGTCTTTGCCAAGTTGACAAAGATTGCTGAGGTAATGTGGCCCTTATCCATACCTGTGAGGATGGAGTTTGTGAGTCTAAGGAGAGAAGAGGTGGTGGAATGGGTCTTCCTAAAACCAGACTGGTAAGGTGTGAAGAAGGATGAGGAGTCAAGAAAAGCAGAAAGTTGTTAGAGGACGAGGTGTTCCTGCAATTTAGCCAGGATAGGGAGAAGAGAGATAGGGCGGTAATTCCCAGCAGCAGAGGGGTCACTGACTTTAGGGAGAGGGATGACCATGGCATGCTTTCCTTCTGAAGTGATAGAGGCAAGACAGAAGGAGAGGTTATAGGGGGAGACCAGAGGAAGTGCTTGAGGACAGACAGGTAGAGCATTTTGGTCCATGCCGTTAGGCACTTGCCTTAGCGGGATTTAGGGTGAGTAGCGTGTTGTAGATTTTGGCTGGGGAGACCTGGTGGAATAATAAGGGGGCAGAGGGAGAGTGTAAAACAGGGTTGTTGGAAGAAGGGGGAGAGTGTGGGGTGGGGGGAGAGTGGCCAGCAGTGATGATGTGCAGTTTGTGAAGAAGGTGTTAAATTTGGTAGCCACTGCTTGAGGGTCGGTGACAGTAGAATCACCTACATTTAGAGCGAGGGTGGGTGGCTGTGATGGGGGGGGAGAATAATAATTTAACCACCTTCCAAAATTTAGTGGGGTGGTTTAAGTTGGTGCAGAAGGAGTCTTTGAAATAGCTGGCTTTTGCCCAACAGATTTGCCTTGTACAGGCATTGAGAAGAGCCCTGTAACTTTGTTGATCTACAGGTGAGCCTGAACACTTGAAAGACTTCCATGCCTGATACCTGACTCTAAGGAGGGCCATGATGCCCGCTGAGATCCAAGGCAGGTGTGTTCCCCACACCTGAGCTTGTTGGAGTGGGGCACAGAGGTTTCAGATTGCGAGAAACCTGGATTTAAAGTACTCCAGTGCAGAGTCAATACAGGTAGCCTGTTGGATGTAGGACCAGTCAGTGTTTGCCAGATCATGTTGGGGTGCAGCAAGGTCTAGGGATTTATAGACCTGGTCAGTAGAGTTCTGGGAGGGTGGTGCCTTGGCCCTAAATATTTTTCTGACTGAGTAAATCATGTGATGATCACTTAGAGAATCTGGTAAGAGGCCAGAGGCAAGTATTCCATGGGGATGAGAGATGAGGGATCAGTCCAGCAGAGAATGGTTCTGGGATTTGGGGTTATTACATGTGGGCTTGGTGATCTGTTGCGTTAGGTTGAGTGTGGACACCTTGATGCGTAGTTTGGTACTAGATTTGGAGAGCCAGTTTTGGTTAAAGTCATCAAGGATATGAAGCTTTCTCCCTGTTGCCAGTGATGACAGGGCACCCAGGTGATTCAAGATGGTGGACACAGAGGAGTCCAGTGAGTAGTATGATCCAGCAACAAATATTGGACATGTGTGAGGGAGGGAGAGTTTTATTAGCAAGTTGTCGATGGTTAGCGTGGGCACAGGTAAAGGGACTGGGGTAAACTGGAGTGAGGCAGTGGTGCACATTGCTAAACCACCTCCTCTTTTATTGTCTAGGTGATCTTGACGAAGAAGAGTGTAGCCAGGAATTGTGAATTCAGCATCAGCATTGGGGGGTTTTAGCCAGGTCTCAGAAATCATCATTATGTCAGGTTTAAGGGCTAGTACAATAGGCTGCAGGAGGATTAGTTTACGAAGGAGACTGCAGATACTTAGATGGGCTAGTTTTATACCTCTTAGGAGTTTGAGAGTAGGGGTGAGATTTGGGCTGAGAGGGGAGCTTGGACCTGGGTTCTGTTCGACGTCACCGGATAGGAGGAGCAGGAGTGATATTAGAAGTTTGGCTATGGGCAGGAACCATATACGCTTGCCATAAGATTTAGGAAACAGGGTAGAAGGCAGTGAGGTGCCATGTGCAGGGAGTCTGAGGACTGCTAGACCAGCGTGGAAGGAGGGTGGGAGGACAGAGGAGCCAGACAGCAGATACGTGAGGTGTACCACAGGGGGCAACTCAGAAGAGGAAAGAGGTTGCTATAATGACTGTCTGGCAGGTTTGCAACTCAGGGTAGGAGGAGGAAGGGAGAGGCACCAGAAGGGCTAGAAGAGTGATTACAGCTAGATAGAGGGGCTGCATTTTACTTTGCAGGTGGAGGCGTAGATTTAGCGGCCGCTAGTGGATGGAGTTGATAAACTGCAAATGGAAAAATCAGTTGATTGGTTTTGGCAGTCACATGAATACCCCTATATAAGAGGAAGTTCACCAAGGGTGGTGGTGGCTCTTGAAAATGTCTACAGTCTGGCTCGCTCATATGTGATGAGGGAGGGAGTTCCATAGGATAGGGGCAGCTGACACAAAAGCATGGGCACCAGATGTCTTTAAATAAATCCTGGGAACTCCCAAAAGATCCTCATCAGCAGAGCATCGGGAGCAGGTGAGCCAGTAGGGACACATAGATCTTGCAGATTACTAAGCCCCTGTCCATGTAGGGTCTTGTAAGTCAGCAACCTGACCTTGAAGGAGATCCGCCACCTAACTGACAAATAGTGCAGAGAGCACAGCATAGGTTTAATATGACATGATCTAGGTAAACCGGTCAACAACCTGACCACTGCATTCTGCATTAGCCGCTGGTAGCACAGATCTACCCCTGCTAGCTTCAGGTAGACAGCAGTGCAGTAATCCAGGCACGACGTCACAAAGGCATGCATTAGTGCTAGCAGATCAGCTGGAGGGGTATCAGGTGTTTCAACCTGACAATGTTCCTCAGATGATAAAATGAACCTGTGGTTTCAGGGTCAAGCCACAGTCAAAAACAGCACCATGGTTCCTCACCCAATCAGATGTAAGCAGCTGGGAGTCCCCTAGCCTAAGCCCTAAGACTTGACCAGACTGGTCCTTTATTCCCTAGTGACTAAGTTCCAGCACCAGTACCTCAGCTTTATCTGGATTCAGCCTCAACCAGTTCGCCCTCATCCAGTCTTGGATCTCATCCAGGCAGGTGTTCATTATTGAGACCATCTCCTGCTGCTCAAGTGCAAAGAACATGCAGAGCTGAGTATTATCTGCATAGCAGTGACAACTCAGCCCATACCACCTTATAATGTACCCCAACAGTAGCATGTACACCACGAACAACATAGGGGACAAAATGGAGCCCTGTGGGACCCCACACAGTAAGGGCATGGGGCCAAGGAACAAACCCCCAACACCACCAGCTGTGACCTGCCAGTGAGGTAATATTTAAACCATTTGTGGACTGGACCCATCAAGCCACAACATAACCACAGACACTCCATCAGGACCCCATGGTCCATGGTGTCAAACGCTGTCGAGAGATCGAGGAGAAACAGAATGGACCATCTCCCCCAATCCCTCACTGTCAGGAGGTCATTCAGCACCTGACAAAAGGCAGTCTCAGTACTATATACAAAATCAAAACCGCTCAGTTGGACAAAAGGGTGTGCGAGACATACAAAATAGAGAGTGCAAAGCAAATATCCGCACCACACAACGCTGAACGAAAAAAGCAGCTTTATTTTAAATTTAAAAAGAGCGCCAAACGCCAGACCAGCATCAGCTCTACTACACCTCTACCGGTTTCGCAACAGATGCGTCATCAGGAGGCTAGCACTACTAACAAGGTGGACCCTTAAGTACATACTAATTTAAAGTGACAGTGCCCACTATAAAAAATACATGATACATAATTACAACATATACACTAAATACAAAGTCCATATTTTACCATAAAAACGGATAAAGGAACATGTAGCATCACAAAAAATATATATATATAAATATGCATATTGAAAATATTATATATTCTTTTCCCTTTCTTTTTCGAAAATGGAATAGCTTGCCAAACTGTTATTTGTCAAAAAAGAAGAAGCACCTATGGAGACATAAAAAAACATTGTGTCAGAAAAAAGAGAGAAGAACATTGCATCAGAAAGAAATATATACTTAATATCATACATAATATCAAACAGAAAAAGTCCATATATGTATATGAATATACATTGTGTCATTTCAGCGTGAAATCAATCATCACAATATATTATCACTTTTTTTGAATACATGGCATCAATTCTATATGGTCATTTAGACCAGGTGGTTTCAATGCTCCTAGGGTAAAAATCCAAAAGGACTCCCTACATAATTTGGTTTCGTTGGACATTAACTTTCTATATACTAAAATTCGAACAAGATCGTCAGGATTATTTATTGGGATGTGTCTTTAATTGGAATGTGAGAAGTACTACTCCTAATTATGTTTATCCGTTTTTATGGTGAAATATGGACTTTGTATTTAGTGTATATGTTGTAATTATGTATCATGTATTTTTTATAGTGGGCACTGTCACTTTAAATTAGTATGTACTTAAGGGTCCACCTTGTTTGTAGTGCTAGCCTCCTGATGATGCATCTGTTGCGAAACCGGTAGAGGTGTAGTAGAGCTGATGCTGGTCTGGTGTTTGGCGCTCTTTTTAAATTTAAAATAAAGCTGCTTTTTTGTTCAGCGTTGTGTGGTGCAGATATTTGCTTTGCATAGTCTCAGTACTATGCCTTTTCCTAAATCCTGACTGGCGAGCCTTATAGATATTGTGGGCTGTTAAATAGGTCTCCATTTGCACAGCCACCACCTTTTCAGACACTGGTCTGTAATCTGCCAGACAATCCAGATCTAGTGAAAGTTTTTTAAGAAGGGGTCTTATGACTGCCTCCTTCAGGGTCTCTGGAAAAACCCCATCACCAGAGAACATCAGACTATCTTAATGAGGGCCAGGCTGATGACATTAACACATCCCAGCAGCAGGCATATTGGGCCTGGATCCAAACCACAGTAGGTTAGCCGTAACTCCCAGATGACCCTCACGACCTCTACTACCACAACCTGGTCGAAGTTGGACCAGACAGTAACCTTACACCCTTCACTACAATGCCCATTTGAGGGCACTGACCGGATCTCCGATCTGATGGCAACTGCCTTATCGGCAAAACACAGAGTGAACTCATCACATATGGACTGCAAAAAAGCTCCCCCAGATCGAAGACAGGCTGGATTACAAAGCCTGTCCACGGTGCAGAAGAGCTGAGCCAGTCTGTTTACCACCGCAGCAATCTCCTTGGACAGCAACTCTGCCTTCTTACAGGAGATTGCTGATTGGTAGTCCCTATTATGGGCCATCAATATAAGTTTGTCCACTGCCAGACTGGATCTCTGCCAGTGCCGCTCTAACCTTTGACTCCTCCCCCCTCATCTCCCTGAGAATCCCGTCAAACCAGGGGGACCTCTGGTGTGAGGTGAGGGGCTGAACACGGACAAGTGTGTTAGAGTTGAGTGTCTCAGTAATCACCCTATTAAAGGTCAGAACCAATTCCCCTGGCTCCTTGCACACATTCATAGGTCCAGCACCGACATCCAACCCTGTGGGGTCAAAACCCTTAAAGGGCAGTACTGAACCATCTCCTCAGGGGAGGGTCTCTTCGGGGGGGGGGCTTGAATGAGAACCTCACAGTATGGTGGTCTGACCATACAACCAGTTTCACCATCAGGTCAAAGACCTCCATTCCCAGTAGTAAGATGAGGTCCAACAAATGGCCGTGTATACAGGTGGCACATGTAAAAACCCTGTGTGAGGCCCAATGAACACATTAGTTGGAGCAAGTCTTGACCAAACTGAGAAAGGTAATCTTCAACCCAGATATTGAAGTTGCCAGAATAATCCATCTGGGTGACTCCAACAACATCTCGATGATGAAGTCTGTGACTTCCTGCAGAAATACCTTCTCATCTCCAGATGGTTAGTAGATGAGGAGAATTCTGAAACTTGCACCTGCACTCCCCTGAATAGTGACACATTTGAAGGACTATGTCTCTCCCACTGGAAGGGCTGTGAGGTTCAGATACAACTTGAAACATACTGTCACCCCTTCCCCTACAATCCTTTCTCAGCAATTTATCACCAAGTACCCAGCTGGAATAGTGGATTCCAAAACTGGGCCGGCATTTTCATCCAGCCAAGTCTCGGTGATGCAAGCCAGATCAGATGTTGCAACAAGATTAGATATAATAGCTGTCTTCTTCTTGATCGATCAAGCATTGCACAACACTGCCCAAGAAGGATAGGTCAATGAGGCTTGTCCAGTCATCTACCCACCCATTGTGGAGCCCTTAGGTATGGGCACCAGGCTAGGAGGACCCTTCTCCTAGGCCCATTTTGGCCCAGAGCATCTCCTGGTTCCCATCACCCGAATCCGCCTCCCCCCTTTGCTACATTTTCCTCACCAGCCCCCAACAATCCCTGTTTCCTTCCATTCTGCACTCTCCCCAACATTCTACAATACCTATATACCTCAGGTGACAATGGGGGACAGTAGAAAGGTCAGAGACTGCAGAGCCTGGAGGGGAAATAACATTTTCCATTGGGAGCCAAAGACCAACACATCCCAATAACTTTACACTAAAAACTCAAGCCCCAACTATTCACACTCAGTAACAGATATTCCCTAATACCATACACTCTCACATGCGCACCCACACCACTCACACTCACTCATTTCAACTCTTCACCCCTGCCTCCCAAAAGCCAACCCCCACCCCTCTCAGCACCAACAGTCTTTAATAAAAATTATTACTTCAGAGGAGTCCAGGAGTCCATGAAGCATCAGCAATTCTGATTGTTATTTAACTTCAAAGAGTAGTTCCTTCAAAGGGGAGCACTACACAAGAGGCACCAGAGTCACGCAAAATCCAGGCTCCAAAATCTTCAGGGCTCTCACCCCTAAAGTCTAGATCTTCAAGCTGGACCAGAAAATACAGAGTCTCAACCACTCTCATTAGTTGAGGACTGCTCTAATCTTGCCTTTAAGTCCAGGTCCTGAGAATTTTATTGAGCCCAGGGAGCATCTCCCAAATGATTATCAACAGTACTATTTGGACTTTCGGTATAGGCCCTCTTTTGGCCAGCTAACCTCCAGCACAATCCACAGTCCCCAGACAGCCATTCTGGGTCAGATTTCCCATGGGTTCAACAAAAGCATAGAAATCTTTCTTTACCTCTGACCATCCAGAGCTCTGTCAAAGTGCAATTCTTCACGATTTTCCCCCAGATTAAGAAAATGTACCTTAAACAGGAGGTCAGAGAACTTGCTCAATTTTCTAGAGTTCAAGATAGTTCAAAATCTCCCAAACTCCACGAGACACCCAGATAGTGCCCTCACAAGGCTTACTGAGCCACTACAGTTTCTTGCCACGGCATTCCACCAGTTCAGCTATACAGTGGCACCAGTTTGACTATACAGTGGCACAGCAACTCGATTTCCACTCCAGCTCCAGGAACACCTGAACTGACCACTCTGAGAACTTCCCAGGTCACCACACCATCTCCTGCAACCAACTGCAGCAGTCACAGCTCCACCAGGCTCCTGTCTCTTCTGAGGACACCAGATTTCCTTCAGCTTGCCACTTCAGTCTCCAGAAGCAGTCTGGCACCACTCCAGGTTCTCCTCCACTCCCTCCAGCCTGTACACCAAAGCTACACTGCTTGGCTGAGGTAAACAGTACTGCTCCTTAAACGCTTCATGGACTAGGACATCTCTAAAAATTAAAAATACTAGCTTCTATTCCTTCTTCACTTTAAACCCTATCTACTCTCCCAGTCCCTAAGCTAACCTATACCTAAAATTAAACTTAAACCTTAAAAAAACATTAAAATTAAAGCTATTAGGAAAACATTTGCAGCAGGACTCTTTTCTTCTCAATGACGGCAGCCCATCATGGCCGCCATCCTGATAGCATCATCATATAAAGGAAAGGGTGAAGGCTTCAGAAAAGTATTCTGATCCTAATACAGTTGTCCCTCATTATAGCAAATCTTGTCATAACAAATCCCGCTTAAAACAAGTTAGTTTTATGAATGGCTCCCACTACAACCCATTAATTTTGTCTGCTCACTTTCAATTCACTTCCTTCTCGCTCACATTCCATTTAGCTCTCCTGTTGTCAAACCAGTATTTCAGAATGAGCAACTGCTGAATGTTTTAATTTAATTTTTAAATACCCTGTGAGCATGCTTTCCTGGCTGTAATCCTAACTGAGAAATAATTAGCTATCAAACATAGTATAGCAGTATCAATTGTAACTCACTTCAGGCTTTTTCAGTCATTGCAATTAAGCTGTTAAGAACGTGCATGCACAGTTTAGCCTGACAAACTCATTCACCCAGCAACTGTCAACAGCAACCCCAGTTCGAACATCATGGCTGAGATGAAAAAAAGGAAGGCAAATGATGTCAATACAAAACTGCCTGTCATAGACAGGCTAAAAAATGGGGAGGCACTCGTTAAACTTGCCACAGAATTTTCCCTTGCCAAGTTGACGATTTGCAATTGCTGTCCAAGCACTTGTCCCCTCCTATCTTGCGCTGGCCTTAACTGCCTTCAACTATCCCCCTTACTCACCCCTATTCCTGCGTACCCTTACCTCCCCTCCTCTCCTCTTTCTCCCTCTTGACAAACCCGTGACTGTCCCTCAGTACATACACACTGTATATACCTTGATTGATTATTATATGTTGTTTTCCACTATGTACTTAATTTGTTTACCATTACCTGAAAATGTACTTGTCATGTCGTGAAAACTTTGTAAATGAGCTCCTAGCTCAACAATGTTACTCCAAGATGCTAAATAAATAAATAACATTGCTTGCATGTCTAAATTGGAAAAATCTGAGAATTTCCTGCCACTTAAAAATATTCAGCTGATTGGATTGCCAACTGAGATATTTCTTGCTGTGTTAAAAACAGAGATAGAGAAAATCCTCTCTATTGTTTTCATATCTGAATCACCAGTTATCCTGGAATTTGTCTTTTGACTGCCTGTCAGAACTGACACTCAAACTGATAATGCCGCTAATGCTGTGAAGTATGCTATCTGTACTTTTTCTTCTATCTTGGAACAAAATAAAATGTTACAAGCAGGTTGGCCCAGTGGCATAAAGGGTTAAGGCATTGAACACGTTACTTTCTGTCATGCCAGTGATCTGTGTTAAGGAATGAAAACAACTTTGTGTTGGGGGGGGATTCAGTGGGGTGGGAGAGGATCAATCATCCAGCGACAGCTCTGCTGTCCCAAGGAGGGGTAGACAACCATATTGGTCCATGACTGCCACTGGGTGGAAGCCAGGTGGTACTGCAGGTACAAGCAACTCAAAGGGAGGGGCTGAGGCAGCATAGGATATGTGCACTTCCATGGACACATCCTAGTGCCACAGCAGGGGACGGACCAAAGCAAACAAAGAATAGAGGGACCATGGCTTTGTGAAGCTTCACCCATATCACCACAATCTGCCCTACTGCTCCAGTAAGGAGCAATTCTGGATGTGAGTGCACTGGGGTGGGGGGAGGATGGCCCTCACCCCTGACTCTGCCAGAGGGAGAAATCCAAGGGGAATCCAGCATCCAACTGGAAAGAGATAAGGGACAGCTCGTGGTACATGGGGATGAGGCTGAATAGCTGCCCAGTCTACTGCTAGAAGGCAGCTTGAAGAAAAGAAGTTTTGCCTAAGAGGTTAAAAGAATGCATTTCTATCCTGACTTTTGTACTGGAACAGAAAAGAGCAGAAAAAGATTTTTGGCGATGATTTCTGAATTTGTTCAGGCAGAGGTCTCTGTGGTTTTGCCATCCCTTGCTAAACTCAAAGTAACTTTCCAGGGCAAGGTGCATCATTTTCAAGACATTGATACTACTCATGCCTCCTATAAGAAAAATGTGGCTCTTTCCACAGATATGAAGTCTGATTTGGAAGAGGAAAAGGAGGCAGACAGCACTCAGTGTATACCGTTGGTTACTTGACTTAACATTTTCATTGACTTTTCCAGTGACTTTGGCACTTCATATCGAAGGATAAACTTTTAACTCTGTGTTTTCTTTGACTATTATCACCCTATCTGGTACTTCTGGAGATATCTGTGATTGAAAGATTCATTTTTATGTTTGCTTTCACGCATGTACAAGAAACATAGTGCTATCATCTGAGTTTTCAGAGGTATGGCAGCCGGTTTCCAATTCAGTCAGTGTGTTTGCAGGCGCAGCCCCATTTGTCCAATGAACGCCACAGCTGTCTATGACAGCAGTTGAAAATGCAGTGCCATACAGTTGCAAGGGAGAGCTCCACTTCAATGAGCAGAGCCCCCCCTCCACACACACGCACACACATTGTGTGCTCATGTGCTCCCCCCATACACACACTGTATGTCTGATGGGGGTGCCCAATCCCCCATTGGCTCCAGCCCCCCCAAATAGCCTTCCAGCTGCCACGCTGGGAGCTCACCACAGCATGGCAATAGATTGAATGGCCGATGGGGGTGCCCAATCCCCCTTTGGCTCCACAGCTGCCCCCAAACAGCCTTCCAGCTGCCATGCTGGGAGCCCATCCCAGCATGGCAAACATCCCGCGTCATCCAAGGAAAAAAAAACAACCTGTAAACCAAAAAAAGTTCCCTTGAAGGTCTCCATGGTCTCCGTGCCCAACCGCACCCACCATCTGCGCACTCTGCCTCACCACACCCCCACCTCATCCCCTACTTACCTCCAGAGCTCGGTGCGATGATCTTCAGTGGACCAGGAACATGTCTGCATTCTTCAAAGCCGACCGCAAACTGAGAAAATGCAGGTAAGCTGTATAATGCAGTAAATAGGGTTTTTTCAACTTTAATGCATATCTCGGGCATTTTTTGGAATTTTGGGGACCCCTCCTCATGAATTCTTGAACTGTCATAGCATTAGTCGGGCCTGAAGGGTGATTTTGCAGTCACTGCATAAAATCACCTTTCAGGACCAATTAATGAAATGACAGTGCCAATGTTCATAAGGTGGGCTCTCAAAAAACCCATGTTGCAAATTTGGTGAAAAAATTCCTAAAAATGACTGTTTTACAAGCGTGCGTTGCGCAGTTCCTATGCACGCTTGCAAGTTTGAGAATTTTTAATATTTGCACTCTGGATTTTCAACATTGCCATTTTACCACACCTCCTTATGAGCAGTATAGCTGTCATTTTTCACATCTTGCCCAAAATGTATTTCTGTGCATGTAGCGCAGAATGGCATAGTCGGTGTGTGAAATCAATGTATGGGACAGATTAAGAAAATTACAGTGACACTGTTTATGAGCAGAGGTCTTAAAATGGCTATGTTGAAAATTTGATGAAACAATTTCTAAAAATGACTGTTTTACGAGCGTGCGTTGCGCAGTTCCTATGCAAGCTCGTAAGTTCACAAATTTTTAATATTTGCACTCCAGATTTTTAATGTTGCCATTTTACCACACCTCCTTATGAGCAGTACATCTGTCATTTTTCACATGTTGCCCAAAATGTGTTTCCCTGCATGTAGCGCACAATGGCGCAGTCAGTGAGAGCAATCAATGTTTGGGACAGGTTAAGAAAATCACAGTGACACTGTTCATGAGCAGAGTCTTAAAATGGCTTTGTTAATTGGTGAAAAAATTCCCCAAAATGACTGTTTAGGAATGCACATTGCATGATTCCTCATGCGGCTACATAGTTCTGAATTTTTAATATTTGCACCAGATTTTCAACATTGCCATTTTATTACTCTTCCTTATGAGCAGTACAGCTGCCATTTTTCACATCTCGCCCAAAATGTGTTTCCGCACATGTAGCGCACAATGGTGCAGTCGGTGTGCAAAAGCAATGTTTGCAACAGATTAAGAAAATCGCAGTGTCACTACTCATGAGCAGAGGTTTTAAAATGGCTATGTTGAAAATTTGGTGACAAAAGTCCATAAAATAATTGTTACGAGTGAGCATTGCACAGTTTCCACACACCCTCGAAAGTTCATGAATTTGTAATCTTTTCAGTCCAGATTTTCACCTGTGGCAATTTTCCACACTTCTTTATGAACAGTACAGCTGTCATTTTTCACAGCATGGCCGAAATGTGTTTTCACACTTTCAGCGCAGAAATGCGTGGTCGTTGTGGGAAATCATTGTTCGGGACAGATAAAGAAAATCACAGTGACACTGTTCATGATCAGAGGTCCCAAAATGCCTGCGTTGACAATCTGCTGTAAAAATAATCCCCAAACTAATTACATTACGGGTGTGCGTTGCACAGTTTCTACGCAAGCTTGTGACTTCACCAGTTTTTTTTATATTTTCACCTGCAGATTTTCAACATTTCCATTTTTTACACCTCCCCATGAACAGTACAGCTGTCATTTTTCACATCCTGTTCGGAATGTGTTTTTGCACCTGTGGTGCTAAGTGCCGTAGTCGCTGTGCAAAACAACTTTCGGCTCACAAACTGATATTGCGACTGTTCATGAGGTGGGGGTCACAAAAGCCATGTTGAAAATTTGGAGTGAAAATACCAATGAATGCCTGAGGCGTTAGGGTTTTCGACCATAGCGCCCCACCCTGTAGAGAATGACAGACATCAGGGGTGTGACTTGGGATTCCCACCTGTAATGCTTATACCATTCCACACCCTGCAGCCAGTGAGAGGCATCGAGGTGTGCCTTGGACTCTTCAGCCTGAAAGTTCACCCCATTCTCTTATACCACACCCATCTCACTGTATTTCCTGATGGAATGGGGTGAGCATAAGGGCCAAAGACCCCAAGGCACATCATGTCACTTGTCGGTGTCTGCAGGATAGGGTGTGGTGAAAAGGAGTGGCCATTATGCCTGACGACCCGAAGGCACACCCCAATGCCTGTCAGTCTCTGAAGGGCAGTGGTGGGGTTGGCTTCAGTTCAATACTTCACTGCTATTCCTATTATGCAGCTCTGTAACTCCGATACTACCAATGCCAATGCCAGCAAGCAAACATTCAGCATTGACAAATGCTTGTTGTATTTTATTTTTGCTTCTAGTTGGGTGTTTTAAGTCTGAAGCATAAAACAAAGTTTATAATTAAAGCTCATATATACTTAATTGCTCACTAGAAATATGTAGAGTACTTGCTATTTTTCCTTTTAATCCCTAAAAATCCCTTTCCTTCGAAAATTTAAAAAATTTATATTTTTCCTCCTATTTAAATTAAAGAACATTTTCGAGAAGATACATCTACAACTATATTTGTTGTGCCATTAAGTTTCTTTTTCACTCTAAATAAAAAGTACAGAAGAAAACAAAAAAAATATACTTTTTAAAATATTAATGAAATTAGGCTGAAGTGTATCATGAAAACTGGCTCTGCTTTTGTCACTCGAGTACATGCTTTCATGGCTCACAAAAGCACTTTTGTGAGCTTCAGCATCATTACAACCTTACTTTTGTGAAAGTCTCAAAGAAAGAACAATCTAGACCAGATCTGTAACTTGATTTTCAAGGGGTCCTATCGATCACTATTGATGCAGCCGCATAGTGATATGCATTGTGACAGGGCCATTCATGAAGCAGCTTCATAGTTGCAATCACTGCAGCAGACATGTAGCTTGCTTCATGAGTGGTCCTTCGGGGCTACTCATGAAGCAACTGCATAGTGAGGCTGACTGTGTCAGACATGTAGCTTGATTCAGAAGAAGTCCCGAGAGCCCCTCAAGGAGCAGTTACATACTGTATGTATCGAACTTCAGCTGCATGTTGACAGACATCACCTTACAAGGGCTTCCAGATTTTGTCTTGTTTTGAGACTGTGTCACAGAAGTGAGGTTGTACAGTAGCATATGAACATGCTCTTGTGAGTCATGAAAGCATGTACTCAGGTGTTGAAAACAAAGCCTGTTTTCATGACACACTTCAGCCTAACTTCATTGATATTTTAAAAGGATTTGTTTTTTTAACAAAAAACCTTGAAGAATCAATCATACGCCCTACACTATTGACAACACACATTTTAGATTTAACATGCAACAGATTTTCTTGTTTTTGATGTGTGGAGTTTTTTGTACTTTTCCCTAGTTTTACGTTTACTGAGACTCACAAACATGGGTTTGTGAGTCACAAAAGCAGGACTAGTTTTTCTGAGACAGAACAGCTAAATTTTATTATTATTTTAAAATTTATAATTCAGCCTTATACCTTACACTATTGACCTCAAACTGTATGTTTCAATCCTAAATTCCAATACATTTTCTTGATTTTTATGTACAAAGGTTGCTCTTATTTTTCCCACTTTCATGACTGCTAAGGTTCACAAAGCCAATAAGTCTTATCTCATGAAAGTGGGTTCAGACTCACAAAAGTGATATATGTAAGTTTAACAAAATTCCAGTTACAAATTGATGAAAAACTTAACTGTAAAAACAGAAAATAGCATGTTATGTTTTTAAATAATTTAAAATCTGCACATTTTTTAGCACAGCAAAAGTCTACTGACCCTGAAAGTTTCAAGTTTTGACTCACAGTCATTTGTGTGCTACCAGTAAGGAAACACAATGGGCTGGATTTTCAAAGGACCCTTAGACCAATGCAAGGTGCGACAAGCAACTTCCTTGCATCAAATCCAGGTGGACCAAAATACTGTGCACCATATTTTGTTATCTCAACCCCAAGATGGAAACACAAGGTGAGTTGTGTATAGTCGCCCTTTTTTATTTGTTATAGTATATGGTTTTACAAAAACGTTAATGACAGGAGGAGCAGTAAGGTTGTTGTAACTTACAGAAATTTCATTTAAAATTACAACAGCTTAAACATTTTTGTTAGTTTTTGTAATATATGTGTATAATAAATAATTTATGTTTAAAGAAACACATTTGTTGATAGACCGTGCTTGTCCTGCCCAACACTGGTATAGACAGAGAGAGAGAGAGAGAGAGAGAGACATTGGCGTGGCTCTGCCCAGTAAGCCCTAACCACTCAGAGGGGAATCCACTCACACACTATAAAAAATGTCTGGTTTTTTTTAGTAATATAATTGCAGAATAACTGAATAATTGTTTAAAATATCACATTTGTTGATGGAAAGTGTTTATCCTGTGAAGTGCTGGTGCATAGAGGGACAGATGTTCGAGTGACTCTGCCCATTAAGCACTACCAGCCCAGAGGAGAATCCCCTCAGACACACTGAAGTCAGGCGGGCATTGGTGACTGCTTGTGTGGTTATGAAGGCAGGCTGTGGCCTGCAAAGGTCAGTGTGAGTGGGAGTGGATACGCTCACCCAGAGAGGAGTGCTGAGTGAAAATGAAAGCACTTCCATGCAGGAGTCAGAGCAAACAGAGACACAGGTGCACTTGATGATAGAATGTTTACAACAACTTTTAGAATGTGTACAGCATCTTTAGAACATATAGAACAACTTTTCAATTGCACACAATAAGATTATAGTATATGGGTGCTGCCTATTGTCAATGGATTTCAGCAACTGCTGAAATCTTGTTGTAGTACAGTTCAAAGGTCAAAAAAGTTGTTGTACTATTGTTCTGACATCACATCGATAGTACAACAACTTTTTACCCTTGACCTGCTGACTGATTGGCTTAGAGGACGCTCTATAGAAAAAAACAAAAAAACATGGCGTCGCGATTTAGCGAGCGCCTAGCAGCGGAGCCACTGACTGAGAAGTCGGGAATCAGGACATAGAGAGCCATACATGGCTCCCTTTCTAAAAACAATTGCTTCTATTTTTTCTCACCGATTTAAAAAAAAATAAATAAATAAAAATAAATAAAAAAATTGATGTGCTGAGGAGCAGGACGGAGCCTAAGCGGGAACGGCTGCAAGCAGAAGCACCAGAGGGGAAACGGGAGCAGTGCCTATGGCAAGTAATGAAAAAAATAAATGTAAAAACAAAAAAAAAACATATACTATAAAAAACAGTGGATGGGTGAACATCCACAACTAAGTCTGCGTCCCCATCTCGGGCAGTTGATGACATCAACGAGACCTCTCGAGCTTCGCTCTTGAGGTCTCTGTGATGTCATCAACTCCCTCGATGGAAACACAGCCTTGTTGTGGATGTTCACCCATCCACTATTCTATATTTTGAACTGGCTGAATTCCATGCACAATAAGCCTTAACCGTATATTATATAAAATATGGGTTTGTGACCTGTGATTTTTAACAAATCTTATTTTTTGGTACAAACACAACATGTAGTGTAGGTGCAGAGAGTACTAAAGCACATTCCTTTAGGAAAAATATGTCAAAACCTCAAACCACAAACCACTCCTTTAGCTAATTTTCTAGTTGTCAGCCTGCAAAGATTTTATCTTTTTTTTAGTGTTCACATGGCTAACTTAAACGAATGCTAAAACACGTCATGAATTCATAAATAGGGAGAAACAAAGTTACGAAACCAGCCACACTCTGAGAAAGTCATAAAGTATAATCCAATTCTTTTATTTTTCGGTTTGATCCTTATGTACCCAATGTTTCACCTGTGGGGCTTCCTCAGGGGAAAGGACCTATGTGTCTCTCTTTAAATTGTCACTCTTTAGTTTCCACCTTTTTGTATTACCATTACTCCTTACGTTGATTCATTTTTTCTTTTTCTCATACTATGGTTCCTAATTTTCATTTGTTTTCATTTCCTTACAGTTTGTCCCATTCTTAGCACTCATATTGTTTGGCAGTCAGGACGAACTACGCTTAAAAACAAGTCATGAATTCATAAAAAAGGACACAAAATATTTATGTATGTATGTGACTCCTGATTTTTAACAAATGTTACTTTCTGGTGAAAACACAGTATTTAGGGGCAAAAAGTACAAAAGCACCTTCTTTTCAGAGTAATCTGACAACCACGCAAAGCATAGACCACCATCCAGCTAATTTTCTCAGCCAGCAAAGATTCAGCCTTTTTTTTTTTGTCAAATAAACTTTATCGGATATTTCCAAAAATGGACATAGATATTAGACAGTACATAATTCAGACATACATGATAAAATAGTGTGGAGGTATGAGCTCCTGCTGAGGGAGATTTAGGCAAACATCTGTAGATGGGTGTCTCTTCCTTTGTCAGTTAGGGGAAGGGTGCAGCCAGCACATATGAACATACTAGATAGGTTGTTATATTGTTTTCACATGCATCCCATGGAAATAACACCGAATGTCTGGAAACAACTGGAAAAATCCACACACAAATTCATATAGGGCTCCAGCTAACCTAGAGTGAAACTGGCCTTACTGAAACAACATAGAGATGGGGGGACTAGGGGGGACTAAGGTTACCAAATTTAAAATATTATTATTGGACCACACAAGCCACCCAGTGCTACAATGGATACTTGGACAAAAGGAGAGAGGCTGGCTAGAACTTGAGGTCACTGGCCTTTCTATAGGATGGCAGGCATTGCTGCCCCTTTCCCACCTAGCACTATCAATTTTTCAACATTCAGAGAATCCAAGGACAAATCACACATGAAAAATGGGGAAGGCATTCTGGCATCTTTGGATAATGCAAATGCAGTTAACATTCTGATAGGCTTCACAAACATTCCAGACAGCACCCTTACCACTTCAGACCCAGGATTTAAGATGTGAAAAGTGAAAGGGATAACATCCCTAAAACATATGCTCAGCCCAGACATGATTACATTTTTCAGAACTCCAAGCAGAATTGGACTAGGTAGAGGTGAGTTTTTAGGTATTTACAAATAAAGCATTTCTAAATGCAACCAGGTACTAAGGAACATGTACTCAGACCTCTGACACCCCTGGAAGAATTCATAGACTCCACTAAATACCTAGGAATACTTCTGGAGTCAATCACAGGTCTTACTGCATTGTTATGCAGTCCGGAATCTTGGCACCTATGGAAAGCCTAGGATGCCTGGCAAAGGGAGGCTGGTGAGATTATTGAAGATAAGACATGTGAAAAGGACATCAGGGTGGGTCTGAAAACTACTTCTTTGCCTGGGCACAGGGAATTTAAGTGGAAAACTCTGATACGTTTCTTTCTCACACCTTTGTGCACTAAACATTACACCCTTAACAGGTCAGATAGATGTTGGAGGGGCTGCGATCAAGACGGCATGCTTTATCATATTTTTTGGCCTAGTCCCAGCCTGGAGACATTCTGGACAGAAGTGCATGACTTCCTGAATCCGGTGCATCCAGTGACTGTGCCAAAACTTTTCAGGCTCTATTTTTGAGAACTTAAATGCATAACAGAAATCAGAAAAGGGAAGCATACATATATAGGGTTGTGATTGCTTCAGCTCTTAAGACTGTCACTACTAAATGGCTTAATCCTCTGTCAGCCACCCCAGGGACTATGATCAATAGATTGAAAGATGTTAGGCATTTATGCATTCTACTACTCTTAACTTACAGGAGGAGATCTTTAAAAACAGATGGTCAACCATGGACAGAATTCTAGAAAATATGGACACTCTACCACGGAAGGGACTATTTTGCCTGTGTAATCAAATGTCCTTTCATGAACAGATGGTTATGTCTACTTGTATTTATATTTTCCTAGCCACAAATATGTACTCTCAACACAGATGTTTTTTGTTTGTATTATTTTTAACTGTATGGTAGAAATCTAATAAAGGAAAGTTAATAAAAAGTCTGGGGGTACAGAGTAAAGAAAAGCAGGGGGATAAATGAACAAACTAAAAAAAACACACTTCCAAATCAACCACCTCTGGTGCATCTTTTTCTATCTTATTAGCAGTTCATCCATTTCTTGTGAGTTTACAGCTCAGTTCATTATTAAAATAGTATACCATCTTTTAACCCTTCTCAACTACAGTCAGTTTTATTTGATTGTACTTTTCCTGGACTGCTTGGTTAACAATGTTTTCCAAAAATGAAAAGTATGGGATCCATCTCCCTTTCAGTTTCTCAGTGGTTTGCCTCAGCTTGACAGTCATCCATTCCATTAGCAAAATGGCCTTACAGTTTTCTAGCCAGCAGTTTCTTGTTGGTGGGGTGGCAACAAGCCCTTTCTGAGTTATCACTTTTGTTGCAGCCACCACCAGCACAGAAAAAAAAAAACTTCTATCCCAGTTACAGATACCCCTTGGTGAGATGCCATATACCAGGTGTTGTATTTTTTGTGGTGGTTCCTTCCTAAAGATATCCCCTAGTCATTTGGCCACCACCCTCCAGTATTGGGCAAGTTAAGGGCATCCCAAAATCTCATGCTCATGGTGCGCCTTTTGGTGACACTCCCTCCAGCATCTGAGTATGAGGCTCCAAAGTCTGCCATTATTGTAGGGCCCCCAAAAGTATCAGCTGAGCACTTTTCACACATGTTCTCACTATCCATTGGAGACAGTGGGGTTTTTCTTGTGCCTGTTGCCAGGACAATCATTCTCTCTCCTCCATCCTTACTCTTGGCCTTGCATCCCACATTTGCTGGATCTCTTTTCACAATTTGTCTGTCCCCCTGGAGCAAATTGTATACAGTTGGGATACTAGATGTTTGGGCTCTACCATATTCTAAAAACTGCCTGTAAGTTGTCTGAGTGGCCCCAACTTGTCTTTTAGCCCTAATGTTATTGCACTATTCATAATACAATGCCTAATTTTCAAATAGCAGTAAAAGTACCTATCCAGCAGAATAAATTCATTCTTGACTATAGCAAATTATTTTACTGTGCCCTCCACTAGTAGTTGTTCTAGTTGGTGCAGGACCTGCCATTCCCATCATTTGTATGTCAGGTCTACCTTCCTGGATACAAAGCCCTCCACATATCAAATGGGGGTTAAGCCACAGATTCTTGTGTCCCTTCATGCTGTAGCAGTTGTTGCCAGGCAAGCAGTGTGGTTTGCATCCAGGGGTTTTGTATACTCCTGAGCTCAGTCATGTCTAATTTATTGAAAATCTGGTGTTTAACTAGTTCCAGTCCTTCTAGTGCTACCCATCCCAATACACCTTCCATGCAGATGAGTGCATATAACTGTTGGACTTGACAGGCCCAGGAGAAGAGGGGTAAATTAGGTACTCCCAACCCCCCTTCTTGACTATCTAAAAATAACATCTTCCATGGGACCTGGGATTTCTTGCCTGCCTGGATAAAGGAAGATCATTGTGTTTTTTAACTTGTCCCCATGTTTTTGTTGTGATCTGAATGCATAGGGAGGTGAACAGGTACAGCAGCCATGGGAGGACATTCATTCACAACACCTCTATTCTGCCAGTAATAGGGGAAGTGCATCCTGTGTTTCTAAATCTGCATCCAGTGTTTTCAGAAGCAGGGTATAGTTGATTTAGAATAACCTAGTCCATTCGGTTGTGATTTGAATTTCCAAATATCATAGAAACGTAGAAACATACATAGACTTTTATGGCAGATAAGGACTGCTTTGCCCACCTAGTCTGCCCATTTCCCTACCTAAAGGATAAGCTGCAGATCCTATTTAACCAACAGCCTATTTCTTCCTACCCCCCACAAAAATTGTGACTCAATAATTGTGATCATAAATGTGACTCTGCCCATACAAAAGGACAAATCCCCTGCAGCTCAGCAGTCTTTTATCAATCAGTCAGTTTTATTTGTCAGTCATTTTTATTTTACTAGTAATAGCACAATTGAGCAAGCTCATTTTCAAGGTGGTCCTTTTGTCCACAGAGTAGCATTATCTCCATTTTATCTTGGTTTGTTTTGAAACTGGACAACTTTCCATAGTATTCCAATATTTTTCATAGGCTTTGGGTCCTTGTTAAGATAAGAGGTTTTTAAGGAAAATTATGCTCTCATCCACATAAAAGTAACTGTGACTTTCCTTCCCATTCGATCTTATGCCTTCCACTGCTTTTGGGTTTCTTATTTCAGCCACCAGGGGTACAAAACTGAGAGCAAAGTGGAGTGACACTGCCTTATCTCCTGTTCTCCATTTTGAAAACACACCATTAACCCCTACACTTGCCGTAGATGAATCATAAAGGGCCCCCACCCAGTTTTGGAATTGTTCTCCTATGCCAAAGATAGCCAACATTTTTTTTGCAGGAAGCACCTGTCCAGGCGACTAAAGGCATTTTCAGCATCAGTGGTAATGACTGCTGTGGTGTCCCTACTCTGCTCTGCGGCTAACATAACGTTTAATAATTTCTTAACAGTATCCTGGATGTGTCTCTCTGGGATAAAGTCCATCTGCTCTGGCTGGATTAATCTACTTATGACCTTTTGCAATTTGTTCACCAGGAACTTTATAAAAACCTTAGTATCCTGGTTTAATAGAGAAACTGGTCTATAAGACCTGCAGTGAGTAGAGTCCTTCTTGGTTTGGGAATTACCAAGAACAAAAATTCCTGCATGGTGGGGAGTCTCCGTTTTGCTGCACAGTTGTGAAAACTTTGTGCATCAGAGACAGGTCCTGTGTGAATGTGTCATAGAATGCCCCTGTAAACCCATCAGTGCCCAGTGATTTATTGGTGGGGAGTTGTTTTATTACTATCTTGATCTCTGTCACTGTTATTGGGGCATCTATGGCTTTAATTGTGCTCCTCCACAAGTTTTGATAAGGATATTCTTTCCAAAAACTTGAGATCAGTTGTTCATGCCCCTCTCCACTTTCCTTAGAGTATAGAGTGGCATATAACTGCTCAAATTGTAATGCTACTGTACCCGGATCCAACTCAAATCTTGTCTGCCCTGGTCCTTTCCTGAGTTTCTCGATATATCTGTGCTTTTAGTAATCTAAAAGCCAATAACCTACTGGCCCTGTCTCTGTGTTTATAATACTTTTGTTTGCTGTCACAGAGTTGAGTTTCTACTGCATTGGGGTTGTTACGAAATTCTTCCTTTTTTACCTTAATTTGCTCTACTGTATTTTTTTGGTCCTTCTGTTTATGTTGCTGTTCTAGGTCTAGAAACTGCCACCTCAGTTTTTCTTGTTTTTCCTGAGCTTGCTTTTTTTCATGTGGGCCACATATGCAATTAATTGCCCCCTTAACACCACTTTCAAGCTTTCCCATAGCATGTTTGGGGTTGAGTCTGTTTTGGTACTAAATGTTAGACAAGTGGAGATCACCTCCCTAATGCTTCTACAGAACAGTTCATCATTAAGATGGCCTGCATTACATTTCCAAAGGGGTCTCTCATTACAATAGCCCACTTGGACTACCATGTGGACTGGGGCATGGTCCGAAATAGTAACTGGGCACATCTCACATTTAGAAACTGCTGCATATAGGGGTTTGGACATATAAAATCTATCCAGCCTGGAGTAGCTGTAGCTGGGGCTGGAGGAAAAAGAAGCCTAGTTTCTTTCAATGGGGTGGCTATTCCTCCAAGAATCAACAGTAGCAATCCAAATTCTGTTCATAGACCCTGCTATATTTTAGCTGCAGCTTTATTGGAGTTGTAGGCACCTATAGAGCTATCCAGGTGGGGCTGCACCACTGAGTTCCAGTCCCCCCTCCCCCATTACGATCTCCCCTCCCAGTAGTGCTGCCAGTTTATTAAAGAGGCCTTTAAAGAAACTTGGCTCTGCAGGTGTAGGGCTATACACATTTAATATGCAGTGCATTGGTTCCTTGTAGTAAGGAGATTATTGCTATTCTCCCATCTCCTTTTTTTGTAATCAAAGTTTTTATTGATATTTCCAATTTTACAATAGAATAGTGTTGGGTCAGCCTAAGGGAAACACAAACTATAACAATGTTATAAAAACAGTAAAAATTCATTATAGTTAGTAGATTTAGGAACAGTAATATCCTAGCTCAGGGATCCCCCTTGGAAGTACAGGCTAAGTCAATAAATTCACTAACAACTTAACCATTAAATCACTAGGGTCTTAAACCAATAACAGTTCAACTTTGATGCAGTACTGATACAGGTACCTAGGTGTTGAAGTTAGAAAACATATTTATTTATTGTTATTTATTTATTTATTGTCTCAGAGTTACAACCTTTGAGCTAAAAGCTTATTTACAAAGGTTCCACATCATGACAATACAGTACAAACAGAATAATAGATAGATAAGTGTTTATTACAAGGCAGTAATACCATTGAGAGGTTTTGGGGACATGGACCCTCGAGAGCAAAGCTCGAGAGTTCCTAAAGTCCCCAAAACCCCGAGATGGTATTACTGCCTTATTAAATACTTATATTTCTGTTATTTGTTGTAATATATGGATCCATTGATAATACTACGGTTGGGGATGACCTTTGAACTGTAGTATTATCAGCAAAAACGAACGTATTATCACTTTTTAGGATAGTGCTATTGAGAGTAGTGATGTATTACTGGGAAATTTTTGTATAACTTAGTGTAGTATTATTGAGACTTATCCATATATTAGAAATAGAATAAATGGGTACAATGGGACATCGGTAAAAGACAAGGAACATAGAATATAATACAACAAGGATAGAAGAATTGCATATATAATACAAGAAAACATAACTGCATTTACAGAGAACTTCAGGACAAGGATATTATGCAATAAGGATTACATCGGTGTACATATATGGAACTCAGAATATAATATGACAAGGATAAAAGAATTGCATTTACAATACAAGAATATAAAAATTGCATTTGCAGAGAACTTCAGGACAAGAATATTGTGCAATTAGGATTACATCTGTGAACATACCTAGGAATTAAACAGAGCAGTCAGAAGTTGACATTGTCCTGGTGAGGTAGGTAGTAGGGAGGAGGGAGGAGGTTAAGGGGATGAAGCAGTAGAAGGGGTGGTGGGAGAGAGTAGCAGTGCAGTAGTAAGAAAAAAAGAACCCTGAAATATGGGGTGGGGACAGAGGTAGAGGGGTGTGGGAGAGTTGCCTATCAGTGGCGTGGGACAGAGGGGCAAGGGGAGGGTGATATATAGGAGGGCAAGGGGAGTGTGTGGGTGGGGGAATCAGAGGTGGCTAGGGCTAGCAGTTGCAAGTACTCAGCATGGCCAGGTGCTGGACTAATCTGCACTTAAAGGGGCTAAGTTTTGGTTCAGAGGTAATATCAGCAGGAAGAGCATTTAGCCAGCCTAGTGCTCTGTAAGCAAAACAGCATTGTGCTAGAGCCATACGGCAGAAGGGGATGGTTAGTGCATTCTTAGATGCCCTTCTTATCAGGTGCTGACTGTTAGCAGCAGTGAGAAGGTTTCGGATGGAAGGTGGGGGTTAGATCGAGGGTGGATTTCTTCCTAAGAAGGCACATCTGGTATTTGATTCTCCCCTGGAAATCAAGCCATTTAGTTTGTGCATACAAGTCACAGGTATGGGTAAACCTGTGGGCTCCGAGGACCAGTCTGCACTCTTTATTTAGGGCAATTCTTACTCCTATTTTGTTAATTGGCTGCAGACTTTGGGGCTTGTGAGGACAACTGCTTGACTGGGCCCTGCCTCAGGTATACTGTGAAAAAGTGTCCCATGGGAATCTTACAGAAGGAGGAAGTCAGGTACCTGCCCACATGACTGCACATATCCCTCCAGGCTGCCCGTAGAAACTGCTAGGATTCTTTCATAACTAGATGTCTTGCCTAATTCTAGGAGCCACTCTTGGGTTCCCAGTTCCTCTTGCTCGCTCCAGTGTCTGATGATTACCTGTTTTGTGGTAGCCAGAGCCTCAGTTAACCAGTTGGTTCTCCCACTCTAAGGGAGGTCTGAGCTGCTATTTAGACCAAGCATTACCCAGCAGGAATCTAACTGAATATTCATAGCTGTAATCTCTGTACAAATTCTCTGAACCTCCTCCCAATACTGCTGTCATTTGGGGCATGACCACAGTAAGTGTATGGTGGTGCCTGTGTGTTCCAGGCATCTCCAGCATGCATCACTGGATAAGAAGCCCCACTTGCACAGCTTCTCTGGGGTACAATGCCATTGGAGTAAGCCTTTTTGTTGGGTGACTCTGTTCTTGGAGTCCTTGACTCCAGAGGCTAGGCTGTGCCAACCATTTTCCCAATCAAGGGTTGAGATGTCTGTGTGGAGCACTGTTTTCCAGACTTTCCTGGTGTTGTCAAAGAGGTCTGACCCCCATTTAAGGAGTTGCTGGTAGATGTGTGTGGCCCTCTCTCTAGCCAGTGCAGTAGGTTTGAGCATTGAATCCTGCAGCTGTGGCTTGGGGACCTTGTACTTATTGCTCAAAAGCAGCAGGACAGCGTGTCTCAACTGTAAGTACCTCCACTGGCACTGTCGTGGGAGTCAAAATTCTTTGCTAATTTGCTGGATGGACTTCATTACTTCCATGGCTTTGTCCATCAGATGATGAAGCCAGCTAATACCTTTGTCATCAACTGGTTTGAATGCTATCTCTTGGACAGGAGGTAATGGGTGGTGATCGGGAATTTCTCCTCCTCTCTGAAGCCCCTGTCATGTGGAGTTCCTCAGAGTTCGATCCTATCACCAATGTTCAGTGTTGTTCATGGTGTACATGCTGCCCCGGGAGAGCTCATTACATGTTACAGTCTGGGTTTTCACTGTTATGTGGATGATACCCAGCTGAATAACAGTGCTGTTGAAGTGCTAAATAAATAAGTGCCTGGCCAAGATCCAGGACTGGATGTCCTCTAACTGTCTGCCACT
Organism: Neoceratodus forsteri; assembly: GCA_016271365.2. Taxonomy (NCBI): domain Eukaryota; kingdom Metazoa; phylum Chordata; order Ceratodontiformes; family Ceratodontidae; genus Neoceratodus; species Neoceratodus forsteri. The sequence goes on along the minus strand of CM028131.1, from coordinate 1,327,656,263 downwards.
GAACTCTGACAAGATGGCGGTACTGGTGATTGAGCCTGGTTGTGGGCGTGATGGAGTTGCCTTTGGGATGGCAACTCCGTTGGTGCTGGGATCCAACCTGTTGATGGAATCCTCTAGGGTGAAAAATCTGGGTGTCATCCTTGATGACAGGCTGACACTTGATGCTTGGATGTAGTTAGTTGTCCAAAGTGGCTTTTACCACTTAAGGAACATCACCCAGATTAAACCTCTAATTCCACCTGAGGACCTGCTATCACTGGTGCATGCCTTTGTCACATCCAGGCTAGACTACTGTAACACTTTATACTTTAGGGTCAGTGGAGGGAACCTCCGCCGACTACAGCTAGTGCAGAATGCAGTGGCCAGGTTGATGACGGTCCTGCCCAGGTCCTGTCATGTGACCTCAGTTCTGCAAGGTCTGTATTTTCTGCCTGTCAGGTGGAGGATCATCTTCAAGATGGGCTTGCTCACCTATAAGACCCTATATGGCTTGGGCCCTAGCTATCTGTCTCACCTCCTTACTCCCACTATCCTGGTACGCACCCTCCGTTCCTACACCGAGGGCCTCCTAGCTGTTCTGGGGGCTGGGCTGAAAACCTCAGGTGATTGTTCATTCAAGGTGGCTGACCTGCTTCTCTGGAACCTGCTCCCCAGATCCCTGAAGGAGGCCCCATTGGTGGAGGCATTTAAGAGGGGCCTGAAAATTCATCTTTTTAAGAAAGCATATTTTGAAAACTGACACTGATTTTAATTATCTTATTTATTATTATTTTATTTATTAATTTATTGCATATTTTATACCCTATATGTTTAGTCTGTTTTAACTCTGCTTGCTTGGTTTATATTTCTGTAGGGTGCCCAGAGCCTCTGGGATTGGGCGCCATATAAATAAACATTTACTTACCAAATGTGAAATACAGTTCTCTGGCTGAGTGAGGGACAGTATGATATAGTTAGTAAAGGTCATGACCATATGCTCTCCTCACACGGGGACTCAGTAGATTTGCTTATGTTGGTGAATGGCCTGTAGCAGGGGCTCCAGAGTGAGGATAAAAAGCAGGAGTGAAAGGGGGCACCCCTGACAGGTTCCTCTTCCAGGGGGAAATGTGCAGAGGAAGTACAATTTGTAACTACTTTGACTTCAGCCCTACTTTACAAGACTCAGATCCATTGCAGCATGTAGTACTCATTCCCAAAAATTTTTAGGGTATGAAACAAGAAACTCTACTCCACACAGGCAAATGCTTTTTCAGCATCAAGGGAGAGGAACACCCACACCACACAGGCAAATGCTTTTTCAGCATCAAGGGAGAGGAGCACCTTGGGAAGGTGTGGGTGCTCAGCTTGCCAGATTAAGGTGGTTAGATTCCTAATGTTTTCAGATCCATGCCTGCCTGGTTTGGATCCACCAGTTGCATAGTCACTTTTTTATCCTGGTTGCCAGCATTTCACAAAAATCTTGCAGTCAATGGGGATAAGAAAGATGGGTTGGTAACTATCACAAAGTTGTGGATCATTCTCAGGTTCAGGGATCAATGTTATCTGGGCCATGCGCATGGACAGCGGGAAGGTCTCTCATTCACCAGCTTTAACAAGGGCATTTGACAGTGGGTTCCGGAAGAATTGCTTAAATGCTTCATAGAATTCAGTGGGTAGGCCGTCTTCCTGCTGGCATACTTGTTAAGGCAGCTTCCAATCCATGTTCCATGAAGGGCTGATTTGGTGTTTGGTGCTGTGCCAGGGAAAGGTTGGGTAGTTGAAAGCCGGCAGTGAATGCGTCCATCTCTGTCTGAGATGGGGTGCATTAGGAGATGTATAGTTTGATGTAAATGTCCAATAAAGCATTGTTTCTGCCTGATTGACCCTTAATAATGGCCTCTGTGGCAGATCTGAGGCACTAAATTCTGCCTTTCTGTTCCCTTATTTTGAGCAGGTGCACCAGGAGTCTCCATGGCTTATACCCCGCTTCCCAAAAAGCCTATCAGAGTTGGAAGAAAGCAAATCCAACTTTCTGGTGGGGGTGGATGTTTATTTTAAATTTTATGCCCACTATTTGTACAGGGAGCTCCTGACTCTTACATTTGGTGGCTCTCAGTTTGGCTTCCAACTCCTGCAGAAAGGGCTCTTGTTCCTTGAGATCTTTCTCTTTAGCTAGCTTGACTGCCGAAGGATGCACAATGCATCACCCTCTAATGAAAGCCTTAAGAATGTCCCACCAAATAGCTGCTGAGACCTTGTTGTGCTCCAAACATTCTTCAATATCCTTTTGAAACTGTGCACAAAAGTCGGGGTCTCTGAGAAGTGTTGTGTTAAACTTCAACTGGCCTCTGTGGGCAACATTATTGTTTGGCAGTGGCCATGTAAACGCAATGGGTCTGTGGTCTGAGACAACAGCTGGCTCTATACTAACATTCAAAATATAGTATCGCTGTGCCAGTGTCTCGGGGGCAGCCAAATGTCTATCCTTGTGTATACCTTTTACAGGATAGAGTAGACTGTGTAGTTCCTCCCACGGGGATTGATCGGTCTCCATATATCCATGGTCCCCATCTCAGTTGCCATCTCCTGGAAGGCTGCCACTGCAAGTGGCCTATTACCCATGGGGGGATTTGCTCCTATCCAGGAATTCATCAATCACTACATTCGTATTTCCTCCAATAAGAATCTGCCCCTTGCTTACCTCATATAGTTTTTTGCGAGGGATGCAAAAAAGTAGGTGTTCGATTGGTTGGGCCCAAATATACAGCAGATGGTGACTTGCACATCCCTAAGTATTCCTATTACAGTCAGGTACCATCCCTTCTTTGTCTGCTATGGTACATGACTGTTTGAAGTGTACATCTTTGTGTATGAGGATGGCTACCCCCCTACATTTTGAGTTGTAGGAGTTGCTGAAGTCCTGGGTGACCCTTCCTGACTTTAGCTTATCTGTCTTGGGTTTGAGTAAGTGCAATTCCTGGATGAAGGTTACCCCTGTAGCTAATTTCTTCAGGTGATCTAAGACTTTCCACCTCTTGATTGGTGAGCTGATACCTTTCACATTCTAGAATGTGAATCTCATGGGTTTATCCACTATCTCATCTGTGGGAAGAAACATAAGGTGGTGTGCTTTGTGTCAGCAAAGGGTCTAAGATAGACTGTTGAGGTACCATATGCCAGTAAAATCCTGTGGTAAAGAGCTGGTTGCGACTGGCTGAGTCTTGAACTTTATTAGTAGGTGCATATAGAAAGCCACCTGTACCCAGTATGCATTGTACACTGCTTGAAATAGATTGCAGGATAACTTAAAAGTAGCCCCTTCTATGTGTCTGGAAGGGAGCTCCCTCGATGGAAAAGTATAAAAATTCTGTATACTAAGCTAACTACAAGCATGAACTGCGAGAACTAACATTTACTGGTTGGGGGGGGGGGTTGCCAAACAGGGAGGGTATTCCCTGTGTCTGCCCCAGCTGTACCTCTGCGCATGCCATTCTGGTGGAAAGTCCAGTGCTCTGGAGCCAGAGCAATGTAAAGGACCAAATCTCACCAGATCAGGTCTGTATGTGTCCAGTACATGATGCTTTATATGGGCTTGACACCGCACATGTGGGGTGGGGCCCTTGAATGATCCCCTACTGCTTGGATGAGAATCAGTCGAGGGAGAAGGGGTTCCCCCCCCTTCAGGTTCAGTGCTGTACACTGAAACTCATTTTACATCAGCAAGTTCTCTGAGTCCCACCTTCAGTGGCCAGGTAACATCTCTGTGACTTCTTGATTCTGCCACTGTCCTAGCAACCACCCAACCCCAGGTGATGGGGAAAACCAGGAGGCCATTAGTAATCCCATATCGGGAGGCTGTGAATGTAGGCATGGTCCCCTTCTGTGTCCTCCTAATTGATGGTGTAGGGATTTAGTAGGTGACCAATCCACTTGATCCAGGTATCCTCTGCCATGATCTGCCACGGCTGCTTTAGCCTGGCCCCTGAGTCTAAATCCATTGGGACAGTGAATTATTAGTGCTGGGGGGCCAGCGGTTTCATAAGAAGGTAACACCGGAGTGAACGTGTGCACTTAAGAGGGTGTGTACTTAAACAAGGGGGGGCCGGTATCACCCCACCACCATTACTATCCCAGGTCTCCAGCACTTTACTCCCTCCTCCAGGTTCTTAGGTGTTTTAAGGCACCCCTTGAGTTACCTGGGAGTTGCCATGAAATTGCCTGATTCCCAAGGTCCCTTCTACCTATTGATTTGCTCCTCTGGCCAAACAAGAGAAGCTTGAGTGTTCGAGATGCTGAGGAGGAAGATGAAGGTACACATTTTGTGCGTACCTCACACCACCCAGCCACCTCTCTGCTTCCAGGCATGTAGAGACTGGATTTAATTCCTACTGGGGGGAGAGGTGTGGCAGTCATAGTAGCTATACAGACAGCACCAGCGTTTTCTAACAAGCCTACTCCTCTCCCTCCCCATTTCATCTATTTAGCCAGAACTATCCGGCACCTGACCTCTAAGATTGACAGCCCAAATAGATAGAAGATCTGATATTTCCAATGGTTGCTATCCCATTCCAGTATACTCCTGATCAGACCCACAGGCGTGTGCCACTGGGTAAGGGCTTCCTGCTGTAGGGATTCTCTGTTAACTGAGCTGTAAAGGGGAGACAAATGTTTGATCTCCACAGCCTTGAAAATCCAGACAGCTACACTGGATGGGCTTTGGACTGCCAGATCTTCAGAAGATGGGGGTCCCACTGCAGAACTCATACAACAACAATAATATTCTTCCTCCCAAGTTTCCATGGACACCAGTTCCTGAAGTGGTTTTAATGGTGGGAGGGCACCCAGAGCATCCCATCCAAACAAGGCTGCCATATTATTTTTATTGTCCTTTTAAAGAGGGATGCTGTGGAGAACTGAAGGAGTCTTTCATGTCCTGCGTCTCCAACTATGGGCCATAATTCACCTGGTCACACTGTCACCATTGATGTAGTCTTTGAGCTATGTGGCCACATACCATTGGAGGACAGTCCTCTAATGTGAGAGGCAGAATCATGAGCAGTCATGCAAGATCTGGCACCAACTGTCCTCTGCCCACCACCGTAATACCCTTGGCCTGTTATAGTATCTTAGACCCCCTCTCCCCCAAGTTTCCAAGTTCAGAATCATAGGCACTTTGTCAGTTTCACAAACCTCCCACTATGGTGTTCAGGCCTAATTTAAAGCCCACACTGATCACTAATCTGTCAAGAGTCTCATAAGGGGGAGGAGATTCCCAGCTGCATACCAGCAGAGAATGATGCAGTGGCAATGGACCTTCCAGTGGTAATCCTCCCAACACCCGGTCACCCAAAGTATATTTCCCAGCCCTTGACATACAGATTGTGTGTGCGTGTGTGTTTGTGTGTGTGTGTGTGTGTGGGTTGGGGGGGGGGTTACATGGTCCATAGCGACTAAGATATCCAGATATACAAATTAGGTGATTTCATAACTTTTATTAGACCAACAGAGATTACAGAAAAATCTTAGGCTTTCAAACTCAAACAGGGGTCTTCTTCAGAAGAAATGGAAGCTCTTTAAGAAAACTCACTTTTAAAAGACCAGAGGAAAAAAACATTTTACACATGAGCCTAGCAGATTAGCAATTAGTTAAGAAATACAACGAGAGATAAGCAGGCATTGCTGAGACTACAGCAACGAGCAAGCCAAATGTCACCGAGTGGAATGTTATGTAGTAAATCATCTGATGTTGCAAGTCTCACTGAAGATAAGTTAAAGAACATGTGCGTGTGTGTGTGCTAAAGCATGTTAATTAAAAATATGTAAACCACATACGTGTGGATATTTGGATACCGTGTGTGTGTATGTTCTAAGCATTTAGAACAGCAATTTAGTATGTGTAAAACTTAAGCCTAAGAGATGAACCCCCCCCTCCCATTTTAGTTAAAATCAACGTTATAAACCCAGGAAGCATAATGAGAAACTGTCTTTGTCTATGTGCTGAGCACTCAAGGAAACTGCAGACATGCCGCACTAGCAGAGAATGAGCCTACACATGATCTTTTACACATATTTCAATGCTGGCACTATGTAAACAGATTTCTGTCTGTAACTATGTGTTCATTTTTCAATATTATTTGTGAATATTGAAACTCACACTGTTTAAACATTTTCATTCTGCAACTAGTGTTCATTAGTCAGTATTGTTTGTCAACATGTAAACTGTAACCTGAAACAGGACCACCTTGTAAATAGGGCTCTGGTGCCCTAATGATGTCAATCTACTCATGTATGCTTGTATTAAACTAAAATCTTTTACTACAAAGTAGCAGTTCTGAATTTTTGAAACAAAAACCCAGGGAATCACCACCCAATAGTTAGAAACAAACCTATAAATCCACCATGCACTTCTCCCTCTATACTCTGCTGTCCTTTCTACATTTTGTTTTATCTTCTCATATTTGTCATAAGTTTATATATTAGTTGATAGTCCTTGTAATATTTTTTTAGACCTGTTGTTTACTTCTTGTATCAGTTCTGTACTATGTTATTGCTGTATTATTTTGTATTAACGTTTTTGTAATGCATGTGTGAAGAACCTCCTTGTAAATGAGCTTGCTCAATTGAGCTTTCCTGAGGAAATAAACTTGAACTTGAACATTTAAATAGAGTAAATAGAACCATTTTATATTTAAGCATATTAGAACCATGTAAAACAAATAAGTGTCCATGTGTTGTACCTGAAAACAGGCTGAAATATATCCATGGAGTTAAAGGATTGAGTGGAGTCTATGTACCGCCACTGTTAAACTGGAGAGTCTTGGGGGGGTCCTATTTTACAACTCAGTGACCCACAATCCAGTAAATTCACTTAGTATAACAACCTGTGGAAGGAAAGCAGGATAGCAGAATTTAGAAAAAGGGTACTAGATTGAGCAGAACCAGAGTGCAGAGACATTCTTGACAGGAAAAAAAGGTCATTATCACATATTATACAATGGCAAGAAAGAATCCTGAGCTCTGATTGGTCGGTTGGCCATCACAGCAGGGATGTTATCCTGACATAACATCCCTGCTGTTCACAGGTCTACTGTCATCATTATGGCTGCCCTCTTTTTTTGCATCTCCTCTTAAGAAACAAAAATATTTTTCCACACTAATAAAAACATTCTTTAAAATTATTTTTTTATTTTATATATAACAACAAGCCATTGTATAATAAGAGTAATGCCCTCCAGGGTGGGTGTTATGCTGGGATAACATCCCTTCTCGGGTGTTGGATGCCCTTGGCCGGTGGCCTCGGGCCCAACCACCTGAGGCAGGATGTTATCCCAGCTTAGAAAATGGGCTTTTTCTTTGCTGAGCTCTGATTGGATGGAAATCCGTGCCAGGGGGTACATTAACTTTCAATAGATGCCCAGCAACAAAAGTTCCAGCACAAGTGCCCCTTAACTCATTCAAGTATCTTGGGCCCACCCTGCTTGCCCATTGGCTGAAACCACCCCACTGAATTTGAAATGCCGCTGGCTTTTTGTCTCTCGCTTAGCGAGATACTGCTCCTACCAGTACTGCAAGTTGCCACAAGAAGCCGCTCATCACTGTGACTTGCTGTATGTTTCTTTCTGTTGTGGTTACCTCACTATTGTGAAACCCTTGTGTCTCACTCCCAGCTCAAAGTTTCTAGCTGTCCCCCTGTCATCATTTCCCCCTGTTAATCAGCCCATGAATGAACTAATGAAGATTCTACTCCCGCAGCGCAACTACAAGTACAGGAAGCATTTTGAAAAACATCCCGTTTTACCCACGCGCACCGGAAAGCCGACCAGCATCCGAGAACACTACAGAAGTCATAACATGGCATTTCTTTCTGACTTCACCGCCCACACCCGTAAAATACCATTATTTCATTACCGCATCTCTCAAAATACTCTTCTTTACCTCTTCTCCTCTTGCAAATGCAGCTCCTTGAGGTAAGCTCCATAAGTGAGCAATGCAAACTGATGGGTGGCGGCGAGTAGCAAGCAAAACGCCAAAACCACATACCTGCAATAACTTTTCCTGTTTTTAACTTAACTGTACTCCCTTCACAACACCCGGGCACCAGAAAAAAAATGTTTGTTATTTTAATACCGCATGTTAGCTCCATGCAAAACTCGGGCGGGGGGACAAAATACAAACTGAAAGAAATGCTAATAGGAAACACGGAAAAAACAGCAGTGCACACCTGTGACAATAAAAAAAAGTTTGTTATTTTAATACCGCATCATGTTAGCTCCATACAAAACTCGGGGGGGGGGGGGACAAAATACAAACTGAAAGAAATGCTAATAGCAAAGAGGGAAAAAACAGCAGTGCACACCTGTGGCAATTGTAACAATGCAGGGACTATTTAACCAGACAACTTAATTTCAGTTTATTTTTATATATATTTCACATATATTTTTTTACTTTCATATTTGTTGTCAAAAATTTAACACAGTTGCCCATTTTCTAAGCGCAATAATGCCCTCCAGGGTGGGCGGTATGGGCAATACCAGACCTTCCAGGGGCTATAAGGCCCTCCGCCTGTGGCGTCGGGCCTCATTACGCCCCTGGGCGGTCCAGTATTGCCGAATACCGCCCACCCTGTCAGGCATTATTGCTTACATAACACCCACCCTGTCAGGCATTATTCCTTTAATAGTGTATAGTAGAGTGTTGTTCTGTATAGAATTCCATCCCTTTCAAAATGCTGTTTTACCACAGTTCCAATGTCATGGAATGCTGTTCTACCTTACCGTGGTAGAACAACATTCTAGAACCTCTAGAGACTGCATGAGTCAGTTTCATTTTGAAAGCAAAAGAACTCACAAAATACATTTTTCATACAGTACTACACACTATAAAAAATACAGGATGAGCAACTCCATGCACAACCAATGTGTTTTGCCACCTCTGGATTCTGATTCCCATGGACCTCTCAAGCTTCTCTCTTAAGGTCAGAGGGAATCAGAATCTCTCTGTGGCAGAACACACTGGTTCTGCATAGTTGCCCATCCAGTATTCTCTATGTTCCATCATGTCAATCAATCAATCAAGCAAAATCTTTATTTTGCTAGGCGGAACACCATTGAGACACGCCCATTTACAAGATGGACCTGAGGCAAAACAATTGCCAACAGGATTAAGACATAACAGGTTGAGTGAACGTACATAACAATTACATAGTAATAATGACAACATAATAACATTTAACTATCACATGTGACAAGATACTTGCACCAGAACATAGCAATAGGTTCAACAGGAGTAGTGCCATTTAAATACAATTGCATGGATACAGATATTGGATGTAAGGTAATGAGCTAAAGTTTATACAGTAAACATCATTGGAGGAGTCATAGTGAGCAGGAGTGGCAGTTCATCTAGCGTCAAAGTGAGAAGAAGATTGAAATGGAAGAGTCCTTTGATAAGTACTGTAGGCATGTCCTGGCAAGTGGGGTGGGAAGGGGAAGGGGGTATAGGGAGTGGAGAATGGGAAGGGAAGGTCAGACGAGATAGGAGAGGGTTGGACATGCTGGCCTAGGGAGGAAGGACTGTTCGAAGGGAGAACACAACAGATGCCACAGGCAATGGTTGGGGTTTAAGTCCAATATTTGAAGCAAAGACAGATCGTGATGTTGGGACCTTGATTTGGACAATGACAGAAGGGAATACTCAAATGACGCCTCAGGCGATGGTTGAGGTTTAAGTCCAGAATTTAAAGCAGTAACAAATCATGATAAGACCTTGACTTGAAGCAATGACA